>OY968838.1:1265505-2465505 GCA_963695495.1 Hololepta plana | reverse complement strand
GAACGTGATGATCCAGCACGGGGTCGCTCGCCTGGCCGGTTTGGAGAACGCGCTCTTCGGTTTCGCGCCGGCGCCGTCGTCGAACGATGCGACGGCGATCGCGTTCGGTCGCTTGCTCTACGAGATGGCATCCGGATGCGAACTAGATGCGGACGTCGTCGATGGATCGTACGATTGCTTGAGCGTGCGTTTCAAATGCGAGCTGGAGCGATTGCCGATGGTTGCCGACGTGTTGTGTGCGATATTCGAGAGGCGAGCGGTCGACGTTCACGATGCCGATGGCACGGCTTCGTGGTCGTTCGAGGAAGACCTGTTGCGATACGATTTGTTCAGGGGCGTCGAGTTGCGCGAATTAAGAGGTATACGGTACAGCAACGACGGCGACCTCCTGGCGGCGGACGTGCAAGAGGTGTTGGAGTGCTGTAGGATGGAGGCCGTCGCGGAAAGGTAACGCATTCGTTTATCATTTTGCGAATTGTTTGATGTTATTTAGCGATTTTATACGCAACTCGCTCTCGTCGGTAGTATTTAACTCGACGCCTCTTAAGAGGAAAGAAATGTGGGCTTTGCGAATAAAATCAATTTAACGTAGAATTATTTGCACGCTACTAATTGCGTTTAATTAGATTTTAGAATTGGAATTCAACGTTATTTATTCTCTTTTCTTTTAGAAACGAAACAATAGTGATAGTAGAAAGTAGGCAATTAGAAGATATCGCAGAAGCGGAAGAAGATGAGCTGAAAGGCAGCTAGTCCATAGTTTCCGGTGGATTATTATAGTCTGCATTCATTTGTTTATCCTCCAGTTAAAGTTAGCCAGTTGTTCTTCATGTTCTTTTGAATTCGGATTCGTTATTATAGTGTTGTTCTTCCTGTACTTATATTGAATGCGTTAACGTTTACGTTTTCCTTTAACCGAAATGTAATTCAGTCGAATGACAGCAATGAAAATGAGCAAACTGTAAAAGTGCCAAAACGTAAAGAAGAAACCAAAAAGAAAACACAAATTGTATTCAAAAGTAAGAGAATCAAAAATTGTTATTCGACTACGACCAAAAAATAAAATAAAATTCAATCAAACGTTTTAATGTTTCCGAATATTTTCTTAACTTCGAGGTGATATTATGATTAAAGAAAACTATATGATAATTATTAAGACGTACTAATCGAGAATAAGGCATTGTGTGATAAAAATGGCTTTTTATCGCTTTTTTATATTGTAATTACAGGAATTCGATCAAAAAGGACATTTTCTTTTCTTTTAGGCTGTCGAAAGCAATCTCAGATTCGCTAATCACTTTCATTCAATATTTCAATCCAAAGTAGCTAAAGCGATTTAATAAATAATTAATTTATAGTTTAATAGTAGCAATTTGTTTAAAAATTTAATTAAACTCTTATAGCACATGGGTTTAATAGTTATAATTTATTGTCGATGATCAGCTTATAATTAGTTGTATTTTGTATAAGTTATAGCTAGAAGTTAATTTCGTTATTAAAGCGGATGGTTTTGTAAGCAACTAAATCATGATGTTTCTCTAGAGACTTTAATAACAAATTGGAGCTTTTCCTTTATTTAATGTTCAAAACTAATAGAAATTTAATAGTTTTTAATACGTAATTTAATGGAAGTTTCCGTAAGTTGCTACCGTCCATAAAAAGAAGTGAAAAGATTAATAGATTTGTGCTCTATGTTCTGTAATATATTTCGAAATTTGTTTTTGTAGTTTGTTAAAGGCGAAGAACCAGTCATTGTGGCAGAAAAGAAATAAATACGAGTACGTCGTCGATGTCGATGGTAAAACTTACATAAAAATATTTTCTAAATACTATGACAATCAAAGCGAATAAAAAGAATCAAACACGAAGAATAAAACAGAAGCGAGAATATATTTAAAAAATAAATAAAAATACTTATGTATATCGTATAACATTTCGAAATCCAAAAAGCAATAATTCAAACTGTATGTATTAGTTTTAGAAATGGCTGTCGATTGATTGATTTGAAAATGGAAGCGTTCATTTTATTTGCAAATATTCTCATTGCCATCCAAATATAACGAAATATATTAGATTATTCAAATAAATAATTTATTTTATTAATCCTTCCATCCTTTATAACTTATAGACACTATTTAACGAAATGAAACGATGACATTGAAGAACTGCGACTTTTATTAAATATAATATCTGCAATATTCATAATAATAATAATAGCTATAAAACGTATAAAAATAATTAACTTTTGCTTTTCCATTTAAACGACTGTTAACTGCACGAAAGAATATTATTAATAATACTTTTGGTCGTCGATCGGCGGCTCCAATGAAATGCGTACGTCACATCAAAAATGCATGGTCCATTCGTTTGCTACTATTTGTTTGTTTTTAATTAGAAACTAAAAATAGCCACAAAAACTACTCCTTCCTATTCGAATCTCCGTCTTCGCGGTAGAAATTGCGTGGCTTTTTGTCCCGGCCCGGTCTTCGGTCCACGCTTAAATTTACCATTCTTCTTGATAGCCAAATACCATCCTTTGTCTTTATATTTGGCCGACATGTACTGATTGTACAAACCACGAATCGTCTCGATGAATATCGTCGCCTCGTCGTCGTGGTTTGGCTAAAAGCAAGATGATCGAACAGCCTGTATAAATGAGTCTTGGATCTAACCAATTATGTGTATTATTTAAGCGGATTATTTATGGCTATTTACCTCCGAATACAGCCTTCCTCTGTGGTCCATCGCGATAAAACAGTTAGTCAGCATGCCTTGAATCCTAACGTGGCCGACCTTTCCTCCTGCACTCGACAGCTCCAAGAAAGCTGCAAGAAAATGCAGGATAGTAATCATAAAGGCTTAAGCAAAATGTGCTAAAGCAAACGCTTAAAGTCAATGTTAAAACAAACGATTTAGCGAACATCATGTACGAAGCTTTTACATGCTTATTTCGCATCGTTTTCTCACTTGCAACATAAGGAAACGTACTGTGCATGTCGCTGTCGTCTTGCGTTCCTCTAACGCCGTCATAATAGACGCCCACGTTGTGTCTCGTGCGCGAATACAATTGCATTCGATGGCCGAACTTCGGCTGATCGACTTGTACCGATTTCAAATAGACCCATTGCGGTTTACCGCGGTGTTCCGGTTTCGGTGGCCATTCTAATCGTTGCGTGCCGTTCGCCGCCGCCACTGCCATCGACGCCTCCTCCTCCGTGTCGACACCGCACCTAGTTCGTAACGAAAACAAAGAGTTTAAAATTACGCTCGTTTTTTTTTATAATTAATAAACTTACCACGCGATTCCCGATGCGCTCCTCTTACTACGGCTGACGTTATCTAATCGATCCTCTGTACACTCCTCGTCGCTAGTATCTTCTTCCTCGTCGTCTTCATCGTCATCATCTTCTTCTTCTTCTTGTAACGGTAAATTATTGTGCTCGGCCATACTTTCCGTTCGCTTAGTTGACTCGTTTTCAACGACTAGTTAATTGAATTTAATGTTTCCTGACGCCTACGCCCACGACGTGCGAACAAACGGCGTTTATTATATTCATTGACCGAACTAAGCGGATTCTATTAATAGAACTAATTCATTTTTCTAAGCATAAACCTAAAATCAGCATTAGAGAGTTTTTTATAAGTGTTCTCTATACGATCGATATCGATAAGATTAATAGAGGCAAACAGATTGCAAAAATATTGAGATTCTGCAATAGACCCTCTAATAATGGAACAGGAAATTGCGATTATGAAATATTTTCGTATTACCTCTTCCTTTGTATGCTGATAATACTTTCTTCGGTTGTTTCCACCATAATATATCTTAAACTTTATTTTTATTATTTTCAGCTCCGTTTTCAGTTTATCCTCTTTCCTGAAATGTTCCAATTGACAAGCTCTCGCCATCTGTTGGTTTCGAATGGCGATTGAAGATGATAAAGTAGATTGCCTATTTCAATTGTCAAAAAGTAAGTGTATTTTTATAGTAGGTGACAGCTTTTGAATTTTCCCATGTCATGTTTTTACGTTTTATTGCGATTAAAGAATTTACATTAATTATCATATTCTGATAACCGATCCGCAGTATTGTTTTAAAACCGATCTAATTAAATATCAGAGACGACATTGTTATTATTATCTGTATGGACATGTAATGCCATGCAAAGTGCAACTGCATATTGTTGTTTTAATTAAAATGTAAACATGCAACAGAATAAAGGTATTTATTCAATTTATTTTAGATATAAATTTGCTTTAAATCAAGTAACATTAGCTTATTATTTATCAAATATTTAACCAACACATTAATTCCTGTAGCTTTAATTTCTTTGTATTCCAGATTAATTAGCTTACTTAAATCTTGCTTTACTAATTTTAATAAACCCTTTCACCACTAAAATGTATAATAACAAAAAAGGTGCGCATAAAATACATTTGGGAAAGCTGAGAGGTAAACTATAATCGTCTAAGTTTTGACTATAATATCAATTTGATATGATTATTACAATTATGCATTGTCATTGGTACCAATTATTTTAGGTAAATCTGCTACTACATCAGTTCCATCCATAGCAATCCGTTTCAATGCAACAGCAGAAGAAATTGAAGAACTATACACTGAAGGGGATGATTCTGGTGATGCCAAACTGAATACAACCACATCTGCCACAAGTAGTTGTACAATAACTAATACTGCTAGTATGTAACCAATGTCTTAAACTAAAGACATCATGATGATGCACTGTTAACTTAAAGGTGATCCAGAAAGCAGTCCCTTACGTTCCTATTTGCGTCTGACAAAGAGATCGACGAGTGTCGATGTGTCGCCGATTAGTTCACAAGATGCATCGCCGCCATCGGATTCTTGGAAGTTTCTCTCCGACATTAAAGTACGCATTGACAATTCGTTGATGTTTATCTAACATCAATGGAAAATGTCACGAATTCTCGTCTGCTTATAATTTTCTTTTATACCAAATGTGAAAATGTGCATGTTATAATGATAAATTCACGTCGTTTTTTAGAGCAAAATTACTAAGAGCGTGGAAGGGCGGATAACGGAATACAAATCGAAGAAGGAAATGGAATCGGAACATAATAAAGCAAAATCGGCAGCAGGAAGTGGTGGTACAACGAAAGACCAACAACCGTCCGAATCCGAAGAGGACGAGAGTAGTATATCGAAAACGTGTGGCGTTATATCGACGTCCGATGGTGCGTATAATTTCGTCATAAAAAATTGCTCCGTTGACACTAAATTCCGTAGGTGTCGAGCTATCGTCCGAAGATGAAACCTCGTCTGAACGGCAGAAAAAGGTCAGACCGTTCAAACACGTTGGCATCGATAGCAGAGAACCGTTCGGATCGCATAAAGTCAGCGATGACGAGGACGAGGTCGAAGACGGCATCGAAGCCGTCGAGGATTTGTTTAAAGCCGGCACGATAACGGACGAGTTTAAAGAGAAATGGGCCGATTTCCAAGAGGTGGACGAAGATGGACTGACGAATTCATTTTACAAACCCACCGACAACGACAGCAAACAATACGTCACGTTTAATCCGCCGCATCACGTGGATTTACGACCAAGGCCGCCAACGTTCAATTGGTTCAAATTCATCAAGAGGTTTTCCAATCTTCATTAATTTTTTTCAAAGGAAAGTGAATACTTATATGTTCGATACAGTTTCAGATATACCATCATATTTATATCGATAATTGGCATTAAGTTGTATGTCGAATTGCCCGATTATTTGTGCGGTTTCATAAGCGGTTCCTGCGTGACGATGACCATATTCTTACTGCACGCCGTCTACAGTAAGGTACGCGAGATGGTGGCGACGAACGCGCCGGAGAAAAAGAAAACCGATGATGATGGCGTGTACAACACGATTCCGCCTGTCGTAGAGTACACTCCGCTAACGAAATACGAAGTAAGCGCGCATATCCGATCGAATTAGTTACGATTGTAGATTTATTGCAAAAAAAAATGTCGTTAGGGTTGGGTGAACGAGTATCCGCAATTCTACAATCCGCACACGTATCACATATCGGAGACGCAAAGCGTTTACTTAAAGCTAAGAGGTAACCTGTTGAGGGTCAGCCATACGAAATCCAAGATTCCCAGACGATCGATGTGGAACGAGCCGGCCTATAATGTCGTTTTGTCACATCACAGGGTTTACAATTTGTTAGGTGCCAAGATTAGCCTGTTGCCAGACGGTTTGGCTAGAGGAAAGTAAGTTTAAAGTGACGCGACAAAGCGAATATTTCGGACGTTGATGTTATTTTCCATCTGTTTGCAACGTCTAGGCGTTGGAGCAAAAAGTATCCGATTTGCATTGCGTTGATCAACGAACACGAAAACCTGACGTTTAAGGATGACGAACACGACGAGGTTTCCTCGAGCAACTTGGCCTCGTACATGCAGGTAAACGTTGACTTCGCAAATAATCCGCAATCGATTCACTTCCATTCAATTATTTTATACAGATGAGTAATTTGAAAGATGACGCCGACGAAGAACCCGTGGATAAGGAAGAGAAGGACACGGGAAAGGCGACGAAAAAGACAAGATTCGCTTACGATGTGGATTCTCATAACGGCCACGAGGCCGATACGGAAGACGATCCGGATAATCAAGATGCGACGTCCGATGACGTGGAAGAAGACGATGACGCGATCAGCTTTAAAGGCGAACCGGTGCTGGATCACGAGACTGTAGATCCACATGAACCGGGCAAAAAGACGAAATTGTACGTGTTCGGTCGGACGGACAGGGAGAAAGAGATGTGGTTCCGTCGGTTCGTCGAGGCGACACATAAAGGGGCGCAGTACGTGACCAGGAAGAAGTTAAATGCGACGGAGAATTACGGCATATCCACCACGCTTATACAAGATGCTAAAGATATGGAGGAAATCAATAAGATTATGGTATTTTGTTCACGCGATTTACCCTACAGCGATTACCGGATGTTGTTGAAACACACCTCCCACGTACGTTCCCTCCGATTAGTCCTACTTTTCCCTTCGATCCTCGTCCTACCATCTTGCTTTTATTCAATTTCTGGTACGCACTTTATGCTTCACTTTAATTGCTGTTTGACTCATTTTAGGGCGATCAATATTTGTACAAGGAGATCTACCAAGCGATGAACAAAGAAGTGAAGTCGCACGTGAAATGGTTGAACCTATTGGCCGGACGGATCTTATTCGATTGCGTCCGCAATCCGGAATTCGGCGAGAAGATTAAGGAGCGAGTGCAAAAGAAATTGACCGCCATTAAGTTGCCTTATTTCATCGAAGATCTCGTCCTTGCCGAGCTCAATTTAGGTGCGTCAATAAGTTTTAAGGTTGCGATTTGTGTCGTTTAAAAAGCAATTGCGAATTTATTTCAGGCACCGACATTCCGTTAATTCACAACTGCTCCAATCCGGTGGTGGACGATAGCGGTGTATGGGTCGATTTCGAAATCACCTATTCGGGTTTAGTGACGATCATCTTGAACACAAAGTTGAATTTGCTCAAAATCACTAGCAAAGCTAACGAAACGCAGGGCGGTTCGTATTCAGTTCGATGGTAGTTTCGCGCGTGGTTTGATTAATATTTGTTTTAAAATTCAAACCGTAGAAGACCAACCGTTCGATGAGAAGAGCCATCCGATGTTCAATTCGGACGCGGACGATACGGCCGAAAGTAGTACGGACGACGAGTACGCTCGATATCCGCCAGCATTAGATGCGACCGGTTATCCGGTGCAAGGATTAGGCGGCACCAGTACGACGAGCAAGAAAATCATACGGATCGTCGATAAAGTGGCGGAATCCAAGTTCTTTCAAGCGGCCGCCGAAAATAAGTACATTAAGAAAGCGATCGAGAGTACGTTCATTGTCGATTACAATTTGGGGCCGATCTCTATGCGTCTCTCTTTTATTTTATCTATATATAGACGTCTCCAATACGGATCTGGGTTTGAAATTGGAGATACGTGCATTGGTCGCAACGTTAGTCGTTAACATACCGCCGCCGCCGAGCGATCGGATCTGGATGAGTTTCCGCCCGTTGCCGAAACTACAGATCCTCGCGACGCCGATCGTCGGCGAGAGGAATTTCAATCACATGAAAGTCACGAATTTCTTGGAGAAGAAACTGATACAGGAGATACATGTGAGTGCGGTGTAACTATCTATGAGACGAATAAGCGAATCCCCTTTTTCTTTTCGTCCGCAGAAAATGTTCGTTTTACCAAATATGGAGGATATTACCTTTACATTGATGTCGCCGAAATTACCGCAGTAATCGGTAATGAGACACGCGGGAGGAGAAATTGGATTTTTTTGCAAAATTATTTTATTATAAATGTAATGTACACGTGTATTCAGAAAAGAAAAGACAGGGCCATTCGAAAACGAAACGAAACGTACTTCCAAATTTTAAACAAAGAAGAATGAAAGTAATGTGAGAGTAGAAGGACGAACGGGGTCAGTAGGAGAAGATTGAAATTTATTTTTCTTACACACATTGTATTAGTCATGTAATTAAATGGATAATGCTTGTTGTTTTGTAAATTACGGGTGAATGTTCTTTGCTAATATGTCAGATGGAGTCTGGCACACAAATCTTCCTCGGTCTTCTTTTGACGATGATCCAAGTATTTGCTATGTTTTTTCTTTCTTAGTCTCGTCCATTTTTGTATTATTATGTTGTTTTATTAGAAAATGTAATTGTTTTGATAAAAGTTTTTTTTTTTGAAAAAGAATTCTTTTTATATGAATATATATACAAAATATTATTTATTCTCTGTATTTTAATGATTATCGATCATTTTTAAAGACAATAAAACCGATTGAAATGTGCATTGTTGCATCATTTGCAATTACCTTTTGCCCATTTGCAATTTATTTATGTGATCACCAATAAAACTGCATGAAATAAATAAATTATATTGGACAATTTTACACTTTATACAATAACAAAATAACTAAAATCGCCCATTTCAACATCATCACCATTAACGGCACCATTTATCTTTGCTACGCCCAAGAGTAAAAAACACGGCCGGTGTTGCCCATCTTCGGCGATTCCCGACGCTCGCTTAACTAGAACAGATTCTTAACGCTCTCGAAGGCGCGTCCGCCGCGCGCGTCCTCGACACAAGGCACCTGAACGAGATTGAAGTAGATGTTGCCCATCAGATGAGCGGTCGGGGAGTCCGACGATTTCAAGCACTTGTACAGATCGTCGTCGCAATTGCAGTGCGACTTCGTGTACAACGAGTTGTTCGTCAAGTTGTAGCGTTTCGAGAAACCGCGCACTTTCACCGGACAAAGATCGTGCGTGCGACAGCAACGATCGACGGCCGTCTCCGCGCCGAGATCGTGATAATCTTTCGCAATGTCGCCGGTGCCGCACCATTTCGTACCTAATCGAAACGGGAAAGAGAGATAACACGCATCGAAATTATTCGATTGACGGCAAATTACGAGGATCGTTAGAATGGGACTTCGTCGAGAAAAGTTAATTTTACTTACACTAACCTGGTATTATACCGCTGAACAACGTCAACGGATTGTTCAGCGACAAACCGCGACCCATCATCTGTAACGTCTTCGCGCTCGCTTTCCCCGGTCGCCTTTGCGCGTCCAGCTCCTGACACTGCGACATCAGCGTTCGCATCTCCCTGAACGTGATCAGGAGCGGCCGCGAAATGTCTTGTAGATTCGATAGCAGTTTGAAGGCATCCTCCGGTTCACTAAAAAAAAAAAAAACGCAAAGAAAATTAAAAAATTCCGGGAGAAATTGTAATTGTATGCCGAAGAAACGGGCCAATTAAATGAAACCGTAATGGGTTTAATTCCGCTCGCGTTAATTTAATTAATCGGTCATGTTTTCTTTTAATTTAATTTAATTGTTATTATTTGCGCAAAGAAATTGCGACAGAGACGAAAAGTAGGTCTCTGTGACACAGAAAGAAACTGGAAAAAAGAACGCATTTAAAAAGCGAGCCAGCAGTGAATTCCATTTTTCTTTCGCCTCCTTTTCTGCTAATTGATTTGCTTGCCATCTTGCATACGGCCTACGGATTAACAGTAATCGATTTTTGCAAGCGCAAAAAAAGTTCGGTCGATTTCAACGCACGTAATTTACGAACGCAAAACTTTTTACTAATGACAAATAGTGTCAAGATCCTTTTATAAAAGTGCGGGCAACGAAGAGAAATTGACATTGGGGCCGATTTTAAAGTGAAACGTGATCCTTTTGCGCAAAGAATTCTACAAACTTTTGCGAAATAAACTTGGAAACTACGATTATTTTCTCGTGTATTGGGGGATAAAAAACTATTGAATTGTAAGCCTCGGATCGATACGAAACGCAGGGAGGCGATCATAAATGTTTGATGAAGCCTAAACGATCGATCGATTTCGACGCCCTCGTCTAAAACGTACCCCGCGATCAAAGAACAATCGTTATTGAAACGCGAAACATTGCAGAAACTAAAGCGAGAAATGAACGGAGACGAGAAACAACGAAATACTCACTACACCTCGATCAGTTCGCAATTGAGCAGCAGCTTCTTCGTGCCCAGCTCGACGATGGCGACGGTCTGATCGTGGAAGTACACCATGCGAACCGTATCGTTGCCGACGCGTTTGCCGCTGTACATTTTCAGATGCGTGGCATCGCGTTGTTCGCGATTCGCGCCGCCGAAATTCGCGAAAACCTTATTGAACGACGGGAAATTGAACGACAACGACGGTTTCCCCTGCGAACCGAGCGCGCACAACACGAAGAACACCGCGTAAATGACAATGTTTGACGGTAGCATTGCGAAATTTGTTGTCAATAGCGTGAAAAAAAAATGAGAAAAAAAATGTTCAATTTCTGACAATCGCGACGGATTCGCGACCGGATTCTTACACGCGAATCGTTCCCTCTTCTCGCGCGAAACTCATTCGCACAGTTAACGCATAATTCTCCTCGATTTCTGCGAGATTATTTCACCATTTAAACGGTCGCTCTATTATTATTATTCTAACGAGAGGTAAGTTGTACGTTGGTTGGTCGGCTGGTTACTTCTTCTACGTGGACGATTGAATGCGAGGAAAACGGAGAGAGAGAGAGAGAGCGGCAACGACAAATACAAACACGGAGAGAGAATGTTTGTGTGCAAAAGAGAGAGTGCGTGTGTGAGAGAGCGTTTTTAAATTTAATTAAGCACACCGTCCAAGGCAACAATAGCGACAACGATTACGAAAACGAAAAATTACCGGACGCAGGTGATCGTAGAAATTAATGGCAGACGAATAAATGACCGATTTACTCGACCAGAGAATGTCGATTCGGGGAATCGAACGAAATTCCAAAATTGATCGATCACCCGTCGTCGCTTTACTAGAGGTCCATTCAAAGACAAGAAGTCGACTGATGGTCGCACTTCGTTTTCATTGCCGATCTGTAAAACGAACTATAATAAAGTAACACGTGTCCATTTAATTCTCTCTTGCCGATTGGTTCGTCATCCTCCTTTTTACCTTTCACATCGATAGCCATTTAGAAAAAGCGATCGGTCGTAACGGTGACCAACATTTCTCTTCAAACGCGCACGGTGTCATCATCTATCGATTCATTTGGAATCCAGTTGGTCACACTTTAATGCGAATGTCGCTGTAAATTAACGCTGCACAGTTTCTTCAGCTGATGCCAGATCTCAGGCTTCCAGTTGGTAACGATTTGTAATCCGAATTTCGCTGCTAATCGTCCGCGGAAGCTATTGGAATTGATCGAACAGGAAATTGGTTTGATTCGATTGGAATTAAATTGCGATCGAGAGGAAATTTAAATTGTCAATAATAAATAACCGCGTCTCTGTTGGTGATTTTCCGTTTCGCGAATTGTATAACGCGGAAACATCGTCGTTTCAATAAAGAGCGGAAGCGCGATCATAAATTTGCACCTATAATTTGCAGCTCTTTCTTTGAAATTCACCTTGCTTTCAAAATGAAACTGTTTGTCGCGCATTGAAATGTTCATTTTGTTCATTATTTCGCAATTAATATATTAATAATATGCCGGTTGAAAAGCGACGTCGGCTTCATGATTTCGCCGTCCAATTAGAAGTAATTAAAATGCAATTTCGTAATGCGAAAAATAAGCTAATGTTATAATCTCGTTGTTGAAATCGAATGTAATTCTGTTCTCGATTCAGCTATTATTAGAAAGTTTAACCTGTTTATAAGTAATCATTCGTTTGTATGCAAATTTAATTTGTTGGCTCCTTAAATTTTCAACGGCCCTTACAAAATTACTTCAGCCTTTTATGGCAATGGACGTCATCGATAAACTTTCGATATTTGACGTACATTAGCGAACCCTTTCATTAATTTTATTCTTGGGTTCGTTCATTTTTAAAAAGCCTTCGGACATTCGAAACCTTTTAACCAACCTTTTCTAAGTTGACCATCGATTAATTATTAACGAGCACATAAAAATTTATTTCCATACAATTACCTCGAGCATGTAATTCAATTAGTTAATTATAAACACGTAATTATTAAATTCATCGCCAGTTTTTCGCATCGCCAAAAATTACTTAATCGTTATGTTATTATAGACGAAGCAATAAACAAAAAAATAATGAAAAGAAAGTATTACAAATTTAGAAAGTGAAATTTGAAAATTACGTCTAATCATATTTTGCAATCGTGTCGCAAAATGTTTTTGCGTTTGTTAGCAACAATCCATCTGCTGTCGATCATTATTTTAACTTTGACCTTTTAAACTTTTTTTACAAGAACTTAATAACTGTTGCCCCTCCGTTAAAATTAAATTCTTGTCGAGGTCGTTTTCGTATATGGGCAAACTAATGAAAAGAAGCAAAAGCACAAAGGGCACTTGGCACAACTTTTTCGCTGGAAGACACTTTCGTTCTCTGGCGTATTATCTTTCGTAATTGAAATAAAGTCCTTGGCCTTCGTCACCTTTGTGCCCTAAAGCCAAACAACGCAATATTGTTGATAATGGCGATGATGATGATTAATAGTTAAACATTGTGTGGAACGATGACGATAAGGAATTTTCACCTGCATGGAATGGAAGCAACTGAAAAGGAAGCAATCAATTTACCGGCAAACAAACAGGCCTTTCTTACATTATTAGAATTTAAGGGCGCATTGTTAGGGAACTTAAGAAGCTATTACCAAAATAAAAAGCGAATAATAACAATAGAACGAAGAATGGAAGGATCCTTCGGGCGAATATCGTTTAACACTGTTCACCCATTCCTTCTGCCCATTCTTTTATTTTATTTCGCGCAACTTTTATTAGCCAAACCGTTCGCCTCTAAATGTAATTTCAATTATCGAACAAAAGGGTTGTCGTTAAGGGTAACACACGTAATGTTGTTTCACGTGTTAAGGGGTAGCAGATGGTAATAATCATTAACGGAGGGGGTGCAGTAATATTCCACGTGGTGGTGGTGGTGGTGGTAGAAGTAATAATAATAATAATAGAACGATTTCTTGGGCTCCGTTATTTTTTCACGAAGCATATTCCTGAAAACGTTTCAGTCGCACGCTGAAATCCGTGACGAACGGACGAGCAACGCGAGGAATTCGTGGAAAATTGGCGGGCACGCGAATGGATTTGCGCTTTGCCGATCATTGTTAATAGCGAAGAGAATGACGACGACGGCGCCATCGAGTTCTGACAGTGGCAGTGATTCGACGAAGAACAAGCAGACCGAGGAACGTTTAATGGTCGCCGTCAGGATAAGGCCGTTGAAGTCTGAGGAGAACACGCGCGTTTTGTACGCCATCAATAAAAAGGTAAAAAGAAAGAAAGGAAGAGGAACGAGGAATTGTCATTTTATGTAAATGGAATCGAAACGAAATCTCCCATTTTGTCGTTTAACGTCTCTGGGACAGTAGCAAATCGCACTCTTTCCCCCCTCATCAATCAATCGGCGTTAAGGCAAGGATTCGACGATAAGAATCGGCTGGAAGGGAACAAGAAATGACGTTGGTGTTGCTTTGTTCTGTCCATTAGAGCTAATTGTCTTGTGTGCGATCCTTATCGAAGTGTAAATGGTATCAGTCGAAGTGACGATCGATAATAATCAACTGATTTATTTTTAATCGAAATCTTTGATGGCCCTTGCATTAATTATTGCTTACCGATTGAGAAAATGCATCGAAGATTTACGATGATTATGTAGGAGAAATTGTCCGCAAGTTCTCACTTCGAAAATTTGAAAACATTTTCAAAATGCGTCATCGAATTACACGAGCGGCCAGCGACAAAAGCAAATTCTCGTGTGCCTTTTCTCTTTCTCATTTTAGGTATTTTATAATTTTCCCTTCTACCATGTAACCGTACGGCTAATAAATACAAATGAAAAGGTCGATATGCAAATTACGTTTGGTTTTATCTAGATTAATAATGCTCTATAATAAGACCAATACAATGGTGTTGGCACTCGTAGCAATAAATAAAAGGCGACAGGGAACAGGAAAGGAACCTCACGAGAGAAAGAAGCGCGTTTTTGTCGTTGAAGCCCATAAAATCGAAAGACGTGCTCGCCTATTTCTCATTAAACTTCGCAGAACATCATATTCGAAGACGAGCCCGATAAGAACGACATTTTGAGGCAGAAGAGAGGCGCCGACAAGCAATACTCGTTCGACGTCGTCTTCGGCGAGGATTCCACGCAGGAGGACGTCTACAACGTGACCACCAGCAGCCTGGTTAAGGACGTTCTGAATGGGTAAATGGCGATTTTCTTTCTCTTAATTCCAAATCCATCACATTAACTGTCAAGCGTTTAATTGATTGATTGTGCCGAAAGAAACGACCGCAACAAAATCTGTTACGGAAACAATAATGCAAAAATGTTAATCCAAGAGATATTCGACATTCAACTCGAAGAACTGTTGCAATCTGGACCAATTCGCTGACGTACAAGTCGCAAACGTCAACGACTCGGCGTCTAACTTCGTTGATTCCTTTTGAATTTTCTCCTCGCCGACGAATGTAACAGTAACCAAAGTGCCTTTGCTCAATCAACTAAACTTTGATCGAGACTAAATTTGCGCGCAGAAATCTGCATTCCCTAGGTTGAAAATGCAATTGCGAATTGATCGGATTGTTATTCTTCATTGTTCCTCCAGTTATAACGGCACCGTATTCGCATATGGTGCAACGGGTGCGGGCAAAACGCACACGATGGTCGGCGATTCGGCACAACCTGGTATCATGATACGGGCATTAAACGATTTGTTCAATGCCGTCAAGGGCAAGGAGGATCAATATTTGGTAAGTGGCTCAGCGGCCGATTACTTTTTCCTTCTGTCATTCTATCACTGCTCTCGCATAATTTATGATCCACCAATTTCCGTTTGATATTTATCTGCTTTCGATAGCGCTATTTATCAAATCATGATTAAATTATCATTTGCTGCTTCCCCTTTCGTCTTGCTTCCAACTTGATTGCCCTATAATGCAATACAATCGACGGATAAATTATTTAGCATATAAAGGTGAATGTCAACAATAGCGATAAATTATTTATTATATTGAGCGATAAATATGTTGCGAGAATGAAGAACGAAAGCGGAAATTGATTAATTTTTCGGAAAAGGGAAAACAAAATTGAAGTAAAATAAAGTTGACAGTATATCAAACGAAAAAAGGAAAAGCGCAAGAAGAAACGAATAAAGGTTGAGCATGTTTAATCGATGAAACATATTCGAATTAACGTTTACGAAAGCTCGATCAATGCGAATGACATCGACGCTATTAAACTTCCTTTTTTCAACATAATTTTCAATTTCAATTGCATCTGCTCCGCTTTCTTTCTCATCAACATACTTTAACACTTTATTCCTTAGTTGATGAAATCGATCTTGCACTAAAAAAAAATTTTTTTTAACCAATTTGTTAATTAATTAAGACCGATAGCGACCGATTAAACTGTTAAATAGTGAACTTTTCGTGACGTCCAAGAACCTTTAATGAGGCGTTTACGTGTGGATTAATCGTTAGCAAACAGTGGCCGAGAAGAAGAAAAGGAATTTCCGACGATCAGCAATTACACCTTGCACATACGGCCGTTAATTAATGAGCAGCACAATTGTTAAAATTAATTAACAATCGTGTATGTGCAGAGTGTGTGTTGATTGTTGACATCTCTAATTAACCTCATTTTCATATGTAAACGTTGTAAAGGAGCTGGAAGCTTTCCATCGAACAGAGACTTTGATGGCGATTCCCCTCTAATTCTTGGTCGCACGCGTTTTCCACAATCGAGCGCTTTTCCAATTTCCACGTTCACTAATTCGAATTGTACCAATTATTAATTGCGAATCGATACTTGATTGCGATTAATTATTCAACGCCACTTACATGTCGCAGCGTGTGTGTGTGTGGTCAGCGTATGAATAACGAAGAATCGATGAAATATTTATTTGATTTCGGTTTCCCAATCGCATCCACGGTTATTATAAAAAGGCTCTTTTATGATAATATATTTTCCATTTTCGTTCAAACCCTACGATTGACCTCAAAGTTTAAACTGTTAATTGGCTCGAAGCAAGGGAGGAAAAGAAAATAAAGCGCAACTAATTAATTTACGTTATGCAATGGGAATTCGTCACCTGTTCTTGAGCTCAAACGAAATGCATGGAATAGTTTGAAGTTAATAACGCATTCGTTTGATTTGAAAGGTGACGATGTCGTATTTGGAATTGTACAACGAGCAAATACGAGATCTGCTGAATCCGTCCAGCGGCTATTTGGAATTGCGCGAAGACTCGAAGGGCCGGAACATTCAAGTGGCCGGTCTATCGGAAATATCCACGACGTCGACGAACGAGGTGAGTTAATTCTTATCACTGATTATTGAGGATCTAGAATATATTGCCATTCTTGAAGCTTCATTAACAATTGTTTGCGGGTTTGCTTCCACTAAAGTTTTCAGCTTTTGGCGATCAACTTCTTGTTGGACGATCGCAACTGTTCATTCATTTTCGGATGCAATAAATCAAAATAAAGAACAATCGTAACAATTAACTTCCGTTTAAATTCAAATTGCGGGAAAACGTTTGAATCTGCGGGACTTGCAGGCTTGGAAATAAAATTCGAAATTGATCGTTTATAATTTATTAGATTCAAGATAATATGATAAGAAAGGGAAAACTTTAATATAAAAAAAAACTATATTAAAAATGAAACATATATATTACTGTTTGCATAACAAATAAGTTGATAACTAACCACATTACAAGAGGATTAAGTGGCTACAAGTGCATAAAGTACAATTATAGCTTAACGAATTAGACGGCAAACAAAGAAATTTATTAAACGGTCTGCATGCAACGAACGATATTCCCCGCAATAAAAAAAAAGAAACGATAACATACCCGAGCAAACAAAAAGTTAATACAAAACGCTTACGCATTCAATTTTATATTATTAACAACGCAAGGGCGTATGCCATTTCCGTCGCCAGGTGATGCTGCTATTGCAAAAGGGCAATAAAGCGCGTACCGTCGAGCCGACGGCGATGAACAAAACGTCGTCGCGCAGCCACGCACTGCTGAGCGTCACCGTCAAGCACTCGCCGCCGCACGACGCCGCCGCCGCCGTCGCCGCCGGCAACATCGACGCGAAGTCGTCGCGCATGCGTTTACGCGTGAAACAGGGCCGCCTCTTCATGATCGATCTCGCCGGGTCGGAGCGCGCGAACAAGACGAAGAACCGCGGCAAGCGGCTGCAGGAAGGCGCGCACATCAATCGCTCGCTACTGGCGCTCGGCAATTGCATCAACGCGCTGAGCGGCGGCGCCCGCTACGTCAACTATCGCGACTCGAAGCTGACGCGACTGCTGAAGGAGGCGCTCAGCGGCAACTGTCGCACCGTGATGATAGCGCACGTGTCGCCGAGCGGCGCGCAACGCGACGAGTCGCGGAACACGCTCGTCTATGCGGACCGCGCGAATCACATCACGACGAAGATCGAGCGCAACGTGTTCGACGTCTCGTATCACGTCACGCAGTATCAGACGGTCATCAGCGAGCTGCGCGACGAGATCACGCGGCTGCAGCAGAAGATGACGGAGGAACGGCCGCGGTCGGCCGACGTCGGCAGGATGAACGCGGAGGAACGGAACCGGGAGGTGCGGAATCTGCGCGAGCAAATCGTCGACACGTTCAAGAACCAGATGAAACTGCGCCGCAAACTGATGGAGATCGACTCGCATCTGTTGGGCCTCGGCATGGAGGCGGAACGGCAACACTTGGTCATATCGCATTGGGAGTCGCGCAACAATAAGCTCTACAAGCACGGCGCGAATAAGTCGCGCGCGCAAACACAACAAACCATCAGGTGAGACGAGAACGTTTACTTTTGTCCTTTCTTTTCTTCCGCCGCACCAATTGTTTATTTCCTCTCTCTCTCTCTCGCTCTCTCTCTGTGTCTCTTCATCTCTTGCAAGGGCACTCGCATTAATCGTAATCGACGCCCAATTCCCTGGCGGTCTCCTGTATCCACGTCACGTAGCTGACGACGCGCGTATAAACGCCGGGCCGATTGGAACGCGCGCACCCGTCGCCCCACGACACGATCCCCGTCAATTCCAAGCGTCCGTCGCGATCGCACATCAGCGGCCCGCCGGAGTCGCCGCCGCACGCGTCGATGCCCCCACGTAGATGGCCCGCGCAGAGCATCGTGTCGAGTATCTCCTGGACGCGACCGCCGTAGATCTCCGGCCTGCGGCACGTCTCCAGCGAGATGATCGGCACGGCGGCCGAGCGCAACGCGACCGACGCGCGATCCGGCGCCGTCGTGTCGTTGGCGCCCCAGCCGGAGACCTCGCACCACGTGCCGTCCTGCGCGTGATCGTGCGGCAGACACGCGCGCCGCACGTACTCGCCCATGCGGATGCGGCCGGCCAAACGCAGCAGCGCGATGTCGTTGCTGTACGGGCCGTCGATGCGGAACGCCGGATGGCGCGCGATCGTCGCGACGCGCAGCGACTGTTGCGTGTCCGCGCCGACGGCTCCCAGTGTGACGTCGACGTCGTCGTCCTCGCGCACGCAATGCGCCGCGGTGACGATCAGCCGGTCGGAGAGGATGACGCCGCCGCAACGGTGCCGCCGCTTGACGCGCACGTCCGCTTGCCACGGGACGGCGCCGCGCGGCGGCACCTCGCCGCCGATGATGCGGGGATCGCGCGTCGGGTACCAGTGAACGTTGCGGATGCCGCACGGGCGCGTGATGAACTTCGGATGGCCGCCGTGGCGCGACGCGCGGCGACCGACCGGCGACGCGGATGGACAACCGCAGAGACAGACGACGGCGACGACGAGGAGATAGCGGAACGGCGACGTGACGCACATTTTCGCGCGAGTGCCGTCGTGGAAATAAGCGAAAAGGCTCGAGAGAAAGAGAGCAGCCGCCCACCACCCGAATTTATTTTTGGCTCGTATTGTTGTTGTTGTTGTTGTTTGGTGCCGTCGCAGTGAGAGTGAAAAGCGCGTGCGGAAAGGAGCGAAAAGTTTCTTTTTTCGACACTCTTTTGCCTTCACGATTAGTCCTCTTTAATAGTAATAATCGATAATACAATTTGCAATGGATTTATCGAGGAAACAAATCGCCTCTTAACAGCTTATATAACGGTTGGATCAAATGCCTAGTTTCGCATTCCGCATGGAATAAATTCGGCGTTTCGGTTCTTCTTCCGCGTGACCGACTCGAGGTGAAATCGCATCGATCCATCGCCGAACATTATTACGATATCGTGACGATGTTTAAAAAGAGAAGAACGCGTAAAAGAATTATAAAAAAAGGGACGCGGTTTCGATTTCACAAAATGCGACACGAAATCGTATCTTGATACGCATCCAATCCTTCTTCTTTTTCACTTAATGACCCCGAAAAAAGTTCACTCTCCCCAAGATTGCCGTTTATTATCGCCGTCATCTCTTTATACCGTTTACCTTGGCCGGATGCCCCTTTAAATTTCATGTTTATTACGATCGCTCTCTCTCTCTCTCTTTTTCTCTCTCGTTCTTATCGTTGCTGCTGTTAACTTGGGTCTGCATTTCCAATGAAATTTAATAATGACAATAAAAAGACCCGAAATTAACGAGCGTGCATCAGCGGGCGCGCCGTATCTTCGCCCATTAACCGTTTTATTTCGGTTTTCTTTCGCAACTGCTCACTTGCCATAAATTTTAAACTTGAAACGGACAATAAATATAGCGGAGGAAAAGGAAAATATGCGCAATCGACCCACTTCCTCAACCGAACCGAAATCCCGACGAAGCCGATTAAGCAAAAGCTTCGTACAACGAAAGTTAAAGAGAAAATTCTCAACCTCTAGACGCAGGCAAACGGCAACGGCGGACAGTTTCCGCTCGCTCGACAACAGCAACGATAGCGAGCGGCCGGACACGTCGGACGTCGACGGCGAGCTCGAGGGCGAATTGGCCGTGCAACAGGCGTGGAGCGAATTGGCGGACATCGAGCGCGAGCAGGAGCGCTGGTCCGAACTGCGGACGCACATCGAGCAAAAGTTGGAGGCGTGTCGGCAACGTGGCGTCGCATTAGAAGACGTAAGTCCGGTCTCGTTCTAATTGAGCGAGAGCAAGATTAATTGCCACCCTCATTGTGTCTTATGCGATCGGCAGAAGTTGCCCGCACTCTTGTCGTCCGACGACGAGCGCGAAATATTGGCGCTAATGTGCCGCGTGCACGAGCTGGAGGCGGACAAGATGGCTCTGCAGTCGGAGCGATTGGTGCGGCAGCACGAGTTACGGCGCCGCGATCTCGTCATACTCAGGTACGATCGGCAACGGCAATTGTGCGAGGAGATCATCACCAGGCAGCGACAACTGATGGAAGGTAGGCAAGAATCTGAAGACGAATGATACGGGGGATGTTCAACAAGGAGTGGGTCCGTGGAACATTCTGAAAACTCTACGGCGACAAAGATGTCTTGCACTCTAAAGACATCGAAACTGTTCAGCATTCTTAAATTTGTTAACGTTTCGCTGGACACAATCCCCCAACTTCTTTGAAAATCCCTCGTACCTCGACGATTAACACCACGATCGAAAGCCGCTACATTAATAATTTCGCATCGAAACCGCAACTATTGCGCAGACAACAAGATTCGACTGCCCGCCGAACTGCAAGAACTCTATCAGGTCTATCAGCAGGAGATCCACGCGTCGACCTACTCGGACTATAACGTATCGAATTTGATTACGCCCGATAAATTGCCGCCGATCAGTAAATTGTAACGTATAATCTTGCATTCGATCGATCGATCGACGTCGTGCACTCGTCGATTTTAACTTCTTTCGCCTAGATACACGGAACCGATATTCCGCGGCCGCACCGCCCTCTCCGACTCGAGCGAGACGAACAGCAACCATCAGTCGCCGCCGTCGTCGGCCGACTCGGAGCCGGCGGACTTGCTGAAGCCGTTGCCGCCGTTGCGGCGCGAGAACGCGATCGATCGCGTGATGGGCACGTTCGTCTCGCGGCCGGCGACGATCAGCAATGGTAATAGCAGTAATAACGGTAACGGCGCGACCAGACTGCCGCCGCTGCCACCGAGTCCGCCGACGAAGAGCGTCAGCGACAGGTGAACACGATCAAACTCTTTTTCGGATCGCTTTCTCTATCTCTTTGCTTTCGCGCGTCTCCGCCGCATTGCAGTCCTCCAATCGATCAGATGGCACCCGACGGAGACTCGTAGATCGGCGTCGCATTGTGTTTCGTAGAAGCTTTAATTACCGTTACTGTTTGTTACAAAGAATAATAATAATAAGTAAGAGAGTGTAATTATTTGTTATTTACAGTTGATTAAATGAATAAATACATTATTTAGGTCGATCGACTTTCAGTTTGACGCGCAAACATTACGCGTCATCGTCGTTACGAATTATCGTGGTAATAAACGATTTTAAGCGCCGCAAAAAGCGAGCGATTTATGAGATTTTACAAAAATTGTGGTAATAGAGCAAATAAAAACAAGCGCTTTAATGTTGGAAAGTCTTTATTAAATACTAGGCGCTATTTTACATTATATGCAGCGCGAAAATAATCCACTTCCAACGAGTTTCTCCATCGTTTACAAGAAAAAAAAACTGTACAAAACGGATTGGAAAACCGTTTGCAAAGAGTTATCAAACGCATAAAAATAAAAGCGACGGGCTAAACTAACGAGCAGCCACTTTGGGGCCGCTATAATGCATTTTCAGTTCCATAAAATCGCTTTAAACGCTCATAAACTAACTTCGTGGTCGTCGATCGCCAAATATCAATCCTCGTACCAAAACAATAAACAAAATCGGAATCTTCGAGCACCGACAACACGCGAAACGGCGGCAAGTTGCGAGAAACCGTTTCTGAAACAGTTCTACACGGTTCACGTTCCTTTCGATGCCCTTTTGGCCTTCCGCCTCGTTCACCGCGTCACAAGACATAAACGAACGTCCAATAAAACACGTTGAAAATGATGAACATGCAGGGGAAGACGATGCGCGACCGTTTATCGATCCACATCGCGATCTCTTGCGGCGTCATCGTCGTCCACACCGGTTTATTATTGTTGCCATTATTCAACTCGTCGCCGGACTTGTCCTTCGCGAACGAACTCAACGACACGGTGGTGGTCGCGTCGTTCGTCTTATTGCCTTCGTCGTTATCGTCGGTGGTAATAATCGGTATGCAGGGGAAGCTCTGAAATGCGGAAGCGTAGAACGAATGAACGGTGGAGTACACGCGAAACGCTAAACGATTGCGCTTACGTGAACGGTCAGATAGTTGTTGTAATTGGGATTCAAGAACGCGGTCGACGAAGAGCTCGTGTTGTTGTTGACGCTGCCGCTAATGTTCGAGCACGAATTGGATTTGTGCAAGTTCGTCATCGAGCTCGATCTTTGCAATTCCCGTCGCGCCAATTTCGGCGTGATCGTCGTCTTCAGGATGTACTTTGCGTTCGGTTTCTTCAATTCGACGTGCTTCCTGTTAGGCAAACGCGTTATTGAGACTGTTAATACGGTGCGTCAGTGCGTGAAAGTCACATACTTTCTTCGCCAAATGATGTTGACGAACGCAAACTCGGCGATCGACGCGAATATGAAGATCGTGCATCCGATGAACCAGATCTCGCTCGCCTTGATGTACGACACCTTCGGCAGCGTCTTCGACTGTCCCGAAGCTAGCGTTATGAACGACAGCATCGTCGACGTGCCTACAAATTCGAATTGAAAATCATTCCGCGCTTTTTAACGTCGATGAAAAGCGCGCGGCTTATTTTGCTCGTGTTCCACGCGAGATTATCTCACCCAAAGTGATCCTTGGCGCCGCATTATCCGCTTGCAACCAAAAGGTCACCCACGACGTGCACACCAGCATGATGGACGGTATGAAGTAGTCGAGCAAATAGAAGCCGACCTCGCGCGACAAATGAAACTTGAAGATTAACGTGCTAAAGTTACCTGCGAGTAAATAGAGACGCAATGCTGCAATTAATTGCAAAAAGGAGAAGAACGTTCGCGAATTATTTCCAATCAATTTCGGCCACTCACCGACCGTGTTGTACGCCTGTTTGATCGGCGTCATGCTCTCCAATGTCCAATGATTGACCAGACGGAATTCGGTCAGGTGCAATTGATTCGCAACGTCGACCGCATTCGTGCGATCCCATTTCAATAACAATTGGCTGGCATTATGGGCCCCTGAGATAAAAGGGAGAAAAGAGAAATACCCGTTACCAAGAAGATCTTGAAGCCAAACACTTTGCGAAAAGCGCCACTTACAGCTGCGGTATGTGATGTCGCAAATTTGCTCGTCGAACGGGAACTTTTGCAGGTCCATCCAGCAGTAGATGTACGCGGTCATCCTATACGAGTACGTCACCTGGCCTTTGGGCGTGATCGAGATTAACACGTCGTTGCCGTAAGTGCCCATGATCTGGGTGTTCTTCTCGTTCACCAGCACGATGTGCGGCGTCCAGATTTTCCCGCGGAACAGCTCCTGCCCGACCATCGTTTCCCGCATCGGCGATATCCTCTCGAACGCCAGTCGCTCGTCCTCGTACGAATATTGCACCAGCATGTGCGTTTTGAATTGCTCCAAAACGAGAGAAGCAATGAACATGTTGTAAATGGTAAATTGGAAGACAAATGAAAAATGTGCGCACAACTCAATTTCGGCACGAATCTCATTATAAAACTACACATTTAAACGCTTAATAATCGATATTTAACGTTTGAACGCATAATTAATTTCATTCTCAAGACAAAAATTCCTCAAAAAGGCGCGAATTCGCGCACTTTTTCAATGTTACCTTCGGTAACGGATGTCATTTTGTTGTTCATGATCGATGATCATCGTCATAGTCTTCGCAATTAACAGTCGAGTCATCATTTGAAATGTCCTCTTATGGTTTTCGCAATTTTAAAATAGAACTCAATGTTGGCACTTGTTAAAGATGTTATTTTACGTTTTTGCAGCGAAATTACATAACGACACGTTTTTGTTTTCGGCAAACGTGTTACATAATCGCCAATTACTAATGAGTCTCATTTGTTCGCAAGAGAAAAACGAAAATTCGACGAATCAATGGTCGACCATCAAAGTAAGGAGAAAGGCCAAGGTTCTTGCGTCCAGGATCCCATTGTTTAACCCGTCAATCGCATCAGATTGTTAATTACAACTTTTTCGCGTCGAATCATCGCAATGAAAAAAAAAACTATTAAAATCCTCTTACCAATTGATCCACCGCCTCGATGTGTTTCAAATTGATTTGCAGATAAACGACTTGCGGCCCGTCCGTTTCCGGTATCGTTAGGCGATCGTAACGGCAATCGTTCGTCAATTTCTTCGCAAACTTCACCTGCGTGAGCGAATCGTAGTTCCCGACGAGCGGCGAACACGAGCCGGAAGTCAATTCGCTGCCGGTTGCTTTCGACGGTCTCGTAGATGATGACAGCGTCGACGACGAAGTTATCCTCTTGGTGGTCACGTCGCCGCCGGACATTAACGTATCGTTGTCGTAATCAACGTCCGACGTTTCCGCATCTTGGGCTTCCATCGAAGCCGTCGTCTCTTCGTCCATCGGCTGTTGTTGCTCCGGTGCAAGTAAAACGTGTGATCTAAACGTGCGAGAGAAGAGTTTTTAGTAGAATTACGTAGCTGCTAAGAACGCTCAAGGCGTGGAAAGGCAATTGGTTTTCGGGGTAAAGGCGAAGGGCAAAACCGTAATCTGATGCCCATAAAGTAATGCGAGACGTTTTCTTATTTCTTCAGCTGGCTTTCCACGAAATCGCGGCGATTATTATCGCGACTGGTTCGTTTGTCTCTCGTAATTTATTGCGCCGCCGATTTAAATTTACGAAGCAAAATCCAATTGAACAAGGGCACAATTTCACTTTACGTTATTCGCAACTACTCTCGCTCATTTGCTCGTTTTCCCTCTCGCTCGCACGCTGACAGAATTTTAAATTCGTTTCGATAATTGTAACAAAAATGAAGTAACGAATATAATGCGAATGTCGCAATTTCTCAAGCGAAAAAGGACCGACCGTTCGGTCATCAATAAATTGCGATATCGTACGGCTAAAATTGGAAAACGTGCATCGTTCATTATGTCGTCGATATTTTGCAATTAAATGGTGCATGACGGGGAGTCGGCAAAAAATTGGCAATTTACATGAGGCATTGTTAAATGTTTCGTTATCGCTGTTTATTGTTATTAATTTTTTTTCTAGCCACGACGAATTCGCTATAAATCGACCAAAATACAAAAAAAAAAAACGATTGGCCAGAGCTGTAGCTCGCACTTTTTTTTGGGATGGATTATAAAATTTTATTGTCAAGAACGATTTCTTTTATTTGCTTACCCGGTCGTTGTGCCCGCCGCCACTTCGATGGGAGCATCATTATCGTTACACGAAATACAGACGATGAGATTTGCCAACACGACGACAATTAGCAACCCGTTCATTGTCCTAATCGAAGAGCTGCCGATCGAGATGAAGAAACTGGAATTGTTCATGTCGCACGATTAAAACGCGAAATTCGTTGCGAAACTCGTTCCTCTTCCTTCCTTTTCGCGGCGAACTGT
Source organism: Hololepta plana (assembly GCA_963695495.1). NCBI lineage: Eukaryota > Metazoa > Arthropoda > Insecta > Coleoptera > Histeridae > Hololepta > Hololepta plana. Next base: position 2,439,367 of record OY968838.1, on the reverse strand, counting down.
TTACTTTTCGCGCACGACGACGACGACGACCACGGCGAAGTGTTCCATTCTAATCACGAACTTAATTACACTGACGCCACAAGGCTACACATTATCAACTTATATTTATACATGCGGAGGCTCCCCTGTATTGTGCACACAATGTACGTCTCGGAGTGCGAAAATATTTAAAAGAAAATAACGACGGCTTGGGATGTTTGCTACCTTTTTTCGCACGATTCTTACGAAAAGTAGCGCAAATGCGCGCTTAATGCAGCCGAATCTTTACTCGTAACAAGTTCATCCATCAACTTTACGAGTTTCGTTTGGACATATTCGAATGGTGCAATTAAAATATTTAATAATAAAGAAGTACTCTTTCTCTCTCATCATTAACTCAATTGAGTTAATTATATCGGTTATTATGCCGCTTAGCCGCAAATTAAAATTTATTTACCAATCGCGATATCAGAGAGTGCCGAATCCGTTTCTTGGTTCCTCTAATTTCTTTATTCTTATTAATATATATTAGTGTACGCACACACAATCGCTTTTATCTGTTTAGAAAAGAAACAACGTCACCCGTTTATGAAAATATTTGCATTAAAATTGCCATGAGACAATTCGCTTTAACGTAAATTATTTAAACAATGGATTTAGCATTAACCGACTCTTAAATCTTTTTCTCGACTAGCACGTAAACGTACGTTACACATCCTATTTTTCAATTACGTTTTAGATTATGCGATTAGCTGGAGACTTCAATATGAATTGCCGTAGGAAAATAATCATTCGCGGAAAGACCGACTTTGGGTAATAAACATTTGCGATATTAAAAAGATATTGCAGACAATTGTTTGCAATTTAACAAACTAAATAAAGGAAACGGCAAGGAATCGATAACAAACTGTACGAACTTAAATGTTCATTTATTATGTACAAATTAAGTAACAAAAAGATCCGACTTTAATCAATCTTTCGCTTGCAATTGCATGCGATTGATCGTGTAATCGAGGAAATGAACGTCCTGCATGAGCTGCGTCAACCGGTTAAAATGGCGTTCGGTGTACGGCATCGCGCCCTCGAGGAACTTTCTCGCGTCGCCCATCGCGAACCGTCCGCTCTGCATCTCGCCAATTAGCACGTTGACGATCAATTGCGCCGGCTGACCGTATCTACTGTTCGTGTTCCAATCGATCGCACATCTCAACAGCGCCTCCTTCTGATCGTCCCGCAATTCGCCGATCGTCGTCGTCAAGCGAACGACGTCTTCCGCGCCGCTCTTCATCACGCCCTGAACGATTTTCAACACTTGAAACGGCCGCTCCAATCTTAACGCCAACTGTAACGCTTTCAACAGCTCGTCGTTCTGCAAATGATTGTACAACATTTGCTCGTCCATCGCCATTTGTTCCTCCTCTTTGACACGTTGCAATTGCAACTCGTCGGTGACGTCGCGCCATTTGATTATGCGCGAATCCGAGCCGCCGGACACGAAACCGCTCTCGTCGCCGTTCACAGACAACGACCAAACGCGGGCGTCGTGCTCGTCGTACGTTGCGACGCATTCGGACGTTTTCAGGTTGAACAATTTGACGAGACCGTCGGCGCCCGCGCTCAATATTTGCATGCCGCCCGATAAGATCTCGATCCGCGTCACGCTCGCGTCGTGCCCTTCGATCGTTTTCAAACAATTCAGTTCCACTATCGACCACACTTTGATCGTACAGTCCGCCGACGACGTCATCGCCACTTGATCGACCGGCGAGAAACGGACGCACCACACGCCGCGACGATGACCGCGCAACGTGCCGATCTCCTGTAGCGTGTCCGTCCACAATTTGGCCGTTTTGTCCTGCGACGCGGTCGCTATTAACTTATCGTTCGGTGCGACTGCCACGCAATTGATGTCTTTCGCGTGTGCGATCTCCGTGTGACCGCAATACAAATTGTTGTCGTCGTTGTCGAATCGTTCCGGTAACGACCACAATTTGATGCAAGTGTCTTGGCTAACGGATACCGCGTAATTGCTCGTCGCGGTACGACAGAACGCGACGGACGTAACGGAGGCCGTATGACGTCTGCCGACGGCTATGCAATCGATTTTGCCTGTGTTCTCGTCTAATTGCCACAAACGGACCGTGTTATCTTTACTGCCCGACATCAATATGTTCGGATTAATCGACGAAACGTCCAATGCAAGCACCAAGTCCGTGTGACCGCGTAACAATTGACAATTCATCGAATTCGATTCGTACAATTTGATGTCGTTCGAATTAGTCGCGGCGGCAATGCGACAGTCGTCGCGGCCGAAATAGCTCAAGTCTAAGATTTCGTCTGTGAAACCGACGAATTGACACTTACATATGAAACTCTTGACGTCGTAGATGATTACGTTCTGATCGGCACTGACGAGAGCGAATTGTTTCCTTTGCTTGTTAAATAACAATTTCAGCACTGCAAGACCGCCGTCCTCTTTGGCTCTCGATATCAAAGAATTCGTTTGATTGTAGATTTCCTTTGGTTTCTCCATGTTCCATATCCTTACTTTACCCAGTTCACCTGCACAAGCTACGTGTATGTCGGCAGTTAATTTCTGATCGGGAATCTTCAATTTTGTTGGCAACGCGATAACGGTTTCGATTGCCTCATATAACGGGACGGTTTTCAATGCGATTCCTTTCTCAATATTCCATAATATTAATACTTTGTCCCTTCCAGAACTGATAAAATGCTTATTGTCTTCATGGAAACTGATAGATGTTACTTTACTGAAATGACCATTATATGTCAATTTTAGTTGACCATCAGTGATGCTCCAGGAGTAAATATTGTTATCATCACCAGAAGCAAACAATAAGTTATCCTCATTATCACACTCAATTACTGATATCACACCTGGGCAATTCTTAAAACTTCTCTCACATGTGTGGTGCAACAAATCCCAAACCCTTAAAACTCCATCAGAACCACCACTGTACAGTTTGTTCTTCATTAATAGTAATCTTGCTATTGGCCCTTTGTGTATGTACTTCCACAATTTCAGCAGTTCCCCATTCTTATTCCACAGTTTCAGCAAACCACTTTTGTGTGAAGTCACAATTTGCTCATCATTCGATGTAAAAGTTTGTATTGTATCTGCATCTTCATTATTTTCCTCTCCAATTTTGTACAGAATGTTTCCAGTATCCACATCTAGGACTGTTATCTCAGATAATGATTGGCAATACAGTTTTTCATTGTGCCATTCGATGTTACCACCAGTGAAGAAGGCACCCAATTTAGTGTCTGCTTTAAATCTAAAACAATAAGAATTTTATTTAATAAGACATCCCAAAAGTTTTGTTTATTTATAAGTGAATGCACGTTACATTTGATAGGGTTATTTTTTCCGCTGATTTACAAACTTAATCAAAAGAAATTTCACGAAATACTCACGCTTCTTTCAACTTAATCTTCTGCATTATTTAGATATCTGTAAGTGAGAATAATTGAATTTTCTTCATAAAATAACGAGAAATATTAAACTTTAAACTTGCAGGTTAGAATTGCATCAACATCTCATACCAATAGAGTGCGATATATGCAACCATAATTACGGAATATGTTGAGATTATTATTGCAAAATTCTAAAAGACCCACATTCTACAAAAATGCTTCAATTATTTGTAGAACATGTTCTACAATTACTGATACCAATAATGAATATGTAACAGTTTATAAATTCCCACATGTGAGAGCACTTGCTGTTATGAATCGCCTAAAACTTTATCAAACTTACTTAGCTGGGGCTCTCATCCCAGGATCTCTTCTAGCATCATATATGGATGTCATAAAAACAGAGGGAGTTCTTATTGCAACATATATGGGTATGCATAAATAGGAAATGTGCTCATTTGAGTATAGCAGCTGTTATTTCAGGTCTCACTGGCTGCATAGTACTGTACACTTTCAGCTACTTCTTCACAAATTTTGTTGGATTCATTTATTGGAACCAAAAGGATAAACTGCTGAAATTTGCATACATAGATTTCTGGGGCAAAAGGAAAGAAATGATAATAGATGACACAGATATAGTTCCATTTTCAGACTTATCACCTTCCATAACAGATCCTCTTTATATAAAAGTACAGAGATACTCCACTAAAGAGACACTGAAATTGAGTTTGAAATCTGGCCAAGTTTTAGACAAGAGTATATTTAACAGCATATTCTCACCTTAATTCACTTTTTTATAAAATCTAAATATAACAATTTAGTCTAACTCCACCTATAATGTGCATAAGCTCTGTTTGCCTCACATTGCTTATGTAAATCTTGCTTCTTTTTCACCACTCTGCCAGTGTTGTTTGAGGCATCAATTAATTCATAGGCAAGTTTCTCTGGAAAATGCAGTTTCCTCTCTTTCTCCTTTGCTGCCTCAATCAACCATTTCATCGACATGAATTGAGATCTTTTGTCAGTTATTGGCACAGGGACCTATAAATAAATTCATATTGACATTATTCTAAATTTGAATGCCCCATTGATGTTATACCTGATATCTTACACCACCTCTTTTGATTGGTGTCAACTGTAACAATGGCTTACAATTAGATACAGCTTTATGAAATATTTCCTTAGGATTTAGCTCAATATTGTCTTTCTCCTCTTCATTCTTTGTCTTATGGTACTTCTCCAATTGAATTCTTTTGATCTTTTCAAATGCTTTTTCAAGTAATTCCCTTGCAAGAATCTTATTACCACCTTTCATTATATAGTTTATAAATAATCTAAAAAATAATAAATGCATAAGGAATTTAAGATGGTACACCACATGAATAATCCATACTTTATGTCTTGATCATAAAAAATTGAACACGATTGATCATTTAATGCTGCTCTGGTTGGTATGTGAGTCATGTTCTCTGCCTCACCACTTTTATACAATTCTTGTAGTTTATCTTTGTTTATTATAGGCTTGATATAATAACTTGGATACTGGGACATACCGTTCTTCCATTGTAAGCTCAAACTGGAAGAATTAATTATATTTTCTCAAATATAGTAAATATATAGGTTATAAATTTAAAAGCACAAACCATATTGTATTTGCTTGTTTAAGCAACCGACAATTGTGTAACAATTTATTTAATGTAGCCATCTCCAAATGTGTGTAAATTAAATAGGTCTGTAAGTTCTAATAAAATTATATTTTCAAAAATGCATTTCGAAAGCACATCGAACAGTTTCGAATCATAATAAAGTCAAAGATACTATACTTGGAAAATGACATAAAGGACCGCAGGTGACATCTGTCAAGGGCCAAATTAATTCTCAAACTTGGCGGGTTTTTTGCTTATTTGAAATGAATTATAAATAATTATATTTATTATTTTAACGACACGAACACATTCAGAACTTACAGGTGATGATAAATTACGGTAAATTACATTTGCAATAACTAGTTAACATTTATGTTGTTCTTAAAAATATATTCCTTAAAAGGACTCAATTGTGGATTTAATTTTTCCTCACAGATCGACATTATTTTATCTTTTCTTTGTACATCATTTTCCATGGAATCCAATTCATCACATAGAAAGCCATCCAAATCACATAGTGTACAACTGACCAAGTCCATAATCTTTTGTGAATTGGAAGATTTACATGTTTCCCAAACATCAATGTATTGACATAAGTATTCATTTTCTACTTTGAAATATTTTTGCAATTGATTTCTCCATCCATCATGATTTAGTACTTGACTCATATGTAGTAAATCACTTAAGCTTTTTCTTCGTCTCTTTTCCTAAAACATATTTAATCATTTGTGAAGATATAATATATTAATAAAAGTTATTAATAAATTTCCTCCACTGTTCAGGATTTAATAAAGGACTCTTCTTATTGGAAATGTTAGCTATTTATAATTAATACTGATTAATAGCTTTCATAGTAAAACGAAATTCAATAAACTTACTTTGGATTGGTTTCCTCCCATTGTAAACAGTGATCTAAGAATGTGATTCTCTCACATATTCTTATTTACTTTTCTGCAAAAATTCACCACTGAAATGAAGAAATAATTACCACAAATGCTTCGGAAAGAACGTTTTATTTGCATTACCATGGCAATGCATCTTTGGCAAAAAGCTAGCAATCGTACATGGTGTGTTGTATAATTAGCAGTAGCAATTTTAAGGTGCTGTTGTTGATATCTGTCAATCGATTTGGAAAACATAAAAATAAATAATATCTTTGGTGACTTACTCAAATGTATGAGACTGATTGATTAGCAAAATTGTATTTATCAATTTAATATCGAATTTACGTTTCAGTTCTTTGACCAATAGCACCGAGAACAGGCTTAACATCATGACATAACCAATGCAAATGCAATCTTAGGGAAATAATTTGCTTTGGATCAAAGAGGATTATAGACAGAGCAGTTGATAATTATTGAACAGACGATGAGCGGATTTAATTATTCCGGTTTCTCTTTGAGCAATAAACGACACAATGCTGTACCACCACCTCCAACCACTGGTGTCAGTAAACAAGGGTATTCAACAATGAATGCAATCAGTCAGAATGCATTATCGGCAGCATGGGGAGGTAGTAGGAAGAGGGCTGTCACAGAAGATGAGTGAGTCTCGACTTAACACATTCAGATTACAATTACTTACACTGTTGTATACTGTTTTAGATATTTTGAGGAGGAGGATGATGATGCAGTGCCAGCATTAGCCTATATACCAGCACCAGGTAGTCCTTCAGCAAATAAAGAGGATAGTAATCATGAACAAGAGGATTGTGATGAGGATGATCCACTAGATGCTTATATGGCTGGAATTGAGCAACAAGTATATCTCTATAACTTACTCATTTTTATGTTATTAATTTAAGCATGAAACATTAGATGAAAGCGGAACAGAGTGGAAAATCATTGCCTGAAAAGACTGCAGTCAGAGGTGATTTAGAAGACGAAGACGTCGAGGAATCATATTACAGATACATGGAAGAGAATCCAAATGCTGGCGTTATTGTAACCGAAGAGGACGGCATAGAGATCGAATACGACGAAGATGGAAATCCGATAGCGCCCGAGAAGAAGAAAATCATCGACCCGTTGCCCCCGATCGATCATTCATTAATTGAGTACAAACCGTTTAGGAAAGATTTCTATAAGGAGCACCCGGAAATCGTGGCGTTGGATAAGAGCAGAGTCGCCGAATTACGCTCGACGCTCGGTCTGACCGTCACCGGGAACAATTTACCGCATCCGGTCGTCTCCTTTGCTCATTTCAATTTGCACGATAAGTTACTGAAAGCGATCATTAAAGCGGAATACACGACACCAACGCCCATACAAAGTCAAGCTGTACCGTGTGCTTTGTCCGGCAGAGACGTACTGGGCATCGCACAAACAGGTAAATATTTTAACAGGGCAATTTAGCCAAACAACGACGTTAGGCATATTAATTTTCTCGTTTTAGGTAGCGGTAAGACTGCCGCATTCGTATGGCCATTATTGATGCACGTGGCGGCACAGCCCCCCGTTGAACCGGGCCAAGGGCCGATCGCCCTCGTATTGGCTCCGACGCGAGAACTCGCCATACAAATCTACAACGAGGCGCGACGGTTCGCGAAAGTCTTCGACGTGAGAGTGATTTGTGCTTACGGCGGTGGTTCCAAATGGGAACAGAGTCAGGTGAATTTATTTGTACGATCGAGGAAAATCAGACAGTATAATGTTTTTTCCTTACCGCGTCGTAGGCTTTAAAAGAAGGCGCGGAAATAGTTGTTGCCACTCCCGGCCGCATAATCGACCACGTGAAAGGCTGTGCGACGAATCTGCAACGGGCCACGTTCCTCGTGCTCGACGAGGCCGATCGCATGTTCGAATTGGGTTTCGAGCCGCAAGTGCGATCCGTTTGCAATCACATCCGACCGGACCGGCAAACGTTACTGTTCAGTGCCACGTTCAAACGCCGAATCGAGAAATTGGCGCGTGACGCACTACGTGATCCGGTCAAGATATCGCAAGGTTTATTGGGACAAGCGAACGAAGATGTGACGCAACGCGTCATGCTGCTCAACGGACCGTTAGCGAAACGCGACTGGTTGTACGAACATCTAGTCGAATTGCTATCGGCCGGATCGGTGCTCGTGTTCGTTACGAAGAAATTAGATGCCGAACAAGTTGCGGCCGATTTGAAGGTGAAAGAATTCGATTGTCTGTTATTGCACGGCGACATCGAACAAGCAGATCGTAACAAGGTGATCACCGCGTTCAAGAAGAAAGATTGCAACTTGATGGTAGGTCATCGATAGCGACGATTATAGTTTTATTAAGAGTTGATTTATTTTTTAGGTGGCAACAGATGTTGCCGCCCGCGGTTTAGACATACCGCACGTGAGAACCGTGATAAACTACGATATTGCCCGCGACATTGACACGCACACGCATCGAATCGGCAGGACGGGTCGTGCTGGTATGCAAGGTACCGCTTACACGCTCCTAACGGAGAAAGATAAAGAATTTGCCGGACATATCGTGCGAAATTTGGAAGCGGCCCATCAGGAAGTACCGCAAGAAGTGTTAGATCTAGCGCTGCAGAGCAGCTGGTTTAGGAAATCGCGATACAAGAAACGCGATCAGAATCCGAACGTAGGCGGCCTGGGTTTAGGATTTAAGGAGAAAGTGAACAAGGGACCGTCGCAAACCTCTACCACGACGGCGACCGCCGCATACGATTCAACATCGTCGTCCGAAAAGAAAAAGAACAGCGGTGGAGGTAATAAGGGCCCCGTTACCGATCGATTGTCGGCGATGAAGGCCGCGTTTCGAACGCAATATCAAAATCAGGTAAGCAAAACGGGATTTTTCAAGTTTGCATAAACAATTTCAACGATTAAAACTAATATCACTTGATATTTTTAGTTTACGGCAAGCTCGGATCAATCCTCGCCACCGACTCCATCACCACCACCGGTGGCCGTATCCAATTCATCGACAACTTCCACGAGGAAGAAGAGTAGATGGCAATAAGTCGAAAATCTTTGCGCGTAATGCTCATTCGCCAATTATTAAATTAGGTTTAACGTGATTCGATTGAGAATTTGTTTTTCTAAACCTTTCGAAATAGCGTGTATATATTTACTGGTTGATTAGTAAAAAGAGAAGAAAATGAACAAGAATGAAAGCGTGATATTTAATTAAAATAGCCCACCTTCATGCGGACAGCAAATTAAGGCGTTGCCCGCAATTAATTTATGGGACAAATGTTCTGGCAAAGCCCTAACACTTACATTCATATTAATTCAGTATGAATTATTAACTTTAGAGGGTCTGATATTGTAACAACAATTTAATCTCTCTAATGGCAATTATTAATAATAATTAATGTATTTTTTGTTTAAATAATTGTAAAGTTTTCTGGCCCCGCTCGCATCCAGAATTGTTCGTTTCGCATTGCCAAATGACTAATGCTTGTTTTGGATCGTGTCCCCCCGGCATTATACATTTTCCAATCGAACGTTTCGCAAATTGCAAAATTTTTCACGTCGCCCGCCTTTGGGCCGCTAAAAATAAATCGGGCGACCAGGAGAGTAAACCAGAAAGAGAGAGAACGAAGAAAAGGTACCACGGGGACATTAAAATTAGAATTTTGCGGTATTACAAACTCTTTTTCGCGTATATATTTTTTTGGGCGACAATTATTATTGCGCTCTCATAAATTTTGTGTTAGACACACTGAAAAAGCGAAAAGAAAGAAAAAACGTGTTCTTAATTGATTTTTGTTTTCGACCCATCTTTTAATTAATCTATTTTCGCAAGTACATTTCGCGGCGAATCGCTTGGTTTGCATAATACGACGAGTTGGGCCGTTTCTTCTTCTTCTCTTTTTATAACATTCGCCATAATAGATAATAGTAATTTATTAAGTGATGAGCAACACGAACACGATGAACGAGGTCTATAAGACCTTAAAGAGGTACCACCTGATCGGTCACAGGTGAGTTAATTTGCATCATAATTTGTTTCAATGGTATATTCAATTACTAATTATGCGAATTGCGCAAGTGGATGATTAACAATTTGCCTTCAGCAAGATTGACCATTAATAGTAAGTACTTTATAAATTAATGTTGTAGCCGAAAAAAAAACCTCTTCGGCATGCATCCGTTATTGATGTCGACGTTATTCATCGTATTAACGGAGATCATTGCCGGCATCGCGAGAAGGATCGTGGACACGTCCATGAAGTACGGCGTCCTCAAGCAGATGATACTGGAGTTTATAGCGACCGCCGAACTGTGTGCGGCTTGTTTCGAATTAATCATCGGTACGATATAATGCTATTATCCTATTGTTAACATCGGTCATTATGCAATATTATCGTTCATCCTAATTGTTCGCGCATTAACGTATCAAATTACGCGAAATCCCCCTTGCAATTGTGCGTTTGTCCGTGTGTCGCGCTCACGTACACGTGTCTTTGTATATTTTTATAATAATGATGTACAAATAGATATTTATTTATAAATAGTTTAACCCGCATGTGAGCGAGTAAGTTCTCAAAGGTGGCCGCTAAAACGGTTTCTTGGACAAAGTTATTTTTTATTCCGCGCACACACACATTTTATAACAACTTATTATTATTCGCATTCGATTGTCTACTAACGCGCCCGAAAGGTGTCCCGCAATTAATTATTTACACGCATTTAGTTTAATTAGTCTTTTGTAACATAAAAAAAAACCAATTAGATCATTAACGAATTGCGTTTAACAATCGTTTTAATTGAGTATTAATAACTAATTTGTGGTAATAATAACGTTTATTCGCGGCCTTCGTCCTTATGAAAGAAAACGATCCAATACGTGATTGTCGTTTGATCGTCGAGTCTCAGGCCCAAATTAATTGATTTACTCGTAAGAATCAATTAACGCTACCACCGGAGGGTTAATTGATTAAGAAAGTAACTCACAATGTGTAGATTTTCGCTCGCTGTTTACCAATCAATTTCTAATTACACTTCGTTAAGCGTCTTTTTTTGCACGTAAAAAGTTTGAAAGAACAATCGCTAACTTGAGTTTTTCCATTCTTGTTGTCGCGGCGAAGTCGCGGAAAACTACGGCGTATGGGCGTACGCACTCTACTTGTTCTTGTTGACCATTTGGTGGTCGAAACAATGGGACATCGCCACCGCGTGTCCGTACAGTCCGTTGGAGGAGATCTTGCAAGGGACGCAATACGTGACGACCGCTCTGATGCTGATCGTTTCCCAAGTGCTCGGCGGCATCGTGATATTCCGTTACGTGCAATTGTTTTGGGCCTTCGAACTCGTCGAAACACACAAAGGACGTGCTTTTGAAGAATGTACCGCCGATTTACAGGTGAATGCCATTCAATTTCAATATCCATTAATTTCCCTCAATTTCCATTAAAAATTCATCTGCATTTTCACTTTGGAACTGCAGATTGGCAAAATGATTGTTTTGCGAATATTAAATGTTTAATTGCCGCTTGAGACATCAATAAACGGATTCTAGTTTGTCGATGAGCACGTGACGGCATATAAAATAAAACAATCCAATCGGTGTCTTATTCGATGGCCTTTGATGAACATTCGGGCTCATCCTAGACATGTTAGATACACTCGTTTCCCAAGCGAACCTTTCGAAACGATGCTACTTTAAAACCATTTCCAATTCCGAAACGGTGCTTAGTGGCACTGGCAATCAACACTTTGTTTTAAAAGAGATTCTCTTTTCGCAGGTACCGATGATCGTCGGCGCGATAATCGAATGCATATCGACATGCTTGTGCAGATTAATGTCGAGGGGATTGAACGATGCGAACGTACGTGGCGCGACCGTTTTGGACTCGTTCTTCGCCACCGCTCTTGTCGTACTCGGTAAATTGAAAGTTAAACTCCGTTAAACTCGATCACAATGTTTCTCTCGTAGCGTTCAACTTCTCCGGCGGCTACTTCAATCCGGCGCTCGCGACATCCCTAAAATTCGGCTGCAAAGGTAACACCGCCGTCGAGCACATGGTCGTTTATTGGTTGGGCGCAACGGTCGGAGCGATCGCGTCCGTGTTCATCTATCGCACGGGGCCGATACAGAGGCTGATACGTAGATGCGTGAGGAAAATCGATTAGAGACGGTCGATCTGAGGAAGAAGAAAGAGAAGATTGATTTCAAATGCAGACAGAAAGAAACATCTTTCATATCCGTTACGCTTTTAGTTTTACCTCTTTTAATTTCTTGCACGCACTTATTAAATTACTTAACCACCGTTCAACCCGTTCGAGGATTTGTTCTTACGCAAGCAAACATTTTGCTCGTTTCACACGCTCCTTTCGCTCTTTTAATATTTTTCCTTGAGAAAATAATATTTATTAAAATGTGATATGTACAGTGAAAGATGAGTGCGACAATAATACGAATTGTAAATATTTTTCATTGTTAATAAACGGAAATTTGTTTAAATAAACGATTGGTTTTCTTCAACCATTCAATAGATTGATGTGTCGGGCATTAAAAGCGGATTAATGGATTTTTATGGATATTGTGAGGTTTTTAACGCTGTTTCCTGACCGATTATATAGTAAAGCCAACTTCTTCGAGAAGTTATGCCATTTTATTTGTATAAACAATCAATACAATAAAGTGAATAATAATTGTAATAATAAGAATAGTTGCCTTCGTAAGTGTGGCTATATAGAATTAAATTAGAAAATAACTTATGGAATGATAATCGTTATAATAATACTATTATAAAGAAATTAATTAAAGTAATACTCGTTCCTAATAATCAAAATAACGAATCAAACAGAACCAAAAACTTTAAGTGTCTATGAAAAACCATTAATAATACTTTATCCGTCATCATCATCGTCGTCGTCGAATGTTGTTTAATTTCGTACTAATTAAAGCTAAACTTGAATGTAAGTCACCAGAAATATAAGAGAACAAAAATAAGAAACATAAATTTTCGAATCTAATTCGTATGTAAAATAATAATGCTTAATTTACAAAAAAAAAAAAGGAATGAACGCTGCCAAGACGTGGCTCGAAGGACATCATTTTCCTGCCCCTTTTTTATTATTTAACACATACTTAATCGACAAATTAGGTCAACGATTAAATATGATCGCTAGAAGCGAATGCAAATATAATTTAAATTACTTTTTTGTTTGTATAAATGGAACCATCATCGCGTGCGTATAAATTATATCAGTCAACATTAATTTTCATCATACTTTCTTTTCAGCATTATAACTTTCCCAACGTCCTCTGTATATGTTATCTTAATTAACTTTTTGTTTTTTATATTTATAATCATTAACGCTTAAAATATAGAGAATAAGTATTTGCTAATATAACAGACTGAACCGCCAAAGTAAAAACAAATTAGCGTGCAGAATTTAATAAGTAATCGCCTCCATAACTAAAATTTGCAATTGGTCAACTTAATAATTAACAAACTAGAAACGTTCGTTTCTTCGATAATTAATGTAAAAATACATAATAATAATAAATTGTTTAGATTGGAATGCTTTACAAAATTTAAATCAACAATTAAAAAACGCGAAAAGAAAAAAAACTAGAATAATAATTATAATTCAATTATAATTAAGAGATTAAAAACTGAATCATAAAAAGTTTGTCTCTCCTCTTTGATGTATATATACAACATTTTACTTGCATTGAATCATTTAATTTATCATCATCACTTTGTTCCTGATTTCATGGTTTTAATTTATCTCTCCCTTATAATTAAATTTCAAAGTGCAATTTGCAAAATACTTCCTTTTACTTAGGCATATTGCTATGTATATACTTATTATATATATGTATGTATATTAATTAGAATATAATTTTAATACTTTTTCCATGTTTTTTTTTCTTTCTCTCTCCATGTAGTAATTATTATTATAGCTTTTACTTGCTTTCAATTCGTGTATTAACTTTGCTGCTCTAAATGTAATAAAGAGACGAACTGGAAAAATCGCCGGACAAGAAATTGCCGTATAGTTAATTAATTCGAGTGACCTCCTACTATTTTTGTGTGTTTCTCTAAAAAATTAATTAGAATTGCATTCGCGTCAATGGCGAAGTTCAAAGAATAAAGTTATTTAGCTCTTCATTTCCAATAAATGAGCACAGTGCTCCAACGATTTTTCTTAATATTATTACTAAATTTGCGAAAACTTGTAGCGTTTCACCTCGCAGAGAATTGATAATTTATCAATTCTCCGCCATTTACGAGTAATCTTTTCCTATCTCGTTCAATTTTGTTCTTCATTCTTCAATTTCTCTATTTTATTGAACTTCAATTCAATTGAGCGGAAGGCAAAATATGTTTTGCAAAATTGATTTGCTCGGCTTGATGTCGACCTGCAGCAGACGGTCGTCGTAATCGTCGAGATCGTGCGGCGGCGTGGGCGGTGGCGGCGGAGGCGGTAACAACGGTGGCGGATATCTTCTGTGCGACGATGGCGGCGGCGGCGGTATCAGCTGATCGTCCGGACGATGTAAGGCGCAGAAGAACACGTTATGTCACACGCAATCTTCGAGCGACATCAGCAACGGATTCACGTATTCGAACCCTTCGAATTCCGACTGATCGATCTTCTCGATTACTCGTCTACAATAAGTTTAAAAGAGCAAATAAATAAAGATCCATAGTCGAGACTATCGATAAATTACTCACGCATCGTCCGGCGTCAAATGAACCGGCTCGTCCGTGAATTCGGGCGGGAAGTTCGCAAGATCACGATCGGACTCCAGGCGCGGTTTGTACGGCGGCGGCACTTGCTTCTGCTCCAACTGAAACGTAATTCGACAACAATCAAGTGCTTGAATGGCTAGTAATGCGTAGTAACAGCTTATAATGTCGCACTATCATTAATTATATTTAAAAAATATTAATTTGTTTTTCGTTTTGTGCATTTCAACAGCTCACCATGTCCCAGTCGATGCTCTTGAAGAACTGATGGCCGGTGATCTCGACGAACGAGTTCGGACTGTGACAACCCAATCGATCGGCCGGATTCTTGTTCAGGAATCCTTTCAACACGTTTGCAGCTTTGACGCTCAACGAGCGCGGTATACGGATGGTCTTCTCAAGTATCACTTGGAACAGGTAATCTTCGGTGTTCTGATCGGGATTCTCACTAGCGCCCGCTATATCGAAAGGCGACCTTCCTGCCAGCATCTCGTATAATAAGACACCTATATATGTAACAATTGTTAACGTTATAAATCGATTGAGGAGAATGTCTCGTCTTCTTCGTCGTTTACCTAAAGCCCACCAATCCACCGAGAATCCGTAATCCTCTCCCCTAAGTATCTCCGGCGCGATATAATTCGGTGTGCCGCAGAACGTCGACGTTGTGTCACCTTGACGGATTCCCTCCTTGCACATGCCGTAATCCGTGAGTTTGATGTGTCCCTCGTGATCCAAGAGGACGTTATCTAATTTCAAATCGCGATAGATGATCCCTTTGCAATGCAAAAAGTTCAGCGCCAACGATATCTCAGCGGCGTAAAATCGCGCGTGCTCTTCCGGCAGACGACGTTGCCGTTGCATGTGAAACATAAGATCGCCGCCGCGCACGAACTCGATCACGAAGAACAATCGCGACGGCGTCTGGAAGCACGAGTGCAAGCCGACAAGGAACGGATGATTCGAGGCCGTCTCGAAGACGTGCTTCTCCGTTTGCACCCAATCGATATCCTCGTCGTCCGTCACGAGCGCTTTCTTGATCACCTTCATCGCGTAGATGCGACGCGTCTTCTTCAGCTCGACCATCAACACTTTGGCGTACGAGCCGCGACCGATCACCCGTATCAATTCGAAATCGTTCAACGAGTACTGTCGCTGCGAGCCAAGATCCGCCAGATCGTCCGACGGTTTCGTCGGATCTTCGACCGGCACGGATTCGCCTACAAGTTACATTTTAACGAATAACTATTTATCGTAAGAGCGTAATTGGCATCGGATCCTTACCCGTAACATCGGGCGGCGGCGGTTCGGGAAAATCCCGTATCTCGGCCGTCAAGTCGCCGCCGCTGTTCGGCGTGTGAATCGCTTGCGTCTCGCCGTTCTGATCGTCTCTCATGATCGGTTCCACGTGCTCGTTCGTGCACGGCATCTGCACCAATTTGTGGCATTTCTTGTGCACCAAAAGTTTGCACTGTATACATTTGAAACCTTGCCGGCCGAGGCCCCAAATCCGGTCGTGACAGTAGGCACAAAACGCTCTCTAAAAGCAAAAATAATAAACAAAATCGATCTGTAAGTCGAGGAGAAAATGGCATTGAGATAATGCGTTGAAGTGAATAATTTACATTCATTAAGGAAGAATGATTTAATGGAACTCACCCTATTAAATCGTTTCGCTTGGAATATGTGCCCGTTGACTCGGTACAATTTTCTCCAGCGTCTTGCACCCCGTCTGTAGATGCTTCCTAAAATAGAGAGTAACAAGATAAAATGAACCAAACGAATCTCTATTGCTCGAGCAAAAATTCATTATGATCGAACCACATTTACCGAGACACTTTAAAAACAAACTCTTTATGGTCATCATTATGACTTAACGTTAAATCCATTCGATTTTTATTTACTATCGTCGCTCGAAAGCGCATATAACCAACGGTTGCGTTAAGAATAAAACTGACAAAAGTATTCGGACGATAAGATTGGCAAGCGAAGCCGAGCAAAAAGCGATTTCTGCGGGCTTTCTTTTTCTCGGCACGAGCCCATCGGTGGGGCAAATGGCAGAAATATATGGAGGAGTTGGTTTGCTACTCACTGTCTTCTCCTTGGCATGGCATTCCAGGTTGCGTCGGCACATTTGGAAAGACTGTCGAATAAAAATCATTGTGTAAATATAATATGTACTCCATTTAATAAAAATTGTTTATAAATAAACCGCAGTCAAAAATTTCTGTTTTCCATTTTCTCGTTTAACGAAGCATCTATTTTGGACAACGTTACAAAATAATCCTCGACAAATCTTTTGTTAATAATTATCATTATCGCAAATAGAAGCAGATAAGAGCGAGTGGGGGAGAGTGAGAGAAGATTGATTTTTCTTGTGGTGCGACAAAGGCGAAAGGCGAGTGAGTAATTAATTCGCCGAAAAAAAAATATATTGGAATTGGCATACCACCAGTCGGATTTGGCAATAAGGCCGTAATATCGTACGAAAACGACGGATGATAACTGAATAGTACAGCCGCGTCGCATATATCCGACCATATGCTCATCTTCATACACGGATTTACTTCACTTTGTAAAACTAACAGTGCTCGAATTCGTCCTTTTTTCATTCGGAAATCCGCATTAATTTAACACATCGTTACTATCTCACAGAGATCCATAGGTAGAGAGAACAATACTAATTACACATCTACGATAATATAGGAAAATGGCACGCATTAAACGTATTTCGTATCATTCAGATAACGTTTTATGATAAGATTGTAAATTCGTGTGTACTACAACGAAAGTACATGATAGAAAGCCGCGAGCTTTCCGGAGTAACTCAAACTACTTCGCACTTGTGGTTTTTCTTCGCCGTTCGTTTACCTGTAGCGTATCCCGGTTCCGAGCTCGAATCGTCGTCGGAAAACGACAACTGCGCCTGATGGTAATCGATGTAAGCGGCGGCGGCGACGGCGGCATGATGGTGATGGTGCAAATGATGCGGTACCGCGTACTCGACGCTGACGGCCGTATGCCGGCTACCGACCCGCGTCAGGGTGTTGCCCGCCGACAGAGTGCCGCCCTGATTGTGTCGACCGCCGCCGCCGCCGCCACCGGAGCTGCCGTGTGCCGCACAAATGATACCGGCCAATGTGCCGGTGTGCGGACCGATCGTGCCCAAATCCAACGAGGGTCGTCTCGAAAACGTCGGCGCCACGTCGAATTCGAGCGACGGCTGTTGCTGCTGCTGCTGCTGCAGCTGGTGATGGTGATGATGATGATGGGACGATTGTTGTAGCTGATGCAATTGCTGTTGTTGCGTGCTATTGTTGTTCGTATTGACCGATGCATAATTCGCACTGACCGACGGTCTATCTTCGATTGTTACCGGTGCGGTTTGTTGCTGTTGTTGCTGCTGCTGTTGTTGTTGTTGTGTCGTGCCGTTGTGGTTGCGTCTGGGACTGCGGCCGCGATCCGATACCGTCGTGGCGCTCCAATAACCCCATGCCATTTTCCAGCGCTTTATTATCTTTCCACTCCGCCAAACGGTCTCTCGTACCACTTGTTCTCTTCTCTTCTTTCGAACGCGTCCAAATTGATTAATAGCGAATCATCGCATCGAATTTCATCATCATCTTCGGCGACGTGACACGTTCAGATTGCCGAACTTGAACGGCCTAAGTGACGGTGGAAATATTTAGTGACATTTAATCTATATGAACCCTCCGCTTCGTCGCTGTATTTAGAAATGCGAATTTAAAAAAATTACCAGGTGTGGTGCAGGTTAAATTTTGTCGCTTTCGATCCTCTACAACAATTTAATTATGTGGGATGAACAATTAAACGTGGAAGCAGCGGCGGGAAAGAGAAGGTAAACGATTTAATTAGTAGGTGTTGTTGGCTGATGATGATGATGATGACGAGAGAGATGGAGCGCACTAATTAATCGGAAGACTTTAAAAAGCGCAAAAACAGTCTTGCACTTAGACATCGAACGAGTAAAGTACAATCATTATTACGATCACTGTTCACCTCACATTTGCACGAGAATAAAGAACGATGGCACTGCATAAACGCGCAAGAAAAAGGCAGAAACAATAAGAACCCGAATATACAGTATATACAGTAGTTCTGCTTCGAATAAATTTTATGTAAACGCCAAACAACAATCGATTACTCTCTATTCACAAGAACCACCGGACGAAAAACGATGCGGATGATGGATTGCGGCAAGAAGGGATCCGTGTAAAATGTTACGTGAAAAATGGTAAGCGAGCAACGGTAACGAGGGGGTAATGATGATGATGATGACGGGAAATTGTGCCTCGATTTCACCCTCTCTCTCGCTTACTCTTTGTCTATGTGTGTATATGGGCAAGAACGGAAAATGAATGATGCATCTTCTTATCAGAAAAAACAACGTTGCCGCTTATAAAGGACGTCACGACGACGCGACGCCGACAGAATCCTAAAGGACGCGGACCCGTGGTTTTCGATTAAGGTGCGGCAACGTCGGACGTTGCGCCCGGAGTCGTCGCCGTCGTTCATATCCCCGGATCCGATACGCCACGGAATCGATATCATATGTGTGCCCGTGTGTCGTACGTGTAAAATTGAAATGGAAAGGAAAAAAAAAGGTTTGAATGTTTCGCAAAAACGTTTGACGCCCTCATAAAAGCCGTTGTATGTAATGTAAAATTCTCGTTTGCGAGAAACACATAATGAAAGGGCACAATTGCACAAGATAACTTCAGCTATCATTTGTTCATTGGCATTTAATGAATGCCAATGTTTGGCCACACAAGAGATAACAGTTTCATTATGAGTTGATGTGGAAGTAACAGGGAATGTGACATAGTTATCCAAAATAAATGCTGATTAAAAAGTAGATTGCCAACGAAAATTTAACGGAGTGAAATGCGGTGACTTACCGTGAATTGTCAGTTCAGAGTCCCTGTTGATTTCATACAATCTAATTGCTTCGTCAAGTTCTAATTGTGTAGATATAGTACAGGGATCTCCTTCCTCATCCACCCACTTCATTGTAAACACCTGATCATGCTGAAAGCGGCATATCACCTTCACTTCTTGGCATAACTGCTCCAACGTGATTTGTTGGTCGATGTAAGTTATTAATATTTCACCATTATAGGCAATCTTTGCTCTTATTTCGTGCACATTATTGTCGTGGGCTAATTGCGTAGGCATTATGAACGATTAAACTGAAAAAAGAAAGAGAGAATGACCATCATTGCAAGAGGAAATAATAAACATTCACGTCCGCAACAACTACTCATTAGTATGGAATGCAGGAAGAAATCCGGTGGTTAATAATACAAAGGTAACCGTATAAACAAACTCAATTAGATAGCGTTCAATTATGAAAACACCTCTTTTTCTTACCCCGTTTCCTTAAACTAGTCTTAAATAATTAAACTTAACGTGTAAACAAATAAAAATTTAATAATTATTCAACGTAAATAAAATAAATATCTTAAAAATTTAATGGAGTCCTTTCTTTACACCATCTTTGACAACTTGTCACCAATGATTATGCAGGCAACCAAAATCACAGCACAGGTAAATGCATTTAATTTATAGAGAGACGTACGAAAATGTATTAAGAAACGAATTCCTAATTCACAATACTTATAGGAAAATAAAAGTAAATCTAAAATTATTGCTGTTAGTAAAAGTTAATAACTTATCAATTAACGCCCACTTCAAGGTGGTTTTGAAGTCAAATGATGGCGGTAATGCACAAACATTCAAAAGCTTTGACACGACTTTTCTCATTTACTTTAATATTACAATATAAATAATATAACAATGTACTAGAATTCAGATCAAAGGTTAACAAATGATTTCACTATATTTAAAGCTTTGGCGACAAGTATCTCGGCAATTTGTGTCGCATCATCATTTTGCATATTTATCAAGAACAAAGTTGAATTTTAGGTTTGGTTTTCTTATCGGTATACGTTGAATCTTGCCAAAGAATATCACAGCAGAATAATTCTACGTACTAATTATTGCAACAATGTTCCTGAGGAAGACACTGATGGGTTTTCTGCGTAAATTTCCGAACAATCATACCAGAGAATTTGCGCAAAATGTGAGTGAAGAATTGCAATACAAGAAATTAACTGGTTCAGATGAAGGAATAGCTGTGATGGCAATGAACAGACCTAAGCAAAAGAATGCTTTTAGTATGAGTTTGGTGAATGAAATTAGTAATGTGGTGGATCAAGTATCTGCTGATAATACTATAAGAACTCTTGTTATAAGAAGTCTTGTTCCAGGTGTTTTTTGTGCTGGTATGTTTATGTCTTTTTTATATGTTTGATACTTATTCATAATATTGTTTTAGGGGCTGATCTTAAAGAGCGCAGTACAATGACACCAGATCAAGTATCAAGCTTTGTTACAAATCTAAGATCATTACTCTCAAGAATTTACAATTTACCTATACCAGTAATAGCAGCTATTGATGGTGTTGCACTGGGTGGTGGCTTAGAATTAGCACTAGCATGTGATATCAGAATTGCTAGTGCTTCTGCAAAAATGGGCCTTGTTGAAACTAAACTAGCAATTATACCTGGTGCAGGAGGAACCCAAAGATTGACCAGAATTGTTGGTACAGCAATAAGTAAAGAATTAATCTTCACATCCAAAGTGGTTGATGGTGAAAAGGCTCACTCATTGGGTAAACTGATATGCAATCAGCATTCATGAAGTCAACTTCATTAATTTTTTATTTATTCATAGGATTAGTAAATGATGTTGTCAAGGGAAGTGCAGAAGCCGATGCAGCTTATCAAAAGTCTTTGGAATTGGCCAGAGAGATTATACCGAATGGACCCATTGCAATTAGAATGGCCAAGATGGCAATAAACAGAGGCATTGAAGTTGATTTAACTACAGGCCTTCAGGTTGAGGAAGCCTGTTATGCTCAAGTCATTCCAACGAAGGATAGAACTGAGGGTTTAAATGCTTTTAAGGAAAAGAGGAAACCCCGTTACTTAGGGTGCTAATTAGCTTTTGAAATTTTATATAAAATTTAAGATTGTTTAGGCAACCGACATTTCCATGTCAAGTGTAAATATTATAAATTGGTCTTGCGTTTTATAAATAAAAGAAAAGACATCATCATGAAGGTATTGGAATTATTTAGTGGCATTGGAGGAATGCATTTCGCATTAAAAGGTACATTTTTACATTCTCATTAGCAATTTTGTAAATTAATGCTTATAGAATTTTGCAGAAAGTGGATTGGATGGTACAGTAATTGCTGCAATAGACATAAACCCATCAGCAAATTTAGTATACAAACACAATTTTCCTGATACTAAGCTTTTAAATAAGAATATTGAAGGTATCTCAGCTGCTTTTGTTAACAATTTAAATGTGGACACAATATTAATGTCTCCACCATGCCAGCCATTCACCTGTAATGGGAAACAACTAGATGTTGAAGATTTAAGAACCAAATCATTCCTACATTTATTGGACATACTAAAAGAACTACATAACATTCAGTATGTTTTAATTGAAAATGTGGAAGCATTTAAAGGCTCTATTATGAATGAGAAGCTATTGGAAACATTAAACAGTTGTAACTTTGTTTACAGCGAATTTGTATTAAATCCTATTGACTTTGGAATTCCAAACTCTAGGAAGAGATACTATTGCCTAGCCAAAAAGCAGCCACTAGCATTAAACTCAAATGTTTTGCAATTTCAGAGTAGTGATAATATATATGATATTGGAAGGATAATTGAAAGTGATCTAAATGACACCCAAAAATATCAGTTAACTGATGAAGTGATTAAAAAGTATGCCAACACATTGGATATATGTTATCCAGCATCCAAGAGATCCTGCTGTTTTACCAAATCATATGGACGTTATGTACAAGGAACCGGTAGTGTGTATTGTGATAAAACAGAAGATGATGTTCATATGGCTTTTAATATGAAAGATAAAGATGAACAATTATTATCTATAAAATTACTTAAGCTAAGATTTTTTACCCCTAAAGAAATATCTAGATTAATGAGTTTTCCTGATTATTTTCAATTTCCTTCTAATATGACAGACAAACAGAAGTACATGCTTCTTGGGAATAGTATAAATGTAAAAGTTGTTTCACAATTAATAAAATTATTACACAATTATTAATTTAATGTGACTATTTGATGCTTTCTAATTCTGGTGGTATTGCAATGTTATTGTCAATTGCAAACTTCTTTAAGGCTTCATATCTTATCATGACATTGCTAACTTCCTCTTGCATTTGTGTAACAGTGTCTTGCATGTTCTCCATATCTCGCCATTCCTGGGTTTTCTCCGTTTCCAATTCATCCTTCTGCTCGATTCTCTTTATGCGACATGATGCCGCATATCCTCTATTCTTCAAAGTCCTTCGTCGCTGTTTCATACGAACAATTTCATCCCGTGATAATCCTCTCAATTTCAATTGTCTATTTAAATCACGAACAGATATCGATACAAGTTCATCGTCGGATATATCGATATTGGTATTTGGCGATAACGGAGGCTATCTCATGAAAATATAATCAGTAAATAACCTAAAAATAAGAGATCGACTTCATACTTACGAGAATTTTCCGATCTTTACGATGATCGTGAGGCATAGTTTTACAAGTTTAAGATCACCTTAGATTAACTAACGGGTTCTTTAACGATTTCACTGAATACCATACGCATTTATCGAATTGCTTTAACAAGATTTTGCAAGTCATCATCATAACTTATTAACCGTTCGATAAACGTCGCCCTTCAAAAATCGAGAAATATCACTTTTGAAATCTTCAAAAATCAGATAATTCGATTGTGTATCTGTAATCATTAAAATTCCGGTTGTCCTGTCAAATTCCAAAATGAAATGGCCCAAGATAATAACGAATTTAAAATAGCTTTAAGGGAATTATCCATACACGCTCCAAAATTGACGAATCCTTATGGTACGAAATGGATCAATTTAATTAGAAATCTGAAAATAATTTATTCTCAGATCGCGTTAGATGTGCGGAATGGTTACGAAAATTGTCGTCGCTGAAAGATGACAACTTGGAGTCTGCCAAAATCCGGAACGAGTACATACAATATTTGAAAATTCAAGTGCGAAATCACTTCTTGCACAGTCCGTTTACTAAGCCACCGCCGGAGGATCCCTATATTTGTCCTTTACCAGAATTATTAGCAAACAATTTAGCAGAACAAGTACAATCGCATTTACCGCGTAGAAAAAGAATGTGCTAATCTTCAAATTCTTGCAGATCCCTTACATGTCGAAAACTGGACCTATTGCTCCTATGGTACATCATCGGTCGCCCGATGGCAGAGCTTTCGTATCCGTACGGCAGATTCCAGGCGGTGGCGTCATGTGTTACATGGCCGTTAGCCCCGAAAGTTTTGACGATATGAAAATTTAGAGCAATTAACACAATTTTCTTTTTGGCTCATGCCGAAATTGCCATTCCCGTGCCAATAATATTTTTATTCTATATTTTGTATATTGTATATATTACTATGACTCAGAGTAATAGAATTGCTAAATAAACGAAACGATTATGTAATAAGGAATCGAGTTCTTTCTTTCTTAATCGAAACTAATTAATTCGGCGGTCTGCGTTCCGCTGCTTTCCTCCTTGCTCCTAGTTTGCGGACTTGCGGGCGGCGCACCAGGTTGTTGCTGCTGGTACTGCATCATGCCGGGCGGCGACATTGGCGCTCCCATTTGTGGCGGCATCTTCATGTTATTCGCCGGTCCGGGTAAAGGTTGTGCCGTCATGTGCATACCAGGTGGCATCTGTGACGGCCCCGCTTGTTGTATGTTCGCTATTGGCATTTGCTGATTCATCTGAACCGACTGCTGCTGCTGTTGCACGCCCCCCGGTGGCTGCACAAAGCTTTGTGGCAACGGTGCCGACATTGGCAATTGCATTTGACCTAAAATATAATCGAATCTAACGACGGTTCCATACGGGATGCCCGATTAATCGATACATTTACCTGGTACATTTTGCATCATTGCGAATTGTGGCGGTGGTGCGGTTTGCGGCGGTCCAGGCATCTGATTCGGTACGCCGTGAACATTGGGCGGCATCACGCTCGGCCCGTATTGATGATAGTTGGGGTAAATGTTCTTTGGTGGTCCTCCAGCGAATTGTTGTTGACCATGTATAGGGGAACCCATGTAATTGCCGTAATTCGGCAACATGTACTGTTGCTTTTGTTGTTCCTGTCTCATTTGCAATTCGCGTTCTTGTTCCTGTATCCTTTGTAACGCCAATTGTCTTTGATACTGCAGATACTCTTGTTTCTTTTTACGCATGATCTCCAGCTTATGAGCCATCTGCAATTGTCGCTGACGTTCCGCTTCTTCCGCTTGCCTACGCAACTTGTCGCGGTGTTCTTCGCGTAAAGCGTCTAATGCCGCTCTTGCATCCTTGATCTGCGTTAATTTATCTTGTAACCGTTCGTAATGCAATCGACTGTCGTCGTGCTGTTGTATGTATCGCAAAAGGCGAGAGTGCATATCGGTTATGTTCAGAAATATCGTTTGCACACTGTTATCGGTGACAATCGAACGACCTCTGCTCGAATTGCTCTTCATTCGATTGATGAATATCTCCAAGTGACCTCTCAGAGTGTTGACGAAATCCTCGAGTTCCACGTCGACCACGCCATTCTCGCAAATCTTGAGCGACGACATACCTGATAATGTCGACGGTGCCGAAGGACCCATTCCACGGCTATCTTCGGTCGCCTCCTTTTGTTGTTTGACTTCCCAATAATTGCGATCTAAATATTTTGCCAGATCGGGATGGACCGAAGGCGGCGGCGGCGACGGTGTTCGCGAATGTTCTGGTACTGGATCAGGTACTTTGTAAACATTATAAGTGGCGGATGATCGCAATTTTTCCTTTTCTTTAGCCTCAGCTTCAGATTGACTCAGTGCCAGAGCAAGTTCAAGTTCTTCTTTCTCTCTTAATTCGTCGTCGCTTTTACGTGACGGTGGAGCCTACGAATTACGCATTTCATTCGCGTCTTTTAAAAAAATTAACACGGATAAAACAATTTACCTGACTTTGTTGAGCTAAGCTGCTATTCAGATATTCTGCCGGCAGCTCGGTCTCCGATTTCTCAGATGTAGCTTTCGACGACGAAGACGACGGTTTCGTGTGTTGATCGTAGCATCCATCGCAAACGCGGACCTGAATTTAAATGATTAGGGTGTGACTGAAAAATTTTGGAATTATTTAAACGTGATCAACCGTACCTCCTTTTCGATACCAAACTTCGGTAAAGACATATTCTTCGATGAACACGCGCCGCAAAAAACCTGCCCACAAGCTCTACAATGATGCTTCCTATTTATAACACTAAACGGTACACGACAACGATGACAAACATTCCCATCCAACCATTCTGGTGCACTATCAGCACTGAACATTGCATCGGATTCCCTGATGACAGGAAACTTGAAACCTTCTTGTTTCATTAAGTTGAGTGTATCTTTTAATGCATTGCATTTTGGATTCTTTCTAAATGCAAATGTCCAGGCCTGTATCAATTCCAGCACCCTTTGACGTACATCCTCATGTTGTGTGGTCTTCACTAACTCATGCAATGTCTCACAATAGACTTTGGAGGATAATTCTTCATGAATAATGGATCCTGTGAATATTTTAAATTAGTGATACACATTTTACGTAGGAGGCCATCATAATTTACCACAATTCTTGACAATGCTCTCTAGTAACAAAAGTGCATACAGTACAGTATGTGGATTAGTACTAATCAATTTCTTTTTTATTGCCAGTAATGCCTGTTTGGGTCTACAAAGAAAAATGTAATATTTAGTCACAATTTGGATTTGTTCTCTATAGCTTTTACATTTACTTACTGAATATCATTCTGTCGTATTAAATCACATATTTGTAATATTGATGGCCAATCTGGTTCCATCAATCGGGAATTAGTTGCTCTGTCTGTATGTGAATTACAAGGATTGATGATTTTGTTAATAGAATAGTTAAATTATTAATGCTTAACTTACCTAAAAGTTTATCAAATGCCATATTTCGAAACATGTTTTACAAGAATGCTGTACACTTTCAATATCCTTATTATTTTATCTTAGTTTATTCTTAATTGGATGATTCACTGAGTACAATGGGTGGAATGAACAGCTGATTTTGATTGATTAGATTAGTTAAAGCTGCCGATCATAGATGGGACGTCAGCTTTTAATGAATAATTTCACGTCTATTTTCTGCGACTTTATGAAAATGTCTTTCACATATTCTTTCTTTTGTGATTGAAAACATTTAATAATTTAATTTCATGTAAAAGTTGGGAATTGTCTTCAGGATAACTTGGTAATAAATAAGTAGAAAATAATATTTAATTATTGAATATTTTATTTGTAGGAGTATCATTATGGGTAACGAAATGAATGACACCACACATTGATATAGCTTTATATATATTTTAAAGTATTTATAACGAGTCGAAATAATATTTGGTAGGAAATAAATTAACATTTTAAACGGCTACAGTATCAGAAACGTGCATATCGTTGGCTAACCTTAAGGAAGCACTATCATTTACGTCTGAAAGTGAGGATTCAATAAGAACAAAATAGTAAGTACATTATTTGTAAACGTTATTTACCTATTTGTTGTATTTTGTAAAATTCCGCTAATTCCGCTCCAGAACATAGAGGTGTATCAACTTGTGTGGTATTATCAAACTTGGAGTAATTCACTTCATACCCTTGTCTGTCCTTGTTATAACTAACCACCGGTTCGAAACGATGACCCCACAGGATTTCCGTCGGCAAATAACTCGATCTGGCCTGCGTCGTCTGACCCGTACTCTCGATCGTACCTTCCAAAATTACGACGATCTCGAAACGTTCTTGTAGCATGTCGCTAGCCGACAAATTATACAACGGCGACTCCTCGTCGATCCTGTGCACGATCGTCATCGGCCATATGAAGAACAGATCGCCGTTGCAGCCATCTGCATTGACCGATAACTCGATTTGATATTGGCACAGCACTTCGCCTTCCTTCGTCGTCTTCGGCTTTATCAATTGGGCCCTTATATTCGCTCCAATTATGTGACTCTTACGCATGTCGCCCACGCGAAACATCAGACACAAGTAGCCGTCACGCTGACAGATGACGGCGTTCTTCGAGAAGAGCAACGTTTGCGTGCGATGTTTTGGACGCGTCATCTTCGCGAACACGATGCCGACCATGAACGCTTGTATCATGACGCCGGCGATACTTTGCAGACACATGACGAAGATCGCTTCCGGGCATTCCTCGCTCGTCGACCGCGAACCGTAACCGATCGTGTGCTGCGTTTCGATGCTGAACAGGAAGCACGACGTGAACGAGTAGATTTGCGTGACGCACGGCGTCCACGCGAGATCCTCCACGTCCGGCAGATGGTCTTCCTCGAGGTCGCCGTGCGTGAACGCAATTAGCCACCAGATAATTGCGAAACCGAGCCACGACAGTAAGAAGCTGAGTGCGAACACGAGCAACGTCCAGCGCCATTGCGTGTCGACCAGGGTGGTGAAGATGTCTTGTAAGAATCGCAATCGTCTCCTCGATATGCGCGACTGCAGGATGTTGCATTCGCCGTTCTTCAATATTGCACGCCTTCGTATCTTTCGTACCGCGCCAGGACGAAACCGTCTGAAAGAGAGCTTGCATTATTTGATCGAAATGAACTTACTGTGATTCGTTTAATAATAGCAATCGTACGGCAATCGTTTGCAATCGCGGCGCGATTGACAAGGACCATTTCAATACGTTTACCTTTTGGAAAGTGTAGGCGACGATGCCTGATTCTGTGGATGGTAATAGATGCTCGGCGAAAGTTCGCCGCCCCCGTTTAATATCCGCGGCGACTCGTCGAAAAACAACAGTTTCTTCTCATCTTTTTCGCTTTGCGGTGAATCCATGATAACGGTTTCAATTCATTACTTGTTTATGATTCGCTTATCTTGTTTATTTATAGTAATAGATCACGTATAGAGTATTAAACGTTGATTTGGAGTAATGAGTTCAAACACGCGATACGACGACGACTAAACCGCGAAACGCTCGAAGTGCCCCTTTTCTTATCGCTCGATTTCTCCAATTTAATTTACAAACAAATAACGCAAAACTAAACGTAACGTAAGATGAGCAAATTGTTCGGTATAGGTATCGTTCTAATTTAATTAGCGTCAAACTATTTGATTTACTGCTAGCGTTATTCAAAATAATTAGTTTCGTTTTTTTTGCTATTATAAGCAAATTTATTCGTTTTGCAAGCAACAAACAACTAAGTATTTGCTCATGTTATTTGCGATTACGTGTTGTTTAATAAAAGAGATCACGGGATCATCTCTTTGAAATCTACCCGTTTGAAAATCTGTTATCTCTCCAGCGACACAGACGCTAACCGATAGTTGATTAATTATTTTTTTAGGTACGCGAAAATACTAGCGAAAAATGCTCACCTGCTTTCCGGGCGCGTTGAGAAGTGCGATAGACTGTTGTACGTCGAGATGCGGTTCAGACTTGGCGCTTTCGGTATGACGATCGACTGATGCACGGTTCGGATTAATAGCGGCGATTCGTTACCGGCCAACAGACGGACGTCCGCGTCCTCTTCGGCTTCTTCGATCACGCCGGGCTTATAGAAGAGCTTTTGCGGTACCGGCGAATCGTACGGTTTGACGCTCGCCGTTGTCGCGTTCTTCTTCGTATCGTGAATACTCGACGAAGACGATGCCGTCGATATCGTTGCCATCCTCTTTCATTCACTCAATCGCACACACACACGCGCACGTCTTCTTCTTATCAAATCATCTTGTGCCGATCTTTCAACTAAAAAGGAAAAAACAATAACAATAATTGTTATTATTGCGCCCACGTGTGAAGTTCTAACACTGAAAAAGTCGTACGAATTCTTTTTTTCCACTTCGTTGGCCTCCTTTACACGTCGCCTTACGTTTCTCTCTTTAGTTTCTTACCTTTTCGTTTCTCTCCTTGTTCCAAACAAACTGGTTATCGAATTAAAAATTACGTAGTCCCATTTAAAATTGCACGACGAAATTGGAAATACCTGACCTTTTTTATTTTATTTTGGTGCTCTCTAAATGAATGCTTTCTCAAAGAGCGTAAGAGAAATTACGCCCTAACAATTTAATTTTTTCGAAGGTTTACAATTTACTAAGTCTTTATTTTTAACGAACATAATTAAAGTGGATGTAGATAATGAAAATGCAGAAGAAGTGTTTGAATAAGAGAGATAAGCCTGTTAACGCAAAATGTAAAATAATAATGAAAATATATTGTTGCGATTATTTACAACATTTACAATTATAAAATACATGCACGTGGTAGAGGAAGGCGTGTGAAGTATGTATGGATATCGTTTTGAAATTCAAATAAGATCCCACCGAAGGCGTTAAATGGAAGTTTTTCTGTTTATTTCAATGCGAATTTAATTACATAACTTAATGTATTTAGTATTATGCAAAATGGTTATTTGCATGAAACGTACGTGTTTGTATATATTAACTCGCTTCTAATTGATGCAATTTCTCTTTTAGGGAATTCTACAGTCGATCGGACAAAGATGCGAGCGGCACAATCAACGAGCTATTATCTAGATATATGGTTTTATTAGAAGGATGTGAGTATTTTAGTTTATAACGAGTTAAGTGACACGTTCGTAGAGGAAAAGGCAATTTTGCTATTAGCAAAGTGTCTCTATTTGCCATTATTAGCACACATACGTCTTCAATTCTGCTATAAACGAACGATTTATTCAATCGTTCAAATCAATAAAAGCAGCAATTACGGTTAGTCATTAATGCAAAATTCTGATTACCGTTTACTCGAGATGCCTTGTAACACTTTCGAACCGTTACCCTTCGTATCGTTCCGCCAACGATGATTTAATTGTAAAGAAGTGCAAGAATTGCTGCCGTTAAACTTTATTTTTCGCACACTTTTGCAGCGACCGCACCAAAAAGCTGCTGCACTATTTAGAACCAGCGAATCGTGCTGGTGTTGTTTTCGAAATGAGAATCGGGGATCTAGAGAAGAAGTCAAATAATTAAACTTGATATCCCTTGAATTGAACTCTTTCGAGCGCGGTCGGTTTCGGTTTCCTCTACTGCTCCACTTACACTTTAAGTAATCGGTTCCTCCGTTATTTTTCACTCTTTTGCAAATCTGCGTTAGTACCACAATCACTTGACGGTCTTTGGAAATTTAAACGTCGATCACACAATAATTCGCGAGCATTCCTAAGGCACACAAGCGGTTTTATTAGTAGCTCGCGTTTAAATTAATCCACTTAATTGGATTATATTGTTTCGGGGCCTGTTTTAAGTTTTAAATGAGAGTAGGAACAAATTAATTAATCAATTCTGTGGATTTTTGCTAATAATAACAGAATTAATAACCGGAAACTGTGGACATTTTGGAATTGGTTGCGATTGTTGTGATTGGGAGATATGTTAATAGCGAAAACGTAAAATAATAAAATACAATAATGCCGTCGCATCTTTATTTCGCGATGAATTATGACAATTTCATCCGATTATCGTATAACGTTATGGCATGACAAATGCATTGTTTGCTCTTTCAAAATTAATGTCGTGCAAAAATGAAATTCGCATTGTTTAAACAATCTAATAAGGGAACTCAATCAATTGAGCAATACATCAAGATTCGTCTTTTGCAAACGCGTAAGTTAATGCTAATTCGCAAATTGATGTTAAACACAGGAAAACGACGTTTAACCGTTTTAATTTTTCCTTTAATTTGCGTTTCGCGCCCAGCATCTCGTACAACATGCAAATTGCAATATTAAAAACCACCTTGAAAACGGGAAAACTTGGACTCCATCAATTTGAATTTAGCATAAACGTAATAAATTAGCATAATTTGCATCAATTTGCGATAGATTGTTATTGCGTTGAAAACGTACATTTTATCGCGATAACGATTACTAATTGATTTTATACTTTAAGTAATTCAGTTGACACTTTCTAATCCAATCCAAAAAACTTGCAAAAAGTTTTAAGTTAGTTTATGTTCGAAGATAAATTAATTTATTTTTCTATGATTCTATTTAACATTATTTCCCACAAAATTTTATTACGAGGGCAAATACAAAAAAAATCTACTGAGAAATGAAAACTGGTCATAATGACGGTTATTTATTTGAAAAACGAAAACCTGTATTATAACGATTTTTTCATTATGCAATTACAATTTATAGAT
Source organism: Hololepta plana (assembly GCA_963695495.1). Classification (NCBI taxonomy): domain Eukaryota; kingdom Metazoa; phylum Arthropoda; class Insecta; order Coleoptera; family Histeridae; genus Hololepta; species Hololepta plana. The sequence continues at coordinate 2,407,338 of OY968838.1, read as the reverse complement.
CCCATGAAATAGTAATTATGTCTAATCACATTCATATAATGAAGGAGCTAAAGAAATCTAAGCAGATTGTCGAATGCCGCGTGGAAGATCGAATCGTTAAAATAATCAGTTACTCGTTCCACTTTCCAGCATTCTTATATTGTTCGGTCGTTTCATCATTTTCATAAATTTTGTGCTTGCACAAGTCCATTAATAATTGGTGTGTTTTAAAGTTCAAGGTTTAATTTATTCTATTTAAAAAAAACGGCAAACCGAATCTAAAATCGAAAGCAATATCAATCTGTTTTAGTACGTGTAATCGTGCGGTTCGACAATAACGAATTCCAGCCGAATCGAAGTAAGCATAATGAACGAGGCCTACGTGAACGTAAACGGTGTACCGACGAAGATCGTCACGTGCGGTAAATGGATCGAGGCGGATTTCGATGTGGACGAACGCAAGGAAGTCATCTTATTGATACCGGGCAATCCGGGTATCGTCGATTTCTACAAGGAGTTCATGCGAACGATCCACGAAAACGTCGGACTGCCCGTATGGGCTATTTCGCATGCCGGACACGAATTGCCTAATTCGCAAACGAATCCATTGTACGACGTGCCGAGTTTGACGGGAAACGAGGCTTCGTACGGATTAGACGGACAGATACGGCACAAGGTGTTTGATCCGATGGCTTTAATATTAGTTTATCGTTAAATGCTATTAAAGGATTCTATTCGATTCCTAATCTCGTTCGCAGCCAAATTATTGACAATTTAATCGCTAATTGATTGTTTCGTTAATTTCAGGTGGAATTCATCGAGAAGTACGTGTCGAAAGATGTAAAGATTCATGTCGTTGGCCATTCGATCGGCAGTTACGTGGCATTGAAACTGTTGGCACACGATTCGTTACGCGATCGAATCGCTAAAAGCTATCTCCTGTTCCCGACGATCGAGTTTATGGCCGAAACGCCGAACGGTAAATTGCTCGTCAACTACGTCAAATACGTCGTGAAACTTGTCCTCTTACTCGCTTGGATCTTCACCTTCCTACCGACGTTCGTACAAAATATCATTTTAACCGTATATTGTTGGGTGAGGTCCGTAGATGAAGAACATAAAGAGACCATTCGTCATATAATCGATCCGCATGTATTGGACAAGATATTCTTTATGGCATTCGAGGAAATGGACATGGTCCGAGAACGAGACCGGAAAACGATCGAGGACAACGTCGACAGTATAAAATTTTATTACGGCGCGACGGACGGTTGGGCACCGGTCGATTATTATCGCAAATTGAAGAATGACGTTCCACAAGCCGATGCGGAACTGTGCGTACGCAATTTCAATCATGCATTCGTGTTAAAGCAATCGATACCCGTTGGCCGTATGGTTGCCAATTGGATTGCTAACGAATGAATTCGAATAGATTTCGTTTGCTCGAAATTATAATTAGCACCGTCAGCTCGTAATTTGTAAACTTGAACGTAAATTAGTTCCTTATTTATTGCCATTAGTATTAGGACACGTATGAATATATGGCAAATGATTTTGGATCACGATGTAAAAGAGAAAGTTAAAGAGGAACACAAAAGCGGAAGTTTATTTGTCGAAAGTCAAATAATAGTATTATCTCTTAAATTTCTCAATAAAAACGATTTATTTTTATACGTGGGCTCCTTTGTTGCCTCTAAAATTGGGACAAAATCGATTTGCGTGTATGGACAAAGTTCATACTCGTTTTTAATTGTTTGTCTCATCGTGTCATTTAATCTTTATTCATTAATATGGAATGTTATCGAGTGCGAGAAAACAAAATTGAATTGAAACGATTAAGATATAATTATAAACGTTAGCGAATGAGTCTTCAGTTATTCGTTTACGATCAATCAATCGACTCCAACGATAGCCAGGACGGCGGACGGCAACAGTGCAGTATAAATAAAAACCAATTAATTATAAATCATACTTAAGCGATAAGACGGTGATCATTGGGATTAATCGATCGCCAGTCTAGTAATAAACATAATGTGCGAAAAGTTTGTGTATGTTAATAATGTGCCGACGAAACTGCTCGTTTACGGCGACTACGCGTCTTCGGACGTTGATAGCAATCGAAACGAAACGAACGACATCGTCCTGTTGATACCCGGAACGGTCGGCATACCGGAATTCTATCACGAATTCTTGGAGACCATCCATAAAGAAACGGGCTACGCGGTTTGGACGATGGGACACGCCGGCCACGACGTTCACCACGATTTACCGCCTTTGAACGACGATACCCATTCGATCTATGGGATAGAAGGACAAATCCAACATAAGGTGATTCCAGCGTCTCGAGCAATTGCAATTCCTTAATGTCTCCTTTCTTGTCTTTTAGATTGACTTCATCGAAGAGTACGTGCCGAAATCGGCTCGTATCCATTTCGTCGGTCATTCGATCGGTTCGCACATCATATTGAAGCTGATGGAACGCGATTCGATCAGGAAACGTGTGGTCAACTGTTTCTTCTTATTCCCGGTGATGGAACGGCTTAAATGCACGCGCAACGGCAAATTGTTCCGTTTCCTGAAACCGTTCATCGGATTGATTCTATGTTTCACGTGGTTATTTAGCACTTTACCGCATCAGTTGCAACTGTTCTTGTTAACCATTTATCTATTCCTGCACGGTCGCGCGGATCGAGCCCACATCGACAGTATACTGACGCTATTGGATCCGGCCGTGTTAGCGAAAGTATTCTACATGCTGTACGACGAGATGGACGTGGTCAAGACGAAGAATTTGTCGGTGATCGTCGATAACGTCGAAACGATGCGTTTCTATTACGGTTCGTCGGACGGCTGGGTGCCGAAAGATTATTGCGATCGACTGAAACGCGACGTGCCGCAAATTCAAGCGGAATTGTGCACGAACAATTACGAGCATCATTTCGTTTTGCATAGTTCGCGATCGGTTGGGAAAATGGTAGCGGCGTGGTTCGAGAAGAAACGTTAAAGCTATTTTCAGGCGGCCGTTCTTTCAGTGCATGAGATAAGAGTAGTTAAATCGATTAAAATGAATTGTAGCTAAATATAAGATTACTTGAACATAGTTTTAAGCCGATTAAGTTATTCGTTGCGTATAAAGAGGCATTCAAAGATAAGAGTTTTTGTTATTCTAATAATCAATCACATGGCTTGGCAATTCTTTTAATAAGTACAGTTTTTTATCGTTTTGGAAATCTGAGGAGAAAAGTCAAGTTCGTGTAATAGCAATTGAAAATGTTGAATTAAAAGGATTAATGGGAATGAAATTGAATGATACAATTAAATCATTGAGAAGGATAATTATATTTTCCTTATATATATACACAAGAATATATTCACAATTGCTAATAATAATAATGTTATGCATTTTGCTGCTATTATATTATTATTTAGATTTATTTCCTGTTAATTTATCTTCTTTCTTCAATTAATAATCATGTTATCGTAAATTGTTTAAACTTGTGCAATTACATGTTTTTTTCTTTTAAATTTAATTCATTGAAGCAATCCATGCGAATATTGGAACGGGGAATAACAACATTTGCATTGTATATAAGTATATATATATATTGCAGGGTAATTTGCTTTAATAATAAAAAAATTAACTTTCTTTTGTGTTTTCTTTCTTCACTTATATAAATGTAGCAAAAATAAACGAACCTCTTTTGTTTTAACGTTAATTATATAATGATAGTACGAAAACTAAGAATTTGTTTGGTAAAAACAACTTTAAAAAGTACAAGAAAGAAGGAAAAATGCGTTTATGCGATTAGAAACTAAAATAGAGAAACTAATGTTTCTGTTAATTGTACCGCTGCATTATTAACTTTTTGTTGTTGTTTGGCAAGTGAGTATTCTAATAATTAACTATAAAAAATAGTAAGTCTATGTAATTTTTGTTTCTTATCGATCCTTTAATTTCAAATAGCCTTTACAATAGTTAATGATAATAATATAGGACGAACTGGAGATAGTTCTGAACGGAGGAGCGGTCTAAAAGACATTTATCTACTACAAAGAGCATTCTTCTATTATATTTTAAATATAATTATTACATTGTTTAATTAATATTTCCTTTTTCTGTGAATATTGATTAACTAAAATAATGCAGTAAAAAGAGGTGGGACAGAGATACGTTCCCATTAATTAATAATTATTTTTCCTAATGATTTGTTTTTTTCCCGTCCGGAATACATTTATATAACGCGTACCAAATAAGTGAGCCTCAGATTATTATTGTTGTTCTGTCTCTTCTTCTACATTTCGGAAATGAAAAACGTGTCCACGTAAAGAAAATGGCTTAATAATTAATTACATTCATAAATTAAATATTAAATAATATTTCCTTAAGATTAAACCACATCACTTTTTGCCTTGTTTTTCTTTTTTCCTTCTAATTATAACGTACGTTGCGATCGATGACCGAAATTCGTTTGTTCAATCAATTACATTGCAAACTCAATTCCGGCTATCTCATTCTAATTAGCGCACATCTAAACGCTCCTACTTAACACGATTAAATAACGTAAGAAGGAAAGAAAAAGGTTAAATTTCACAAAATGAAATTCAACTGAATTTGCAAATGAATATTATGTTTATCAATGTTTCCTTGTTTCTTCCGCGCTTATAAAGCGTTTAGATGTCCTAGTTCACATTTCACATATATACATATCAATTGACTTAAATAATATGCACACAAAACGGATGTTTCACCAGCAATTAGTTCGTTTTTCTTTAATCTTCGGCAACAATCATTATTTTCAGGAATACCGCTTCATATTTTTTTTTGTTTTGTTTTACTTCATTCTTCGCTCATTATTTTCTATTTTGAAACGAAATAGAAACGCGAAAATTAACGGCATTCCCATACCTTCACCGTTTCGTCTACGCTGCCGGTGATAACGTATGGACGCGTTTTGTGAAAATCTAAATGGAAAATAACAGAGAGACTAGAACAAATTGAACATCAGATTTAATTGTTACTCACCTATGCAAGTGCAGAAATGTTTGTGAGCCTGGTAATGTTTCATGCAGCGCTTGTTGCGTAAGTCCCAGATTCTGATCGTTTTGTCGTCACTGGCGGAGATGAGAAACTTGCCGCCTGGATGAAAAGCCAATCCTCGCACCCAATTATCGTGGCCCGTCAACAATATCAAGCAAACACCAGCGGAAACGTCCCATATTCTAATACGGTCACGCACAAATTCACAACGTATAATAACAATTCTCGAAATCACGTTCCATCAATAATTACCTGATCGTCTTATCTCTGGACCCGGACGCTAGGAACGGGCCCAAATGCGCGCCTTTGCGATTGTCCACGCCGACGGCCTCGTTGATAATCGTAGACGATTGCTCTGGGGCCCACGCTATACATTCGACTACGTTCTCGTGAGATCTCAACTCTGCTCGGCACTCCTTCGTCGCCACCATCCAAATGCGTACGGTCTGATCGCTTGAGCAACTTGCCAATAATGTACCATCAGCAGACGGTCTTACCATACGTATCTACAAGATATTTTACCTTTTAATATTAACAAGGATGATGGACAAATATAATTAATTAATTACCCATTCCCTATGGCCGGTAAACGTTTTGACGCAGTATCCGGTGGACACTTCCCACATCTTGATCGTCTTGTCGCGACTAGACGAGACGACGAAATCGCCGGCGGGCATGAACGCGACACTCGACACGTTATGATCGTGCCCTAACATCGTTCGTATGCAGTCGAACGTTTGCTGAAACTCCCACAGCTTGATGCTCATATCGGAGCTGCACGAGACCAACAGTTTGCCACTCGAATCGAACGCGATATCTTGTATCGACCCGGTGTGACCTTTCAGCGTGCGCTCGTACTCGCCCGTCTCGAAGTCCCATACTTTGATCGTCGCGTCTTCGCTAGCCGACACCATTAGACTGTAGATCGGATGGAAGATTACCCTTGTCAACGTGCTTCTGTGACCTAATGCGACATTGTCGAAAGTTAATAAACCGCGTACATCGACGTACGATGATACATATATCGCAAGATTCTTATGTAGCAAACGCACCCGATAGACAGTATCGTTCAGGCGGCCGCGGTATCCATTCGGCCGGCGATCGTTTGTTACGCGTCGGTGCACCCTCGATGAACTCCTTTTCCGCCTCGTTCAGTTTCGACTCCAGTTCCATCACTTTCCGCTGCAACCGGATGACGGACGTCCATTTCTTCTCGAGCAGACCGCCGAATTTCCGCTCCACTTCGCCCGGCATGTCGGCTTCCTTTTTGAACGCTTCCAACGCGTCCATGTAACCATTGCTGCTCAAGTATTCGGCGATCGCCTTATTTCTAAGAAAATTCAAAAAATGTCGTTTAAGGGAAAGTTTCAAACACCAGAAAGAACTGCATTCATTTATCGATTGGTTGAATAACAATTATGACTAATTGGAAAAATATGTTGCGGATGTTATGTATGTAATATTAATTGTAAGAATAAGAGTTTTTTGTTGTTGTCGTTTCAGCCTTTTTATTTGCACGCACATACAGACGGGGAGTAGGAGAGACGCGACCATATCGATCCGTTCAACCTACACATGGTGACCATGTCAATTGACGTAACACATTGGTACTTTTCAGCTTCTTTTTCAATGCCAAGGGAATCTAATAATGTCAGTTTTTATCAAACGAAATTTGGAACATTAAAAAAAAACACCTTCACTATTTCCTAGGAATGTTAATTTCGTTATAAGCAAACCGCGTTCGGTGAATTCACATTTATTTTGTTGTTATTGTTTAATTCATAGTTATTCAATAATTTTACGTTGATAGAACAAATCGTAGCTGGTGGGCGGTTTCATGACTTTTATGTGAGCAAAAGAAAAGTTACAATTTTCTGCCATTTCAATCGATCGGAATTCGCGTCTTTGAACTTTCCGATCCCATTTTTTTTTTAAATTTACAATCTGATCCTTCTATATGAGAGCTTATTCTGTTTGAGACTGATACAAATGTAGTGCGACAGGAAAGTGAAAGGGACGAACTCTCTTCTACTTACAGTTCTTCGCGTTGACGTTGAGATAACACCATTTTCATGTTAAATCCGAAGCACTGCAAAAATATAAACAATCATTAGCCAAAAGAATATAGCGTAATTTTTGATAAAAATCGTTGCGTTATTTCAAAAATGGCATGTTAACAAAGCCATAATTAATTCGTTAACATGTCAATGGAAACCAGCCTGTCTTCCCTTTTTTTACATTGTGATTAATCAATATGCAGAACTAATTCGTGTTTTTTTTCTTCTTCATTTAAATAAAGACGCAGATAAATTGTGTCTACATGAAGGCAACGGAATGACAAAATTGAATAAAAATAGAAACTACTTTGACGCATATACAGGTGTAATAAACATTATATTTGCATAATTAATGCTTGCATGTATATATATTATCATCGTATCGATAATATTACATTGGCATCAATCGGCTGATACCCTGGAGTACAGATATTTCGATCTTATAATTCGCATACAAAGAATATGATTTTGAATAATTAAATTGAATCAGATCAAATCATTTAACAACCTGAAATAATTTTCTAAATTCGAAATCGTGGGAGAAAAAAAAGTAGATATGGTACTCGACATTGTACGAATTTCAATGAATATTACAAACCTACTCACATTTTATGTTGATTAAATTTCGAGATGAAAGAGTTACGAACAAATGGGATATTAATTAAATCACATGCATTAAAAATAAGGAAGTTGCTTGGTCAAAAAATCAATATCTCCAGCCATTTTGCTTTCAAATTACCTTTATGTCAGATTCGCGTACGAATTGGAACCGTTATGATTAAATAAATTTCTCGTTTTCTAATTGGAATGGAACAGTATTTTACTTACATTTCACGTTAATAAAAGATATAGGTATCACTTTAAGAGTAGTAAATTAATTTTAAAGTTAAAAATTCATTCGATACGACTAAAAACACTAACCGTAACAATATCCTGTGGCACAATACGAGACATTTCCAAGTGACACTCATTACCAACCTAAATATAAAGCACTATAAACCTTATAGAAATATTTAAAATAGTCATTTGTACAATAAATTTAAACAATAACTCATCGATGTAAAACGTCTGCATATAATTTTGATCAATTACTTATACAATAAATAAGACTACATTGCTTGAATAAAATGTTGCTTGTAATGATGGTTGCATAACACTCGCATTAATTCAAATTGCTAGATAAATTTTGAGAATTAACCGATGATTTCTCATTCCTTAACTATAACTATGATTTGTGATATAATATCAAGACAACAACATACAAAGAGAATTGTTTTTATAAATTACACTTTGTATTCATAATTTCGGTATGAACGATCTAGCGGGAATTATCAATTTTTTGGAAATTTCGCAAGTACATTCTATGTATATTTATTCTTCCAATTAACATTTAAACGTATATTTTATATGTTCAGCCCTCATCCATTCACTTTCTTGCAAATGTTTAACGGTTTCGGCGGCGTACTGTTCTGCCGGACGTTCAGCAGTTGCATTAGCAAAGCCCACACCAACTGCGGCGACGATTTATGATGCAAACGTACGCCAAACTCTTTGCAAACCTTCCAAAATATCGGATAGAGATACTTGTGCTTGCCCTGATCGATTGCCGGGAACAGATGATGTAGCGCGTGATCGCCGAAACTCGTTAATACGACGAACTGATTGCCGGTCGTCGTCGTACTGCCGACGATCGTGTCCACTTGATGCACACCGAAATCCAATTCGTCTTTCGGTCTGTTAAACATATGAACAGCACGATTATGCAATAGAGAGGATGGTGATGATTTGAACATTATTACCGCGGTGCGTCGCCATCATGAAAGAGCATCGGGTCGTGATGGCCAACGTTCAGAGCAACGCCGGTACAATGCAAACTACCGACGAACTGTATGAACATGAACATCTTGAAGACGTACCAGAATGGCATCCCGCTCGCAAAGTATAGTGCGGCGAACAAGAGGAACGTCAGCAAACTTTCCGGTCGCAGGTTCTCGTTCCTTCTCACAAATTGAATTGCACTGCAATGGTAAACGAAACAATTTAATAATCACTGAAATCATCGTTTCACCTTCAATACGAAATGTTCTTCATACTGTTAAATTTTACCTACTGGAATATGTAGTGAACGTAGAATGTGAATGCGTACACCACCGGCGACCAAATAGCCGTCAAGTATCGCAACAAATTCGATTTGTCGTGCGGTAAAAAGTTAAAGTACGGCTCGTAAACGGATATCTCGTAATCCTTGATCGTGTTCGGGTACATGTGGTGGCTGAGAGCATGACTGATACGCCAACCTCTAACAAAAATTCGATCGTATCAATTAATAACGCACAAGATGCGATTGTAACGAATCGTTTGTTTACCTGGAACTCATGAAACTTAAATCGAAATAGTACATGCGAAAGTTGTTCCGTTGATGGAAGAAATTGTGTGCCGATATGCAGAGCATGCCCAGGAAGAGACCGGATACGATCGCAACGGACCACGACATCCATTTGATCGCTATGAGAGAGGTGAGCACAAACGAAAGTAGCAGAATGTCCGAGACGAGTTTCGATCTCGTTTCGATGCTTTTCGGTATCTCATGCAATTTCTCTCTTATTTGCCGCTTCAGCGTCATGTAATAGCCATCCTCGTGGAACGTGAACGGCGACTGACGGCGTTCGGTTGCGTCTCTGACGTAGTAACGTGCCAATAACGATTCCGGATATGTGCTTATGTGATGAGCTTCAAAAGCTTCGGTTATATCTGTACCCTAAAAACCGAAATAAGGATAAAAATATGGAAACTATAAAATCTATTATCTATTAAAGATAAATTATGTAGAGTATATCTTGCGGAGATTCTTACTTTAGTGATCTGAAGCCAATCAGGTCCGCCGGGATGCTTATTCACGAACGTGCCAAAATCGTACAATTTATCGTGGATCCTCCAGTAACCGTCCGTGTTGTCGTCGATCCGTTTGCCATCGTACCAATTATCGCCGGTTTGAAAGAAGTAATTCCTGTAAGTGGGAAACTTGATCCCAAGCGTCGACTTCTTCGGGTATGCCATTGCTTATTCTTTTTCCGTTATTAAAATGTCGTCCACCAGCTATAAAGTGCATGAAGCAAGGTGAAGCGTCTTCACGTTTAAGTACGTTGAAGACAATGGACAAAAGACAATAGCAGAAATATTGTGCTAGTAATAAATACAAGAATAAGACCTTAAACAAAACGGGTAAGTTAATATATATATTATGTCTAATAATGGCCTATTTTATCGCTTATGACAAAAGTAAAACGATGAAACTATCGATTCAATTTGCTTTTCTGATTGTTGTTCGGTTTTAAAGGTCTCGGGGGTACAGTGCGCGGTTTGTCGTTGATCAATTGCAAAAATTGTCCACGCATCAGTTTCAATTGCGTCGACAGTTTGTGACTGAAGCCGAATTCGTTGCACGTCTCTCGCAGAACCGGATAGAGGTGCTTCAAGCGGCCGTGATCGATCGTCGGGAAAAGATGGTGCAAAACGTGATCGCCGAACGCTACCAGCACGCGAAAATGATCGTAGACGAACTCTTTGCGGTCACGCGTCGCATCCATCTGATAGACGCCCCAGTCCATCTCGTGCTTGGGCCTAAAAGAAAATGTTAGCCATATAATCGGACGGAAAGAATTATAAGAAATACCGGGCGGTATCGCCGTCGTGAAAGATATACGGATGATGATGTGCCGCATTGACGCCGATCAACGAGAAAACGAAACCGCCAACGATCTCGATCGCCAAGAAAATCGCCAACGATACGAGCAACGAACGTCCAAACGCGACGATCGTAATCAAAAGGCCAAAGGGTATTAGCAATTCCCAATTGGCTTTGCTATTGTAGAATACTATGGCGCCTATTCTGAAAGGTGCTATAGCGAGAAACGCGATAAGAAATTACGATTGCTGGTCCTTACTCTAGCACAAAGTGCCCGACGAACGCTAATCCATAAACGAACGGCGTGATCAGCCACGAAATAAACTTCCATGTGCGATTCTTCCCTTGCGGTAAGTAATTGAGAAACGGTTCCAAATACGATACTTCTATGTCCAAGATGGTGTTCGGATATAGATGGTGGCTGAGCGCGTGACTGATCCTCCACGAACTAAATAATTAAACATTTATTTTTCAATTTCATCATATATAAGGTCCGGTAGAAAGTTTACACTTATATTAACAAGACTATAATTTCTTAAACCAAATAAGACAAAATGGCACAAAGCACGCTCTCTTTTGGAAAAAATAACGTCCAAACCGGACTTATAATAGCATTGTAATTTAAGCTTAAACCTTGGGAGATATTTCTGCCGGACTCTGTATTCGTGGTAACGTACCGGGAGGACATGAGCGTCAAATCGAAATAGAACATGCGAAAGTTGTCGCGCTGGTGGAAGAAATTATGCGCTGCATTCGCCAACAAAGCTAAAATAATACCGGCGATAGCGGTGAACACTAAACTGGCGTATCTACCGGCCAAAATGCTCGTTACAAGGAAGCCGATCAGTAACAGATCGGTGTACAATTTCGATTTGAACGTATCGATTTTTTCTTCGTCAACGTTCGACAATCGATCACGTACTCTACGTTTCAATGTTGCATAGAAACCATCCTCTTCGAACGTGAACGGCGAGTTCCGTTTAGTTTTCGCATCACGCGCGTAATATTTGATCAACAAACTCTTCGGCAATTCGCGCACGTGATACGATTCGAATGCTTCCGTTATATCGGTACCCTAAAAACGCAATAACATTTAATTAAAGTAGCATAACGCTAAGGTGCAAGTCTGGAACCTTAGTCATGGACAACCAGTCGCTACCGCCCGGATGTACGTCGACGAATTGATCGAAATCGTACAATTTATCGTGGATACGCCATAAACCTTCGGCGCCGTCCAATTCTCGCTTGTCGTCCAACCAGATTTCGCTCACGTTGAACGGATTGTCGCGGGAAGGCGGATAAGCGAAACCGAGTGACGATCGCAACGGTTTCTTTTCGAGATCGACGAACAAATTCTTGAACCACGCAATCATCATCTAAAAATAAGAACAAAAATAAATAATGATAAGTTATTGAGGTATTATTCACATTTTGGAAAATTATGGAAAGTTTTTGAAATTTCGCACGTTTTTTAACTTAAATTAAGTTTACAGTTTTTTATGCGAATCCGCAACGAGTGATAGGATGACTTAACATATTCGTAGTATCACTTAGTTTTCGAATGACCTTTAAAAAAAATTGCTTTGTCGAAAAAAGGTAACATGTTACACGAAAAACGAAATTATTAATTAGAAAGTTTCGAATTATTGAGCAACGATTGTAATAATCACAGAGAAAACATTTTACCATCGATTTAGATAATCGAGCGTCCCATAAATTATTAATAATATTTTTGTCCTGATTTATTACTGTTAATAATTAGTTATTAATAAACATTTGATGTTATATTAATATTCTGAATGAGCAAACGTTTCGTTCTCACATTGATTAACATTCGTACGATACCTTATCTTTAATTATGGAGTTCAAAAGGCACAATCCACTTCGATTAGAGCACAATAAACAAGTAAATAATAATTAATCAATCGTTCAGACTGAGCAAAGTATCAAATGGAATTATTTAAATGTTTGCAACTGACGATGATTACTTTTAGGAGAAATTATATCTGATTTGCAGGTAACGTTTTAACGTCAATAGAAGCGCAATTGCTATTTAAACACAAAACTAGTTTGGTTCGTCGTTTAATAATGATTTTTTTAACGGATCAGTTCGATTATAAACTATAATAATAAACAATGCCATTGGGCGCATAATTAAGTCGATATAGTTAATGAGAATCTGATTTGGAATTGCTTTTTAATTATGTTGAGCAAAATTATAGAAAACTTCGTATTCGTCAGGGGAAACTCTTCGATATTGTGCCGGTTCTTTCGTAATTAATCAATCGCCGTTTCTTTCAAAATTAGCAACAAATATTTAAATAAAAATAAGACGATTGACCCCCAAATGCGATTGCTTAGAATGTAAATGTGCACAAATTTGGAAATGGATTTCAACAATTTCGCAATATCTTCTTGATGGGAAAACATTTTTTCTCTTTCGAAATGCGACTCAAAATTATTCAGCAACAATTTATGAAGAAATAATGATAAGAGCGGCCGATTGATTAGGCGTTTGTTTGTTGAACAACGATGTTAAATCGGAATGCATCGACTTACCAGTAGTAGCGATTGAACGGTTCATCGTGTCGTATAGCCGTTGACGGTCTCGCATAAATAATAATGCCACCAAACAGCAACGATACGGCTTACGTACCGAGCAGCGGCATCAAGTATCCGCGAAACAGGGACGTGCCGCACAAGAACATATATCTATGGTTGAAAGATAAACGGGAAGACGATGGCGCCGAGGGCCTATGGAGGATCCACGATAAACTGTACGATTTGAACGATTTCATCAAATCGCATCCGGGCGGCCAAGACTGGCTGATCTTCACCAAGGTAAATTGCACGCAAAAATTGATGTTTAGCGGGACTAACCAATTTTCGAAGGGCACCGATATCACGGAAGCGTTCGAAGCGCATCACTTGAGCGACAGGCCGGAAGAAATGCTTCCGCGTTACTACGTGCGAGAGGCACGCGAGCCACGAAACTATCCGTTCACGTTCGAGGAGAAGGGTTTCTACAAGACGTTGAAGCGTAACGCGAGACGGGCACTGAAAGAAATGCCCGTTAAGAAAATCTCGCAAACGTCGAAACGCATCATCGACACCCTGCTCATACTCACGTTCCTTTTGAGCGCGACGGCCAATTACACGCGAAGCTACGTCGTCGGTGCACTGGCCGCATTCTCGCTTACGTGCACGGCGGTCGCTGCACATAATTTCTTCCATCGAGCCGACAACTTTCGAATGTACTATTTCGATTTGTGTTTTCTAAGCTCGAAGTGAGTGTTCGTTAAAATGGTTTATCGCAGCCCGGCCGTAGTTACTAACGCAATTCGACTTCCAGAGAATGGCGAATATCTCACGCGCTCAGCCATCATCTATACCCGAACACGATCGCAGATTTGGAAATATCCTCGTTCGAACCGTACATCGAGTTCCTGCCGAAACCGAAAACGGCGTTACAAATGTACGGTAGTTGGATTATATCGCCACTAGCTTGGCTGTTGCTGTACGCATCGTACGCTGCTAAAAGGTAATTGTCCCTATTTTTAATACCGGTACTTTACCATTATTTTATTGCAGATTCAAGCGTCATTGTTATTCGGGTTTCAAACACTTCACCATCCTCGAACTCATGCCGTTCACTCTGCCGCTTGTCATGTACATTTTCAGCGGAGAAGTTCTGGCGACGTTGGGCATGTGGTTGTTTATCGTTTTTCTATCGAGTTTTCACTTCGGCTTTGTCGGCCTAAACGCGGCCCATCATCATCCGGATATTTATCACGACGGCGACGCGAACAGGTAACATTTTGCTAATGGCGTTAAAGTTGCGAATAAATGAGAAATTCTTAATCACTTTCTAGACCGCGAGACGAGAAAGATTGGGGCATACATCAATTGGACGCGGTAATGGATCGTCACGACATTAACAGCAACTATTTCCTAGTTTTAACCAATTTCGGCGAGCACGGGTTGCATCATCTGTTTCCGACGTTGGATCATGCGGTTCTAGAAAAACTGTCGCCGGTCTTGATCGAGACAGCAAAACAGTTCAATATTCAACTAAGATTAAATTCCCAATTGGAACTGGTCAAAGGACAATTTCAGCAAATAGCCAGATCGGTACCAAATCCAATAGCAAAGTATTGCAATATCAGAAACTGATCTTAAATATTTTGTCTCAAATAAATAAATTCTTTTACGTCTTATGGCTTCAAATAAATTAATTCATAATCAATGTTCTGTCGTATCATTTACAATGGTGCTGAGGATAATAAAGATAAAACATATATTGTTCCAAAGCAACCCAGCAGCAGCGTAACGATCGAAACTAAAGGATAATCGTCCTGATCGCCAATTGGCACATACAGTTCCACATCTTCAAATAGCTGCAACATTTTGATTGATTAATTTCTCTGCTGCCATTTAGTTTTTTTAAACAAAACTTACTGCTTCGTAAGTCACATTGTCCCATAAACAGATAGTTGGATTGTTGTAATTACAAGGGGCATTTATCCATCCAGGTGTTCTACATAACAATACTTCTTTGGTACAATTTAACAATAATGATGGTCTATTCAGTATCACTTTGCTGAAACTGTGAACAAATTCAAGTAAGCAATACATTTTGCAAGTAGTAATTAAGCTTATTACTTACCCACCAGTAATCTGTGCCCTTTGATATCTCAGGTGAATTGGGAATCTTATTGCGAATTTTGTAGCATCATTACCCAAATATATGTAAAACATGTGTTCTTCAGAATTGTGCATAGGAGTTTCTATGTTGACTTCACCATCTATATAAGCTAATAACTAATTAACTCTATTATTGATCAATCCGCACATATGAGCCACATGTCTTACATCACTGCTTCGTACAATTTCTGCTATTTCATCTGGATTTACATACATTCCTGGTGGTACAGTCAATCTAATTGCAGTACGGCACTGTGAGTTATTTAAACTTGCTAATGTTTGTGCTGGTACTTCAACCAACCATTTCATTTCTCTAAAAAATCATCAATCTAATATTATGGTTTTAGACTTTTAAGAACATTACCTGTGAAAACCATCATTATCAATCTTTTGCGTTATCGTAACGCCTAGGTCCAAGCAAACTTCGTTTGCCATCACATATTGCAGGTAAATTATTAGTACGTGAAAGTATAATTTAATTTTTGTATATTCGTTCATTGTTATCACAATCCTACGAGATTGCCTCACATTACTTGATACATTCGTAGTTAAATAATTGATAATTATCTTTTAATTATAAAATAATTTTTATTGTACCCAAAGATAATATTGTACCCATCATTTGTAAGATTGAATTTACCATTTGACACTTTAATGTGAAATTAGTGTCAAAATGTAAAAGACACTTATACAATTCTGTAATGGGTGTTGCCAACATAGAAATTAAATACATTTTGCGCAAAAATATGTTTATTACTTTTTTCCACGTTTATCACAGCACAATTATGGTATAATTAAGTATTAAGCATTAAATCATACCAGGTGAATCATTTTTAAATGACCGTAATCTCTGGGGTGAGTAAAATCATTGCTAATTGTCTTCAGTTTTCGCCAATCCGTTGTCGATGCCGGTGATTGTCTTCTCATCGCTTTTATCTAAATCAAACAGGAATCGGTTGCTTATTATGATATGATTCTTAATACGAATCCCATAACACTTTACCATTATTTTCAGGTACCTCGTGATCCCACGGTTGCACTTCGCCGGATGCAAAAATCACGTAAAACGTATTAACGGCAATATAAATGGAAGCCGCCAATATGAAAACAGTCCTCCATTGTTCCGCGACGTTCGGCTACAAGATTAACGTACAATTTATGAAGCATTTGTAGGATCTAAATCGCATTGATATCGCTCCTTACGCCGCCCGTAACGATGTATTGCACCGCCAATGGGGCAATTATCGAAAGAACGTTGGATATCCCATTGGTCAAACCCATCAGAGCACCGGCATGCGTCGGCGACAGATCCATGTGGTTCACTTGGAAGCTGCACAACGTTGCCGAATTTATGCTGACGGCGAGAATTAACAGGACAATCGCCAATGTTACGTTGTGTTCGGCAAAACCAAGTCCGATCAGCGCCAACGCCGGTATATAGTGACCTGGAAGCGATTCGCAATGAGACAAATGGAAAACGCTCTTCATTCTACAATCGAACGTCCAACTCACCGATGCTATTGAGAATCTTTCGCGTCACGCCGACCGTGAATATTTTCCTGTTGATCGCATAATCGCCCAACTGGCTAAAGACCAAACTCAACAGCCACATGCCCAAATATGGGGCGGCCGATAGGGTTCCGTTCTGAAAACGGGCGCGCACTTAAAAAACATGACGGGCACGTGGATTTGCGCTAAAACGAAATCCTATCGAGGACGGATCTCTTACCTCTTTCATATCGAAATGCAAAATTTCATTTAGATAACTCGGAATCTCCGTCAGCAGCGTGAAGAAGCCCCAATTCTGACCGCTGTGAGCGATTAGAATGGCCCAAAACGGTAGCGACTTGAAGATGGAAAGCCACGGCGTCGGCGTCTCCTGAAAGCAACGATATAGCCGAAGGTTACATAGAGGTAGAAGAAGAAGAAGCGGCCGCGCGACTCACGTCCTCCGTAGGCGTGTTAATCGTCGATTCCAAGAACTTTCTCTCGGCCGGACGCAGGCTCGTGTGCTTCGACGGGTCGTCGCAACCGAAATACATCCACGCGATCGTCCACATTATACCGCAACCGCCGTATACGTAGAAAATCGACGGCCAACCCAAGGAACTCGTCGCGAGCACTGCGGACACCGGCATCGAGATGACGGTACCGAATGGGCCACCTAAACGCAAGAAACGAATAAACCGTTGTTCCAATAAACGCAAGGGAAGTCAATGAAATAATCACCGGCATAGACGAACGTGCCGAATCGCGATCGTTCCGACAACGGCACCCATTTGCTTAACATACTGTGAACGGACGGGTACATGAAGCCTTGCGCGAAACCTTGTAACGCGCGGCACAATTTCACGCCCCACGAGCCGAGATCCGCCATCACCGGGATCAGTATGCTGAAGAGCGAGCAGGCGAGCATCGCGCCCATCAGGAACCACTTGGCGCCGTATCTCTTCGCGAAATGACCGGCACCGATTTGCGGAAGGATGTAGCCCCAGAAGAAGGCAGACAGCACGACATCTTTATCATCCCAATCGTACGTCTATATGTTGGAGGACGACGGGAATTAGTAACGAGCGAATCAAATCAAACTGCATCGCTCGAAACAATTAACGGATATTTGATTAAAAAATGTTATTAACAAGATGTTAGCAACAAGTTTTTGACGTTATAAACGAAACTGCACGTTTAACACCGTGCGTTATTATTATATTGACCTCTTTGAGCGGTGTAGTTTGAATTGAATTCATCTACGAGGAAGATTCACCTTAAAACCGGGGTTCGTCGTTGGGTCGGTCATCGCAACTATGCCAACGGACAAATTCACTCGCATCCCGTATGCGATGATGACCAAGATGAATAAGAGCAGCATTTGGCCGTGTCTGGCGCCGTAACATGCTGCCAAAATAAACACGTTTAATTAGCGAGCAGATAAAAGGACAAAGGAGTGCGGCAACATTAGCGGACGTTAAAATTCCGCGCTTAATTATGGATTAATTCGGATGTTTATTCATTAAATTGCGCTCGTCTGGTCGAACGGAATTTCGCGATGGCACGTTAATTAGGAGGTGGGGAACGGTTTCGCAATGGCAAACGTGAGAATAATCTGTTTCGGAACGTGTTATCTTGTCATTTTTTTTTGCATTTAGCAAACTAATTAGTCAACTTCATTCCTGGTGATTCGCGTTCGTGTCTCTCGTTCACTTTCATATAGGAAACGCATTGATAATGTGACGACCTTTATCGATCGATTGAATCGACAACGAAACATTCACTTTCTACAGGGCGCACGAGGAAACCTCTAACAAATTGGCTTTATTCGTTTTAGATTGCACATAGATTCTGCACAAATAAATCACTCTGTATATGCATCTTACGTTTATTAATTATTTCACCTGCTAACGCTTTTTCTTGATCCTTTTTTTGTAGGTTTTAATTTCTTATTGAAAACAAGACAATTCGATTTTTTCCGTACTTAACGACCTTGTTCGATTATTATTATTGGTTTAATTATAAAAAAAAAGGCTAAAGTGAACGATTGGAAAGATGTTTTTTATGTTTAATTGGAGTGCATAAAAGAATTTGAAGGAAGCTTCCAAAGATGTGCATCATCGAGGAATCATTATCCATTCGCGAAGGCGATTTCGCATTTTTTTTTTTTTACATTTTTATTCAATGTTTTCAAACAGATAAGAGAACCGATTTATATTTGTTTATATACGTACTTCTAATGAATATGTACAACATTAATAACAATTTCACTATCTCATTATAGCATTTTTGTAATGGAATTATTGCAAGGTTCGCAGATTTATATTTTCTTATGTTGCGGTTGAGACTCAATCGTTAATTATGCTATTATTTAAATGTTTGCGGTTTCTTCGTGCTTTAAATAATGTTGCTTATGTAATTACAATTGGGATTCACTTTAGCGTTAAATTATAAATTGCCTGTACTTGGAATATTTTGCAAATCAATGAAAAATACGTAAACAGTGACTTATAAAAAAGAATGCGACCGATTCGTTTCGCCACAAGTACTTATAATAAACAATAGATTAATAAAAGAAATGTTGCAATTTACGTGTCGGTTGTCCAAAATGTTCGAATTATTCGTTTCGATCTCGCGTTAAAATGCCTTTTTTCCTTCCTCGATTTGCGCGTTCCAAGACACTCGATATTTCGAGTGCGTCAATGATGGGAGTCTTAGAATAATAATCTCGTACTAAATTTCTTCAAATAATCATAATAAGTATGTTAACCCAAAAAAATACGACAACATACATTTTTTTATATGTGTGTGGAAACATTTCGTTTGTTCAAAGGTTGTCCATCATAATCGTGTTTTGTTTGGACACATCTTATCAATTAGAAAAAATTCCACCAAAGAAATTGGCCAATTATACGAATGGAAACGTCATTAAAGTTCAAAAAGACTAGGTGCATTTTGTTTTGTTTATGTTATTAACAAAAAAAGAGAGTTTAAACTTAAATATAGTAAAGGGATGTCTTAGATAATGTTATTAATTAATTCAAAATCATTCAAACTCACATGTGGATTTGCTCTCATCCCCATTCTGCACGTTATTACATTCAACATCCATCCTTAGTTCGATTAAAAACAAGAAAATTAATCACTTTTTCAGCAATAAAACTTTACAACTTGTTAGAAAACAATAATAATAACAATAAAATTTTAAAATAGCAACAAATTTTCTATAAGAAAATGAATAAAAACTTAAATGAAATTAATCCTTTCTCATCCTTGGCGAAGATTCAATATCATTTTCGCCAAATACAAAATGACTAATTATTTCTCGATTAATTATACTTGATCGATCGATCTTTAATGACGTTCGAAACTAAACTGCTTGCACTCGATCGTTAAATATTTCGTTTTATATTTGTTACCACGAGAAATAATAATAATAATGATAAAACTTTATTACAACTTCTGTCTCTTTTATTTAAGCAAAATACGTGTTGCAGTACTATAGCATTTGTTACACG
The DNA here is from genome assembly GCA_963695495.1 of Hololepta plana. Lineage (NCBI taxonomy): Eukaryota > Metazoa > Arthropoda > Insecta > Coleoptera > Histeridae > Hololepta > Hololepta plana. The sequence continues at coordinate 2,386,869 of OY968838.1, read as the reverse complement.
AACAATAAGCTGAAAATGAAGGCTTCTTATTAGAACGTGCAAGTAATTATCATTAAATTATACCTTTTTGACTTTCAGTTGATACCGGGCGATCATAGATTTTAAAATAAAAAAAATGGTGTAATACGATTATATTGTCCTAAAATAATTGCCGCTTCTCATTTAAAACAACATTCATTATAGAAAGAATAAGGTAACATTTTAATCCAACAGATTCGGCCTATGGTCAATCATAACTTCCAAATTGCTTTTGACCATTGCAGATTGATCAACTCTTAACAATACCAAGATTGACTGGATAGACTGGTCTTTGAAATTAAAACTTTGCGGCAATTTCTTTTGGGGCAACCTAAATAATCCAACAGTTTGCAAATGAATGAAAGCGCGAAATTGGTTCGTAATACCAATAACACGTAACGAAAGTTTTCTTGAACTCCCGCTATCTGTGGATTAACTTGAATGTATTATATTTCTAAACGCTATTGTTTTTTTTTATTTAATAGCACATTCTTATCGTTATCACTCATGGAAACAAATCGATTTCAATGTATTTAATTGGCTTAATTGCTTGTTAATTAAAAATTGATTCAAGTGCGTTCAAGTTAATGATTATCGACGGACGTAGATCGAAATTGACGGGTATTATGTGCAATAGAATAATAATAATGGAAGTTTTCGATACACTATGTTAAATCCTTGAGAGAAATCATACCTTATCTAATCTTTCGATTTATTAATTTGGACACATTTTATTTGAGCAAATGCGCATCAATCAGTATAAATTTCCAATGTATAAAATTCCAAACGAAAGTTTTATCGATGATAACGGACGCTCGTGAAACATTTAGATGTGAGAAATATTCCCTAAAATCAACGACGAGAAACTAAGAAAATATTCGCTCTAATCAATCAGTTTAATTCGCGGATTTCTTTTGTAAGTATAATGTAAACATCCCTTTCTTTGTTACAAGAGAAATACTTCACGCGTGAAAATAACGCCCATAAATGCGTCATTGATTACACCATAATCGTTTCTCCCAAAAAATAAACATCCGTTTCGGTTAGGAATCGAAAGGACACGTTTGAGGTAAAAAATGTATAGGGAGTTGACGACAAATTCAGAAAACACGCTGTCAAGTTTATTACTTTTAATTTTAAAATGTATGCATCATACTAATCGAAGGCATTTACTACAATGAAAATTATGAACGAACAATTATATTTAAGAATTGATATAAAGATAACATCGATTAGTTTCTAAAGAAATACACGAAAACGATGCCGAAAGTGAATATAACTGCGGACACGTGTAAATTAGAGCTGCCGTTGCAATTGTCCTTGTCGGTGCAAATGGAACAGTGGACTACTTCGCTGAATTGGTTCAGATTCTCTTTGAGTAAATCACAAGCGTCCTGAACCTCTTTGACGATGGGTACGCAAGACCTTGTGTAGCTCGTCATTGTCTGGTTTTTGACGATGGCCTTCGCGCAACCATATTGCACGTCCTCGTTGCTCTTCACGACGATCAAACTTCGGAAAGAGTCCAGTTTCCTAGTTTGATCATAAACCAACTCAGAACATTTCACGCTCTTGCTACCGGTCTCCGAAAACGGATCGCCACATTTGTCGTCGTTAGCGTCTCCCTCGGGGCATTGGTAACATCTTTCCAAGCCGTCTGCAAAACGAATGAAAACAAATTCTGTTAGGAAATGGAAACAATCCAGATTTAAGATTAATACTTACAAGTCAGTCCGATCAAACACAAAATCGTTAATGTTATAACTTTCATTTTGCAAATGAGAATTATTTCTAATCGATCCGCACACCTCTAAATATTGGCTTCAACTGATAACATAGATTAAATTCGTTTCCTCTATATACAAAACGATGATACATAGATATGATGTCACCAATGTGATATTACCCGAAAGATAGAAAATACAAAACGGAAATGACTAATTCGAGCAGAGATTTAAATGGATCATTAATTATCGATTACCAATTATTTCGAGAAATTTCGCATCAAAATTTTTTGATATGGATATGGAACAACCATAAACAATAACAATAACAAAAAATAAATACTTGTAACTAATTTTCCGCGGTCTTCTTCATGATGCAGATGCCGTCTAATACCGGAGATACTTGTTCGTAAAGATCCGTTGCCAGTTCGGCCCGTTCGCCGCACGCCAATAATACAGGCGTATTGTGCGTGTGAATGCCGGTAATCGTTTTCGGCGTGCCCGCTTTCCCTACCACGTCGACACCTTGGCCGACCCTAACCGGCACGTTGACCATCTCCAAATTCTCGTTCAGCATCAGCAACCAACGCGGATTCATCGCCGCCGTTAATGCGTACAGATAATAATGCGTTTTCGTCATTACCATCGAATGCGGATCCAATAGCGCGACGGTCGGTATTAGTAGGCCCGCTAACGCACAATTATCGACAAGTTGTCGGTCCGTGTGCAGGGGCGACAACGTTAAAGTGCCTTTGCCCAAATAAGTCAGTCCCTGTGCCAATCGCACCATGAACAATTGCAACGGGTTTCGCATGTGAAAGACGGCCAACTGTCGTAACGCAGCTGCCAAACGTGCATTGTTCGTGCCGGAACCGACTATGCCCATTGCGTAGATCGCGTTGCATGCGACCTTCTCGTCTGGATCGTGCGAATATTTCGTTAAAACGTCGATGGTCGTCATGTCCGCTTTCGAAACCGATGCGAGAGCAATCGCCAAAGTTACTGCTCTACGCACGACGGGATCGCCGTATCTTCCGACGCTACCAAGAAGACGTTCGCACATCTCCGTGCCCACGTCTTCGCCAATCGATACGGCTCCTGTTAGAGAAGGACTTCATTTAATAAGCCGGATATTATTTATGATCGCATACAAACCTAATCCTACGACAGCCACGGCTTGTGCAAACGTTGGATCCCATTCGATCTTCTTCGTTTTCCTATCTTTGGTGTCGTTCTTCTTTATCGAATCAACCTTTTGCTGGCCGTCGATCGTGATTGTGTCGCAACAATTGCTCAACAGTTCTTGTATCATGAAGACGTCTCCGGTGCCGCTATAAGCGCAAACGTTCAATATGCATTTCGATGTGGCGCAAAACGGTTCCGGGAACACGGCTAGCGCTTCCGAAGACGTCTCGATGGCATCTTTACGGCCCAAATAACAAAGTCCGAGGCCCAAAATGACGAGGTTCATGAACGGTGATTTCAGTATTTCCATTTCCCGCAAGTCCACCAATCGCGTCAGAATTGTACTGGTTATCTCCGAATTGCACGTACCGACAGCGATTAGACCGCAAGCAACCGATGCAACGGCCAAGATTTCCGCATTATCGGAAGTCTCGATTACGGGCGTAATCAGATTGATAACGTCCGCCCGATTCGTGCCGACGTAGGCAAGCCCGAGACCGAGAACCGCGCCGATTTGCAATATTTGACTCTTGTCGTTGACGAAATCGGCGAGCAGAGCCAGTGCGGGATCGCATTCGTTTCGCACCCGGCAATTGACGATTCCTAGTGCCAGTAGAGCACCGGCTTTTATCTAAAATAAAACTGTTCGTCAATTTGAATGTGTAATGCCGCGATTCGGTTACGTGGTCATCCTTAGAATACAAATATTTGTCGATCGGTGTCAATCCGCCGTCGACGTCCCACAAATGAATGACCCCTAATGATGCCGTTGCACTGAACATGCCGCGATCCTTGTTCCTATAGATCCACTTGTTGCCGGTATCAGATGTCATTAGCTTATCCGCACCGTAGCCGGCATTAACGAACCCGTTGACAAAGGACGCGGCCAAGTTCTGCCGTGCGCTATCGACATTTTCGCTGAGAATCGCTGGACGTAACGGTGTCGGTTCTAGCCACGTTTTATAAACATCTTCAGGCAATTTCGGTTCCATGACGTCCAACTAGACAAATAATATATATGCTTAATAATCTCTGTCGCCGTAAATTAGGCGATAATCAAGGAAATACCTCTCGCGCCAATGTTAAATAGTGACCGCTAAGAAAGCTGTTGTTCAAAATATTCGTCAGTTCCTCTTTGTCGAGAACGTCATCTTCCAATTCCAATGGATACAATTGTCTGGCCACGATGAAGGCGAGTTGTCTTAGAATGGCACTATGAACATAAATTATATTAATTGACCATACGCTCGTTTACTTATTGGTATATACGTACATGTTCTTGCATTTTAGAAATATATCGCTCACTATCTGCTCGTCGTTCAAGTTGATCGCTATTATGAGGGCTTTCGGTTCCTCTTCGAACCGAAGATATTGATCTAACACCAAACGCATAATTTTCTCGGATTCTGTCTCCTCCACGTATTTGGCACACGACAACAAATACAAGCAGATCCGTTGGTAGATACTTTGGTCGATGTACGGCGGCAACAATTCCATTTTGTCGATTTCCATGAGCAAATCGCACGCTTGAATCTCGGAGTGATGTTTACAATCAAAACATACAATGTCCTGGATCAACGTTAACAATTTCGGATCGGTTTCCCCTTTGTAAACGAATTCGATAATTTCCGATTCCAACTGTCTGATGTATTCGTGTCCCCAGTCGCCGATGTTTCTCAAAGTGCCTACGAGACAGAATTTCAAACAGTCGAGCTTCTTCGATTCTTCCTCCTCCGGTTGACTCATCGCCAATAAGGACACGACGTCGGCGTACACCTTTCTGGTATTAATGTCCTTAATTTTCGAAAGACCTTCTTTAATTTGATTGTAGAACGGTGCCAGGTATTTCAATGGCTTCGGAACTGATGTCATCGATGTCGTCGATGTTCTTATTACAAATCTTAACATTTCCAGAGACGGCAGTATCAGTTTATCATCGTTTCCCTGCAAATCAATGCGAGTTACATTCAAGTGAAATATCATATAATGAGTCACCTTACTAGTATCTTATCAATTAATAGATTTAATTCGTCTTGTAATTCCGTATCCTCTTCAGACTAAGATAGTAAATGAATTCGTTAGTGTTAAACATTATTCTTGTAAAAACTTACAACATCCTCTAGCTTAATTCTTTTACTGGGCCCTGCAGTCATGATGATGAGTAGGTGAAATTTTGTTTTTGACACGTGTGACTTTTTGTCTTTGATAAGAATTCTCTTTCGTTCTCTGCAAGGAAATTATTCTGCAATTCTGTAAATATATTATAATGATTACATACTCTTTACTTTTTAAATTTAATAAAGTTATATTTCAAACTACCGTAAAAAATGCCGCATGCGCTAACTCTTTGGGAAAGCTAAACTTATTATCTTTGGAGAAAGCTCAGGATTGCCAATTGATAAAATATGATTTTTTAAAAATAATAATACTTTTATTTACATTATCAGTTGTATGCAATTTTCTGCATAATTAGATTTTAATCTTCTTATAAAAATGTTAATTAATATATTTAATTCTAGTGAATTTCATTTTGTTACAAATGAAATTTGCGCACCACCTATGACCGAAGAAACGAGGCTTCAGTCTTTCTTTAATTGGTCACTGACGGGAAGGTACGCATTACATTTTATGCTGTATTTTAAGATCTTTAAACATCCATTATTAAATTAATATTAAATGTTGTCTAAATTAATGAATAGATTAAAATATAGAATCGATGATAATATTTGATACGTATATTTGCAAAATTCCGTATCTTAAAATAATTAAATTTTTTGTAGGTTAAACTTCTGACATTGATCACGGGTAAATAATCTAAAATGGTAAGTTTCTTGTTAATTAAAGTTTATTCGGATTATAACATTGTATACAGAATGCAGCAAATTAATATATGATACAATTTTTCTTATAGCCACGTGAAATAACGGAAATTAAAGATTTTCTTCTCAAGGCGAGAAGGAAGGATGCTAAATGTAAGTTTTAAAATATTTTGCAGTTTGATTTTAACACTAATACATTATTATTATTTTGTAGCTGTTAAAATAAAGAAGAATCCAGATAATACAAAATTCAAAGTGCGTTGCTCGCGATTTTTGTATACCCTTGTGATAAGAGATAAAGAGAAGGCAGAAAAGTTGAAGCAATCATTGCCACCAGGTAGATTTTGTTCTATTTGAATCCCATAACATATAATTTTGCAGTCCAGCTCTATAGTGATGATTACATGTATCACTATAGCGTTTCTAAACTGCAGATATTGACTTCTGTGTCTTACCTCAATCACATTTATTCATGATGTGGGTGAAATTATAACCAGAAACATTGATATTTTATTATCTTTTCGAAGGAACAAACATTGAATGTAATTTTATTTGTTGCAGGTTTACAAGTTAAAGAAGTGAAATGAAGTGTACATCTCTTTTAAGACTAAATTAAAAAAAATATTTTATAAATGTTTGCTTGTTTAATTTGTACCTTAACTCAATAAATGGTAAGAAGAGGCAACTATTTTTTAATTAATCTTACATCCAATAGTTCATCAGAATCATCCTCATCATCAGTAGTTTCATTCAACTTTTTGTACCGAGCTTTTGCAGTGAAACGCCTAAAAATATGTCGATGATTAACTGGGCAAATAGAATTTTCAATTAAAATTACGTTCTCTTTGACTTTTTCTTTGATTTGCAGCAATTTCTGCAAGCCACCTTAAGTGAGATAATCACAACGGTAATTGCTAATACGAGAATGGCCGTTAAGAGAATTGTATCAATTGGTAGCCATTCGGTAACATCAGTTCTTGCGGTTGTAACTTCTGCAGTAGTAGCATTTTCTAACGGTCTAGAATACGGAAATCATCGACTAATTAATTCAGTCTCGGCAATCGATGCATTTTACTCTTCTTTTTCTTTTAGATCACGGAACGGATCGTGTAAACTTTCTTTCAACTCCATCGACAACTGATGGAATACGGTCCTGCCGAGCCAATCGGCCAAATCCGTTTTACCCATTTGCCTTAAACGATGCTCGATCACGTCGTGTGTCTCACCTTTACCTTCGCCAATGGCTGAATTCCAATGAAGCAACAACCTTATGCACGGTATTTCTTTCGACACCTGGCTCTCTTCATACGTCCGTATGGTTAGAGAATATTAATTGCTTGCAATTGTGATGGCAGTTGCTCTACATGGCATTATTACTGATGTACAAACCAACCTGCTACTTCTAAACTGTTCGGCACGTCGTACGAACGATAATGTACGCTCGCAAATAACCGTCTACACTCGTCCGGATGTAGATGATCCGCCAAATGTTGTAGTTCTTGCATATTCAAGTCGATCGTCGCATTTGTAACGTACAAGTTGACGACGATCTAAAAAGGTATCTTAAGGAAATTCAGGTAGATTATTAAGTTTACCAGAAATATGAAGCTCATCATTTTCGAGGACCCAACAAGGAAAGAATTTTTAAATGACATTCATGATAAGCCTACTCAAATGGGATTAGTAATTGATTGATGCGTGACCTATAATGATTAATATGAGCGTAGAATATTGGCTGAAAAACCCGCAACATTTTAAACTTAAATTACGAGGCACGATCATTTTTGAAAGCAAATATCTAAAAATGGCATAAAATACTCTCACTTTTGAGGAAGAAAAAGACGTCCAAATCTGTTTAAAACGTAGGAAATATTTTCTGTCGGACCCCGTGTGTTGATGCGCGAATCATTTTCCGCTTATATTTCAGTTTCTCGAGCCGTGCAACAAGTTTAGTTTTCTTGAATGATAACGAGATAAAAATCAAAATGCGAATAATGTACATATTGCAATTTATTTATAGCATGTCCCGAAATTTTTATAATAAAACAATAACAGCGAGCAATTTTGCGGATATTTTCACATATGCATTAAAACATTACGTAACACCGTGTATGTTTAGAAATTTTAATTAACTTTTATGTCATATTAACGTATACCTGAGAGACTTAAATTAATCGATTTAAAATAAAAAATACATTTAATTTAGGTTTTATCAAATTAAAACTATCCGCTCATATACAACATTAACATCTAAGTAAAACATATAAAAAGAGTATTGAAAAAAGTGGATGGATTGATTACACTGTGTCTTTGAATGAAATTGTTAATCATTTTAATGGTGCCATATACATATATATAAAATAGTTATTAAAATTAAGTCAAATCTTTTTCTTTATAATAGTGATTATTGGTGCGTCGCATTCGTTGATCGTCAATTTGTTAGCGAAAACTTTAGGCAAAACGGTGCGGACTCTCAGTAAATTTGCGAATACAAAATGCCTCAGTGTTAATTAAAGAGATGATTTGGTCACAATATTGAACAATTCGATTCGGATGGCAATTTAAGTTTCTTTAAAAAAAACGAAAACAAAAAGGACCGATTCGCATTCAATCGTCCGCGTGCAGATTTTGTTTAATTATAGTATTCGCGACGGTCAACGTTTTCCTCCATGCTTTCTCCGCATCGGCGTTAAACACCGGCCCTAATCCTTGCCTAAGGACCACGATCACCGTCTCCAATAGATCCTACATAAAGGATTATTCTCGAATTCAAATAGTCACGATTCCATCTCGAATGTTTATTACTTACATCGAAAGCGATCGCATCGATGTTCCTGCGTCCGTGTCTTTCGCCGATGCCTTCCAGCAAAGCAACGAGCACTTCCATGTTATAAACACTATCAATTATGGACGTTAATGCGGCAAAAACGCCGGCCGCGTGCCTCTTCAAACGTTTGTCTTCCGCCAGTTGGTCCAATGGTACGTTACGGAACGAGAAATTCTGCTGATATTTTGGAAACATCTTGAAGAAGCTGTAGAGCGAACGTGAAAATTTGAAACATTTTTGAAAAGAAAATGTTATTTACGTCAGAAACAGTCCGATGCTATTTTTGGTCGGATCCTTCTTCACCAAGTCCCAATTATCGGTGACGATTTTCTTTTCTTCGTCCGTTAAAAGTGCGTCTCCCATGTTTCTTTGCCTTTCAACAAGAAATGTACAGTTTTAAATTGATCGATCGACGTCCGCGTTGCTATTAATTAAGGTCCCGGCCGGTTCAAATGAACTCGGTTATCATTTTGTGATATTACGAAACGAATGACGATTAACAACAATATCTATCAATAGATTTCGGCTGTTTTCTTTTGAATTAATATTTGCGAAACTTGTTTACAATTACTCACTTTATTGACGATAATGCGTTTGGCTAAATGATTTGGAACTGAATCCGCAAAACAATACGAAGACTCCTCGAATTTAGTCTCCAAAATAATCCACTTATTTGCGAGAAAAGCAACTAGTTTTTTAATAGGTCTCAATTAAAAACTATAAATAAATAAACAATTTTGCGCTATTCGTAACTTGCGAATCGAAACTGCCAATAAAACTTTATTAACGTCGCGTCTTACGTTGGAAAACGCGTTATTACGTACTCAACTTTTAAAAGACTCTTGTTGCTTCGTATGAAATTAAATAGTATTTTGGAGCAGCGAGTCGTCGTAAGCTCTCTTTTATAATATGAGAAATGCTTTGCGGCTCTAGAACTTTTATATACAAATTAACAACAATACAAATGAATGATGGAATGGGCAGACGATCTCTCTCTCTCTCTCTCTTTCCATCCACATCTATATATCTATCTATGCATGCACACCAACTACATTTACTATTATTATCATATAATCGTTTCGTGCCTTTCATTCGGAATTAATTTACTATTTGTATGTTTGTGTGTGTGTGTATAAGTGACGCTTTTAGGGTTTTGAAAGAGAGACGACAACAATGAGCGAATATATAAATCGACTAGAGAATAACAACGATATATTAGAAAGAAAGGAAGAAGTTACAAGAGATTTGAATGAGGAAGGACTTTAAAATTGTTTCTTCTTTCGTTTCCTTTCCTTGTTTTTTTTGTTGCCCCTAATTCTCTCCATCAATGCACGTGCTTAGGGTATTAATAATTACTAGTTTATTCAATATATACCTGTGCCCTAGCGAAATAGTATTGCTCATGGTAATTATCGAACCGCAGAGAAAATGGTTTGCGACAGCCGCAAATTAATTTAATTTTTATATTATATATAAACGTTTTATTGCAAATTAATGAGCGATTGCATTTATTATTCAGTTGCGCTTTGTGCAAAACTTTTTAATTAAACGTTCTCGCTTTTGAAACGTATCCAAGATCAATAAAGAAACCGCCCGCGATTCGTTACGAACAGTAATCAACTTTTTGCGGCCATAAAACAGTTTCGATTTCAATTCGCATTCCCACAATGGTACTACTATTAAATTTCGCTGGTTGACGATTGTTTTCTATCAAAAAAAAAAAAAGAAACGTCTTTTTCAGAGATTGCGAGTATCAATTATAAACGCATTCCTTACTGCAATTTATATAATTGCAGTCTTCGACGGGCGCAAACGGTTCAACAAACTAAAACATCTTTTACGTAAGATGCTTCATCACAGATTTAAAATCGACCAGAATTTAATTTAATCTTAATTTATACCACGCGTTTTTGTCGGCGAAATAGATTATGTAATCTATTAATAACGATGGAAAGGTAATTATTGCCGCGAAAAAAAAGGCAAGGCAATTTTTGCGAAAGAAGTTTTCGAGAAAATTCCGTAACTTGAATCCGTATTATCAAAAACGCTCGGCATATGTGTGTGATAAATTGAATTGCGTGACGAATTAGCTAACGACCAGAAATAAATTAGATGTTATTGTTGTCTTAATCGTCATCTTCAATTTCGTCCATTTAATGAATTACTCTTTCTATTCCATTATTAGACAATTAACAATTGTTATATTTCAAACACGCCACATCGTCCATCAACAATTGTGTTTGTATCGGGCTTCCTTTTCCTTGTTAAGAATTGTTGAAGAAAGAACAAACACCATAAAACCGAATTGATCTCTTGACTCAAATAATTAATCGAGAATATGTGATAAAATCGAACAATAGGAGAACATCTAAACTTCGATGTTGAAATTAGATATCCATCTGAAGGACAATTAAGAAACTTCGATGATAAACGTATTAATTAAATTATGAAACGCGATAAGAGAGCGGTCAATTAGTATACCGATAATGTAGAGTTCAATTAGGTACATTTAAGGTAAACGAAATAATTGTACATTACTTATTTTGTTTTTTTCGCTATTGTTCGTCGAATGATAATTGACTGTTGCGATTAGAATTTACGATGTTGTGTGTTCGATAATTTTAAAACGCAATAATATAAATGTTGCGCTAATGGCATAAATAACAACTAAATATTAAACGATGGGTACGCACCTGCTGAAAGAGTGCCCTTGCAGCCGAACATATGCGAATAGTATATTAATTCGCATAAGAAACAACATTGCTAATTTGGATGGAAACCATTAGGTTTACAAATTCGATGACTCATTACACAAATTCCAATCGCATTAGCGTGTCGTAATTAATTAACGTCCGGAATTATTTTCGCATCCAATTGATTGGATTGGAAATTCTCCTGACTTTGCCATAATTTCAGAAAAGTCATCATCAGAATTTGCATACAGCAAAATAATCTCCTATCATCACGTTTGTAGATGGAAGCGTTTGGAATGTTGCTATCTGGCCGCACTTACTCCTTGGACTCTTCGGACCATTTACCTGCAGGGATTGCGATAAACGATCGACGATTAAGATTGTCAGAACAATAGATTGTGATTCATGAGATTGGCGTTAATCGAAAAGAATTCGCTCGTTTCAGCTTATCTTCGAGATTGTCATTGCGATCGTTCCCATTTTCAACGGCCGAGATTCACTCAAGAGAACGCAGTGAGGTTAATTAGACGCGCGCGACAGAAAAAATTATTGAAATGGCACAAGATGCGCCGCAAACGGGGATGCCGAAGTTCAACAAGTTCTTATACTTCGCAGTGTTAACGGGTGCGCGACAATTTGCCTCGACAGCTGTTAATTCGTTGGTCGTTAATCGTTGAAATTGTTCCGCAGGTAATTTGGGCGCGTTCGCGATAGGCACGGGAATGGTTTGGTCGTCGCCGATGATCTCGCGGCTCAACGGCAACGCCATGCCCGACGACAATCCGTTGGATTACCGAATCACGCCGGCACAGGAATCGTGGCTCGCCTCGTTGAATCCGCTGGGTTCGTGCGTCGGCCCGTTCCTCTTCGGTTACCTGGCGGACGCGATCGGGCGCAAGAACGCGCTCGTCATCTGCATCGTGCCCGTACTGCTGGGCTACGTCGTGTGCTCGTTCGCGCCGTACGTCGAACTCTTCTATTTCGCGCGGTTCATCAACGGCATCGGCTCGAGCGGTCTCTACACGGTGATGCCGATGTACGTCGGCGAAGTGTCGGAGGACGCGAACCGCGGCGCGCTCGGCTGCTTCCTCACCATCTTCGCCGCGTTGGGCAACTTGTTCACGTACACCGTCGGCCCGTACGTCACCTTTCGCACGTTCAATCTGATCTGTTTGATCGTGCCCGTCGCGTTCGTCCTGCTGTTCGCCGCCTTCGTACCGGAGTCGCCGTACTATTTGCTCGCGAAAGACGACACGACGAAAGCGCACGAATCGCTGCGGAAGCTGAGGACGGGCGACGAGAAGGAGACCCGCGTCGAATTGGCGATTATCAAGAAGAACGTCGAGGAGTCGTTCAGTCATGACGGCGAGGAGACGTTCTTCGACGTGCTGAAGACAAGGAGTCAGCGGCGAGCCCTGTTCATGACGGTCTTCTTGGCGATCGTGCAGGAGTTCACCGGCATCGACGTGATATTATCGTATTTGCAGTCGATATTCGAAGCGACCGGCAGCGAAATCTCGGCGGAGGAGTCGTCGATCGTCATCGGCGTCGTTCAAGTGATCGTCTGCGTGATCACGTCGTTATTGATCGATCGCTTGGGCCGAAGATTTTTGTTGCTCGTCTCGTTAATGTTCTCCGCCGTATCGGTGACGTCGTTCGGTATCTATTTTCGCATGAAAGACGACGGTCACGATTTAACGTCGATCGACTATTTCCCAATCTTGTGCCTGATGGTGTTTATCGTCGCTTATAACATCGGCATCGGCACGATACCGTACACGCTCGTCGGCGAATTGTTCCCGCAAAATATCAAATCGAAAGCGGCCACGATCACGACGTTCGCGAACTTGATGTTCGCCTTCGTCACGACGAACGTTTTCAATTACATGATCGACGGATTGGGAATGGGCGAGAGCTTCTGGTTCTTCGGCAGTTGTTCGTTCGTCGGTTTCGTGTACGTTCTCCTCTGCGTACCGGAAACGAAAGGGAAAAGTCTACGCGACATACAGGAGATGCTGATGAATTCGTGATTCGGATGGCGATCGTACCGACTTTAACATGAATCTTATTGATTAATTGCGCGAATCGCATCGTTATGCGACAGAAATAACTATGTTAGTTATTGACCGTTGTCACTGAGAAGAAACTAAACTATCAAGTCGAACAACATCAAGTTTCAGGATTGACGGAATGCTCTGAAAAGATCTTCTGCGTAAGCATTTCTGAAACTTGCTTTTGTTTATTTTTCTTTTCAACGTAATCTCTTTCGATAGCAACACGACGATTTGTACGTTCTTCTTTCGGTATACCACCAATTATGTCGGTGCAAGCTCTTAGAATTGCTTGGACAGCAGCAAAACGTTTTCTTTTCATTGTTAAATGAAGTTTTGGTGGCAGGAAATAATCGCATTCTACCAAGTCCAGTGATTAAGATGCGTTATTAAGTGTTCAAATCCGCTCTTTCGTCAATTAGAATTTCGTTTTGTCATGTCCAAAGCATCGGTTAAAATGATATGAAATTATTCTTATCGTTTATTTTATTATTGTATCAATACACATTGCTCTCGTTACATGAAAAACGCCTTGTATATGGATAATATTTGAGTTATTACAAATCAAAAATCTTCAGGCATCTTTATATAAAGATGCGTCCGTATAAAAAATTACAAAATTACATTATTATCATTATCAAATATTATTAATATCGTAGTAAAAGTGAGTAACGGTTTCTTATTGCGAACGTGTGTACTTGTTCAAAATGGACTTTGTTATCGAAATATTGTCTAATGAAAATGTTGATAACAATGGCTAGAAACGAATAACTTTGATATGTGAAATAATACGAAAAGAATTAAATAATAAGAATGCGAGTGATTAAAATTGAGCTTTATTATGAATGTATATTGTAATTTTAATATATGTATGATTGTTACTTAATTACTGAGTGTTGATATAAAACACTACCGTACAAAAAAAAAATAATAAAGAAAGCTACAATCACCTTAAACGATTAATTAAACTATCCTTGCAATTTTAAATGTCTGATTTCGAAAACGAAACGACCTAAGTACAAAACATTAAACGAACGAAATGCATTTTATCTGGTATCGTTGAATAATAATCGCTTAACATATTTTAATATTAACATTAATTATTTTAGGACACATATTATTACAATTACATCAATCAATCAAGTTTACGTTCGTAACTTAATTCAAAGGTGTTTGTTCCAATTAAAGAGATTAATAAACAAAATAAAGAATCGTTACAATATTGCAAACTTATAGATTTACCACATTTATATCGTTTATTAGATTCCATTAAGTACTAGAGTATTGAATATGAAATGAAAAAGAAAAAAACAACGTACCCCTAATTCAAATATAATCGATATGGAGTATATTGATATATATTATATACAAACACGCAAAATAGAGAGCTACAATTGCAATTGATTACGGGTGGAAAATTAAAAGCGCAAACAACACTCTGTAGAATGTAAAAGTACACAAAATATGTTTTATTTTCCCATTTGTATGATAAAAAACTGTAAGGCCCATGTTATTGGCAGCGTTTATTCTCAAAATTTGTATGCAATTAGTTTTGGCAAATCTTCTTACATTCTTAACATTATAATTAATAATTATCCACATGGAATTGCTCTTCACTTTCTTTTTCAAATCGATTAATTACTAGTTACTCAGCTTGGTAATGTAGAGACAAAAATGATCGTATAAATTGAAAATAATAATAAATAACATAATTAAAAGTACAAAAAAATTATTAAACTATCGTATATAAATTGTTTGTAAAAAATAATAGTAAAAAATAAATAAGTGTATTCGATTTATAATATTAAATATGTATAGAAATTAATAGTAATGTAGATTAATTAAATTATAAATATAATAGTTTAATATTCCCACTGTGTGGCGTTGTCGATGGTCGAATCGCCCAAACGGAAGACGCCGTTCTTGCTGGCGGTCAGATAATTACCATTTGCCGATTTGATGCAGAGACGCGTCGGTTCGCGTAATTCCAAATAAAACGGTTCCGGAACGTCCGCGTCCACGGTCACGCCTTCGCTATCCACGTGCCAATATTTACCACCCAAACCTAAAAAAAACGGCAATCAAAGATTGAGGAAAGTTTATAGAGAGCCACCCGAAACATCTCTTTATCGCCGATTGCAAGAGAGACGATGGATCGTACCTTTGAAATGGACGACGCCTTTTTCGCCGCGCTCCACCTGAATGGTCTCGTACGTCGCCTTGTTGCACTCCAATTTCGGATTGGTCGTCGATTTGTAACCGACGAAACCTTGCTCGCACTTGAGCACGAGAATCGGCCGGTTGACGAGATAGAAGAAATACTTGCAGTTCTCGTCGACGGTGTCGGAGGTCGCGTACAAATGGCCGGACCGTTTCGTGATTATATAACGACCGTTATTCGCGCGGAAAGCTACGGAACCGTCGCCCTGCCAAACGAGGTCGAACAGCGCATTCGACGACCTGAACAGATTGCGGAATATCGTTTAATTACAAAGAACGTTATTGGCGATTCGAAATGAAAAAAGAACCTTTTGTCGCCTGCCGCTTGTATTCCGCCGCCCGTCTCCAAAGTCCAATATCTGTCTTGCATGGTTCGGATGTACCATCTCTTCGTGCTCCAATCGAACTCCAATTGGAACGTTTCGTGATCGGATATTTCATCTTGATTTGCCGTCACATCCACGCCTACGATATAATTAATCAGATTTAGAATGTGCCAATTGTAATTTTATTGGTATTATTCCAAAAAGCCATTGAGTAATTCATGCATTACGCTTCATTAACAGTTAGCTGTTTAATTTTCTTTTTGCTTTTATCGATTGCATAAGCATAAAACTCTCACTGTTAATTCGTCCTCAACAAGCGAATTAAACCATTTTTTGCGATATTATTATCTACGTCTATTCAATCGATCTCATTTCGTATTTTCATGTCTGTATTATTTAAGAGGTCTTTAGAGGATATGTTTCACTGAGCTCGTACAAACGCTCGAGTGCTTTGACCTATCGTTAATAATCCAACATTTTCTACTTTGTTTTTCGCGCATTTAAATAATTTTGCATACATTCTATTAAAAGTATTGCAACAATGAACATCGTCGACGGCTAAATAAACGAGCGTTCGAGGTCTCTTCGAAAATAAGTTCGGAAACGGTTCGAACGGCACGGAATGGTGAAAGCTATCGTTTAATTATTTTCTTATTTGTTACGGATTGAATTCCCCTTTCGAGCAAAGCGCTATGAGACCGAGTAAGAGTAATTTGGCACACTTTTATTGTTATTATCAATTTTATAATTAAATTAAACAGAAAACCTGTCCATTACCATTATTCGCACGGTATGCAAATAATGCGCGAAATCATGTAGATTTGCGAATTTATATGCAAAAGTTAACGGATTCGACGCTTAAAAAAATTTAGGTACTTGCCAACGATAAATGAAATTGTACCGTTCAACAGCGAAAATTAAAAGAGATTTAAAGAGAATAAAAAAATCGAATCGAATGTAGGATACGAATTTGCGGAATTTTTAATTTCGGCATGTAATTCAAAATGTGCACAGAACAGCGCGTTTAACGTTATTAATCCGTTCACGTTTTCTGTGGCTTGCAGAAGAAGTCAACGATGATAATTGGATTAAAAGTGGTGTAGACGCAAGACTTTTAAACCTTAATAAAGGGAATATTTTACGCGGGCTAAAAATATTAAACGGTCTATTTAAAGAAATAATTTCTTCGCATACCGAAAATACGTTCGAGTCTTCTTACGCTCGAAATTCCAATTTGAAATGTTAAATTGCAACAATTTGAAATAATTTGAATCTTCTATGCGATTGGCGATGAATTACGTGCGCATAATTCAATATTAAAGAAGATTTCCTGTCGCCAGTTTTTATTTGAAAATATCGGTCACGACTATCACTTTAATTTCCTCTCTCTTGTTCTTCTTCAATCGCTCATTATTATTAACTCAATTTAATGATACCCTTAGTTTCCTCTTAAAGTTGGAAAAAACCTTGGTTTACTAAACAACAAACAATGAGAATTTACTAGGTAAGAAGTTAAACAGTGCGTTCGTTTCATTGAAGAACAAACAGGCAAATAAACCTATTAAATAGTAATTAACGTCAATTGGGCATAATTAAATCTTTCTAACGTATTATATGTAAAAAACGAATCGAAGGAGATGGAAATAATAGCAACATTTTAACGACATCTGGCTAATTAACGATGATGATGATTTACAGCAGCACCGAACGATAATATCTAATTATCCACGGTCACAACATCGACAGATTGGCCTTTATCTCTTCTGGATATAAAATTAAGAAATCAACCGCTAGGAAACGTGCTCTTCGTGCAAAAGGCCAAAAGAAATTATTAATCGAACACGACCTGCACACCTGTCGGAACTGTTAAATTCCATTTCGCGCGAATAGAAATGCAATAAAGTGCGCATAAAATGAGGAAACGCAGAATATACAACAACGAGGCAATAAAGTTTCTTTTCTGCGCCTTTTTTTTTTACATGTTTCTGCAAGAGTTACCCTAACAATGGATTAGAACATTTCAATCGCATTCTTTCATTCCGTTTCCGTTCGGTTCATTTCAGACATTCAATTGAAGATTGTCGTAACGAAGAACTTTAGAAAACGAATAAGTTTGTAACTTTGTTTTAAAAGATACCTTGTTTAACGGAAACGTATCGGGCGTTCAACGCGGCCACGAAACTGGCTTGCGGCAACGAATCCTCGAGCGAGAAGAGCTCGTCCTTGGTGACGGTCTGCGAGCGCGACTTCAACACCGCTTTCGAACCGATCGGACTCAAATAAGCGCCGGTGTGATCGCGTAACGCCAACTGACCGCTGTGATACTCGGCGGTGAACAGACAATCTTTGCCGCACGCGTCCACCAATTTGCCTACGAGTAAATCCCAATTAGCATTACTGTTAAACGGCTCGTTCCGTTCGACGGACCCCCGCACGACAGATACTTGTTGTTGCAAGTGTGGATCGCGTATTTGCCGGACTCGTCCGCGCGAAACTCCAGAGTGAAGAGCGTGTCCTCGCCCCACGGGATGTTCGCGTCGACGTGGATCTCGTCCAAGTTCTCCGACAAATGGGCGAAACGTTTCCGACCGACCGAACGCAGATTGACCTAAAAGATGCCAAAAAAACAATCGTCAACGACAACGAATTGATCTTACAAACGTGCGTTCAAAGACTGTTTACCTGCGGCCTGGCGGCCAAATGTACGTGCCAGAATTCGGCCTCGCCCGGCACCTTAGCGGTGCACGTCAGTTTGTCGGAGCTCGAGCCTAAGAAGTAGCCGCGAACGACGTTCCGAAACGCCCAACGTCCGGTTCCGTCTTCGGCGACGCTGATCTGAAACTTGCTGCCCGGATCCTTCTCGTCGCTCTCGCACGTCACGTTGCCGAACGAGTCGACGGCGAGGTACTTGTCGAGGTGCGATCTCAAATAGATCATGCCTTTGAAACAAAACAGCGAAAATAACGAACGATCTTGAGCGAAAACTCATTTGAATTCGGTAACTTTCATTTCGCTCGATTGAAATATCGATTCCAGTAGAGTGATCGATTTGGAAGGATCAATCGGTTAATTGACCGTTGATGATGAACTCGGAGAAATACGGGACCATGCGAGGATCGTATGGCGCGGTCCGGTTAACACGCGGACCATATGTCTTACTTTATTATAGCCATCAATTATCGCCGAACGATGCTGATGATGATGGCAAGAGAAAATAACTGACAAAAGATGTTGTTTTATTATCGCAACGAAACGGACCGTTATTAATTGTCCTCCTTATACATAAATGAGACGCGTAATTGATGTTGTGCGGTATTTGGTTAATTTAACGCATCGCCAATATGCGAAGAAAAACGCAATAAGAAGAAAACAACATCATTTGACTTGTTATTTTCTCTTTTCTTTACGCGTTTGTTCTTATCGTAGAACGGCGACGTAGCGGAAACTCACTTTCGCTTCCGTTCGAACTGTCCGGCTCCAACGTCCAAATCTGTTTCTTCTTCAGCGAAGTGCCATTGGCGTTGATCTTGAAACCGAACGTTTCCGCCGTCAGATAGCGGAATTTCGAATTGATCAGACCGATCGTCCAACAGCCTTTCTGCTGGTTCTGCGTGATGATGTCCCCGCAACCGTTCAGATCGCCGTTCGCCGAGTGTCCATTCAAACCGTTCATCGCGATATTAGTTTTATTGTCAATCTTCGTGCTCGATTCACAAGGGTTGATCACTGAAAGAAAAGATATAAATGATTTGTTAAGTAAGTGCATGCGAAAGTCTATGTTTTGTTTTGGGTTTTAAATTATGCTTTTGGTAGAGAAAACAAGTTTCCAATTTGGGTTTTTGATTTCGTTTCCTTTTGTTCTTGAGGATCGTTATTGTTACCCGCAGCCAAACAAGAACTCGTCGCCGTATTATTGTGAATGTGAAACATAAAATTTCTATCTAACCATTGTATGATAATTGAATAAAGATAACGGACTACGTGAAAGGCCTCGACGATTAACTTTTCAATTTAATCAGCAGAGAGGAAACGAAACAAAACTGAAAATAGAATGAAATTGATTTATTCGACCGACGACATAATAAAGGCGTTTTTATTGTATTGTTGCATTGAAAATCAATTTCAACGTTAGATTTCTTCGTCGTGTTCTCTTTTCATTTTTCGTTCCAGCAGAAGGAAGTAAGTTGTACTTGTTCGATAACCGCAAAAGAGGAAAACGTTGCGGATAGAAATTAAATGGCGAGCCGTTTCGCCAGTTTCCTTACAACGCGGTTTTGTCGTCGCAACGGAACCGAAAAGAAAAGAAAGAAAACCAGTAGAAAAATAAGGAAAACCGTATTAGGTCAACGGACAAAAGTTCAATTGATCTAGAAATTCTTTAGCAATGAAATCATGAATCAATTCAGCAGATTTATGAGTTCAGATTCCATCCGGATGTTGGACGACAAAAAGACTGTGCTAAAAATATAAAATACATGCATATCATCGTACGGAACACCAAACAACATATTGCATACGTGCTCGGCTTTGTAAATGAAATAATTAGGATGGATTCGTCGTTAATTCTAAATGTAAAATAGCGGATCTCTATATTATTTTGACAAACATCTTCGCTTCGACGAATGAACCGTAATTCACATACATCCAGACGGGTTTCCATTTATCCATCACCAGACTGCGAGAGTGACTAAAGGCGCACGTAATCCGAGCATGAAAAACGAAGGATAGGTCAATACTAGCGTCTGGTTCGCTCGAATTATTATTGCGACCGTGGCATTGAAAACGCACAGAAACATTGAATTCCCTCATCTTCACTTCCTTTCTACCGTCGTCCTTCTTTCATTCCAACCACCCATAAACGGAATTCGTAAAAAAATAATCCAATTAAGTGCCAAACTTTTTCTAAATTGTTCAATTTTTTTTCCTTTGGCATGTTCTTTTGATTCGACTTCCGAGGCAACTTTATGAACAATAGAATTTATAATTTATGCACATTTGCAAGATGAACATCGCAAAAAATGGATTTCATAAAAGGAACTTTAACCGTACCTACAATTAACGAACCATGTTACATTATTACGACCGTTTATTATCCGCAACTGTTGATGATTTCTTTAACTTAATTAACATCGCAAGCAATATTTCTCCACCAAAAAAAGAAAGAAAGAAATGGCCTTAATGATGGAGAGTTATCGGGCACCGTTCTCAAATTAAAATTTCACGGTTCCGTTCCTATTATTACTTCTTTTTTCTTTTTCGGCGTTTATATAAATTATAATTTAGCATAATGTTCTCACTCACTTACGACCGCATCTCGAACGAAACGATTCGAAACGTAGCAACTTTGAAACAATTAATTGCGCTAATTAATTAGAAACCGCTTAATTGAAACATTAACAAAGAGAAAAAGCAAAACGAGCTAATGACTATCTAAAAAGTTTAATTAATTCTAATTTGTTCGTCTTTATTTAGCTGGAGTTTTCGATTTATTTTTAAACGAAAATTGGAAACCTTGAAAATGACAAACTTAAAAATACATGTTGTAAAAGAGTTTGTCCTTCGTTCACTTGGAATATTGTTCCATCGGCTATAATATTGTTGTGATTCCTTGTATTTTTACATCTGGCATAACATGCAGATTGTGCGCCACCCTGCTGAGAAACAAACATTGGGAGCCTCATTTCTCTTTAAATATTTCACGTACTCATCATTTCCACATTCAAAAAATCATTTTATTATGGCCGCATGAATCTTCATATAGCATATATCTATCTATCTATAAAGAAGTAAAAACGAAGAGGTCAGTGAACAATACAAGATTAGATTACGACGAATAATAATTATAACAAGTTAATTAGATTTATGAATAGTAACACAAACAAAATAATAATCAAATGCAAAAATAGTTTCTTGTTCTTTATCACTCTTCTTTTATACTCTGTCATCGATGACAATGGCCTTGATGGTAAACATAAAGTCATTAACCGAAGAAATCTCGCTCTTTCTCCGTCCACTTCGGATTTCGTTCTCTTTCAACACATTTTCCCTTTTTGTAAACTTGGCAACGAAAAGTTTAATACTTTGTGAATTTAGCAAAGGAATTTACAACATTTTATATTCTGGCTCCTAACATCGTCCGATTCGCACGCAAAAAATTATGAATAGAGATTTTTTAAGCGTAGTAACAATTGTTGTTCCATTAAAAGGGGCTTAAATGAATTGTGTTCTTTTGTCTTCACCATTAAAAATTCCCATAAGATTAACAAATGGGCGTTCATTTAATTCCAATTGCATGCCAGTCGATTTCGTTTTCGCATAAAGGCCGGAAACGTCTGCAATTTTATTACCACCATTATCATCGCACTTTGTTTCTTTATGCTAAAGTCACATCTGCCGCATTTATATACACGTTTATGGAATATCTCACATTTAAATGTCACAAACAAAGGTGAAGACCTTTAAACGAAGACGAATAAATGATATAAAAGCACGCCCCGTGAAAGGGCGATCGAAAGAGAAGGATTGAAAAACCGGAATCAAATGTTAATTCCAAACGGAAATTAGTCATCGTTCTCGCAAGAAGAACATGGAGAATTACACGAAATGGGGGTGATGGATGATGAGGAATTCCATATCTTCTAGAGGAAGAGGGTGTGCATATGCGTGTTGTGAAGGTTTCTTTCTTCAACGGTCATCCAAGATGCACATCAATCACAAAAAAAACCCGAAAGAAATCAATAGTTTCCTCAACTTTTGATGCCAAACTGTGAAAACGCATTTATTCAGCGCTGAAGACAAACAAAACGCAGCGAATCCGTAATTAACAATACTCTTGCAGTAATGAATGGGAAAAATCAATATCAAATACCATTTGCTGCGCATACATACATCATCGAAGCGAAGAACCGGCATCGACGTTCTTCACTGTCTGGTACTGTTAAAAGTGCATGCACTTTTAATAAATTAACTTTTAGAGTTAAATCTTTGGATATTGTTAAATGAAAATTCCGGTAAATTAATTGAAAACGAAATCGTACCTCTTTTCTGTGTTCCGCTTTTCTCGGCTATCTTTCGGCTAGAAGATGACGGCAGTTCCTTCCGGATCGACTAAAAATAATTAGATAATTCACCAAACACAATATATTTAACACTTTTGCCGCACAACGAACACACAACACGACTGAAACGTTCACGTTTTCTGCCCGGAATCCTTTTACCGGAGTTCTTTTCTTCTCAACTCCTGTTACCTGTCTACTAGCAACAAAACAATATCTTCCTCTCCTCTTTCACGCTTATATATAACCACTCTATCATCTACAATCTCTTCGTGAATGCTTGCCACGTACGACTGCGCTGTTCTTGCACCTCGCCGTCCGTTTTTATACGTTCACTAGGGCGGGGACGTTATTATTACCACCGAGTTATCGCCATCGGACGAAACGAAATTTAAATTTTCCCCATCAATTATTCAAAACTTAACAAGAAACACACACATTCATTCCAAATGCGAAAAGAAAGGTGATTAATTGAAATGATGGATTGCAATTTGCCACACCGTCAACATTTGATTATTATTATTCCTTAAGGGTTGTGACCATCAAACGCCGGAAATCCATCGACGACGATTAAAGGAAATACGACATTCTCGTAATCTAATCTTTTGTAAAATGAACACGGAACACCCCGGGAAGTAACAGTAGCTCGAAATAAATGGATATTGACGAGCTGCGAAAATTGCGATAAGTAATAGAGCTCTTTTGACACCAAAAAGTCCGCAGCATCTCCATTTACTTTTTCTTGATAAATCTTAAACAAATGGAAATAATCCAACGTTTCATTAAAGTGATAATCATAATCGTTAATTCGAGAATAAAACCATCAAACAAGATGATGGAAGAACGGTGGAAAAGAAAATAATCAACGGACCATCACAGGCAGGTAGTTTGGACCGTGGATTCTACATGCTCTAATTTCTTCATCGTCCTACGTTTCATGTAAATCCACGTTAACATGACATTCTTTAATTAATTTTTAATTAGATTAATACGTAAATTATTTCTCGTCTTTTTTCTTTCCTTCGTCGTTCCGTTTTGTTATCATAAACCATTTAATTAGAGTATGAAATATTATTGTTAATACTCACTAATTTACCCCCGCAATTATAATTTAGGGATTATAAACATCGAAGAGAAAAAACTCTGAAGAATAACAGAAAAAGAAAACTAAATAAAGAACGTTTCATCACGCATTTATTTACTTGCTAACCACCCAAAATGATTAATTTCGAATTTACCATCCAGTTCACGAAAACTTACGTTGCTCGTCATCGGTATAATCGTCGTCAATTGAAGCGTCTCCTCGCGACATTCTCCATTGCCTCTGCCAAACGTTATCTCTTGGAGAAAATCGTTCCGTTTTATGATCGATTCGTGCGTCCTTATAGGGAAGAGACTGCTGATCTAAAATCAATCGATAAAAGATGTACAAATCCATCGAAACGAAATACGATAAAGAACAAACCTTCGCAATTGAAAACACAAGCACCGTCCGAATGATGTCCCAACGTGCACAAGAGATTCTTCGTGCAAGGACAGAAGCCTTTCGGGAACGGAACACTCGTACTCGAAACATTTACGCTCGCTCTCGATGGCACCGCCGATGAATACGAATTAGGCCAAACCGTTTGGGTTTCGACGTTTCGATGCGGCTCTCTTCTCCTCGTCATCATCATCATCAACATTCTGCGGTTCCTTTCGCACGTTTTACACAAACGACCACCATATCTACGTGACATTCTGGCTTTGTACTTGTTCGAGGGCTCGCCATCGTCGTCCCAGCTATAATCCGAGTCCGTATCTAAAAAGCAAAACCTTAACAGAAATCCGTTGAATCACTAAAAGAACGAATACGAAATTCAAATCTTCGGATTCGCGTACCTTCTAACGTTTGTTCGTGTCGGAATCGTTCGTTGGACATCAATCTCTTCATGTTCTCAATCAAGTTGAACTTGATGATTGACGGCGAAGCATTCGCGATGTTTTTCCCTTTGAAATTATAATGAGGATTGAACAACATCGATTTGTCGCCGGAAGTACGATTTGGCATATAAGCTTTGCACTCGTCCTTCGCAACGGGACATTCCAATTTCGGATTACTATTCGTCTTCGTATCACTATCAACTGCCTTGTTGACGGTGAATAATTTCGGGTCAATCGTCGTCTTTGTCGTCGTGTCGCTCTTCGATAATCGCACATCATTGTTGGCAATTCTCGGAGGCGATCGATCGCCTCGATCCTTCGACTTCGGCACATCTTCGAAATACTTTCTCGGCAACTGTTTCACCTTCGTCGTCTGTTTGTCTGCTTGAACGTTTGACATTAATCGCTCGAGGACGCTTCGAACCGCCGTCTGATTCTTCCGAAAGTTTGTCTTCGTCAACGAATCGTTATCGATGCGATCGTTGTTGGCAATTTTGTCCCCGCACCTGCTCATCATTTGAATTTTACGCGAATCTCTGCTGTATATCAATTTCGGATCGAAAAATAATTGGCAAATCGTTTGCATAAATCCTAAAAAAAAGACGAATAAGACATAATAGCATATCTCTAGATTTTAGTAGCGTTACGGAATCGATTGCGATTACGCTTCAATCGTCGTAGCGTCAATTAATTTACCACGTCGGAGTACCGTTTTAAATTCGTTAGTTAATGAGATCGCATTAATTAATTGTTTTTGATAATTCGTTTATACCTATATATAGTTTTTGCACACGTGTGGATTACTTGTTTAATACCAATTACATTTGCTGTTTATCAGGGTGTAACCGCTTCATTATGCTTACTATTAGCTTTAAGATTATTAATAATTATCGAAGTTATTCTCGAAAACTGAACGGTATATGATTGCGTTATTAATTAAAGCGTTAATAACGGCCTATTATTATGAGCCATTTATATTAATTTAAAACGAATGGATTCTTCATCGATAATTCGTTACCTCTCTGTCTCTGCTCGATGATTATATAAACTAATTACGTTGTGATCAACACCAATTGAACTACGCCGAAGAGCTAACGAAACACGTCTCTAACTAGACTATAGACGAATACGATTGCAGCAATTTAATGTGTCGATAACGGTCGCGATAAATTACATCACGCTTGTACTTTAATAAACGAAAACGTTGCCATCGCCGGTTTGTCTGCTGTAGCCGGCATTCGTTTGGGGCGCGTGATGCGACGAATTCATCAGTTTCACATAACTGGGATGGACGCGTGCCTTTAGACCGCCAATTAGAACCGGATGACCCTAAAATACAAAAGCGAACGTTTCAATGATGATCGCGAGAAACGCAACATTATAGAGTTGTTCAAATGATTACCCGATAATATTTCGGATCGACATGTTTCCTCATCGACGACATGTCTTCATCGGTATCGCCCAGATTAACGTCCTGTTCGATCTCGCGCCTTAATCCGGCAATACGGGGATCCTCGCCCGGTAAAACATCTTTCGTGTTACGTAATCTTCGCCACGACGGAGCGCCGACAGTCTCCGGTTGTAAGACGGTGTCGACGCGATCGGGGAAGACTTCATTCGCTTGATTATACGTCGACGAGAGAACGAAATCAAGGGAATTCGTCGGTATCAATCCGCTTAAAGTTTAATTACAGAATTCAATCGAAATCCTGTTAATACCTGGTAGAAAGTTATACCACATCTACTTTGAAACTTCCTCACGAAGATAATCTTCTATCAGGACAGTATCAAATTCAATGGCATAATGTAATCAATAGTTTGAAAGCAGGCGAAGTGTATAAAACTCACGGGAACGTGCGAAAGTTTGCATTCCTCCTCACGCTGGCCAACGTGTGATGTACGTGCATCCGTTCGTACGGTTTCAAATGTTCGGCCCATGACGCCGACCTGTCGCGCTCGATGTCGATCGGTTTCTTCAATGTGCCCTCCCGATCTAGATACGGTAGATTCGATTGGTTTCTAATTAACTTTAGGGCCATCTTCTGTTTAGCGTTCGACGGATGTTTAAGAACGAAATTCGACACCGACATCAGCTACAACATTTCGATATTAAATCGAAGAGTTTTAGCGGTTGCTAGGCCGCATATTATTTAATGTTATCGATAAAATATCCAAAGTATACACGAACGTCGGAGTTGAATTTTAAAAGAACGGGCAAAATTATTGTATACCGAAACGATGGAACAAGAAGATTTATACAACGAAGAGTTCAATCAATATCTGAAATTGGCTAAATCGTTAATAGGACAATTGAGAAATGCGAACGGTAGATTAAAAAAATGTAAATAGTAATCTTTTAACGTCTATTGTTTCTTATTTGTCACATATACCAGAAAAATCCATCTGCAAGAAATGGATAACGAGACTGACGCAATTGAAATCCAACGATCCGACGATTAAGAAGAACCGCAATCAGTTCTTCAGGTACATGTTGACCGTAATATACAAAAGTTTGGATGAGGGGCCACCGCCGCATGAAGGGTACCCGCAATATCATGATAAAGTATTAACTAAAAAAAAAAAAAAGAAAAAATAAGTTATTAATTTTGAAAACGTTGTCTGTAAATTAATTAGGCTTCGGAGTCACTAGGAGGTAAATCGTTTTTAAGCCGATGGGCTCCAAATAAGAAGACGTATGTAGCAGTCAAACCATTACCAGGAAGTGGAGCGTTGGTCTATATGGCCGTGGCAAAGGATCCATCGTTAGGATGGGAATATCAAATGATATAAACATTGTACTACTACTCACTTTGAAGTAAAAAAATTACTGTTTTCTTTAAATAGCTTCTTGTTTATCTTCGTTTTCGGCCACTTCCAGCTTTACCTTTTCTGGCCGCTTTCGCACCAGATGGTTTCTTTACAATTCTTCCTTTACCCATGCTCCTTTTCTTACCGCCCTTTGCACCAGCATTTGGTTTTTTCGTGTTTTTCTCCTCTGAGCGACTAAAATGACTTAATAAATTACGGTGTCCTAAAATTTATCGACAGTTCTTACGAAACTTCCTCCTTATTAATATGCCTAGCTACAGCTTTTTCTACATCTAACTTAGGTCGTTTGTTCAGAATGGAATCCACAATTGCCAAGTTTTCACTCTTCTCTTGTTTACCACTTACTGGTGCCAGTCTCCTCTTCCTTGTAGCTCCTGGAGTTATAACTGCAACACCTTTTGCTTCTTTCTCCTTTGGTAATTTACTTTGAAACTTCCCTAAACTTGCAGTTGATGATCTTGCTACTGTAATGGCAGTTTGTAACTACAAACAAAAATAAAATTTAGCTATGGTATAATTATAATAAAAAGGTACATACCTCTTTAGCTGACGAGGCATCTGGAGTTGTAAGACCAAATCTTGGCACTTTTATTTTTTTTGCTTTTGCAACATTTCTTAACCTTTGCAATTCATTCTTGGCAATTTTCTCACTCTTCTTCTCAGCCTTCTTAGCAAACTGATCTTCTAATGGATCAGCATTACCAGGGACTTCTATTAACCAGTCCTTTTCATTTTGTGCAGCTGCACTCTTAAATCCATAGAGTGGAATCCATTTCTGTAACTGTTCATCCCACTTCAATTTGCTCTTTTTTGTTTTGTCAATACCTTTAGACTTGGCAAACTCTTGCCATTTTGTTAATGGCTTAGGTTTAGGTACATGTTGAGCTCTTGGCAATATATATGTAGGTTTTGGTAATTTAACTACAACCACCTCATCAACTCTCTCTGTAGGCAATTCCCATATTTTATTTGCCAGTAATTGGACATTATCTCTTGTTAAATTCTTCAAATACTCATTCTTATACTTTCTAACGAAAATATTAAATCGTTTCAATATAATGCAAGAATGAAATGATACTTTACTACTTACGAAAGCTGCTTTTCGTCCAGATCGTTATTATCTATCGCCAGTAAATGACCCAAATCGTATTCTAAATCCAAGTGTTTCTCGACCGTAATTGGCTTATATTTCTCGGCATCATTAGCGCTTCTTTGTAATATTTCTTGAACAATATCCATGTTTAAACTTACCCAAGTTAAGGTTCTTAATTTCAACACGATTTCTAAGAATGAAAGAGGTTATGCACAAATTGATAATAACAAACATGTGGCGTAAGTTCAGAAGAGAACCTCTCGAGAAACGGTGAAATTCTGCAATAACAGAACCCTGTAATATCGTTTGGTGACATATTTTGGTTTGTAGTGTAGTTGTACGAACTTTGATTTCTTTTGGAATTCATTTGAATTGGAAAATTCGTAAAGAATTAGAAAGGCAATTTTGGTATGTTAATTTTACCTGCTTGAAGTTCAAATTTGAAATGGAAACTAAATAGCAATTTACATAAAAGCACTCCAGAAGGAATAGGAAGATTAGAGATTATTTGCATATCCTTTTTTTTCATATTTTTAATTAATTTGATTTAAAAATGATAAATCATATTTCTGTAAAAAATGCTATTTGCTCCAATTGTTCTTCTACAGTTTGAATTAAAAGGTAATACACCTTTGTATCACCTTTCAGAAGACAAACGTTTTGCAGGTTATGAATAATTACGTGAAATTAATTAGAGAAATTGTATATTTGGAATGGAAATTCAGCAAATATTTCGTGTGTTCTCAAACGAAATCCGTCTGTTTGTGATTAATGTGTCCTGAATGCAGATGATATCTCATGACGATATGGATAGAAAGAAACGCGAATATATTCTACGTGAATTCGTTTCGTAAATTTAATAGACGAATGGTTTACGTGCAATAGCTGATAACGAACGAATAGGAAAAGGGGAAATGCAGGAATACAGGAAAAGAAAAAGGGACACTGCACGAAAGTAGGGCACCCGTGGGCGCATGCTTTTGGAAATCTGGTTCAAAGAGTGAAACAGAGAGTGACATTGGCCTAGTTAAAGGGAGTGCTGCATTTCTCTTGGACTACATTAAGTGCACAACCATTGCAACAGCTGCAGCGTCTGGTTGGAGACGAGGCGCGGCGAAGAAATCGATCAGGTAAGAATATATAGTTATTTCCATCTTACCCATCTAAATATATTCAATCGTTAATCCGGTTAGAATGATGTCGTCGGTGAAAGGTTTCAAAGTGACCGATGCGAATAGGAAGGTGAGGGTGGGCATAGCGGTGAGAAGTTTGGATGATTTAAGGAAGAAAACGATCGCCAAGTTCAATCTGCAAACCGTCCAAACGACTGAATTATCGTTTCAAACGCCGGACGGCACGTTAGTGGAGACGGACGAATATCTGAACACGTTGCCCGCACAAACGCTACTGATTTGGTTGCGGGTGGGCGAACGTGCGGAAACCGATGCCGAAATTCTCTACAGAACGATACGCGAGGTGAACGAGGAATACCTGACGGCCGGCAAGAAGGTACAGGAATTCTTCACCGAGAAGATGAAAAGTAAAGTTTACAAATTGGCTGAGGTACTGAGAAACATCGACGACGACAAACTAATGCTCAGCTTTAAGGACGACCATCCGGAATGGTTCGAAGGTAACGACGATCATGCACACACGCGCGCTTTTAGTTCCTCGATTTTCCATTAATTTTCTTTTCATTTTTCACTTGTTGCGTTACCTCTTTGATAATGATTAACATGTTTTCTCCCCTTATTTAAATACCTTTATCTAACTTGCTCTTTCTTTAAATATCAAACTATTGATTCTGAATCTGATCGATTATCCATTGCCTTTCGTTATTTTCGAAACTATTATTTTCTTTTTTTATTTAAATCTCGCGAACAGGCTTAGATACGCGAGCAAAAACCAAAGAGGAATATATGTTTAGGCGTGCCCAAGATCGAATCCGTGGATATTACTACAAAACCAAAGACGAATTAAGGAAGAACGTCGGTAGTTTGTCAGCGAGGAGACTCGACGCCCTAGTGAAACGACTGCAACAGCTACTGCACGGACACAAGTATTTCGGTCATTATTTCGACCGGCGATACGCGACAACTCGGTTAACGAAGAGCCTCTGCGACGATCGCGGTAAGTTCCATTGTGCCGGCGGTTGGAACGTGAAAAAGTGTCCGTACGTCGCAACAGATCGACACGTCATTAATCCGTATGCGAGTCGCGAGACACGTATCATCTTCCAAACGTGGAACTTGGATCACGCCGTCGAGAGGAGCCGCGCGATCTTGCCGGCGATTTGTGACGCTCTATCATCATCGATCGACAACGACGATAATAGAACCGGATCGAATCGTATCGTCAATGTGCAGATGATATTCGACGATTTGTTCACGTTGAAAAACTTAAAGTTCGTGCACGTCGTTTGCCACGATAAGGGCGCGCACAATTTGAAAGCCGGCCCGTATTTAATGTAGTTGGATGTTATTCTTTTTTCAATTTTCAACGTCTTGAGTTTCGATTTGTCATTTATAATGTCCAAGTTAGGATTTGAGCACTTAAAGAAGTACAGCCAATATAGAACTCTAGTCAATATCAGTTCTTATTACCATTTTTTAAATGCAGATTTTAATGCATTTGTTATCAATTAGTGCCAATTCAGACCTAAATGGTCAATATTTTTTTAGATGATGCATTATTTTAAATGAGAGAAAGTGAACGGCATGTTCCTATTATGAAAGTTACTTGTTATTAATCCGCACTCGCGAGCGATATACGTACAAAAGTATGTTTTTCGAGTTCCTTTAATAAAGCGCGAAATCATAATGAAATCATTAAGACGGAAGTATTTTAATTGATAGCGATAGAAATTTCAATTTGATAACGATTTATAATTTAAATGTCGGAGAAACGTGGCGTTTTACTTTTTTGCTCGTTCTCGCTTTTATGGTGAAACTGTGATATATCAAAAAGATTTTATTATTTCTAATTATTTTAATTCTGATGTAACGTTAACGCACATTGTTTTCGCATGGGACTGATTTTAAATGAAAAAAAAAAAATGGAATTCAGGGTACTATTGCTGAAAGCTATTTCTTCTAAAAGAGAAATGAAAAATAGATCACCGAGTATTCATTCACGTGCTTTTGCATAACGAAACCACTTAACTTGAAGACAATTTATGTAGATAACAGGACAGACTATTATATTATTGTTATTTCGTCCGTAAAAGAAAAGAGTCTTCTTTATAATGTACGTTCTGTTCGAATGATGTGCGCCAAGAGTCTCCTCAATAATCGTATAATATTTGATCATAATCGATTACTGCAATTTACGTAATTTGCAAATCGACGAAATTAAGTTTAAAATTAATGAAAAAGAAAATCAAACGAACCCGATTGGTAGAAATTAATCGTAATTTTGTATAAAAAGTAATTCCATACTCATGGAATGTATAATGTCTAGTAGATTATGTAGAATATTTGAGAAAATAATGAAGAGGAAAAGGATTTATCGTTAATTCGATTACGATAAAAGCCTTTCATTAATTATACGAGCAAAACTATATGCTTAAACTTAAGGATGTACATCGTTGATGTAACTTTAAAAGACTCTCAATGAATGAAAATATTTCTCTAAAACACTGCCAAAGTAAATTTAAATGAAGTAAACGAACGATATTTTTCTAATTGAACTGATTGCTCTAATTAACATTTAATAATTACTTCTTTTGTTAAATATCAGCATCAACGCAAAATGAAAAAATCTTTGCGTTCAGTTTATTTTATAAGCTTCCTCTTTCTTACCAAATTTTCTTAATTGCCATTCTAATACTATTTATCAATTTACTGCCAAACGGAAAAATAAAGTTGATGAGGATGACCTAATTGTAAATAATGATATCTTATCTAAAATATATACATATACAAATATATACACGTTTATCGATCTTCTTTTTAACATATACAACTGAAATATGCGTATTTGCATTAATCAAAAAGAAACAGTTTATTTTACTTAAGATAAAAGTAAGCATAAAGTTCAAGATGCTTGTCAAAAACATAATGTGATGTGGAAAAGTAGTTAAAATAATTGAAAGGAAAATTTAATGAATACTTGTTCCTATATATTAATCGTACATTTCGCACGGAAAATAATCAACTTGCACCTACGTTTACTTTATAATTATTTTTTTTGCATGCGAAAGTCTAAAAACGATCCCTAGAAATCGACTCTTCAATTTAGAATAGAAAATTGTTGTTCTTGTTGTACCGTTACGTTTTAGGAAATCACTGAATCCGCTGTAATTTAAACAATAAAATTTAATAATTGTTAATTATATGTACAAATATCTGTTATAAAAGAGAAAGACTGTCTATGAAACAAATAACTATTTGAAAATAGATGTGTACCGTTAACTGACAAAAAAAACTGAAAAGTCTGACGATGAATCATGTCTAATTAAATGTAAATCCGTATTGAATGTAATTTATCAGTAATTATAGGGATTATAACGTGTAAATAGGATTAGGAGAGTGAAATATTCGATGTGGAATATTTCAAAAATTTATTTCTACAACGAAAACGTTATAAAACAACATTTATCTAATATTAAATATACACTTAATATATTATTGTATGAAACGTAAAAAACCTAATAAAAAGACGTCGAAGAAATTCGTTTGCAGTTTACATTTTAAATGACGAACCGTTTTTTGTCAAGCGTCCTTCCTCCAGCAGGATAAGGAAAACGACGTTGTATCCCGTTAACCTTGGAGGAGAATCGAATCGATAACGCCGTGTTGGGGCCGCCGCCAACAACAAAATATATAGGTCAAGGTGGATGGCAACCCCTTCGAATTACGCCACCACCACCCCCACGATACCGCTTCTGACCGAATTACCTATTTTCCACGTGAAACGATCCATCTACGTGCACGAAGTAGGTCAACCCCTGGGATAAAATGCCATCTCCAACGAGAACGGTCACCGATTTAAATGTTAAACCCACACGGGCAAACGTAGATAAATCGGACGGAGGAGAAGTTATTGCATCAAGTGCAATCGATAAGTTTTTTTTTTTATTTGCAACCGTCGCTTCCACCGGATTCTCTGCTGAAATCTCATAAGTTTCGTTACGTTAAGAAAATTATTTTATAATTGCCATTCAAGCAAATCAATTTTATTTCTATAATCATCAAACGTAAATGCAAAATATTACACGTAATACACATAATGTACCGATAAAAATACTGTATATTTATATATATTTAGAAGACTAAAATTAATAAGGAAATGCAGCGAGTTATTAATTAAATGAAAAATACAAATACTTTACAAACTTTATCAGCAAGAAATGAAATACAAGAATGGGAAAAGGAATCGAATTATTAATATTGGCACAAATCATTTGAATTTTCTTGTTCAGTTTATATATTGTTTTCCGTGGAAGCATAAGACATACAATGTACATCATCATCCCTTTTGCGTTATAATTAGTATAGGTGAAGGCAACAATCTAGGAAAGGAATAATAATGACTCATGAAATTAATAATTATTAATGACAAAAACCAGGAATTAACTAATCAATTATGCTTACTAACGATTACTACTGATGAATTTAAATGACTTCCAGATTAGTATTAAGGCAAATGTTATTATCTCGTGTTTTTTTTTACTTTTCTTCTTCCTGATCGACTTTATACATATAATGTTAGGACATTAAAAGAAAAACATATTACAATGCTCCCCCAATCTTGAAATGGTTGTAAATGCTTCAAAAGGTAAAATTGTTATAAAATGACATTACATAGATACTATTAGGTTGCTGTTATTCCCTTTCGTGATATTTTTCTTTCATTAATCTAAACCTGATATTATCATACGTTCCTTATTGCATATTACTAGAAAAGTTAAAGCTTAGTCTTTCCAATCTTTCTTAATTTCAAAAGTCCACTCCCATTTCAAGTGTTCATTCTTGTCATCATCAGTGAACAATGATGTAACCTTGTAAGTTCCTCTAGCGACCATTCCTGATGGGGCATCCTCTGATGGCGTCGTGTAGGATTGTATTTCTGCTTTAGGAGCATAAGAGCCAACCATATGGGTCATCTTATCAACTGAGGAAAAAAGTAGGATATTAGTTTCTGAGACAAAAAGAATATGTAAATAATGAATTATATGCATGTACCTGGAGCTACATTCCATTAAGCAAATTGAAAGGAAATTTTTTATATAGTTTTGTATATCACATGAGTAATGACATGAAAATTTACCTGGCACACCAAGTCTGTATGTGTTCTGTACATATTTCAGCCCATGTACAATCTCTCTTTGAACAAAGAACTCGATTCTAATCTTATAAGATACCCCTTCTTTGATAATAAAGGTTTCCTTTTTTAGTTTAGATAAATCACCAGATAAATCTAATGACACCTCTGGCCTGTCTGTGACTACAAGTACCAAACGTTTAACAATCACTTTCTGAGGATTGTCTGGTTCTGGAATGAGTTTCATGTAGATTAATTAAAAATTCTTATTATTTCCTTATTACTAAATTACCAACTAAAATTACTCCAGTTTGTGCCTGTCCTAACAAGGTTTCCTTGTATTTACGTAAACTTTCATCCTCTTGATCTGCTGCTAAGATCTCCTCAATGGTTTTCTCTGGTGGTGGTCTATAGTTTTCATCATGATCATGTTCAATATCTTCCTCTGGAGTGTTTATATCACCCTGTGACATATTTCACTGAAACAAGATAAAATCATTCCATATTAATGTTAATTCAATATATTCAACAGTCAAGGATGTGAAGAAATATGCAACAGAAATATTTAACCAATACCTCAGATAAATTAGTTCAATTTGTTTTGCTCCGTAAGCAACCGTCTTAAGCTATTTTAAAACGTAAATTGCCGGTCATTAAATTGCGAAAAATAAATAGTAATTGATATTACTGAAAAATCCAACGTAATCTCTTGAAATTAATAGTAAATTTTACCTTTTGATTAAAAAAATGTGCCAAATCCAATGAAAATATCGAATTTAACGAGGCTCCGTTTCTTATCAGAGAAAAGGAAAATTTACGATTTCGGAACCTCTCCTACTGCGACAATGGCGTCAAAAACGTCACGTTCATGAAAGACAGGAAATTGTCAGGATTTGATTCGCATTTAGTGATATCAATCGAAGAATATCGATTAAAAGCAAATACATAATGAAATAAAATTAATTCGATAGTTATTTCGTCCTATAAATGAAATACTTTTTGAATTTGAGTTGAAACTGAGTCAAGCTGGTTGCCTGTATTCAAGAAGATATATGATAACTTGAAAATAAGGATTTATTTATCTATTTAACTAAAATATAATTACTACTCTACTTAATCTATATATTTATGTTCAATTTGTTTCATTACTTAATTCATTGTTTTCTTGAGTATCACACACTTTACTTAATTCTTCTTCCCCCTCAGTCTTTGCATTATTAATATTTACTTCCTTACTGTTTAAATCTTGTTCTTGTAGTTCATCTGCTTTATGCAAAGTGTCCTCATTACTCTCAGGCTTTGAGTCACTTTCATCTTCACTAGATTTTTCACTGTCACTCTTAGTAGTTTCATCAATCTTTTTCTTTTTTCCTCTT
This sequence comes from Hololepta plana, assembly GCA_963695495.1. Classification (NCBI taxonomy): domain Eukaryota; kingdom Metazoa; phylum Arthropoda; class Insecta; order Coleoptera; family Histeridae; genus Hololepta; species Hololepta plana. The sequence continues at coordinate 2,350,466 of OY968838.1, read as the reverse complement.
TGATTATTTTTCTTCTTCCTCAGTCGTTTTGCTCTCTTCTTAGCAGTCTTTTCATCAGCCAACATTTTATTGGCCTCTAATTTTTCTCTATAGTCGTTATCTAATTTTTCCTAAAAACAACTTATTTATTTTTGAGACACTCTTTAACAATAACCATTTTACCCTTTCTGCTGTAGCTTTCATATACCTCTGTCTGGCATATTCCTTCCTCCTTAAATGCCTGTACACATGAAATTCACCAGACCCAGCACCAGCACTAGATCCCATCACATTTCTAACAAAATCTGGCACTGTAGGTATGCCACGTTCCTTTGGTTTCTCTGGTATAATGACAGGCTTATCCTATTAAATCTAAACTGTGAATACTTATTTTGATTATCGGAATACGTATATTTACCGGATTTTTCATTAGTTTCTCTAGTTTTAACCGTTGTACATCTGTTAAGCTTCTGACTACAACAGGATTACTGGTCTTCGATTGAACGGTATTTCCTAATTCAGACATGGCTTGTTTGCTGCACTCTTATAGAAACTAACGAACGAACGTTTAAATTGAATTAATATTGTTATTGATAAAGATTACAAATGAAATTTTCTATTTGATGATACAAGTCACTAAATGTTAGATGCTACCAAAGCTACAGATCAGGCTATGCAACTTCGGATAGGAAAATGTCAGAAATATTATCATTGCTATATATCCTTTATTCCACTAGCTTCGTGTCGTTGTATGTAGCGCACCCTATAAATAAATAAGTGTTGACAGTTTGACACGTAAAAATATTATATGCAAAGTTATTTATTTCAATTATAGAAGAAATTACAAAACAAAACGTGAATTGCTTCTAATTCATGCATTGGTCGCTACATATCGAATGAAACTCTTTTGAAATTAATTACTTATGGTCTTATAACCAAGAAAAGCAAACCTGGGAAGCGTGTATATTGTATGTGCTTGACCGCCATATTTTTTAATTGAATTGAATTGTTAAGTTTTTATCCATACGAATAAAACTAATATCGAAGAACTGTAAGCTTTTGTCTCATCGAATCGACAAGAAAGCGCAAAGAAACAAAGATGAAGATGAAATTGATAGATCAGGTGGTGCGCAGTTTTCGTGTAGCGAAAGTATTCCGCGAGAACACGGATAAGATAAACAGCATAGATTTCTCACCGAACGGTGAAACCTTGATATCGTGCAGTGAGGACGATCAAATTGTTATATATGACTGTGAAAAGGGTACACAATCGCGTACAGTAAACAGTAAGAAATATGGCGTAGATCTAATACATTTCACCCACGCAAAGAACACGGCCATACACAGTTCGACTAAGATAGACGACACAATCCGCTATTTATCCCTTCACGACAACAAGTACATACGATATTTCCCTGGTCACACAAAGAAAGTGATCTCCTTGTGTCTATCACCTGTGGAAGATACATTCTTGTCTGGATCATTGGACCGCACATTACGGCTTTGGGATTTGAGATCGCCAAATTGTCAAGGACTGATGCACTTATCTGGACGACCCATAGCAGCTTATGATCCAGAAGGTTTAATATTTGCTGCTGGTGTCCATTCTGAATGCATAAAACTGTATGATCTGAGATCCTTTGATAAGGTACATGATTGAAACCTATTTGTTGTAAGAAGGAGTTTAAATCAGACTTTTTGTTTATTAGGGTCCCTTTGTTACATTCAAATTAACACATGAGAAGGAATGTGATTGGACAGGACTCAAATTTTCCAGAGATGGTAAAACAATTCTAATCAGTACAAATGGGCCCATAATCAGATTGATAGATGCTTTCCATGGCACGCCGCTACAAACGTTCACGGGTCATCTAAACAACAAAGGCATACCAATTGAGGCATCATTCAGTCCAGACTCTCAATTCATTTTCAGTGGATCGACCGATGGCAGAGTGCACGTGTGGAATGCAGATACAGGTTACAAGGTGTGCGTGTTGAACGCCGACCATCCCGGCCCGGTTCAATGTGTTCAATTTAACCCAAAATATATGATGTTAGCATCGGCATGTACCAATATGGCGTTCTGGTTGCCAACGATTGAAGACACATAAATTGGCAATTTCCGAAAAATATATCAATTAATCATAAACGTGGGCGGTAGGAACTTGAGGGGATGTGGCGTTCGGATTTAAAAGAAATGTGAGAACAATGAATATTTCCTTTTGATTTTTTTCTACTCTATCCTTCATGTTCATTCATTATTATTATAATAATTATTAGTTTATGTTTAGTATTTAGGCTAGGTTACACAAAGGAAACTTTATTGTATATTTAATTAAATAATAATAATGATAGGACTAAACACCTTTATTATAGAATGTGACGTTTATTAAAGTTTTTTTGTCATAAACCATTATCTTTTCATTATTATAATCAATTTCTCAAATGTTCAATCTATCAGTTCATCTCAACAAATTTGAATTTGAAAGTTTTAGCTCCTTGTTTATTTGACATTAAGTTAGCTGCGGTATTTGTTATTACTGTCAAATATTTTTTTAAAGATTGACATGTCAAATTTTATAGTGGTGCATTAATTAACAAAAATAAGAATTGAGAAATTCGTGTAATAATTAACAAAGTTGTTAGAACGTAGAAAACAATTAAATTGTTTTTTCTTTAAGAAAAATGCCACACATTTGACTTTAAGTTTGTCAGAGAAAAGATGGGAAAAATGAAAATAAATTTGTAGTAATAGAAAGTTCCTTTGCTAGTATCTGGATTGCTTGAATTTTGGAATAACGTCCAGTACAACAAATGTAATATAAAAGTGGAAGGAAAAGAAAGACCCAACATTTTAAAGTAAGAACAGTTCCATAAACATCAGTTTAAATACATAACCTGAAAATGGTAATTTTTATTCTCTATTTGCCTCAGAAACCAGCATAAATCATCAGCAACAAGAGAAGTCGTAGTGTTGGGAAAAAGAAACAAGAAATTAAAACGGAAAAAATACAGTGAGAGAGTTTTAGGCAATGCAACTAAGTTCATTCATAAACAATTTGCTGCACTCTCAACAATTGTGGAGTTTGAGGTTTTCTCGGTGGTGGAGGCCCGTTTCCTCCTCCTCCTCACCCTACATCTCATCTAATGGGCAATTGTTTCACTTGCTTAAAGGAGCCAGAACAGACGTCGGCCCTAGAGAACAACACCACTCATGCTTATAAGGAAGGTAAAGAAATAATTCTGCCACTATAAAATAAACCAAATTTCTTCAATATTAAGCACACATTAATTATCCATATTTCATGACACTTTCTCCTTTTTCTTCAAGAAATGCCTGAGGCCCATTTATATTCAGCTCCGAGCCATGTTATACCTACATCATCAACAACAACAGCAGCATCATCACCAGTAGAGACTTCCTTGATTGTTAGTAACGGCAATCATCTGGCTTTGGTAACGTCCACGACTGCACCACTTCAAGAGCAACAAGCGTCATTGCCAAACGAAATTTTAACGTCCAACATCAAGTTCTACACGTCATATGGACGTCGTTATCTTGGTAACACTTTGACAACGGCATCAGTAGCAACTACTAAGATGGGCCTGAGCGATAGTAAACAGCAACAACAGACATTACTTCACCAGCAGCACCATCCGGCGTTGCCGTCGGATACAAAATTGAATGTCCTCTTCGATGTTTACATGGACAAGGACGACGAGTGCATCAGCGTCGGTGGTAATAATAATCAGCAAGACGAGGACGATGTCATATTAGCAGAAGGCATCGAACAATTGTGCCGCGATTTACAAGTGTCGCCGCAGGACTTTAAGGTTTTAGTGTTCGCGTGGCAACTGAACGCCGAACAGATGTGCCGATTTACGCGCAAAGAATTCGTCGCTGGCATGAAATCGATGAGGGTCGATTCGATTAGAGGCATTCAAAACTATTTACCCGAACTGATCAAACGGTTGCGAAGCGAACGCGATCTATTCAAGGAATTGTACAAGTTCACGTTCAGATTCGGTCTCGAATCCGGTCCGTCGTGTCGTTCGTTGACGATCGACATGGCGATCTCGTTGTGGCGTTTAGTGTTTACGCTAAATGAGCCGCCAATATTGGACCGTTGGTTACAATTCTTGGATAAGAATCGCGACGTTGTCAAGAGCATACCGCGCGACACGTGGTCGATGTTTTTGAACTTTTCCGAAACGATCACGGACGACATCGACATGGATTTGAGTCGATATGACGACAACGAAGCGTGGCCGTGTTTATTCGACGATTTCGTCGAGTACGAACGCGATCGTATGAATCAGAACGTTGTCGTTGTCGATGGATCGCGAAAATGGGATTTATAATTGCGATCGAGGAAAATTAAATGGTCGGTAATTAGTAAAACGAACAGCGAATGGAAAGAGGAGTTCTTCTCGATTAATGTTTATTAATTTCGATAATTATTATGTTTATTTTCAACAATTTAGACATTTCAATGACAACTTTTTTTCTTTTTGCATCTAATCTTTGACATTAATAATAGGTAATAAATGATAATTTCTGGCGATTTTTGATCGGTCTCTTTGTCATTTGCTCTTCTCCTGGATTAAAAGAGCAAATGAATATTTTAATGGTGCGAGCGCTTCTGTGTTTGTGTGAACGAGAAATAGAGAGAGATAAAGATTTGTAAATTAAGTATTTTTTAATAAATAACGTTTGAAAAATGACCAATTCTCACGTCTTCTGTTGACTTATTATGTGACATGTATTGTTTTTATTTAAGTTTAAGGAGGAAGAAAAGAAAAAGTATCAAATTGGGCAACTAGAAGTCCTCGTCCCAACCGGTCAAATCGTCATCGGGGATGTCCGTGTCCTTTGTGAACCTTTCCACGTAACGCAGATCGACGTTGTTCTTCAATTTCGGTACGTGCGGCGCCTTCATCGTACATTGTTGCAATTGCGCCCATTTGAAATCGTCGAACCAACGATGATTACGCACCGCATCGGCTCCGTCCTTCTGACACCCCAAACGTTCGGTCGGATTCGAGCGGCAGAGTTTCTTGATTAAATTCTGCGCCGACTTCGGTACCAAAGCGACCGGAAATCGTACGTTCTCGATACCGGACAATATCCGATTATAAATGGCAATGTGACCGTTATCGCTTTGTTGCTGTTGTTGCTGCTGCTGTTGCTTGAACGGCGTGCCGCCCGTTAGTAGTTCGTAAATTAAAATACCCAACGCCCAATAATCGACCGCCTTGTCGTGGCCACGTTGCGCTATTATCTCCGGCGCGACGTACTCCGGCGTGCCGGCGAACGTGTACGACCGTTCGTGCGGCGTATAGAGTTTCTTCGCGAAACCGAAATCGGTCAGCTTCAGGTAACCACGCGCGTCCAACATCAGATTTTCCGGTTTCAAGTCGCGATAGACGTAGCTGCGCGTGTGCAAAAACGCCAGCGCTTCGACGACGCAAGCGGCATAGAAACGTGCGTGTCGCTCGTCGAAACGTCGCAACTTTTGCCGTTGTATGAGCGCGAAAAGATCGCCGCCGAGGCAGGATTCCATCAGGAAATACAAATACTTTGTGTCGCGATAAGTGCGGTACAATTTCACGATGAACGGGGACGCGTAACAGTCCATCTGGATCATTTTCTCGTTGAACACGTGCTCTTGCTGCTGCTCCCTGACCATGTCCGATTTCCGTAGGTATTTTAACGCGAACGTGAGACTCGCGTCGCGCCGATGACGCACCAATTCGACGCGTCCGAAGCCGCCGACGCCGAGCGTCGCGACGATCTTCAAATCGCCGATATCAATGTCGGCGTATTGCGGTTGTTGCGCCTTGTTCGGCGCGTGACTCTCGTCCTTTCCCGTTCTACCGCTCTCGATCGTCGCGCGATTCTTGCTGAACTCGTCGATGTTCCCGAAATGCCGTAGGAAATCGTGCCGATCGAGCGTCAAGCATTCGCAACCGGGCGCATCGGCCACGACGGTTGCCGCACGCGTGTCGCTCTCGTTGAAGAGGGCGCGCTCGCCGAAGAACTGACCTTTCGTGAGCGTACCGACCACGCCTTCGTCCCGTTTCGATATCGTCACGCTGCCGGCACGAACGATGTAGAACTTGTCGCCGACGTCGCCCTCGCGCACGATCGTCGTCTTCATTTTGAAGAACTCGCGTTTGAACAACGCGACGACGTGCATCAGATCCACGTCGTCTGCGGCGTTGATGACCGGCACCTGCTTGAGGAATCGCAATCGTTCGTCGCGTTCCTCGATCGCGTTCCGTATATTGATCCGCTGATAGACGTCGCGATCCAATATCCACAGGCGGCACAATTGATCGTTCCTGTGGCACTTGACCGTTGCGTTCCTCTTCGTGTTGTACAAGATGGCGTATTCGCCGAAGACGCGGTAATTATCGAAACTGTACACGACCACGTCGTCGACGTAGACGTCGTAACGGCCGCCGGCGGACACGCAGAGGAAATCGCCGTCGTCGCCTTGCTTAATTATCGCCAGATCGTCGTCGTCTTTGTCTGTCGTCACGTGGATCTCTTTTAAATACATCGAATCGACGATATCGTCGATGCAGGTCTCGTTGACGACGTTAGCGAAGAAATCCGATGAGGCGATGGCGTTCTTGATCAGATTCACTTCGCTGCGTTGAAGAGAGATTATTAACAGAGGAAGAAACTCGCAAATTATCGATTGAACTCACTTTTCGTTCTTCGGATACTTGACAATTTCCTTATCGACATCCGTTACCGCTTTCGATATGAAACCGACACGTTTCTTTCGTTGGTTCGTCGAGTCCCTCGGCGTTGCCGCTGCCGACGATATCGATGAGGAAGAATCTGACGTCCTTCGTTCCGTTCCGTCAAATCCACTCGCAGCAACATTATCGCCCACCTTTTCTACTTCGTCGTTTGTTGCACCGTCTACATGGCCGATACTTGGAGTCGCTTTCTCGTGCTTTCTTTCTGTCCGATCCTGTTGCTGTTTTTGTATCGTATAAATCTTGGAGGTCGAACACCAATTTCGACAGCAAAACATCTTTAATCACAAAGAGAATCCCGTTTTTCCGTCTCCTCGCCGTATTTTCATTTCAAGCTCCGCTCACTCTTACGTACACGTAAAAGTTGGTTATATATATTTTTTTGCCTTTCTTTTGGAATTTTATCGATGCGAGACCCGCCTGTAATCTTATCGCAAAATCTTTTCTCATTTTTATGTTGCTCTTTCGAAAGATTAGATAAACCGATCATCTCACCTTGTTTGCGTTTCTTAATTAATTCCTATAAAACAAAACTTTCGATTAATTGCCAACTGGTAAATATTATTTATTACGTAGGTATGTATGTGTTGTAGGTGTTGAAACGAAATCGATTCGAGATAAGGAACGAGCGTCTTGTTCGATTGAATCCCATTTTTATGCGAAAATTTCACAAGTAAAAGTATAATTGGATTATGTTGGTTTAATTAGTTAATCCGTCCAATGACAGAAATTTCATTTGGATTAGTGGGAGCTAAAAATAATTTTGATGACTTTGGATGGTTTTCTCGTCGAATATGCTATTAATTATTATTATAATTATTATAATAATGAAAATCAGATTATGATGAAATTACGTAATTAATTGACAAACTTTTAAGATTCAAAACAAATTGCAAATAATGCGCAAATAATTCGTGAGGTCAGCACAAAGAATGTTTCTGTAATCTAATAGATTTAAATTTGTTTAGTGGTTTTTAAATCACTTAAAGCAAACTAATACTAAACTTTCTTGATCTTGATTAATTCATTTAATGATTAGATGTGTTTAAAGAATTACGCAGCAAGAACTTTTAAATTAAATGACCTTTAAATTGATGTTAATATCGATATACATTCCAATTTAATGATATTAGAAATATTTAATTAAAGAACCGAAAGTGCGAACTGAAGGAACCGCAAGTTGCCTAAATATATTATTTTTGTAAATGAATTTGATCTGATGCGAGTGAAGAAGATAAAATAGTACGTATTATTATCCATAATAAAACGCATTAATATGATGATTACGTTCAAATTGATCAAGTTTAAAGTTGTATGTTGAAGTGCTAACACGTAATAAAGTTTAAACTACTATATTTTTTTACAGCGCATTAAATCCTGACCGTTTAATTTAATTTTCTAAATTACTAGTTTGCGTTTCGATATCGGTGGTTAATTGTTATTGCAAAATCAATCGAAATGTTTTGGCTGCTGCTCTCCACGGTCATTGTTTTCGGATTTTATTTCTACATCTTGAGGCCGCTCAATTATTGGAAGAGAAAAGACGCACCCCAAAGATCCGCATGGAAACAATTAGTCTCCGTAGTTAGAAGCGTCGTATGGCGGAAACCCTTTGCCGAAGAACTTATTTCATCGTATAGCGAGTTTCCGGACAAAAGGTACTGATTACATGCAAATAATTAAATAATTGCAATCAGATTAGATGCTTAATTACAATTTGTTCTGAATTAGGTACAATGGCACTTTTGCACTAGGCGGCCGAATGCTTTTATTAAGAGACATCGAATTGATTAAGCAGATTTCGGTCAAGGATTTCGATCATTTCGTGGATCACAGACAGTTTTTACCAGAGGGTAACATGGAGCCGCTGTGGTCGAAGAATTTGTTCTCGCTAAAAGGTTAATCATTTCGAATAATTCCTCGTATGAAACTGTGTCCTTCAAACGAGCGTGGTGTCGTTTGCAGGTCTTAAATGGCGTCACATGAGATCCACGTTGAGTCCGTCGTTTACGAGCAGCAAAATGAGAGCAATGTTCGTATTGATTTCGCAATGTGCCGCAGCATTCGCGGAATATTTCGAGAGACATCCAGATGAGGGCAAAGAAGTCGATTTGTTGAATGTTCTAAGACGTTACACGAACGACGTGATCGCGACGACCGCTTTCGGCGTGAAATGCGATTCGCTCAAAGACAGAAACAACGATTTCTATTTGATGGGCAAAGAGGCGACAAACATCTTCAGCGGTGTGTTGGCTACAATTAAGTTGACACTGTTTGCAACGGCACCTGGAATGGCTAAGGTTAATAACTGCGATACGGGATTGATTTCGAATCGCTTAATCGAAATTGCATTTTAGTTGTTGGGCTTACGGCTTTTCAGCGCAAAAGTCGCCGACTTCTTCCTGGACCTGGTGAGGAGAACGATCAAGATGCGCGAAGAGCAGAACATCGTGCGACCGGATATGATCAATTTGCTGATGGAGGCGCGCAAGGGAAAGAAACACGAGGACGTCGACGATTTGCCGGACGCCGGATTCGCAACAGTCGAGGAACACGCGCGCGCATCGACGGATGATAGTAAGAGACCGGAGGAGCGATTGACCGACATGGATATAACGGCTCAAGCGTTGATCTTCTTCTTCGGCGGTTTCGATACCGTCTCGCGATCGATGTGCTTCGTGATGTACGAGATCGCCGTCAATCCGGACGTGCAAGAGCGATTGCAGGGCGAGATCGACGACACGCTGAGGGAATGCGATGGGAAGTTAACGTACGAAGCCCTCGCGGGCATGAAGTACATGGATATGGTCGTATCCGAAGGGATCAGATTGTGGCCGAACGGTATCTTATTGGATCGTGTATGCGTGAAGCCGTATACGATCGAACCGAAATATCCGGACGAGAAACCGTTACACGTGGACGTGAACGACGTAATGATGATTCCGGTTTATGCCATTCATCGCGATCCGAACTACTATCCGGATCCGGAACGGTTCGATCCGGAACGGTTCAGCGATGACAACAAGACGAATATTCAACCGTATACGTATTTGCCGTTCGGCGTTGGACCGAGGAACTGCATCGGTTCGCGGTTCGCTCTGTTGGAGATTAAAGTGCTGCTCTTTCACTTGCTATCGAAATTCGATGTGGTTCCGACGAAGAATACGCCGATCCCGATGATATTGACCGCGAACGAGATCAACCTGAATCCGCTGGGCGGGTTTAATTTAGGATTCGAGCGGAGAAACTTGAAAAACAAATAAAGGAAAATATTATTTCATTTGTACAATGTTATTTATAGAAAAAAATTTACAGAAATTGGTTGTTAATATATTAGAACCATATTATTGTCATGTTTATAAATAAATTCGCGAAAATTACTTCTCATTGTTTATTTTAGTAAGAGAGAAACTTGATTAGATTATTAATAAGGTCAAAATAATCATGATCGTTATGTAACGATTTAATTTTAAACAATAGATTTCCATCGCATTTTTACTGCGCTGATAATGTTCGCATTTAAATGAATGATTTTTTACGATTTGCGAGGCTCAGTAAACACAGCACAGGAAAGAAACAATAATCAGTTTCCTCATTCAGAAGAGGCCAACAAAAGGCAACAAACGTGATCGTTCTGTTCATTTAGAAGAACTATCTTTGTAATCTTTGCATTTTAACTTGGTGCTTATTCTGGTCACGTTGAATGTCAAACTAGTTGACATAGTGAATGAGTGTTATCTACAAATTTACCTCATTTAATTACATTTCATTTTAAATTAAATTACTTTGCCGTTACTTAATATTAATTCTGCGTATAATTTCTGTTTTAGAGAATAAGAAATGCAGAATAAATGGATAGGAAATATGTGCAGTTCATTGAACATTGGAAGGAAACATTAACTTCAAATGGATTTAGCTGCCACAAATTCACATAGTTTTATGCATATGTGTATTAATATGAAGTCAAATTGGAATTGCCTTGTAATGATCTGAGAATGCAACACAATTGATAATAAGGTAGGTCACATTTATTTGTTGACAACAAGTAGGATTGAAAACCATTATAATATATTCATGTAAAGCATGTAAATGTTTTGAACAAGAAGAATTTGCAATATTATAAGAAGCATGTATTTTTTACTCAGATGTACTAATTATGTGTATCAGTTACTTGTTTAAGGAATCAGTATGACCTATGGAATATAATTTAATGTGATTCATGAGAAAGCAGAGGATGTGCTCTCACATTTTATTTATGTGAGGAAACAACTTTAGTCAACATTGAAAGAAGAAATGCACGTACATATGAAGCAATTGACATGTCCTTTTTTGAAATAAACACCAAGGTTTAGAATAATATAGGAAATTCATTTATTTCATCAAAATTGATAGATTAACACTTCTCTCATTTCTTTTCATAAAAATGTACTTAAGAATTTGACAAGAAGAGTTAAATCTATTAATTTTTATGAAAGTAAGTTAACAAATGCTAAAGGTAAAAATACAATATGCATGTCATTAATATAAGATATATTGTGCGTAATCTGTAAAATACTCCAAAGTTAGTATATTCTTATAAAATTTTAAACTTTGTTTTTATAAAAATGATTAGTGATTAAACACTCATTGTTAAATCTTTAATTATTTTTATAAAAGCAACCTTGAAATACAATTATTATCTAGAATATACTTTGTTTTCATAAAAATTATTAATGATTTAACACTCATTGTTAAATCATTATATATTTTCATGAAAGTAAAGAGGAAATACAATTATTATGTAGAATAAACTTTGTTTTTATAAAAAGATTTATTGGTTTAACACTTATTGTTAAATCTTTAAATGTTTTTATGAAAGCAACGTAAAAGTACAACTGTGAGATAAAAGATACTTTGTTTTTATAAAAACTATTAATGATTTTACACTTATTGTTAAATCATTAAATTTTGCTTGCCATCGAAAACATCCAATCAAAACAATGTTAACATAAAAGCTTATAATACTGTAATTTTGTTTATTTTAATATTATTACAACATTCAAATATACTTAAATAAACAATTTTAAAATACAGTACCTCAAATGCAACCAGGAATACACGTTCAAAATCCCATAAGACTCCATAGAAACCCTTTGGAGCATAAATAGCCTCTAATACACACTTAATCTTTTAAACCTGCAACGAGTTTTTCAGGAGGAAATTCCGGTGGTACCCTCAAGAACCTATTTTTGATTTTCGCTTTCATAATTGAGAAATTAAATGAAAACAGCGAAAAAAATGCCAATTTCGTTTAAATGGAATTTATTCAAAAAAAGGGTATTTACATCCAGACGGCCGATTTTTTTAATGAATTTCAGTGCAAGTACTTTTTAAAATAGTTCTAAGTTAATCGAGATTTTTGTGTACCTTTGAATAAATAATTTGATCCCGTAAAGTGCTGCCATCTCTCCATATTTATGCAAAATGTAAATTTGGCAAGGCAGCATATAACTAATAATGCAATTCTGATAAATTTTATTCCGCTGGTTGTAACACATTATTCTTTCAACTTCTCATCGCTATTTCTTCAGATCTAAGTAAGGGATATTGCGTCACCGGAAAGATGTATATTTGCGCACAATTGAACAAATTCAAATTCAAATTCAAATTAATTACAAAATAAATACTATTATAGCAATTATCCTATCCATGTTACCTGTTTCGAGGAAAAAGATCTTTAGAATGTATGTTACACAATTGATAATGAAAATAGTATAACTAAAAACATTTCTGTTTTGTAAAACAATTGCAATTACCAAGTAAGCTATATTCATGCATTGAAAATACCCATTGATCTCAATGGAAATATTTAAAATTATGCGAAATTATTGCAAGATCTGGTACAATAATTTCACTGAAAATGTGTACATACTCAAAAAGCCCATAAGAAAAAACAAACTTCTCTAATATGAAATGGGCATTTTGAGAGGAACTGTCTTAAGAAAGTTTGCAGAAGTTCAACAAGGTAAAAGCCTATCTCACAATGCGATTGCTTCTCCTTTTAATGAAGACTGTTGTCACGAAATATACGTGATAAATGTTTATTTAACTGGAAAGTAAGTTATTAATTAATTATATCGCTCAATATTCTTCGAAAATATTTTTTTATAAACGAAGGAACTAAGAATTTAAATGATGTAAGTAAAGATATGGACTTTGACAAAATTGATGAAGAAATGTAGTTTCAAATAGAAGCATAAGCAAGGAATAAATGACAAATATTTTGAGATTTTTTCAGGACAATCGAAAAGAATACGACATTGCATAATTTACTTAAAGTAATAAATAGTTAATTTCAAAGCATCTTGACAATGTTTCAACGAAACATTAGAAGCTTCCTTTACTTTTAGTATGTCCTGTAGGATTTGAGTTTGTTCAGGTATTATCTTGTCCATTTTTATTCAATTAAATAATTAATTTTGTCGTGAAATTCTGTTAATTTTATTATAAAATTACACTTTCGTATATATGTAGTTTATTAAATTAATGCAGAAATGAACAATTATTTCGAATTTAAAATCTCATGCGCTACTTTATGCGCATTACATCGAAATATAATTGTTCAGCAATAGTTTCGTAAATTAAATCGTAAGAGTGTTGGAAGTGCGATAAAATAAAAGTCGCAAAACGTAATTAATTTAATGAGTATTCGTAATCAGAAACCGTGTAACGTCGCCAATTTTCTTCCACATATTCGTATCGATTTAGTGACCAGCAACAATAACTACGATTGTCCTTTATTACTGCGCGTATTCGAGCCTGCGAGCGCGAGACGTATCGCTTAGCATTGTTCAGGTCGAGGACTAGGGTATATGCCTCCGATGGAGACGTAAGACGACTGTTTGTTTACTTCGGAGTTGATCAGCTGGTACTGTCGCCTCTTAAAGAAACCACGAAACGCGACATCTCTGGAAAGTTTGTAGTCAGCGTGCCATTTAAATCCACGGTGGATAGATTGGGCGAATCGAGATGGCTCGCGCAGAAGAGATTTTTTGCGTTAGAAAGACGTTTAGAAATGTACAAGGAATTCATCAAAGAATATATTGCGTTGGGGCACATGTCCGAAATATCAGAAAAGGTGGACAAATTTGAGTATTTTCTGCCGCACCACAACGTTATGAGAGAAGATAGCATCACGACCAAATTGAGGGTAGTTTTCGATGGGTCGGCCAAGACGACCACTGATATTTCGTTGAATGACGTGCAAAACATCGGAAAAATTCCGCAAATTGATTTATATTCGATTTTAATCAGATGTCGCAGCCACAAACAAGTACATTGCAATAGCTGATGTAGAAAGGATGTATCGTCAGATATTAATGGAACCCGAACAGAGAAAATGCCAGAAAATAGTTTGGCGAGATAATCAACAGGAGAAATTGAGATTTTTCGAACTAAACACGGTGACCCACGGCACCGCAGCGGCGCCCTATCTCGCGACGCGTTGTCTTTTTCAATTAGGGCTGGACAGTAAAATGCAATACCCCGAAGCAGCACAAATGATAACGAAGGATATGTACGCCGACGATTTATTAACAGGAGGCAATAGTTTAGATGAATTAAAAGCAAATCTTAAAAGGGTTAATTATATCTTAAAGGGAGCTTCGTTTAACTTGCGTAAGTGGAAATTCAATTTTGATCCGAATAATAGTAACTTCCAATTAGATTCGAATGAGACTCATTTCGAATTTTCCGGAACCAATAGCAAAGCGCTCGGAATTTTGTATGATAACAAACCAGATACGTTTCAAGTCCATGTTACATTTCAATATAATAGGCTCTTATGGCATTATATAATAAAGAACCAAAAAATATAATTAAATTTTAAGTATTTATGAAATAATATTAATTACTTGCGTTTAGTTTATTAACGTATGCTCTTAAAAAACATAAACAATCAATCGTTTCATCATCAAGCGAAGACCGAATTTTCGTAAAAATATAGCCAGCCGCCGAAAAAGCTCTTTCTGATTCTACACTCGTCGGCGCTATTATCATTAAGAAATCATACACATTTTGTAAATACGTTCCTTTTGTTCCTGTTGTTTCAAAAAAAGTAATTTCATCTTTTATTTTTGTTCCAGACATTCAATGAATACAATGAAATTGTTTGTTTCATTTCAAAAAAAGATTTCTTGTAATTAATTAATATTTTTTTAAATTAGATTTCAATGCATAAATTCAATTTTATCAACTAATGTAATACCAAAATACCGGTATTTTCATATAAATACCGGTTTTTAATAACGGACAAAAATTGTCCGGGATTCCGGTATTCGGTATCCCGGAATTGTAAGCCCTAATCTCCACCAAAAGGAGTACAATTTCTCTAATTTCTCTAACAACTAAAGATATATCATAACAGTTGCTCAAAGTAACCACCATGATGCTCTAAACCTAACTGCACAAGACGTAAAAACGATCCTAATAAGATGACATGGTAAAAGCTTAAAAATGTGTAAACAAGGGTCTCTCATTTTGTTTTATCTCTCTCTCTCTAAGACGTTGTTCTACGGCATGAAAACTTGAATGATGGGGGACACGTCTGTTTGGAAAGATTTCTTGATAAAATCATCCAGCTTGACGAGAATTACCATGAGCTATTCCTAACATTAAGACCATATCATTCATTTCACCATTAGAATAGCAGTTCATAATTGAATTAAAAGATGTAATCGTTGCATAAATAGCAAGGATTAAATAAACACTAGCAGTAAGCAATAAGTACTATTATCTTTAATGCTACTATTATTATGATAGTCGTAGAATTATCAAAAGAATAATACTAATAATCAACGTAATAAGGCTTTACGATCGGAACTGCGCTTCTACAGCTTTTGATCTGCTCTAAGAATGCTTTTGCCGAAGAAAATGACTTGGAAAATTCGAGAAATTGCACTCTTCTTGATGCTGTGGAGTTGCTTATTACATACGTTGGCACGTAAATGTCCAAATCGGTGAACATTCTAAGAAGTAACATAAGCCTACTATAATAGATGATTGAATGTGAATATTTGTTGAACGTCGAAATGCATGGTCCTAAAAAGCATTAAATTTCTCGATAATTGTGCAAGATATCGTCTTCCAACAAGAGTACCTTTTCGATTCACAAGATATGAGTAATCCTAATCATCCATTCTAAATTGTCAAAACTCTAAAGGCAAAAAAGTTCTGGCTTCTGGAAAGCAGGAGGCCATCGAGAACGCCACTTTCCAGAAGTTTTTCAAAGTTTGAAATCACGTCAAAGGAAGCTCTTAACATCAAATTAAGATTTGCCAAAGCTCAAAAGAAAATATGCTTTCGATCTTTGACGGTCGATATCTCGAAGTTCAAGCATTTTCGGACCATGGTTCATAGGAACTTTTTGGTTGATTTTAACGAGAGGAATCACCCATTAAGCGTTGTCGGTGTTATTTCGAATCACCCTGTATAACGACAGAACGGGATTGTCCTAAAAATGATATTTATGACCAGTGGACACGTGAGTGGCGAAACGATCCCCGTGGATCGTGGTAAAAGACTATAATGGAAACTCCGTCCAAAGGTCTGCGGCTTAAAAACCTAAAGTTTGGCAAGAAAGATGTAGTTTCGTGAATGATTCGCATCCGCACCAATTACTGTTTCACCCCATCACACCTGTTCAAAATTCCACCCGCTGTTCAAAAAAGAGAAAAAAAAGTAAAAAGAAAGGGACAACAAGCAACGATTTCCGCACTGTTAACAGAACAATTCCTGATGTCCGCATATAGTTCGTTGGCCGGTATGGTGGAGATGCACGTTAATATTAAGAAACCATCTTCTCCGGCATGCAAATCGGACACCTCGATTGCCAACTGTTTCTTGCTGGCGGCGGTCTGCTCGAAGTATCCCTGGCCCAAGACGCGACCGTTCGTGAACAGTTTCGTCAACGAATCCTCCACCTTAAAAATTGTGATTTACTCCAGTAAAATTAGGCTCTAACGCCAGAAAAAATCATTGAAAGCATAATATGGACGTTGATAAAATGTCAAAAGTCCACATCGATTCGAGTGGAGCTAAAGACTTCATGTGGCGTCAAAGATGGCGAAGAGTAGTTTTTCGTGAATATCTCCTTAACCGCCACTTTTGCAGCAAAACTGTACATTATCAAAACGATAATTTTGTGATTAGATTAATTCGTTATCAGTATAAAATACATTTTTATTTTCGTGCAGTCATAATTAAGAACCAATCGTTCCCTCGCAATGGGAAAAAAAGAAATGGGTAACAGTTATTCGTTATACGAGTTGCAGAGGCGCGGTGATCTTTCTTTAACACCCGAAAAAGAATTGTTGCACTGCGTGCGACGTAACGATACTGAATATTTGGAGCGATTGGTGGGCGAGAATACAAAAATTCTCGAAACATTGTACGAAAGAGATCGTAATGTTCTTCAAGAAGCGATTAAAGTGTATAAATACCTCGATGTCGCCGTCGTTCGTAAATTAATCGAATTGGGCGTTAAGCTGCATCATAAACTCCCGGTCGAGGAGCGTATGGACTGTTTGCATTTTGCCGCAAGAGAACTGAACCCACGCATATTAAAAGTAATATGCGAGCACATAAAAAACGATCCGACAAATGACATCAACACGTTGTGCGACGGCAAGAACACGGCCTTGAATTTAATCATCAAGAGATGCAATCACGACGATCCGAATTTTATGGAATGCGTACGAATCTTGACGGAGATCGGTGGCATCGACGTGAACAGGGAGGACGAAGCGAACCGGACGCCGATTTTCTTGGCTGCAAAGAAGAAGAACAAAGCGTTGGTCCGTTACCTGTTGAATCGGCCGAACATCGACGTGGATACGTGCAAGTATCAAGGCAAAAGTGACGAATCAATTAGTCGACGAAAGAGATGGCGTCCATTTGCCCGAGTTGAGCGACAATAACGTCCCTCGAACGTCAATGTATGCGCTTTTTGAATTCGCGACAGGAAAAGGAGTTCATCGAGACGTTCATGTTGGACGTGAATATCGATGCGAATTACGACGATGGGTACGAGACGTTTTTGCAAAAGGCGTGCAAAGAAGGGCTCTTGGATGCGGCGCGCGAACTGCTCCGAAGACGCGCGAATGTCAATCAAACCGGTAGGTCCTGAGGGAAGTAACTCACAATTCGAAACAATAACAACTATATTCACTTAATACTGTTAAACTTTACAATACATAACACATATAAAAATATTTAAACTGATACGGATACTGATACTGATGATAAATCAAATCAAATCAAATCAAAAAGGTTTTATTGTTTTTTTTTGGAAGTTACAAAGTATGGAATATTTACAGGATGTTAGTGCGGCTGCTCAAGGGAATCCCCCTTCTTCAGGCCTTGTACGTAAGTTTTTTGTTTACAAAAAAAAATAAAAAATTCCTAATAATTACAATCAAAATAAGAGATTATTCTAATTTAAGGTTAGTAGTATAAGATAGATATATGTATGGGTAGTTATAGTTGGGTTAAATGTAGAGGTGAGGTTATGTAGTTGAAGTTAAAATTGAAAGTTATTTTTTTTTGAAGTTTTACTTGGCGTCCTATGGCGGGTCGTGGTCCTCGTTTTCTCTGTTGAAAGGCGTTGCTCGTATTTCTTCCGGAATGGTGCTGATCTGCGCCCTTTTTGTTGAAATTTCGGTCCTTAGCTGGTGGTTTTTGGTGTTTTCTGGCTCGTCGTTGATTTCATCTATTTGTTCATCTGAAATCAGAGAAAGAAAATGAGTTGGTGGCCACGCTTTTTTGATTTTTGGTGTGCGTGGGAGGATGTTGCGGCTTTCGTGTATGTGATGGTGGGAAGTGAGGATATTTAGGCCGATTTTATTATTTTTGATGATGACGTTTCTTACGAAACGTGTTTGGATGTTGATGATTCGGGTGCGGAGTGGGTCTATACCGGCTGTTTGGTAAATTTGGGATGATGGATGGAAGGGAGGGACTTTGCATAGTTTGCGGAGGATTTTCCTTTCCGCTTGTGTGATTTTGTGAAATTGGGAGATGCTGGCGTTTGTCAGGAAGGTGGCGCGGAAATCGATGTAGGGGCGGACGAGTGATTTGTAAGCGATATTGATGATATTTTGTTTAACTTCATTTATTTAAAATGCTTCTGTTTTACACAATGGCGAGTGAACATTGAGCGCGAGAAGGATAGCAGTGGTATCCTTCCCTGCTATTTACAAGTTAATCTTAATTATTGTACATTTTTTATCTAAATAATTATCTGTTAGAGGCGTCTTCTTCGGCTGCGATCCTGGCGTCTTGGTGGTTCCTTATCTTCTCGATGAGCGCCGCCCGGCGCTCTCTGGCGACATCCTGGAGGTCCTTTACGCCGGTCCTGGCGTGTATCTCGGCGTTCTTGGACAGGTGGTGTGCACCCACCGCTTGGCGGAGCAAACGATTCCTCGTCGATTGCAATCGTTTGATCGCAGTCGACTCCTCGTTCGCCCACAACTCACAACCGTAAAAAAGTTGCGGCGTGAGTATCGTCTTCACGATGGCCACCTTGTTACGGGCGTCCATCGCGCTCGACTTCGCCAAGAGCGGGTACAATCTTCGCCCTGTTATCTTCGCGACGTTGGTCCGGTCCTTGCAGTGGCGTGTCCACCGCGGCCTCTTCTTCGTCCGTTGCTGGAAGGTGATCCCCAGGTACTTCCCGAACGTCCTGATGGGGATCCTCGTCGTCCCCGTCTGGATGTGGGTCGTTGTTGTCGTCCTCGGTCCCAGGTTGACTATCTCAGTTTTCTTCTCGTTGATCGAAAATCGCCATTTTTCGAGCCAGCTTGTCAACTGAGATAGTCCGCTCTCCATCTTCTTTACCGCGTGTTGTCGGTATCCTTGAACCAGCAGCGCGGTGTCGTCGGCGAACTGCAGGACCCTCATCCTGGCCGGCATCGCTGGCGGGTCGGAGACGCCGATGTTGAACAACATCGGCGACAAGGCGGCTCCTTGCGGTACTCCTTCCGCGGCGGTTCTCCAGCTGGAGAGGGCGCCGTTCAGCCGGACGCGGAATCTTCTATTTTCTAGAAAAGAAAAAATCATTAGTAATAAGGGTAAAAGTATGAGGAATTTCTAACCTTACCGCCTTGAAAAGGATCGCGTCTCTCCAGACGGAGTCGAACGCCTTTTCAAGGTCGAGAAATGCAGCGATATTCTGCATTTTTCTCGTTGTCCTGTTCCTGGTGGCGATATCCAGGTGCAGCGCTTGGGTCGTCGCGCTTAGCCGTCCTCGGAAGCCGAATTGGGAGTTCGGCAGACGATTTCCTGCATCCAGGTGGTCCCGTAGTTGGTGGAGAATTAGCCTTTCGAACACTTTTCCCAGCGTGTTTAAAAGGCTAATTGGGCGGAGATTGTCGACGTTCGCTGGATTCTTGCTTTTCTTTTCGATCGTGATGATTTCGGCCTTTTTCCATTCCTCCGGGAAGTAGCCGATTCGCAAGCAGGCGTTGTAGATGCTGGTGATCCTGTTGGTTAGATGGTCCGGGAGCAGCTTCACCGCGATGTTTGGTATTTTGTCCGGTCCTGGCGCCTTTCTCGGGTGGAGTTCCTTGAAACTTTGTCGAACATCTTCTGTTGAAACCTGAAAAGAGTCAATGCGCGGCAAATGGTGCAAATTGGCGATACATTGTCTCACCTTTCTGCCGATTTTTGGGTCGGTTGGCTTGTTGTTTTGGAACCGGTTCTCCAGATGAACGGCGGTAAATTCCGCTTGTTCTTCTGGGTCGATGAGCCAGTTGTTGCCGTCGTAGATGGGGTGATTTCCTCGCTTTTCTTTGCGCAATATTTTGCACAGCTCCCACGTGCCGTTGTCTTCGCTGGAGATACTGATGATAAGTACCGCTTGGGTATATAAATCGCCAATTAGCTGCTTCTCTAAAGTAGTAGATTCCTGTCATCTGGTGGTGGGAAAAGGCAACACGTCACAGTCCTATGAAAAAGCTCCGATACAAATTGCTGGGGAAAAAGGGCACCACGCATTGTTATTAAACGCAGACGACATCGTGATACCGGACGATCTACTCAGCGCGTTAATTGTGGAGGAGAAACACGCATCGGGAGATAACAAGTGTTTGGACATGTTTCCAAACACGCTATCGCAGTGAACAGCACGGACACAAAAAATTACACTTTCGTCGCGTTGACAGGCGCGCGTATGCTTTCAATTAGCAGTGTCGCCGAAGACGTATTTTAAAGATTTCGAAAACTACCTCGAATGGTTACTAATAATCGCCATTGTCCTCATGCTGTTGTCGACGGAATTGCCAAGGGATCAAGTGGCGGCGCCAGCCATCCTGTTGTCCGCCTTCGAATTCGTCATGTTAATCGGCCAACGACCGGAGCTCACCAATAACATCGTCATGCTGCGAACGGTCTCGTGGAATTTCTTCAAGTTCTTCTCGTGGTACGTGACCTTGATCATTGCGTTCGCGTTCAGTTTCTTCATGCTCTTCAACAGTCGAGCGGAATCGAATAATGCGACCGACAGTCCGACGACAACGAGGACGAAGGCGAGAATTCGTTCGTCCATCCGTTCGGTTCGCTCTTCGAAACGATCGTGATGCCGACGGGCGAATTCGACGCGAGCTCGATCGATTTCGATCGGTCGGCGATAATGAGTGACATCGCGTTCGTGCTGTTCGTCTTTTTAATCGCGATCATATTGATGAATTTACTGAACGGTCTCGCCGTTAGCGACATACAAATGACACGGGGCGACGCGGAATTGTACGGTTTGATCGCGAGGGCGCAACACGTCAATTACATCGGGCAAATGTTATGCGGCGACTTGTTGCCGAAGAGATTTCGTCGATTGTGCTGTTCCAGTTACACGCACGGTCACCGTAACGTGTTGCACTGGTTGAGGAACAAGACGATGTTGAGATCGAAATTTAACGATGGTAAATTGTATGTGGATCTTAATGGTTCCGCCTCAATTAAGACGTCGACGGGCAACGAACCAGAAGGTAGTTTCGGTATTAAATTGGACCGCATGAGCATAAGCAGGACGCGATCGATTTTGCATGAGCGGCAAAAGGAAAAGTTGGGGAAAGAGAAGGAGGCGGCGAACAGTAAAATCTTGAAGGATATTCTTGAAGGGTTGAAGAATGTCAGATCGACGCAGGAGAATATTTTGGGGAAGTTGGAGGGAAAGAAATGAAAGTTTCTTTTTTATCTTCGATATTATCGATTTGATCGTTTTTATTTCTTCATTCTCTCTCTCTCTTTTATAATAATATTTCTCTTTATTATTTCTTATAAAACATTAGAATATTTATCCGTTTTATGTTTACGCTTATAATGTCACATGTACAATATATTATTAATTATTTTTCATTCTTATTAATCGTATTTACATACGGTTATTAGTTCGAGAAATTTTGTTCAGATGTAGGAATAAAATAATGATAAGGACAATAATATACCAAGGGATCAAGCAAATTGGAAATCAAAGGCTGACCGGCAATGTTATTTAAACGAAAAGTAAGACAAAGAAGTTTTACTCGATCCCGTGGTGACCGTCAATTAGGAAAATTCAATTAACAGATAGTGTGTCTTAAATTTGCTTGTTGATTATTATAAAACTTTATACTGTACATTTAACGTTTATAATAAACCTCAATAAATTGTTTTTGAAACATTTGCCTTAGAAAATTTTCCTTTTGCGTTAAAACTTGTTCTCCACCTTGTAGTAATTAGATTGTTAATTAGGTAGTAAATTAGTAGTTTAGTAATCCCTAATAAATCCTAAACCACTTTGGGCTGTTCTCTTTTTTCTTGTTTCTTATATGTGTGTTTTTGTGTGTGTATGTGTGTGTTTAAAGCAATTTATTGTCATTTCTACGAGCTCATGAACTTTTCTTAATTTCCTTTGACATTTTGCTTAGTCTTTGGTTGTTTATATTTAGTAAGTTTTTCAATCGTCGTAAGCAGTTTTTTGACCACTTAACGCGGAAACGGACTTTCGCTCTTTCTCTCTAAATACAAAAATTAGCATTTCTCTTTGGCAATCACTCTCGCTGAGATTCCACGAAGGACGTTAAAGTGCAGTAAAATCGTGTTTGCTTTCTGCCGTATTTAGAAAATTGCGTCGAGGTAACATTGGATTATTATTTGGAAGTATCTGAGGTTGAGTGGCATTCCAACGAAATTGATCGCCTGATTAAAATGCTAAACAATTCCCATGGGACGTGCATTTTTTTCCGCCAGTTTCAATAAATTTTCGCTAATAATAAATGTCAAACCGCCAAAAAAAGTCCCGTTTCTCTTGTAATAAAAATACCGCTTAACGGTTAATTAATTATAATTAATCTAGCTCGAAGTGACAATTTGTTGCTCCCAGTTTTTCTCTTTTTTAATTTTTTTTTGGTTAATTTCTTTAAAGGTTCATTATTTGTTGGTTTCTCATTAAATTTAATAATAGACAATAGCTTCTCACGTGTTTCTTTTTCATTGATCGATCAATTAATTCTTATTTTTAATTTATTTATCTTTTTAAATTCTCCTCACGTTCGCTCTC
Source organism: Hololepta plana (assembly GCA_963695495.1). Taxonomy (NCBI): domain Eukaryota; kingdom Metazoa; phylum Arthropoda; class Insecta; order Coleoptera; family Histeridae; genus Hololepta; species Hololepta plana. Next base: position 2,327,143 of record OY968838.1, on the reverse strand, counting down.
TATCTCTCTCATTTTTAAATTTAATTATGTATATAAGGAAGACATTTTTGGCCATTTCTTAAAATAGCCCGCAAACTGCTCTATTAACAGTTAAGCTAAATAATTAACTAATCCTCTGTACCATCATAATAATTAATCAATATACGTTTAAGGCTAAATATATGTTTAATCTCATTTTTAATTTAATCTGTATTCCATTCACTTTTTGCTTAAAAGGTCTCCGATTGGTAGCGTTAATTTTATTCGCAAATTAAATTTGAACTCACGCAGAAATAAGCGACAAGAAGTCACAAAGTCAAACGATTTGAATTTGAAAGAAAAGAAACATTTACATTTTCATATCGCTCGATTAGATATGTATTTGGATTTGCTTTTTAGTTGACTTATCAATAAAGGAACAGTGAAAAACGTTCTCAGCAATTAATTTAATTTGATAAGATTCGTATCTAAAAGATTTTTTTGGTTGATTGTTTTTCTTTAATGATTGTATCTTTTTACTTTTGAAATCGTTTAGAAATTACATAACAAACAAGTTAATTTGTTTTTGCCACTAATCTCGTCATTATATTTAGATAAGTTCAAAAATAGTTTTTGCTTAATTAAACTCTCCTCATTTTAATAACTCATTTTCGATTCATTAATGTTACTGAATTTTTGTGGTAATAATTAAACAAAGCTCATTTATAAATTCATAAACTTTCTATAGTTGGATTTATTGATTGTGAGAATTAATCAATAATTTATTCCTATTTTCAATGTATTATTCGATTAAAAAGTATTATAGTTAATTGACAATTCCCTTAAGAAATTTAAAGGGTCCTTCATTCTCATCCACTTCCTTTTTCTTCTTTCTTTCTTTGTAGCAAATGCAACAAAAAAAGATGAACAAATATAATTAGTAATTCAATCGAAATAGGTATCGTGCCCTTAATTCATCTCTCCTTTCCCTTGCTATTATTTCCCTACCTTTTTCTAATTTTAGAATTTTTATTTTTGAGGAAAAGAAACAATGAAAAGCCCTTTTATTTATTACACGTGATAAGGGTGGACTTTTTGCCGCCTCCATAATATACCGAGTAATTAATCAAATATTGGTTTATTTGTAGGAGTTACCAAGAAAAGAAAAAGCGGTCACACTGAATGTGAAATTGTTTTCGTATAAATAAATAATTGGAAACTGTTTCATTTTTTTTATGCAAACGTTTGCTAATTAATTAATTTATTCTTGACGAGAGATGTTGGCTTGGGTTAATTAATGGTAAAGGTCAACATTTCAAACCGACGAGAAGATTTCTGGCACATCGACAGTCTCGTCTTTGATGTGAAACGTTCTCGAGCGTGATTCACACATCATTTTAAATAATCATTTCGACAAGTTAAAGGACACGATTCCCGAATTCACATTTTTATGCACTTTTGCTTTTATCTTTTGTTGGAAACAGATTAATTCAAATAGAAATGAATGGGGGAGGGCCCAAGTGAGATATACCGAATGTTAATCAAATCGACGAAGAAGTGCATTAATTAGTAGAGGCGTAAAAAACATGAAATATTCATTTCGTACGCTCGCTTTCTCTCTTCGTCTTTCACTCGTTTAGTTTTACATTTTTCTTTTCTTCGTATATTTACACATTTATAATAATAATATACACAAAAGCATTGCATTTATCAAACGTTCTCGATCGCGTTAAATTTGCAAGGATTTCGCACACAATGTCACCGTTGAGATTTCTTTTATTTTAAGTACAATTACCGAAACATTTATAGAAAGAATATCAAACAGTAACGTATATAGTATATATATCTTTGTAGGTTTATAGATTTACGAAGGGAAAAACCATTCTGCAAAATTTGTTTCATCCATCAATTGGTTGGTCGAACAATTCGAATGGAACAATACCATTTCAAATGGTCTTTTGAGCACAAAACAAAACCCTCTCACTCTGCTAAAGAATGAATGTTTTGAGAAGATCCACGAATAACCTTCAAGTTGAATTAAGTTGCATTAAAGGTTTTTCTTCATTTGTTGCGACCATTATCGACGATTATTGTTCCTTATGCGTTTTGGTTTAGTTTTTTACATAGTAATACCCTGCTACAACTATTATTTAATTCATTTTTATGCTCGTTTCATAAGATTTACTTTATTATTTCATGCTGTTTTTTTACTTTCTTTTGTTGAAATTAATATTAATATGGTTTGATTGAGAAATGAACGAGTAAAACGATTAGAAACGACGACGAAGCCTTAAACCTTACGAATATTATTCAAAAATTATTATTCTTTGACATTTTTCTATCGTATAGCATAATACTTCATCATTTAACGAGAGTACTCTTTAAACTATAAATGTTTCCATTTCGTAACGCATTAATTAATTTCCTTCGTTAAAAAAGAAAACGTCTTCATCGCTCATTATTTTCTTTTATATTAAATATATACAGCACCGTATTTCCTTTTTCCGAAAATCTTGTTAGCTTTTCCTTATAAGAAAAAGATCACAAAAATATAACTTAATTAAGTCTTCGAGATGTTATCGTTAGCCAATTAATTATTTTCATAAAGCGAAAAAGTTTCTCCTCTTTTACCCTCCAATTATTTTCTATTCTTTTTAATACGAAATTAAACTTTATAATGTTTCTTTTTTACATAAACAAACGCCTCGCGTTCTCACGCTCTGCATCAATATTTCAAAATGATTCGGGGAGACGTTTACGATAAACAGATGGTGATGAGGAAAAGCGACGAAGTCGTCAGGAACGATTCGATTAAAACGTCCGAACAGCTCGTATTGTTCGTGACGCCGGCCGCTTCAGCTGCTTCCTCCGTCACCTCGATCTCGACTAGAACAGAAATCTTCGTTGAAAATATTTCAGAAAAGAAAGGGGGGGAAAGAAGCAACGATTTTCTCACTGTTAACAGAACGATTCCTGATGTCCGCATATTGTTCGTTATACGAAACGTACGCCGGTATCGTGGAGATGCACGTTAATATTAAGAAACCATCTTCTCCGGCATGCAAGTCGGACACCTCGATTGCCAACTGTTTCGTGCTGGCGGCGGTCTGCTCGAAGTATCCCTGGCCCAAGACGCGACCGTTCGTGAACAGTTTCGTCATCGAATCGTCCACCTTGAAAATGATGATTTACTCTAGAAAAATGAAGCTTTCACACCAAAAAGAAATCACGGAAAGCTTAATATAATGTGGACGTTGATAAAATGTCAGCAGTCCACATCGATTCGAATTGAGCTAAGGATTTTATGTGGCGTCAAAGATGGCAGGAATGACACCTGATTAGCATAAGAAATTAATTAATGGTCAAATTCCTAATCATGTTGAAAAGACCATTTTTCAAACAAAGCCAAACGTGGATTAAGCCTTCAGGGAATACCACATTTAAAAAAGCGCGTCTTTTACTCTACGAAGGTGGTGTGGAAACGAGTATATATTTCATAAGAAGTACAGAGATTACTACTCTATATTTCGAATTACTGTCAAAACGGTTACATCTATGAATAAAAGTCATAAGGACTCTTTTGTAGGGAATTTCCTATTCTACAACTTTGATAACATATAGTTTCGGTATAACTGTAATCCTTAACGAGATATTCTGGTCATCTTTGACGCCATATAAAATCTTTAGCTCAACTCAGATCGACAGGGACTTTTGACATTTTGTTATGGACGACATTATGTAGGTTCATACAAAAATTCAGCTTTCCGGGAACTTTCACCAAGTTAGGTTTGATTTTTGACTATCAAAAGGAAGAAAAATGGACAAAACGTGAGAGTTGTGTGCAAAAAGGGGATTGTTGAAAAATAAAACTTTTATTTTTACTTTTAACGCGACAATACGCGAATGAACAGATTGAAATATTCATCAACTTTACCCATTTTCTTTAACGTATTTATTAATATTTAAATACGTGTTACACGTACTGACGGAACGTAAACTAACTTGGTAACTTTTTTTGCCTTTCCTTTGCTTGGCCTGAAACTGGATTTTTCGTTCGTTGTTCGTTGCTTTGTTCTCGCACGGATTAACATATTCCCAGCGTTATTTATTATAATTCGATTAAATTTAAATGCGTGAACGATATTTGTTTCAAACGTTCGTCGCATCGAAACAATGCATCGTTCGCATATTAATTCATTTTTTCGTACAACGACTGGGCAAATATTTCGGAGTGGTTCAGTTGGTATCGTTTCTTGGGGACAATTGTAATCGACTTGTTGGCAATGACGTCGGCAGGTGTGAATTCTACTTATTTTCGTAAACAGAAATTGGAAAAAAAATCAAATTAGTTGCGTGGTTCGCGTTAGTAAGTTAAAATATTCAAAAGGAAATTTAATGCAAGAGAGACAATAAAAAAACAGCAAAAACGAGTTGTTTAACATTATTACCATTGCTGAATAAATTAAACGATGACAAAACGCATCTAAAAATAATGCATCATTCCGCAGTACCACTGCATCCTCTTTTCTTGCCCGGTTCCCGTTGGATAAGCTTCTTTATCGTGACAAACAAAGGATGGATTATAATCGTTATCATTGCATCCTGTAAAATGTAGATTATGAATGTACGAGATTTGTATTGCAAATATATGTTAAACGCAGTTTTAATAAAAGTGTTAAGATTAAGAATGCGAGCGAAATTACGAATCGACTGCCATTAATCCCGGCAAACTTTTACGCAACGCAACTTTCCTTTTGAATAAATTGAAGCACTTGAAGCGCCCGGAAAAATCAATGACCCGTGGTAAAGTTTTGCCATATTTCCTTTTGTTTCGCAAGTCGATAAAGTTTGTAAACATAAACAATGCCCTTTTCTCCTTCGTTTTTGGCACACTTTCGATTTTATCGAACCCGAAATTCGTTGGGAAAGTTTCAAGCGAAGCGCGAAAGATCGATTTTGCAAAGCGTTATAATTGTCCGTTAGAAATGATTGGTTTCAAATGGGAGAGTTTCAAGTTACTCCGAGACTTAATTGAGCGCTCACCTTCTCGTTGTTTATCAGCCACGTAACGTGAGGCGGCGGTCTCGCCGGTGCGGTCGTGCAATTCGCTTCTAGAATTTCGCCAACCCCGTACGAATCCTTATTGAACGTTATTATGGGATCAGCATTTTGCGGTTCTACAACAAAGAATGTTCGTCTCGTAAAAAAAAGAGCAAAGCGATAGCGATAAAAAATTATCGCATTTCAAATATAAAATCATTGTTAACTAAATTGCCTGTTATTATTTACTAACAAGTGAATAAACCTCGCGTTAATAATACTAATATGGAATAATATTTTAGGTATTAAACACCGTCGCAAAATGTCGTGTTTCGCTTTTAACTTACGCAATAGCCCGTTACTGTGTACGGCATAATGCCACTTAATAATGCCTAAATAGATTTTAAAAGCTTAAAATCTACCGCGCGTACTTGACATTTATATTAAGCGTTCGTTCACAAGCTTCGATATACAAGTTGCACAAATGTTTTGCGATTATTAAAGGCGACAAGACGAGCAAGAATTTGTTTGTTGTTGTTAGGATTTATCGAATGGATAGCGAAAATTTTCAGCGGATCGATCAGGTTCTACCTAAACCGCGAAACTTTGCCTTCTTATTAATAAAAGTTTACTTAAAACAAGTCTAATTTACGAACTTTGCGCGCTAATTGCGTTTATTTCGAAATAGAAACTTTTCAAAAGCAATAATTAAAGCGGCGGCCGCGTTCTGAATAATAAGACTTTCTCGTTGCGCCTCTTCCCACCATCTGAAATAGGGGAAATAAAAAGCTTTTAATATTTTTATCGCGAAGAACGACGAAGAACAGATTGCACAGGAAGCTACGTGGATATTTATTATTCGAAACCGGAAGCGCGTTTATTTCTTTGCCCAATCTTATTTAATATTCAATGAACCCGGTCTACGTTTTGCTCATTTATTATTAATTAAATGTAATGCTAATTAATTTTAAAACGAATGTTTATATTCTAGTAGAGATTAAAACTAATTATTAGGTTGGTGCACAATATGCAGCCGGTTTGTTAAATTCAAAAAAAAATTAATAATGAAATTAGCTTCCTCAAACAAGCAATCAACAAAGGGCCGAAGCTTAAGGAAACTCTGAAGTAATGTCGACGAATGTATTATTGATTAATGGTAAGCTTTTCTTTGATGCATTAGTTAAATGTTTTGAATTTAACCAAAACGGCGCGAAATCATGTACCAATTCTAATACTTACCAATAACCGTTAAATCGTGAATCTCGGAATCTTTACTAAATATCGGCGTCTCCATCGAGACGACGCACGAATACGAACCGGATGCGGGAAAATCTAATTTCGACAGTTGTATTTGTTTCTGGTTGGAATGCGCTTTCTGGAAAAAATCAGATTTATAAATAAACGTTTAATATAAAGGAAGAAGCTAGTGAACGAGAAAGGGAGAGAGAAAGGGAGAGAAAAAGGGAGAGAGAGACCATATCTGGAGGGAAAGGGAAAATATTTTTTGAAAGGAACGTCCCCAATATTATTCCGCATTTTATATGGAAGTCGCGTAATATATTATGTATGGATTTTCGGAACTGAACTAAACGTTTTTCTTTTATTTTCGTTCCCCTTATCCCCATTGTTTCGACGGATCGCATTTGAGTTTCCCTCTTTTTGCTCTTTTTAAAGAACTTATTTATGGCAAACGAAGACGTACGTGAAATTGCCTCTCAATTTCAGCCGCAAAATTCACCATATTGCGAACGAAAAGACGACGCAGGAATGTCGGATGAGTGATAATAATTTCCTAATTTTTGTGCGAACAATTCCATACCGGAAGTGCGAATAATAAAGAGTCCTTCAAAGCACATCCGCCATCCGCTATTATTACTACTACATTCACTTTTCTGTGAGGACACGACGCGCTGATAACTTGTTAAAGCCGGATAAATTGCCGAAACTCTCGTCTAATTTCGTGAACGCATTCGTTTGAAAGCCTCCGACGCACTTTTTTTTTTCGTTTAAGCCCAATGGACGGTTTACTTTTCGTCTTTCCTGGAAACCTCCGATGTTTTGCAATTTGCTTCTCAGTGGTGACCGTTTTGTTATATCGTCCTGCGTTATTTTCAGTTCTACCATGTCCCTCTCTGCTTCCTTGCTCCAGTTGCCCTCCATTTTTAGTTTTTTTAAATGTGTAAATATCCTGTTCGTGAGGCGTTCAGGGTTCATTCTTCGCACGTGACCATAGAAGGAGATTCTTCTTTTTCTGATTACATCTGACATTTTCTCTATGTGTGCGTACAATTCATTATTGTGTCTTCTTCTGTATTCTTCTCCGTCTTTGATGGGCCCCAGGATCTTCCGGAGTATTCTTCGTTCCTTGATCTCAAGTTTATCAACCAGATATTTTTTATTGAACTTCAGACATTCTGCCGCATATAAAGCTTCCGTTCGGATGACTGTCGCGTAGTGTCTTAGTTTAGCGCCGACTGATATTGCTTTCTTGTTATAAATGTTCTTGGTCAGTTGATATGCCAGTTCCATTTTATTTATTCTTGATTTGACGGCTTCTTTTTCAGAGATATTGTATTCAATTACCTCTCCTAAGTACTTGAATTTGTATGCCTTGCATATTTTTCCGTACTTTGTTCTTAGTTGTTTTGGAGCTGAGTTTATATTCGTGATGAATTTAGTTTTTTGAAAAGAGATCTGTAGTCCTGCCCTTTCGGCTTTTTCTTTCAGTAGGTCTATTTGATTTATTGCTGTCTCTACTGAGTCTGAGATGATGGCCAGGTCGTCGGCAAACGCTAGACAGTCTATTGTTAGGTTGTCTTTCTTGTATCCTAGTCTGATTCCATCATCTTTCTGTTCTTTTCGACTTTCCCTCCATTCTCTTATCACTTTCTCCAGTACGCAATTAAACAAGAGAGGCGAGAGACCATCACCCTGTCTTACCCCAGTCTTTATTTCGAAAGGTTCTGACACTTCTCCTTGGAATTTTACTTTGGAGTAGGTATTTGTTAGTGTCTGTCTAATTATTTCCCATGTCTTATCATCCAGACCAAATTCCTTAAGAGTTTTGAATAGGGTTTCTCTATCAATTGAGTCGTAGGCTTTCTTAAAATCTACAAAGGTGATTACATAGTTCTTAGCTCTCATCTTAAGGTACGCAATTACAGACTTTAGATTAAGAATCTGTTCGGCACACGAGCGACCCTTTCCAAAACCTCCCCGATATTCTCCTAGGTGTGGATCTAGTTGTTTTTCAGCTCGACTTAGTAAAGCTTTTGAGAGAATTTTGTAAGTTACTGGCACCAGAGAGACGCACTTTTATTATTTAACATTAAGGGCGACAGTCGCTGCGAAGAAAGTCGACTGAAGCAAGTGAAATTCATCCGCTTGTAATTGCTGCTTATTATCCTCGTACTTTTCCCACCGACTAAACGGTTCCTTAAAAGGGCGTTAAACGGATTTTCCACGTTTCCCTCCGCTTTCCACTCGCTCCTTCGTTAGCGAAATGTCAGAGCAAACGAAGAGTGCGAATGTTTGTTGTTGTTGTACGTTACGGAATAATGATGATGATGATGGTGGTAACAGTAGGACGGAGACTTTCTTAAAACGTCTTCAGATGTGAATTTAGACGTGCATTTTAACGTTATCGTTAAAGCGTCTTCTTTATGTATGTAATAAATTGCCAACGCTTTTATCGCGCTTTATTTATGATATGCGATGGATATTAAACAAAATCCACTTTGATTAAGTTGAAGATGATGATCAGCGAAAGTGCTAAGATGTAGTAAATGCGAGCGTTAAATCGTAGTTTTACTTAAACATGCAGAATAATCCTTCGCCGTTTGTTTTGCGTTTAATCGTTTTTGTGCATTTATTTGCGCACCTCCTCTCGTCGTGCGTTTCGAACAGGTGGAGACAGATAAATAATAATAGCGTTAATAATAATAATGGTGGGTAGTAAATGGAATCTGTTTGAATATAATAACGGTGGCAAATAATATGCATTGAAACAATTGCGCGCAAATTCTATAATCCTCTCACTAATACACTCGAAACAGCGAGACACTGAAATTGCATTTGCTTTCTCCGAGATCGTGTTGCGGTTAAACGAGTAGATTTATAACGGAAGCGACGGCATTATATTTCACATCGAGTAAGATGGAGATAATTGTGTAAATAAGGAGTAAAGATTCGCGTTCTAATAAATATTGTGCAAGCACGTGTCGAAAACGGAAATGGTTTCGATGGAATTTGCTTGAGAAATGTGTGCAAATGGATTAATTAATTAATTGATGGATTAAATTGAAGGTGAAGAAGAATTGATATTAATTGTAAATGATGACGAATATCCGCTTTTTTTCGTGTTAAATTGATAAAAAAAAAACACGTTACTCACTCTAATTATTTTTATTATCCAACAAAAATTAGCAATCAAACATGCAAATATTGTGCGCTCCATCCATGTCCCATTGTTATTGCAAATAATTCGGTTACACTAACGTTGCCCAAACTGCAAATGATTGGTCCAATTTCGCGAACGGACGGTTTTATCGATAACGACTCTTTAATCAGTTTGCGAATCGGCGAAGTTTTCGTCGCAACATGTTGTTTAAACTTTAAATCGCAATCGAATCGCAATCCGTCCATCATGATTTACATATTAATTTAAATATCAATTTGATGGATAATCCAAATTATGCGCGGAAGTTATTGGATTAAACTTTTACCATAATAATGTTACGTGGACGTTGTTAAGAATTTATTTGTTTGCAAGCAAGCATTTGCCTCGAGCTCCGGCGAACGATTTTTCATGTTTTTTTAATGGGAAATATACAGGGCGTTAAAAAACTTTAAGGGGCGATAGTATGCCCCAAGAGAAGCAGACAAGTCTTAATGAACATGGGCGATGGGAAATGGACGATTTCGAAGATACGCAGGATTATTGACTTTTTGTAGCATATCTTCGCTATTCGTCTTCTTCATTCACAAAACTTGAGGTAGACGTTTTGTGATACATCGAGTTTGCAGTTAATTGGCTAATGAGAATTTTACGAATTTTCGCTGTGCCCTTTCATTGTGATTCTGAATTAGCCAACGTCCATTTCATCTAGGGTCGTGCGAATTATCCCATTCGTCAAATTCCATCAGTTCCCCTTCTTGTAGAATTTTGCATCCAATTTTTAAAGGAAGATGGCTAACGAAAGAGTGGATTTATATCAGGATTTGCGAAATCGCCAGATTTAATTAAGCCTTTTAGATTTCTTTCTTTGGGGGATATTTGGAAAGCTTTGTAAATGAGCTCCACGAACTGAAACAATAAATAGAACAAAGATGCCACCGAATTCAAGCCAATGCTTGATTGTCAATGATTTTCGAAAGAGTTCGAAGCTCCTTGCGGCAAAGATGTCGTTGCTGTCGTCAAATGGAAGGAGGGCACTATCTATTGTTTGTTTTTTGTTCATAATTTGCATTTCTTTTGCATAATTGTATGTACATTAAGACTCTTTTGCTCATCTTGGACCATATTAACGCCCCTTGAAGTTTGTGGCACGTTTTTTTAACACCGTGTAAAATATTTATTAATACGTCTTCATATTTCCCTCTCTTTCTCTTACCTCCCTCTCCAAGGGATACGTATTAAAGTTGTAAATTAAATAACGTTTTAACTTGCAGAAGCGTAAAGAAAACAATTTTACTGGTAAGTAAACGGTTCTAATTGATGTCAAGCGAATGGAAAAAGATGACCCGGTTTCTCTTCCGCATCTATCTTAAATTATTTGTTGTGGGCACTAACAATAAAACTTAATTTAACGTTTATTTATGGTTCAACGTTTCGTTCTACGATAAAGCAAGAGAGAGAAAGAAAAAGAAAAGGATTTTCTTTATCAATTTAACCGGACGTTTAATAGAAATAAATTTATCCCATTGGAATGTTACAATTTACGATTATTATCACGCTTCTGAAAGGTATTGTTACCAGAAAGGAAAACAAATTGTTGATGAGATATAATATTTAAGTATAAAGGCGGTGGCTTAGGTTTCAAGCAATTATTGGGCCTTCATAAGAGTCAGCGAAGAATCTTCTGTAGAATTAAAAATCATATTTTTAAGGGGAACTTTAAATCACCGAGTCAGCGAGAAATTCGGGTGAAACTCGAAGGCGAAACGTTTTAGGATTAATGTCATCGTAAAATAAGGGATCCACTATTGAAATACTGAGACATTTAGGCAATAAATCTATCGGAAATAAATTTCCTTACTTTTATGCTTTTCTTACCAAATTCTTTTTTCTTTAGTCAAATTCCATTTTTTGTCCATATCTTTCAGTTTGCGGAAGGCCTTTTCCTTGTGTAATTATCGATCACGTATGTTTACTAAAGGCATTCATCCTCGAACATTGTTTACCTTTCTTATTTATTAAACATAAATAAGGGAAGAACGAAGGGTAGAAGAAAAATAAATTGTTGCGAGTTGTTGGTAGACAAGCCTGAAGGAAGGTTTGTTTCCATTAGCAAAATGAAAAATAAGAGATCTACATGAACGAATATTTGAGCGGTAAGAGATAAATATTATGGAATTTCATACGAGAGCATCTTGTCGGAGATGTAGGATACAAATAAAATAAAAAACGTGTGTGGATGGCTTATTTTACGAAACAATATGCCAGATTACGTTTTGTTCGGTGTCCTCCGGTGTTTAGAGCCCCAGAAGAGACCTTGCTACTTAAAAGGGAAAACCAGCGAGAGAAAATGCTTTGGTTGTTAAATTTGTTTGGTGAATTCGATATACATTTCCTATTTGAAAATTATACGTCTCATACATTTTCCCATATTCCACCAGCCCACAGTGGTTCTAATTTTACTTTTATTATTATTACTGCGAGCTTGGGGTCTTTCCAAAAAAAAAAAGAGGAATACATGCTGTTCCAGTTTATATGGTCGATACGAGTATGTTGCAGAAATAAATTTGATAAGATTTTTATTCTCGTTTTAAACGAAAAAGATAAAAAGATTACACGAGTGCTTCCATAATAAAATGTAATCATATTCAACCAACATTTTTATTTTTTCCGAATACGTTCCTTTTGAAACGAAACGAAATTCATTTGGAACTAGGAGAATTTATAATTACGAGTATTAAATTTCACTTTAATACATTGAATGTTACATTTGCATTTCAAGAAACTTGATTTCTCTCGTACGAACGTTTTCATTTTTTGTTTGCGTTTGGTCTCGCGCGAGAGGATCGAAAAAGGGCTCGAAAACAAACTTGGCGTGTTCATGAATACAACGCATATATTATCAGAAAAGTGTCAAGTTCAGATATTAGAATATTTGCCATATATACGCGAATATAGGGGGACTCAAGTTTGTTTTTGCTCGCTTTGGCAATAGATAAATATTTCACGATAAGAAATGGATATTGCATCAAGAATTATGCACGTCTCCCGAACGCCGGCATTTTATTGCTCCGCGAATTATTGCAGCGGGTCGTTGCATTTAAATTACGTTTTAAGATAATTAACTTTTTTGCGCTGTGTTTTGGTGGATGCGCCGGTGCCGCTTGGTAATTATTCCTCATTTTATCACTTTGCAACGAATTTAGCTTAATAGCTAAAATGTTTTTTTTTAAGTAAATTTAGATTAATATTTCTTATTTATGTCGCGAATTTAATAATTTATGTAAGTTTTTATTACGTTTCTCCATTTTAATTACGAACATAATGAAGAAAAAAATCAGAACAATAATGGGCGAAACAGAATAACGGACGAATTAGTTTATTTCGTGTATATAATAATCTCATAATCTTTAAAACCAAAGCACCGGGGAAAAAGGAAGAAAATGATTAGAACATGGGGGAATAATGGGGGCGAACAACTTAGTAATGGCTTTATATAAATATTAGCATTAAACTTTCCATTTTCTTTTCCCCCTTCGGTGCCTTGTTCCTTAATTACCGAAAAACGGGCAAATTGAAAGGTCCCCTAAGTCACGCATAGACCTCAACTTCGAACGCAACGAAAACTACGTAAAAAACGAAACTGTTAACAGCAATTGATTTTTGTCCAACAGTTTCTTTTACGTACAAAAATTAAGCGTAAAATAACGAGGAATTACGTTGCGTTTAAGACCGATCATTATCAGTACGTCGAAATCCGCGTGGGTTTCCTTCTGCGCCACTTTTCCCAGTTCTTTTAAGCGGGAAGGCCGGTCACATTGAGGAATAAGAATGACGATAATACTCACGTTAAGCACAGCGCCGGCCGTTGGAAACGAGCGGAACGGCGGGTTCCGTCCTTTGATGTACTGAAAGATCTTCGTGCCGCCCTTTTGCCATTCGACCTTGTGCAACTGCTCCGGCGGCACGCTGTGGTCGCATCTTAAGACGACGTCGCCGCCGCGTAACGCGTACCGCGGCATCATCAGCTCCAATCTCTCGATCGATCCCATGACACCTGCAAATTAGATTAGAGATTAGAGTTTTACCGATTTTTGCCTTTTGCGTTGCTCATTGTTTGGGTGGGTTTTGCAATTTGCGAAATCATCCATTTTGTACCTTTTGCTTGTAAGTCACTTCGTGACAACAAATCAAAAGATTCGTTGGTCAACGGCGATAAGATTAAATTAAGGACGAGGGTCGTCGTGGGAATCATCTAACGTAAACGTGCTTTAATAATTCTTCGGCGTGCGAATTGAATGGGCGTCCTCTTATCTCTTTGCCCTTTTTCTTTCTCAACATTTCTTTTGCTCCACTCACGCTTCCGTGCGAATTGCGAAATCTTCTTGTTGCCTCGCTTTAAAGACGTTTTCGGTTATTTACACTCACCTATTTATTCGGGCCTGAATGATAATAATTACGGTAATAAATGAAGAGAAAGATACCGTTGTAATGCAAGAGCTATTTAAATATTAGGTCTAAGACTCTTAACGTGGCATTTTCCTACAAATGGTTTTAGCGGGAAGCAGCGGTCGAAATGAATAGATCGTACACAACATACAGTAACTTTGGGCTTCTGACAACATAACACCATAATCATATTAGTCGATATGTGTCTTCATTACAAAGTTATTCTCGATTGAAAATGTCTGTTTACGGGCCAAATTCTCGTCATTTGCGGGAAGTTTTAATTTTCCTCTTCAATATGAAGAAATCTGCGGCCGAGGCTCATCAAATGCTCTCAGGTACTTATGTTGAGGCCACTATTAGTGAATGATCATGTTGCGATTGCTTTCAACCCTTCACGAACGGTGATATTCACGTCGAAGACTGACATAGTGGTGGAAGCGAGAAAATGCAGAATTGGAGGCATTACTTGATGTAGGCTCGTGTCAAAGTTAAAAAGCATTGGCACGATCATTGGTAGTGACTCAATAAGCAATTTCATAACGCATCAAAGCATTGGAAATGATACAGAAGCAACGAAATTGGCTGCCGTATAAGTTGAAATCGAGAGATGTTGAACAACGTTTTTTTGTTAGTGAACAGTCGCTTAAAAGACTAAGACGGAAGGGATTTCTGCATCGTACGGTGACTGGCGATGAAAAATTGGTTCATCACAATAACCCCAAGCGCAAAATATTATGGGAATATCCCGACCATGCTTCCATGTCGACCGCCAAACCCAATATTCACGGCTTCAAAGTCATGCTCTCTATTTAGTGGGACCAGCTCGGTGTAGTCTATTATCAGCTGTTAAATCCGGCCGAAACAATCACAGGGGATCGTTATCGAACGCAATTGATGCCTTTGAGCCGAGCATTAAAAGACAAACCGCCGCAATACAACGAGAGACACGATAAAGTGATATTGCAGCTCGACCTCATGTTGTTCAAGTGGTCCAAACATACTTGGGAACGTTGAAATAGGACGTCCTACGCCACCCGCTGGATTCCCCAGATGTTGCTTCCTCTGACTATCACTTGTTCCGATCAATCAGACACGGCCTGGCTGAGCAGCACTTCCAGAAGTATGAAGAAGTGAAAAAATGGATCGATTCGTGGATCGCATCAAATGATGACAAGCTTTTCCAACAGGGGATTCGCATATTGCCCGAAAGATGGGCGAAAGTAGTGGCCAGCGATGGACGATACTTTGAATCATAAAGACACAACCAGTTTTTTACAATAAAGCTTTAAATTTTGTAAACGAATGGCACGTTCAGAGTCTTAGACCTAATAATAATGTTGAACGCGGGTTCTTTTTCTTTCATTTTCGGCGACGGTGGAATTAAGAGCGGTTCGCAGATAAAGGTTTCCGGTTCGTTTGTTTTATTTATCCGTCCAACGTACGAACCGTGGAAGACGAGAGTCGAGAAACGGGGGATCAGGAAGAGAGCGAAGGAGAAGTCGGGAAATTAATCGGTGTCAGTTTCTCAATACGATCGTGTGTGGCTCACGTTCGCGTTCGGCGTCTACTTAAACGATTTCCGCCAATGTCAAGCGATAAGACGCAATGAAACGCAATTATTATGGTTGACAAAAGACAAAGTGTGATTGTTCAAGTAATTACAAGGAGCCAATCTCCAATGAGGTTCGTTGAACAGGATTTTAATATCATCCTCTGATACAGTGCGGTCAGAATTGTTGTTTTAGTTTAGCAATTTTTGTAGTAGATAACCCACTTAAAGTTTTATGTAAAATTCGAATTCTGAAAGCATCTTTTTGTTTGGTTCGTTTGAGTTCAGATTACATTACAACGATTTCTTTCCTTAAGAGTTAATTCTATCTGATGCACGTATACGTGTGTGTATGTGTGTGTATGCGAATCAACTCTTTTTAGCCCTTTTTGTTCCCTCTTCCAATACAGTCGTTCCGTTTGGAATTAATAATGGTAACTAAAAGAAATGTTGTTTTCTCCGTTTCTTCTTGCGCTTTTTTCGCGTTCGGTCTTTCCCTTTTCTGTGTTCCTTCGTCGGATAAAAGTTCTTAAAGTAACTTCACGAAACACTGGATACTCTACTTAATTTAATTCATTACTTTCTTTCAGTTCGTTCCCTTTACTATCTCGATCCATTTCGCTCCAGTTCGTAGCGTTTCAAATTGAAATTGCAATATTTCTCCATACATAATCATTTTGCACAGGTACGAACTACATTTATTTTTGCGTTATTGCGAAATTGTAGCTCGTTAAGTTGTTGAATGTATTTCGGTTCCTCTTTTTGCTAAAGCTTTTGGAATATAAATTCGTTTCTATTTCAATCTACCACTTTTATATTATTGCACACGTAAAAGAGCCAAATGTATATGAAATTAAACGATTTTTCGTTGTAAAATCTTTTTTGATTAATTGTTTTTATTTCGGCGTCGTACTCGAATCGAATGCGAAATGAATCGTTTAAAGTGGAGCCCTTGATGTTAACTACGTGTGTGGGAAGGATTGAAATGGTAAAAGTGCTTGAGGCGTTACAACTGTAATTGCTTATTGTTGCAGTAGTACGTGTGAAGAAGTGAAGCTAGTTAAATTGTACGAAACAAAATTGGATTATTTCTCCATTTTTAGTTCGAAACGAATGAAATGAGGCCGAACTAAAGTTGGAACGAAATAATCGAAAAAGAATGAACAGAATCCTTCCTTTTAAATCGCAATGAATGGACGAAATGATAAATAAATTTCTCTGCGATTACTTTTGATCAAATATTTTCCCTCCCTTTCAATCGCGCTAATGAATTTAGAATTAATTCGGAAAAGGGGCGCTAATTGTTGCGAATTTTTCAATTGGCCCTCTCCGTTCTTTTCTATTAAATACGTTTTATTATCCGTTTTAAAGCATTAATTTTTACATCTTCTTCCGTTACCGTTACGTTTATTACACAATGTACGATTGCCGGTGGATGAACTTCAATTAAATTTGTGGAAGAATTTAAGTGAACAGATTCGCAACGGTGCACGGAATGGTAACGAACCCGACAGTCGTGTGTTTCCTTCTTCGAGTGCGTTCTTCGCTCGATCTCATTAGAGTTGATAGCACTTGCGCGACATACGGAATAAAAGCTCGTATCCGTGCTTCAATTGTCTTAATTTTAAAGCACCATTTGCAAAATGCAAAAGGACTCGATGTAAAATATATATTTACATTTACATTTTTCCACTTGGCCAACGTTTTCCGCAGCGTAATTTCATACATCAACGGAAAGGACAAGATGACGTTTTTCTCATTAGATTTCACATTCTTGCCACTTGCAATAACAACAAATGCATTAGTAAGGAAATGCGCGAGCTTTCATATGAAAGCGCAGATGGTTTAGCCCAAAAAGAGAAAGAAATAAAGATGCAAACGCTGTGATTCATTATGTTGAAGAACTCGTATCGTTTGATGCGTTGAAAAACATTCGGCAATTATATTCGTTTTGGCAAAATAAATGTTTGCTTGTCACGAGCATTAGGCCAATAATTTTTCGGTTGGTCTCATATAATTCCGAAGCAGTTTTAAAAGCAAAATTTTTCGCCATATACAATTTGATATGTGTTTTCACGGTCGAGGAACAACGTGAGCTTTAGGGCAACGAAAAAACAAGTAGCAAAAATAATAACCGATAGAAGTAAAAAGGGCGTTTGGTAACTCGGGAGTAGTAACATTGCCTTTTTTTTTCTTTTGGCCACATACATGTCAGTTACAGGCGAAAGGAAACGGGGGCGATGAATTTTTCTTTCTGCGTGTTTCGCAAATAAATAACGCGCTTAGTGCAAAAGAAATAATCTCCAGTAATTGGAAAAATTGATTTAATCGACTAATTTTTTGTTGTAAGCTTCAGTGTTGCGTAAAGGTATGGAAATGAAATATTTGTAGCTAATTTATGTAAAATCGTAAATATAATTAAGCCGGAAAAAATGAGGGAAAGTTTCCTGTTACGTATGTCTCACGTTCTCTCGTAGCTATTTCGAGAATTCAAATGCGAAAAAGGCCCAAACGCAAACGATCTTTTATTTATTAAACAATAAACAATTGCGAGGTGAACCACTTTCGGATTCAATTCAGGCCTTCGGATCGTTTTTCTTGTTCACATCGATTCCTTTACCTACCCCTACGTTCATTCCATACAGTTTGCTATTGTTTTCTATTTAAAGAAACGAGAAATAAGGGATGGAACAGAGAAAGAGAGCGAGAGAGAAAGAGTGTGAGAGGGTTGGAATTTCCATTGATAACATTAACATTTCACATACAATAGTTTTTGTTTTATGTTTTAGCGCATAACGATACGATATATATTTTCGGGGATAGCGAAAAGGAAGAATCGTTGGCAAAACGAGCAGAAATGTTCAGTGTTAAAATAACAATAATAAAATGGAAAAAGAAAGAAAACGGAAGCAAGAAGGAATGAGTTAGAGTGCTGCGGTGGTTATCCTCATACATTTGTAAAGCAGGTGGAATATTGAATGCGAAAAGGGCGAGCAGCAGCAAGAAGAGAGAAAGAACGACTCGATGTTATTTATATTTTTTGTCGCTCATTCCTCTGTCCCTTTTTTCTTCCGTTGAGATATTACAATTCAATACCACCTTCCTTTCGCGCGCGCAAAAAAGAAAACAGCAAACCTCCACATTTCTTCTTTGCCACGAGGGCCGAATGTAGCAC
Source organism: Hololepta plana (assembly GCA_963695495.1). NCBI lineage: Eukaryota > Metazoa > Arthropoda > Insecta > Coleoptera > Histeridae > Hololepta > Hololepta plana. The sequence goes on along the minus strand of OY968838.1, from coordinate 2,308,576 downwards.
GTCGAAACGTACGGTGCAGAAGAGAATATTAACTGGAATATTTATTAAGTGCGAATCGACGAAATGAACTGAGCATAACCGAATTGATGTTGCGCGTTTTTTTCTTATTTACGCCACATAGGATTATGATTGTTTCAGTATTTTGTTGGTCGCAAATGAAAGTCGTTTATTTTATTTTTTGTAATGCAAGGGTGGGTTAATGAATAACTTGTTTTCATTTAAATTGCAGGTTAGCATGGAAAGAGGATGTAATCAAAAAGAGAAAGCACATAGATCTAAAAATAAAAGACCTTTATTGGTTATTGGGAAAAAATCAAAATTATCACTCGAAGACAAAATTCTGATTTATTCCTTGAATTAAGGAGTTGTGCTAGTAAATTATTGGCAGAAGGCTCGGCTCAAGAAAACGATTTTGTATTTATTCGGATTCGTCATTTGATCACAGCAATGAAAAAATCGCAACAAATAATTCGATTGAACGAAAAAGAAGCCGTAATCCTTCTAAGTGGGACCGAAATGTCCAAAAGCATAAAACATATACTTATATAAAGAAGTTTTACAGTAATAAATAAATAATTCGACGACTGATTTTGAATTAATAACTTTCTTTCACTTGTCAAATCGATTAACTCCCTTAATCGTAGTAAGAAAAGCAATTACTCCAAGAATATTCCATCTTATACTTTTTATATGTCGTTAGATTAAAGATGCGTGTATGGTAAATGCAGTCTACATCGTGTTTTTGAGTTTTTATGAGTTTAATGCAGGTCATTTTCAAAATTTGTAGTAATAAGCATTAGAAAAAAAAAATTGACTCGATAAAAAAAAATTGACAACTTGATCGTGTCCTATGTTGCGTAAATAAATAAAAAAAACGCACGGTATGTTATTTGCTAAAAAGCGCGTGAATGGTTTTCGTATTGTTCCCTTGGAAAGTAAATAAAATACCAACGAAGAAAAGAAAAAAGGGCTTGAGGGTGGATGAAATGTTTAAAAAAAGAGACAACCCTTAACGAAAAAAAAAAAAAAAAGAGAATCGAGCGCCATTTCCGCCTACGAACCCCATTTTTATTTCCACGCCCTCGTGAAATATGTATACGCACATACGGGTATTCTAAAAATGTTCAACTCATTAACGTTTTAAACCCTCCACCTACAGCAAGGAGACTTATTACACCAGCCCCGTATTACGTGTCGGCGCTGATGTAAAAGGGGTTAAATAAAGCGAAGGACCATTTTGAAATGTTCCTAGTTGCCATTTTCGTTTTAATTAAAAGGAAATAAATAAAATTAAATAAATATATTTGGAGTAGTATAAATAGAACAAGAATTCGCTTCTGCCTTTCAAACATCCATTACCTCTCCTTGACTAAATTGTATTTCGTTTAATTAAAGATGATTGTGCGAAAGGTTTAAGAGAGGATTAATTTATTATCTATAATTATCCATATTCTAAGGGCCGAGAATTGCAATCTCTCTCGCCTGTAATTTTTAGGTTAATTAACGATTAACGAATATTTATGCAGGATAATAACGATTTGGGGTGGTTCCGTTTCGTTGGTGGTATAATTAAAAGTCAACCTGATAGCGTTGTAGGCAAATGTGACGTTATGTTACATCGATGAATTCACTAATTTAATTATTATTAATTATCATGTTCCAACGTGGTTTGTTCATGACTTTTCCTGTTGTAGATAAATTAACGTTAAACGAAACAAAACAAAATCTATCTTCAGATCAAACGTTTCCTACCTGTGCGCGGTTGTAGTATTAATTCTTATTTAAACTTCAATTTAATCGACTGTTATTCATCTTGGGCTAATTTGTATGACAGTCGAATTGTTAAAATGCGAATTGTTTACAAAGACGCGGCGCATCCACCATAAACACATCGATAAAACTACTACGCAAAAATGAATGGGGATTTTGGCAGTTTTGTAATATTTCGCTTTGCTAATAATTTAATTTTTATTAATATAATTGCAAACTTCAATCTTAATTATGGGAATACACTGATTTTTGGCCAGGGAAAATTTAATTTAATATGTTTTGCAGATAATGTCATAAGAGGGTTTGTCTGAACCTTTCAGGCGTGCACTTTGGACTTTCGAGCATTCCCAATACTTGCTGAATGTATTAAATGGTTGCGGTTGGTGGTTGAAAACCGTTCTTCGTCGCATTCCACATGGTCTCAATGGAATTTGTGTTGATATTAACCTTGCGAAAACATTTTGCACTTCGTTCAATATTTGGCGAGCCCTATGAAAAGGATTACGTCTCGCAAGAAGGACAATGTTTCTTTAGAGTCGTAACGTGTCGAAGTCCACTAGCAGGCCTTCTGTTGGCACTTCCGGTCTCTCGAAGGCGAGCTACTGTGAAATTTCGCAAGATTTTGGGCCAAATAGCTTGAGGGTTGGATGGATGAAGGGTTGAAGGCGATCTTTGATTCATTTTATGCTATAATAATATCGTTAGAGGTGATATAAGCTTTCAAAGTAACCAAAATATGCACAAATTACAAATATCCCTGTTCACTTTTGCGTAGATATAAAGTATTCGATTCCATTTCGATACGTTTAAAGGCGATTTAAAGGAAATCGATTAAATTCGCGAAAGGTGGAAAAAAATTATTCGCGATGGGAATTTTGATTCGATTTTCCTAGCAAATTAATACGATTGAATCGTATCGCTTCCTATCAACACCTGCTCTATCAATTCGTGGAAACTTTTCACTTTTTCTTGTTTGTTTTTCTGCGATGGAATTTGCCGCAATAAAACTGCGAAGGTAAATCGATTTTACTAATTATATATGATACGAGCGAAATTGAATTATAAATCGTCTTAAGCAGGAACACCCGTAACGATGTTGTGCGTGTAACGGAGTTCGTGTAAAATATGGATAAATATAATAAAATAAATCTAAATATATCTAAATAACTCTAAATTTATGAATATTGGATAGAGATAGGTGGAGGAGAACGATTATAAGTGACTGCCGGAGTAAACCTATAAATGTCAGGGATGCCGGTGTACGTAGAAAAGTAAATGAAGGGACATACGTCACTTCGTGTAAGTGGAAGAAATCGCTTCGCCTTGAATTATACACTCATCTTACTCTCTCGCCTTGCATCTTCGGTTGAATTGTTAATCATACCAGATTCGCTTAACAGAACGATTCGATTATTCCTCTCTCTCTCTCGCAACCCATTAGTTTGGATAACTTTAAAGAACGAATTGGCGCGTTATATGAAAAAGGGAAATCGAACATGTAACGTTTGAGATTAGATGCTCGTTTTATTTTTGTTAGCTGGCAATATTCCCGTAATAACCGTTCGTGCGTATCCTTGAGTGGCGCGAAGAAAAATCGCAAAATTGGAGAATAGAGTTAGATAAGGTAGAGGATGCGACGGAGGAAAAAAGAGAATCAAGGTGGGATGGGGTGATTTCCCCTTTGCAAATATGCTCGCAAAATTGCTACAGATCTTTAACAGTCGAACGACAGATATTTTTCTCCTTTTTCTTCCTGTTGTTGATTCGTTTAATGTAAAATCAATGTTAACAAGAAGCCTTCGCCACTTCGGGCCGATATCGATAAAGAAAATATGACTTTTTTGATGGCAGTTTCGCCGGAATGTAATATTATTCCGATCGACATTTGATACCTTCGATGTTAATAAACTCGATATTAATGTGTGTAATAAACGTCTTGATGGCTTTTAATGAAACAGGAACGAGGTCGTTAAGTGATCATCAGGAAGGAGGCAAAGGAAAAACAGTTAATAATCGAAATGAAAGCGAATCTTCGATTTAATCGATGGCACGAGCCGCAAGAAGAAGCCGAACGAAACTAAAGTAATAATTGTGTTCGAGGACGATCGCTAATGAATGGCAATTCATTTAAAAAGTGAACAATAATGGATAATAACGATGTTTGAATGTGAATTAGCGTTAATAATTCTCAAGCTAAACGCCACACTTGCGACTGGCGTTTGAATGCACAAACGTACACATAACAATTACGTATCGTAAATTTGAATTTAAATGCATTTTGATTGAGTGCTACGGGTAGAGGGCCCTTTTCAGTCGGATGCAACCAGTGCGTCTATGTTTGTGCGAGCATGAAATAGGGCCTGAACGTGGCACAATTATCGCTTGCAATAAGCCCGAGCGGAAATTGTTACTTTTTGTTGGAATTCCGAGCGAACTATTTGTCGTGATTGATGGCCGAAAATATTAATCTCGTTCTTCTACTCGTACACATTCACTTTTTCCTTTACCATATCATGTTGTTTGTTATTGGAAACGTGTCATTCACAATACGGTTATTATTTATGGAAGGAAAATGCGGAGTTTCCTCAAATATTTGTTCTTTATTGCTACATCATTAATAACATGAAATAAGAACTGTTTTCAGAAATCAAGTGTAATATATTTGTTTCTTCGTCCTTCTACGTTTTATTCGTTTACCATTATACAAATGTTAATCGTTAAATTATCGGCAAGAATATCGTCTTGGGATTGCTAATGAGAAACAATCAGTTGCGCTATTTAAACAATTAATTTCTAGTCCAGTGAAATTAGAATGAAATTAGGCCAAACTTCAGAAAAATTCCGAGAAAGTTCAATTTTTGTATGAACCTTCATAATGATGTGCTTGGTAAAATGTCTAAAGTCTCCTTCGATCCGAATTGAGCTAAAGATTTTAAATGGTGTCAAAGATGGCCAAGAATGTTTTTTCGTGAATCGTTAACGGGCACTTTTACAGGAAAACTATACATTATCAAAGTTGTAGATCACGAAATTCCCCACAAAAAAGTTATTGTAACTTTTATTCGTAGGAGCAGCCGTTTTGCAAATAATTCGAGATAAAAGTGGTAAACTTCTTATGAAATATGTCGAGAATTGAACAGGTTTTAAAGCTGTGTAGCTTTAACAAAAGTTGAGTATCTGTGAGTGTCAATACAGACTTCTTCTGTTGGAGCTTTGTATAATATAAAGCTTGGGGCCAACGAATTCCATTGTTGAAAACCGCGTGTCAATAAATGTGAGCGCATAATTTATTAATTCCTCTTTTTTTCAAATAAGTTAAAAACTTAAATTTTTCCTTTCTTAAAGATTGATGAAGCATTGCCGCAAACTCCACTGCATGCAATAGTAAAATATGAGCCTTACACTTCGGAAGTAAAGTCATACGTTGTGAAGAATACATTTTTTATTCTATTCTTTCTTTACCAGGTTTCAAAAAATAAATGTTTTTTTCGACAGGGACACGTTGGGACGTTGGAGATGCTGTTAAGTGTTTAATTTCGAATTATTTTCAAAACGGTAACTCCTACCTACGAATAAAAGTGACAATAACGTTTTTGTAGGGAATTTTTTAATCTACAGCTTTGAGAACGTGTGCATTTGCTCTAAAGGTGACTGTTATCGAGATATTCACGAAAAACCACTCTTGGCTCTTTGACACCATATAAACTCTTTAGCTCAACTCATATAGGTGGGGACTTTTGACATTTTGTCAAGGACATCATTATGAAGGGTATGCAAAAGTCCAGCTTTCCGGGAATTTCTCCGAAGTTAGGCCTAATTTAACAGGACTATTCTTGGTCCTTTAATTTTCGTAATTGGTTTTGGCAAAGAAGTCAGATTAGTGTTTAACAATTACCTAATATCCTTCAACGTAATGGCACATTAATATCAATATTAGTCTAATAATGTCACTTACGTGTGCTCGTATCCGAATGTGTATATATTGGCGTTTGTGTAATAGAATTATCGTGTAAAGTTCATACATTAGCGGTTAATCTGTCAGCAGCAGCTTTACCAATAAATTCATTTGTCTACTCTATCTAAATTTACAACGGCCCCCAAAAGTTAATGATAATTTCAAAATCTTTTCTAGGTCACAATGGAAGCGAAAATAATTTATGTCACAATGGCAATAGTAAAAGAACCGTAAATAAAAAATCCGTTTAAAATTTGATCTTAACGATTCGAAATCGAAACGTAATTGAATATTTGTAATCGCGTAATTAAACGACGGCAACAAGTATTCAGTTAATTTATTGTTTACCAAAACCCAATAATAATTCATTAAAGTCCCTGTAAACTAAACGAACCGTTCGTAATTAACCGTTTCGTCGATCGAATCGCTGATAATAATAAAAATTATTTGAATTAAACAGAACAATCTATAATTAAGCGCAATCGATGTTGATGGCCGTAACGAAAACTATCATCGACGATCCCGTACGTATAATATTTAATATTATCAGTTACGTTAAGCTTACTGGGTAAGATTTGATCATTTCACGTGGAATTAATATCTCTTCTAATCCGGCATTAAATCCTCTCAAACGTTTGCCGTTTAATATAATTGCGTTATTAAATTGCGCAATTGATATGTACAGGGTGTTAAAAAGAAGTGTCACAAACTTGAAGGGTCGATGTATTTGCCCAAGATAAGCAGAAGAGTCTTAATGAACATGGGTCTTTTTCATTCACAAAACTTTCCCATTGTCGTGTCGTATTTAACAGTAGCTTTGTCATAAGCAGAATTTGTAGTTGATGTTAAGCACTTAATGAGAATTTTTAATGGAAGATAATTTACAAAATCGCTAGATTGAAGCTTTCAAGATTTCTTTCTTTTTGGATATTTGGAAAGGTTAGTAAATGAGCTCGAGGTACTAAATCAACCAAAGGATCAAAGATTCCACTAAATTCAAGCCAAGGCTTGATTGCCGATGATTTTCGATAGAGTTCGAAGGTGATTGTGGTAAACATGTCGTGCATCTTATTTGAGTTATTTCTGCTTTATTTTTTTGTTCATAGTTTATATTATTTTAACAAAATTACACAATATAAAAGTTGCAAAATGTTTTGAATCTTCGAAACCGTCCATTTCTGCTTATCTTGGGCGCTTACTATCACCCCTTAAAGTTTGTGACAGGTTTCTGTAGCGGCGCTATTTTCGAATGTGAATCTTCAAAAGGCAATTATCGAAGCGCTTTAATACACCTTTTAATTCAAAACTATCCATTTCATCTTCTATTCTAAGATTTATGTCATTAAATCCAACGAATTCAATATGGTGTGACGTGTGAAGCGATAATTTTCGATTCAGAATGACAAAGTGCATCTAATTATAATAATTCCAATTATACACACATTAAACGTTGTCGGTGATATTTTGAATCACCCTGTATTTAGCCTTCACCTATCTTCGTTAAGACTTTTCTGCTTATCTTGGGTGCTACTATTACCCCTTAAAGTTTATGACACCTTTTCTTAAACACCCCGTACATAAAGTCTCGAATATAAGCATGATTTAATATTGCCCTAATTTCCATTTGCCTTTGCAAAATTTGTGTAGACTCAATTTTCAAGAGGCAATTATCGAACCGTTTTACGACACCGTACAAGTCCCTTTAATTTAAAACTATCCATTTCACCTTCCATTCCAAGATTTATACCATTAAATCCAACGAATGGGAAAATTGTAACCGTTAATTAATTCCGCAGCTACTTCCTTTCGCATTGGACGGATTTTCATCGCCCGGAATTAGGCGCGTTTAGGCGTATGGAAGGTGGCAAACGACGAGGAAGAAGAATATGTGATTTAATTCGCAACCTTTCATTTGCTATACGACTGTCGACGAGTCGTTTCTCAAAGTACTTCCTTTCCTGCGTCGTACATAAAAAGTTCATCATCGCACGACTAAAAACGTTAAGATTCTTTTTGCCCGTGCGCTGATTATTTACCGGAGGATAAAAAAGAAATCATCAACCCTTTCTTCCTTTTCATACAAGGCAATAACAACAACGGCGGCATCAACGCATCTGCTCATCTTCAGAGGCATCTTTTCACGGCTCATTTTTCTACATAAAAATAAATTTTTTTACTCATTTTCGTGAACGTTGAAACCTGAAAATATTCTATGGCCCATGTGCCATTCCCGTTGCTTTCTTCAATTCCATTTTCCGTCCTATTCGTCTCCTCGGTCGGCAATACGTTTCTCTCGTCTCAACGTGAACCGGTTTCGGATATAAAGGTTAAAAATTCCGAAAACGTTGGAGATAACATAGATAGCGTTTAGAATACGAACAAGCCTCCACTCTTAAATTTGCATTCAACCGCTAACAACAGCTAGGAGGAAAGAAAAGGAATTTAATGGAGACGCAAAAATAGTAAATTCGGAGACGGTCTTAAAACGAATCCTCCAAGGGCAATTTTTAAATGCGGCTGTTCGCTCCGCAACATCGACGAAGGCTCCGCGAAGTATTAAGTTGGAAAGATTAATACTCGAACCTTGACCGATATACTGTTATTGTAAATTGATACGTTTTATTCATTTCGCATTCCTATGTTTTTATAATCTGCATTCCTTCACGTAATGTGAAGCGATTATTTCGATATTAAAAAGGCACGTACATCTGTTAGTTGATGCGGTCGGGGAAATTCTCCTGAGAAAAAATGTCAGCAAAATTAATTCGTTACATCAGGAGGAAGGGGACGTTACCCCACCCTCAAACGAAGTTTTCTTTTTATCGAAATAATTGAAAGAACGAGAGTTGAAAAGTAATCATCAATCACAAAACATCAACGTAGAAAATAAAGTAGTTGTTAAGAGACAACCAGTTTTTCTCTTAAAACCCTTTTCGACAACCAGCAACAAAAAAAGCATCGGGAATACAAATCAACCAAGATTTGTCCAACGATCACACATAAAATGGTCCTTCGAGCCGGATAGGTAGAAAAGGAAGATCATCAAGCGTTCCAGCGTGGAAATCAACGTCAAGCGTTCCAGCGTGGAAATCAACGTCAAGCGTTCCACCAGGTGAACCATCATCAGGCGTTCCAGCAGGTTAACCATCGGCAGAAGCCGTTCGAGAAGCAACAGTGAGGTCGAACATCATCAAAGTGAGTCATCCTTTATTTTTTTCTATCCGTTTTTGCATTTCCTATCGTATAAAATCTCGTATCTATTTGCGGTAAAATGGCTGAACCCACTGCGAGACAACTCAACGGTAGTCGTATGGCATTTTTAAGACAGATAATTAATTTTGAAAATTTTATTAACGAATTTGCAACGATAGAAATATCAGAGAAACATATCGAGAATTTAAAATCGCGATTAGAGAAACTAGAAGAAAATTTTAACAAATTTGAGTCTACACAAACTGCGATTGAGATAGCATCAAGCGATGTGGAGGAGGAATATAAGAAAAGAGATGAGTATGAGTCGCGTTATCACAATTTAGTGGGCGAAGCACGTGATTATATAAGCAAACACAATAAAAACATTACAAATATAGAGAGTATTTCACCTAGGCAATCTTTCAGTTTAAATCAACCACAAAACATTAAATTGCCAACGATAGAATTACCCTCTTTTAGTGGTCAATTCACTGATTGGCGTGCATTCGAGGATACATTTTTGGCTTTAATCGATCGAAACGATTCGCTCAACTCTGTGCAGAAGCTTTGCTACTTGAAATCCTCGCTAAAGGGAGAGGCGTACAATGTCATTCAAGCACTAGAGACAACAGATGTAAATTATCGGATAGCCTGGAATCTTGTAACCGAAAGATACAGTCATCGACGACGAATAGTCTACAGTCACGTCAACTCATTGTTGAATTTAAAGGCGACATCATTAAAATCACTAATAAATTGTTTAGAGCAAAGTTACCGATCTTTGGATTCCTTAAACATTCCAATCAAACAATGGGATGCAATACTAATCCCCATAATTCTATCAAAAATCGACATAAGAGTAGCACGCGAATGGGAATCAAAGGTAAACGCAAATCTAAAGAAAGACGAATTGCCCACATACGACACAATGTTATCGTTTTTATTAGAAAAGTCAAATACAACAGATATTATTAAAACATCAAATCATCCGCTCAATCCACAATATCAAAAAAGCGTTCCGAGAACGTTTGCGACAACAACTCAACCGAAGTCTTGTCAAATATGCAAAGAAGAACACAACATTTTTTCGTGCAAGAAATTCTTAGAGAAAAATGTAAACGAAAGAAGAGAAACCATCAAAGCAAGCCATCTTTGTTTCAATTGCCTCCGTGGAGGTCATCAATTAAAAATTTGCCGAGCAAGCAAATGCAAAGAATGCGGTGACAAGCACCACACCTTGTTACACATCAAAAGGTCCACAACAAGCGACACAAGAAATGATGCAACAAACCGTCCAGCGGAGCAGGCTACCATAGCAAATTGCGCAACAAAAGGAAATTATTGTCAAGCGTTATTATCAACTGCAGAAGTCTACATAAAGAATAACGACAACGAGATACATAAAGCACGCGCGCTACTTGATTCAGCGGCGCAATCAAATTTCATCACGACTTCTTTGTGTGAGAAATTAAAACTACCAAAACACAAAACAAACATGAGAATCTTCGGCATCAATCAAAGAGAAACGCCCATAAAATTCTGCGTGCCAGTCGCAATGGAATCAAAAACAACAAATTATGAAACAAACATTTCATGCTTAGTAATGGATGAAATCACTGAAAGCTTACCGTCCGTAACATTCGACAAAAACAGCATTTCTATTCCAAAACACATCACGTTAGCAGACGAAGAATTTAATATATCTAAACCAATCGACTTGCTCATCGGAGTAAATACCTTTTGGGACATAATGATGCCACAAAAGATTACGACGAATAATTCAATTACAATACAAAACACCCAACTAGGTTGGATCGTAGCTGGACAAGTTCCATTTCAAGGCCAATCGAAACAATCGACATCAGTCTATCACACTCGAGAACTTCAATCTGACATAGATTGGTTGTGGAAAATGGATCAAATTGTCCCAGAAAACGAAATCTTAAGTACGCAAGACAAAATCTGTGAAGATCATTTCATCAACACGTTAACACGCAACAAAGAAGGTCGATTTATAGTCAACATTCCTTTTAAAGAAAATATCAGTAAATTAGGTCACTCAAAAACAATGGCGTTGAGGAGATTTTATTCTCTAGAGCAAAAGTTAACGAAACAACCGGATGTAAAACAGATGTACCAAGATTTCCTCGAAGAATATATAAATTTGAATCATATGACAAAGGTGGAAAAGGTGGACGAAAAAGCGCCTCATTTCTTTTTACCTCATCACCACGTACTCCGCGAGAGCAGCACCACCACAAGGCTTCGAGTGGTTTTTGATGGATCGATGAAGACCACTTCTGGAATATCTCTCAATGATGTTCAACATCCTGGACCAGTTCTTCAAACCGAAATATTCGCAATTCTCCTCAGATTCAGGAAACACACTTTCGTTGTCACTTCCGATATAAGTAAAATGTACAGACAGATTCTAATTGATCCAAAACAAAGAGACCTACAATTAATCTTGTGGAGAAACAGCCCTGAAAAACAAGTAGACGTGTATCAATTAAACACTGTCACATATGGTACAGCTTCCGCGCCATATCTCGCTATTCGTTCATTGCTTCAATTAGCAAACGAATGTGAATCCACACACCCCATCGAGTCAAAGATAATCAAAGAAGACTTTTACGTCGACGACCTTTTAACAGGTGGTGATAGCGAAAAGCAACTGAAAATTAGATGTCACACTATAAAGTCGATATTGCAATCCGCAGGCTTTACGTTACATAAGTGGACAAGCAACAGTATGAGTATTGGATCCTCTGAAATCAAATTAGAAAACCATAATTTGAATCTACTTGACGCATCAGGCAATAAAACACTGGGCCTTCTTTTCAATCCTGCTTTGGATACCTTCTATTTTTCACTAGAGAATCAAGTGACACTGAAGCGGTTAACAAAGAGGCAAATACTAAGCCAAGCGGCGAGGACCTTCGATCCTCTCGGCTTGTTATCACCTGTAACTGTGTTGCCGAAATTAATATTGCAAAAATTATGGCAACTAAAATTATCTTGGGATACACCAGTGCCAGACAAGATCGAAAACCAATGGAACACCTATCAAAGAGATAGCAACGAAACGAAAACAATTGCCATTCCTCGGCACTGTTTGAATCCATCAGCCAACAGATACCAGCTTCACGGCTTCTCCGACGCGTCCGAAGTCGCATATGGAGCGTGTTTATACATTCAATCATTCGCAAATAATAAAATCGTGAATGTGCAACTAATTGCATCAAAGTCACGCGTAGCTCCAATTAAAAGTGTCACACTACCGCGCTTAGAATTGTGCGCCGCGACATTATTAGTCGAATTAGCAGACCATGTATGCAAAACTATACATTTAGAATTCGAAGAGAAACATTTCTGGTGCGATTCACAAATAACTTTAGCTTGGATCAACGGGTGTCCGTCAGTTTGGAAAACCTTTGTTGCGAATCGTGTTTCTCTCATTCAAAATTCAACTGAAAAATATCAATGGCATCATGTAGAATCACAAAATAATCCTGCCGACGTTATATCTCGTGGTATGTTACCAAGTAAATTAAAAGACAATAAAATGTGGTGGAATGGTCCATCATTTCTACATTCAGAAAGATCATTTAAAAATACTTCAGTCACTATCGATCAAAATGAAATCCCTGAAAGAAAATCAAACGCACTGATTACAATCCTACCTGAAAGCTATTTTTTATTTGAGCGTTACTCATGCATAGACAAACTAATACGCATAACCGCATATTGTAGACGTTTCTACAACAACTGCAAAAGCAAAGAGAATATCACAGGCAAATTAACGACTATAGAGAAACAACAAGCATTAAACGCGCTCATAAAACTAGCACAAAAGGAGAGATTTTCAAATGAAATAAAGTCATTAACAAACAAAAAACAACTCGCGTCATCGTCGAACATACTATCAATGCACCCATTCTTAGACAGAGAAGGTCTATTACGAGTAGGTGGACGACTGCAAAATTCGGAAGAACCGTACAACAGCAGACATCCTGTTATTCTACCATACAAACACACATTAACCAAATTGATAGCGATCTCATTGCATAAGAAACACCTTCATTGTGGTCCCTTACAACTTCTCTATATTTTAAGGCAACAATATTGGCCTATCAAAGGAAGGAATATGACAAAAACCATTGTAAGAAATTGCATTACTTGTTATAAAAGCAATCCAAAGCCATTACAAGAGATTATGGGGAATCTTCCTTCATTTCGCGTTGCACAAAATTTTCCGTTTCATTATTGTGGCGTTGACTACGCCGGGCCATTACAGTCACGAGAAAGACGATCAAGAGGTTACAAGACGTTCAAGGTTTATATCTGCTTATTTATCTGTCTAACAACAAAAGCTATTCACCTGGAGGTGGTGGAATCTTTGACTAGCGAAGCATTTCTCGCGGCATTCAGGCGTTTCGTTTCACGTCGAGGCAGGCCAAAGTACATGTTTTCTGATAACGGAACAAATTTTATCGGCGCTAAAACAGAAATACGTCGCTTACAACAACAAATTGAAAAAGATCACGAAACGATCTTAGAAAAATTAGATAACGAGGGTAGTCCTATTGAGTGGAAATTTATACCACCGCGTGCGCCCAATTTCGGAGGTTTATGGGAAGCCTCAATCAAATTAGTGAAAAAATCATTAACAAAAATCGTTGCAAATTCAATTTTAACGTTTAGCGAGTTGAATACAGTCTTGACGCAAATAGAAGCGATGATAAACTCCAGACCAATATCTCCCATTAGCGACCATCCCGACGACCTTATTCCATTGACCCCAGCTCACTTTATGATTGGAAGAAGCTACTCATCAGTACCAGATGAAAACTATGAAACAACACCACAAAATCGACTGTCATCATATCAGAATCTTCAACGACTCCAACAGCAATTCTGGACCAGATGGAGAAAAGAGTATTTAAACCATTGTCAAGGAAGATCAAAATGGAAAAAAGAAGGGAGCCAAAACTTGAAGGTTGGCGACATGATCATCATGTTGAATGAGAACGAGCCTCCAAACATGTGGTCAATGGGAAGGATAGTGGAACTGCATCCCGGTGAAGATAAAAAAGTACGTGTTGTCTCTGTACGCACGACAAAAGGGACATTCAAGCGACCAATCACCAAGATCTGTCCTCTCCCACAGGAAGACTAAAACATCGACATCAACGAAAATTGAAGGCCTAAGGCCCTTCAAGGCGGGCGGCATGTTCGCTCCGCAACATCGACGAAGGCTCCGCGAAGTATTAAGTTGGAAAGATTAATACTCGAACCTTGACCGATATACTGTTATTGTAAATTGATACGTTTTATTCATTTCGCATTCCTATGTTTTTATAATCTGCATTCCTTCACGTAATGTGAAGCGATTATTTCGATATTAAAAAGGCACGTACATCTGTTAGTTGATGCGGTCGGGGAAATTCTCCTGAGAAAAAATGTCAGCAAAATTAATTCGTTACATCAGGAGGAAGGGGACGTTACCCCACCCTCAAACGAAGTTTTCTTTTTATCGAAATAATTGAAAGAACGAGAGTTGAAAAGTAATCATCAATCACAAAACATCAACGTAGAAAATAAAGTAGTTGTTAAGAGACAACCAGTTTTTCTCTTAAAACCCTTTTCGACAACCAGCAACAAAAAAAGCATCGGGAATACAAATCAACCAAGATTTGTCCAACGATCACACAGCGGCTAAGGAAGTTAACGCGATCCACCAGTGATAGAATGAAAAGAAAGCGGAGAACGGATCGTCGCACATAATTTAAATAAATGACTCCTCTGATCTGAATCCCATTTTTGGAATTTTTTTTTCGTTGAGCAAGAGAGGAAAAAGAGAGAGAATGGGATCGAACAAAATTATAATTGTTTTGTGAACGGGAGAATTTAATATTCACGCGATCGATTAGGAATTTCCAACCTGTCCGTTAAAAGTGGAGCCGAAAATAAATTTAGCACCGTAATAGGTTAGACGGGACGGATCGATAAGTTCGTCCAAATTTAGACGCTCCACTCTGAGTTTCGTTAATTGAAACAAATAAAGAATAAAACGGGGACGGAAAACTGCTCGCCGTATTAGTCAAATTCCGGCTTCGGATGCTAATCAATCGATAACCATCGTCCTCGAAGCGAAACGTTTCAATTTTTTCGCGTGGAAAACGGATGCTCCCACGAAACGAGTCGAACGACCGTTTAAAGTTACGTTATTATAATCGAACGGCTTCAAGTATCGCGCACGCTTTCGAATTCATTTAACGAACCACATGTTGATGAAAACTAATGGCGTGCGCTCGCTGAACACGGGAAACTTGGTCGGCGGGTTTAACAATGTTAATGACCTTATAACCCCCTCGGAAGACCGAACTTTCTTACAAAATCGCGCTCGTAATTTATTATCGAAAAGTAAAATTGGCGGACGCGCGAGGTCTCGCAAGCACGAACGCAATATCCGGCTCCATGTTTCTCGCTATTCTCCATTTTATTTCGCAAGATGAAAGACTTCCTTCCGGTTTATTATTTTCGTTCTCGGGGAGTTTCGGGCGCAGATAGCTTTTGACGAGGGTAATATCAGAGGACGATGATGATGATGATGATGGTAACGTAGATTTAATGTGCGGGCGCTTTGCTAAAAAAATCCGTTTGCGTTTCGATTGCTTGAAGGAGAACGAAAGAGATAAAAAAAATTGGAGAGAAGCGTGGCAAAAATAAGAAATAGATAGGTTTTGCTGGAGAGAGTGGTAAGTTCTCGTCGTTGAACAAGAACGTCGGGAAATTGAAGATGGTAACTGTTAACGCCGCAGTGAATAACTCATTGTGCGTTATAAAAGTGAATTGCATATAGCCATTGTACATTTATTACTATTGTACATTGATTAGTGTTGTAGATTATTCTAAAAGAAATAAACAGCAATCGACAGACTCTCTTGTTGCGATGAACCGTTTGTTCAACCATTGAAAGAAACAAACGCTAAATTGAAGGTTCATTGCAACAAGAGAGTGACTGTCGTGTTATTTGATTGAGACAAAGCTGCCAACCCATAAATCTGGTTTTGGGCACTTTTGTCTCAACAAAGGGCACACTCTCCCCGAATTGGAAGGGGGGAGATAAGTGCCCGTATAAATTGAATAACATTTGTAATTTAGCAAGAATTTTTGCATTGAACGTTCAATCGTTAGCTTTTCGAGCAGAGTAGAAGGTTTGTATCGTTTCGTTCTCGTTGTTTGTTAGTCGACATCGTTTTTAAATTATCGTTGTCTTTGAAAATTATCATGTATTAGTGTCGAATTGTCGTTGTGTATATAATTGTAAATAGTTGTAAATAAAGGTTAAATTTATTGTGCAACTTGGTCCTTCGAAAAAGAAAAAAGTAGTACTCCATCGAGTACCAAACAGTAACTAAAAAGAAATAATGGGGCGCGCAAAATAAATAGCGACAAAGATGCCTTTTTGGATTAAAGTGGTTCATCTTAGTTGGTCGCGGAGCTGGAGGAGGAGGACAGAAGAATTGTGAAAAACGTGCAAGTTGTTTCTAGTTTATCCTTTCAGGTGGTTGTTGTTCGTCTTTCAGTTAGCGTTCAAAGATTACAACAGCGACGGCAGCAATAGCAATGTGTCCTATGTGAATTGTCAAGATGTAGGTTGAGAATCTAACGAAACTCTTATTACTTTTCCCGACAATTCCTTTTTGTTTGTTTATTACATTGCGGTTCTCCGTGTTCATCATCTCGACAATCGTTCCTTACGTTCACAATTTGTATGTAAATTTTAATTAAAGAAACGCGAAAGAATTATTATTAAGTTTTGATATGCTCGTACGCGCGCATGCAGCATCAGTGCCAAACCAAACAGCATTACTTTGGATAGTTGCTAGTTTTAATTTAACTACTTCATTTGCATTCATATCTTTATTCGCCGTCGCGAAATTACTATCACTCTGAAAGTAGGAATGACGAGACATTATTTCTTTTTGCAACTAAATTCCGGCCATTTAATGCGATGAGGAGGAGTTTTGTGTTCGACGCTTTATTCGTTTAAATTTCTTCTTTCTTTATCAAATCCCATTGGAATTTGTTTTGTAGTAACGCGATTATCGTAATAAATTTAATTAAAAGCTACGAGAGAGTCTTTGGCAACGTTTTATTATTTTCCATTTAAATGGCTGAAATCTTATTGTGGTTTAATTTGATGGAAAGAGAGCCTCCTCTCCTTCTTGCGAAATGGCAAAGATTTAGAATGATCGATAATAAACGGGAGGGAAGCGGTTAGATTGGAGCTTTTGTGCTCGAACGGGAGGTAAAGATGAATTTGTAGCCACGGATGGATGGAATGTATGGGGAGGACTTTTGCTTCTCCCTTAATTTTAAATTTATTTGGCGAACGAGCAGCGGCAACGATGCACAAAAATGTATAACGTTTACCGACGAATCCTTTACATATTATTACATCTTTCCTTCCTTCGTCTTCTTCGTTCGGTTTTTTCCCTCTATTTGTTATCCTAGGGTTAGATGCGAAGTTCGGACACGATTTATGCTATTCGCCACTGTTTGTTATTGGTCGCGAATATTTTGCTTAAATTTCATCCTCGTTTTGCGTATTCGGAATGTTTTGTTAGTACTATTTTTGCAATTACCAAATTGTTTTGCATAACAAATAGCGTTTCGTCTGCTAGTAAAAAGGAAAATGTAAATTATTTATCTGCGAAGTTTCTCGTATGAAAAATTCTTGCTAGTCTCGTTTCATTTGCAAAGATTAAGGTACTTTACCGAGTACTTTATGGCTTGCCAGGGAGACGGAAGGGAGCAAGCGGCGGGCAAAAAAGAGTAAAATTATGTAAATAACTTGTTTTAAAATTGAAAGTTAACGCTTTCTTTTTATATCCGTTGTTGGTGTTAGCTCTTTTCGAGGGGTTCTTCAGATGTGTACACACAACGCAAGGATAACAAGTCATCAAACTTTTTTTAATATAACGAAAAATCTAGGGACTTGTAATGCTTTTCTTGCTCGTTCCCGTTGGTATCGTCCACGGTTTCTTCGCCGAAATAAAGAAGGAGCTCCGTGCTTCATGGGTCTGATGAGACTCTTATGGTCTTTTTTTTTCAGAAAAAAGGGCCACACATCCACAGCAGATTATAATCTATACGAAATAATGATGGTATTTTCAATTCCATTTTTACTTTTCTTATTTACCTCCGTTCATTCCTTGCGGTTGCCTCTTTTTCTGCACGTGCACTAAATAAATTTATTACTGTGTAAAGGAACGTGCCTACTGTTCGCCTACATTCTTCCTCATACTCTTCCCTTGTTTTTTTCTTTTAATGATTTATTCCTACGTAGCACGAGCCCTTGTTTGTAAGAATTTATTCGCCGAGAGAAATAAGCTCTTTGTTTATTTGTTTGCACGGTTTAAATTTCTCAGGGAGACATTGTTAAGAATTTAAGACCCGAAAAAGTTCGTTTATATGCCGTATTGTTTTTGGCGGATGCGCCGGGTTAATTTAAATTTGCTTGTTGATTGAATAAAAACTGCGGTTCTCTTCATTTTGAAACGTGTTAATGATGGATTATTGGTTATGTGTTCGCGGTTTAAAATTATCCTAATTAGTGTCTTCTAGATGAACGTCAGAACAAAATAATTAATTACGTTTCCCTTAAGATTTCATTAATCAATTAATTATAGATATCGGTCTAAAGTATGTGGAGTGACTCCGTTATCGTGTTACCACTAATATCATCGGCAAGTTTGGATGGTGAATTATTATGAATATTTATTAAATGCGATAGTGTTGACGCTTCTCGTGTTCTTATGTTACCAAATGGCGTCGTAAGGTTAGTTAATGAGTAAAATAATGAAGTTCTTAGGGATAAAAAGAAACAATCAAGTTCTACCAAAATTTAACCTTCAATGAAAATTGCCGAAAATGCTGATGCAAATAAATCAAATTGGGGGCTAGCGATGCAAATAATTAATTGATCAATAGCATAATTAATGTTTACTGCAGATAATTACCCTACATTATTTGCGAAAGTTCACCAAAAAATTGCGTATAATAGCAAAAGGAGATAGAACACGCAATAATTATTCATGTAAAAATGCGATCACGATATAAATTGCCAGCAAAATAAAATTTTCCTTATTCAATATAATCTCCTTTAAGAATTAGGCACTGAGCAGAACGTTCAAATTCCACTCCATTTAAAGAAAAAAATCATCTTTTTCTCGTTCTGCTTACACTGCTCCACGGCACACATTGCTTCGTCATTTGTTGGAAACCTTTGAAAAGTGTCTTGAGTTTTGGGTATGAATAATAGTTTGACGAAATCCGGGAAATAGGGCTGATGGTCAACCCCAATGTGAGCAGAAGTATGCAGAAACATGCGCACCTTTGGGAAGTTTTCAGCATAAAATGCTCCCAAATTGTTCCA
Organism: Hololepta plana; assembly: GCA_963695495.1. Taxonomy (NCBI): domain Eukaryota; kingdom Metazoa; phylum Arthropoda; class Insecta; order Coleoptera; family Histeridae; genus Hololepta; species Hololepta plana. The sequence continues at coordinate 2,289,212 of OY968838.1, read as the reverse complement.
AATACTCAGACTCATCCCATCTTTGTCCCAGACAACTGAAGCATGAACCTTGTTTTTGACCAAGGATTTTTTGGGCCGTGGAGAACTAACATGTTTCCATTGTTTAGGCTACTCTTTAATCTCTAGGTCACAGTGATGATTTGACGTTTCGTCCATAGTAACAAGTCCATCCAAAAGTTTGAGGAATTTCTGCAAAACGATAGCAGATTTCCTTTGATCGCAACTCGATTTTTTCAAATTCTAATATATCTTTTTCGCAAACACGCTGATTTCAAAAATTCAGAGTTTGATCACCGATGTCGAACTTTGAAAACTTAGTTATGAAACATCATAGTTGTACACGTGGTAAAGATGTTCACTTTTCTTTATTAAAGACCTTCCATGCTAAGTACTTATCAATAGCTTCTTGTGCGCAAGAAAATTATATGCTGTATAAAAGAGTTTGGCTTTTTTGGATAAAGTTTAAAATGTTATTATAGAGAGTAAAAATAGCGTGAATTGAATATATCTCATTGTTATCTCCCGAGTCGAAAATCACTAAAGAATTTTTGTTCTTGCTAATGAATCCATGCGCGTTCTCAATGTTATTTTCGCCATTGATGCTTTTAATATTCTCAATCGATGATCATCATTAAAGCCTTTGCAAACGTTCTTGAAGCGATTGTATCAATCGTAAGTTACTTGCACGAGATGCATAATCATCACCACGAACATGTTTGGAATTATTATGGCAAATGTTCGCAAATTTAAAACAGAATTTGATAGTGCGCTATAATTTTGTTTGCAATAATCGAAACTACGAAATTTTGGTAGAACTGAAGCAACACATTGATTATTTGGCACAATTCAACAGAATGCATATGGAATTGGGGAGGTAATATTTCGGTTTGGTCAATTGAAGGTTCGTAGTCCTGCAGACAGACAATTCAAAGAACTCGACACGACGGATCTTCTTCCTCGGACAGGTTATAGTCCACACTTTAAACCATCCGACTACCTTCTTTTCTGATCAATGGCGATTTCTTCCTGGTACAAAATTGGCTTTTTATAAACTGTATAACTTTCTGTCAATTTCACATGGATTCCTTGCAGTTGTTTGCAGTGATTTTGGGAAGATGATTGAAAGTCCATCGAGTACACAAGTTCGTGGTGGATTAAACATTCGTAGTTGCAAAAAAGCTTAGCATCGACGCTTCCTCAAAATTACCCCTTGGGGAAACTGGAAATGCTTAGTAACTGAACTGGATTTGCTGCGTTTGCAATACTGCCATTCTTTTTTAGACGCTCATGAACAGTTTAACGTAAAACCGTATGTTTTGGCGTAAGGTAATAATTAGGAATTAGCTCATGGGACGTCGGTTTCGATTCGATCGTTATCAATTTGAAAGCGATGCTGGCTGAGGAATAAAAAGCTAATACTGATGGTTTAAACAGAAAAGTAACCGGAAACTGAAATATGATACAAATTCGAATGGTCATATCGTTAATGATTATGGAAATATTAGTTGTCGTAGCGATATGGAATTAATTCGACTGCTCGTGGTTTTGCAATGTTATTATACGACGTGTGTGCGAGAGAGAGAGAGAGAGAGAGAGAGAGAGATGGAAAAACATGTGCTTGTCAGATATTTCCATTAATTTATTGCCTTTATGGTAAACACCGTTATCCATTCGATTATATTTTAACTTCATGAATAATAATGATTATTTGCCATAGAACACACCGCAGACACTCTCGAGCATTACTCATTCTAACTTTAATTAGAAATTTAATTTCGGGTTTTATTCACTTTTACTACGACGCCCTAAAATCTCGAGTTGAGAGTTTAAAAACTTTAACATGCGATTTCGTTATTGGCAAATTTTAGTGGATAATACAATGTTTACTGTATGTTTTTTTACTAACATTTTAAAGTTTCTTTTTGGAAGTGGATTCGATAACGATTTCAAAATCCTTTTTATCATATTTTTCTTTAAATCAAATCCATGGCCAGAATTATTGTTGTAAAAGAGTGGTAACTGTCAGTGATTCAGGTTCACACATGTGGCTATATTTTTTTTTTGGTGATTTTACTATGCAAATCTGCCTTTGACCATTGTTAAAAATTATGCTTTTCCGAATTGGTAATTTCCAGATAGATAACGACATTTATTATCCACGAAGGTGTTGTTTCGTTCCATTCGAAAAAAATTCGTATTTCGACGTTAAATTTTTCATCATGACTTTAAAATGACGTTAAAGCCATATGACGGAACGTTATTAAATCGTGATTAAAACTCTCTTTCGCACACAACGAAAGATTGCCTCCATCGTCGAATGTGTGAATGCAACTTTTCTTTTGCAATAAAATATCGTACAGCTTAATCCTTAATCCTGGTGCAAGAGATTTAATATGTTCGGTTTTGCTCTAGCTAAAAATTATTTTTCGAAAGGAAATTGGAAAAAGAAAACAATACCAAACGTATTGGACAAGTTCGAAAACGTAGAAAGGGATTTATTTGTGATAAGACTCTCCGCACCGTTGCTGGAAAACTCTGTTCGACCTTTCTCCATCTTGCGCGAATTCAATCTTCCCTCAGTTTCTATCTGTGTGTCTATGTTTTAACGGTGTTATTTATGGTTTTAGGCCTTCGCAGATGTTATCAAAATACCTTCCACTCGACTTCTTATTTTCTCTACCATAAGCTAAATCTCGTTCATCCCCAACCTTTGTTATGTTACTTAGTATTTATTCCACGTGATGATGTGTAATAACTGCGATTTAACGTTCTCTAATATAAATAAGTAGAGAGCATTACTGTTTGATTTCGCTTTCTTTTTGCTGGACTTCAATCAATAAAAGGGAAATGTCTTTCTCCTTGAGTTTTCCTCTTCATATCAAAAATTTAAGATGGTTTAATTTAATTCGTTCCTGGTTCAAAGAGATCGCGAATGATGATGGTAGATAAACAAATTATTTGTAATCCAATTTTAAACAAATTCCGCGTACACTTAACGGGCAAATTCTCGAAGAAAACTTTCGAAAAGCAGAAACTTTTTGATTACGCGAATTTATTAATTTGTCGACGCGGGTTTACTGGAACAAAAACGAACCTCATCAAAACACGAAAAAATAAAGTCCATGCATATTAATTAAACGGGGGAACGTAAATGATTTTATTCGCGTAACCTCGACAAACTTTTTCTTCGCTCCGTGCGGTGGACATTCGCACAAATCCATGACTTTCTTCTTTTGTTGAACGAAAATTTGATAGACACGGAGAAATTGGATTGAACGTAAGAGGATTACAACATCAGAAAAGTATAAAGCACGCCATACGGACGAACGGGAAAAAGGGAGAATAGAAAAAGGGGACGTTTCACAATTTGCACGAAAATGAAGAAGAAAGAGCGAGAGAGAGAGAGAGAGAGAGCGAGCAAAAAAGTGTCGAGAACGGAAGACCTAAGAACAAGACATGTTAATCATGATTTGGAGCAAGACGGGCGTCCTCAAGTCTTCACATCTGATAAAAAAGGGATAAATAAATTATATACACATAGATGTGTGTGGAAGAGGGAAGAAGAAAAGAAAACCTTCCGGCAACATTATTAGAAAAGGGTGGTACGAACGTATCTGTAAATGTCATCGTGTTTTTCCTTCCACTTCTTGCTTCTTCTCCTACTTCGTTCCAGTTCCCTTCACGCGTTCAACTTGTTTACAACATAATCGTCCGATTGGCGGTGCCGGAAGAATGGGGAATTAACGCACGAATTAAGATGTGCGCAGAAATTTTTATGAGATTCATCATCTTTCCGATTTTCCGACCAAATAAATAAACGCCAAAAGCAATTTTAATTGTTATTACGACAAAATAACGGCCCCAAAAACTGAAGAAGAGCAACAACCATTTTTGACGTTGAAACGAAGAGAAACGTGATGGAAGGAATCATGTCAATGGCAAATGGAAACGGACCAAATTTTAAAGTAGTTTAAAAGGGGATTTTCCCTTTGGAACGCGGAAGGAGTCGAGAATACGTTCCGGTCGGCAACGATGTGACCTACAGGATAAAGCCAAGAGCGACCGAATTCTTTCCTTCTGGCGGAGACGCAAACGAAAGAGACAACCTTGCGAGAATCAAATAAAGAACTCGTGATGGAACCGAGAATTATTAAGGGCATTAGCCCGTATAATTTAGCACAACACCGCGCGTCCCGGGTCCGGGCTTCGCTCTTAATAACACTCTACGGGCGCACGGAGTGACGGTTTAAAGTTGAGCCAAGTGAAACCCTCATCGAAACTATTCGCAAACTTCCGTCTAATTGTTTGATTTAAAACTCGAAAATTACACTCGAAAACTCGCTCGAACGATACACTTTCGCTTTACGCAAATTGCCCGATTAATTATTGAGAAAACGTTATTGAAACTACTTCCCCATATGGAGAACTTGTTAACCTACTTCCTGTTAATTAAACGGATAAAAAGTGAAATATGGTAGACAGAGAGTGTGTGTGTGTGAGAGAGAGAGAGAGAGAGAGAGAGAGAGAGAGCAGGAAAATTGGTATTTATTAATATCCGTTATTGGATACTTGTACAAAATCGAACGTGTTTGGTTTTAGTAAAAAAAAAGCGAAAACTCTAATCGAAAAATTAATTATACGGAACTAACTTCGATTCTAATTATTACCTTTTTCCACCGCTCGCCCCGTGAAAAAGGGCGGCATCGACAAGGGGTCGGGGTTTGTTGGTCGCTATTCGGATGTAGATTAATCGTAATCTCGCGTTTAGATTGAACGTCATGTACGGATTAAACTGCGCGTTTCCATCTACAGGAGGATCAAATAAATCCATCGTTTGCGAATTTTTAAATGCTCTTTTAGAGGAAGGGCTTGAAGAGCGCAGAATCTCGAGCCTCGTGTTAAATAATAACCGTTTCGAATTAAATTAATTCGAAAGGTGCGGGGTTGGAATTTAATATGTCAAGTGGTAAGTGTACTTTACGCTCTACCACCAACTACTATTAACCTCTTAAGAGAGATGGTGCGCTTAAAGATTATTTATCCGAAACAGGAGTTTAATTCTTGTGGACGTACCTGCTCTCACGTGAGAACGCGAGCGAGATGCAGGTAGATACGAAGAGATGTTGCGAGTGGCGCTGGAGAGAGATTTGTTAGTCAAAATGTTAGAGTGTTACTTTATCAAACAATGTACGCGAATTTAGCGGACGTAATAGTTAAAACCCGCGCGTTAAAGTTAACTTTGTTGTTGCCTTAAATTTCGATGAATGCTAGAGAAATTATAGTCGCCCAGCAACGCAGCGACGTCGAAGCAAAAAGAAACGTGCAGGAAGCCGAAGAAGAAGAGCTCGATTTCGCGTTATCGACATTATAAAGTTTCCCCCTGTTAAACGCCATGTCTATAGTTTTTAAAGTTGAACATTTAATTTTATTTAAGTATTGTAAATTATCAATATGCATTTTACTATCGCGGTTCGCTGCCAGACGGGCCTTATCGCTCGTGCAGTTGGGCGATAACGCGTTTTCGGCGAAATGTTTATTGAAAGTCTGTGAGTCTTCCTCGACAGCGCGGTTGCATGCAAAGATAGGAACATTATTGTTAAAAGGTAGCTTCTTGAGAACACATCATCGCGAACAGCATTTTGTTCTTACGTATATTATTTTACATATTGTTAAAAGTAGTGCTTAATAAATAGGCTAGTTAAGAAAAAGGAGTATTTATTAACGAACCACCAAAGCTCGCGCCTTGGAGCTAATAGTGCAACAACGCGACAACGTTCACCCCCATTTGATTTTTTGCTTGCATTCCTGCTTTTCATCCCTTCGCATTAATTCACTCTCTTCTTTACCGCCTATTCCTAAATATCGCTGTTATTATTATCATAATAATAATAGCGATATTTTATGTTAAGTTATTATAAAAGACAACGTAACTTTATTGCGAAGCAACATGCAATTAAGGCGCACCGTATTACGGCTTAACCCCATTGTTTCATTATCATCATCATCATTGTTTTTAATGAAGTTCGTCGTCGTATTGAAAATTCAATAAGGGCGGCACTCGGCCCGTTTCCTTTTCTTCTTTTCCTCTCTCTTTCACTCTTCGCCCGACCCTTCTTTATCTGAGCTTAAATGGACTCGAACGGATTCGATTCTCTCTTAGAGCCCCTCTCTCACTTCTTTCCAACGTCTTTTACATCTCGATAAATTCCATTCTTCTTCCATTATTATCACCATTACGGAGGAAATCTTTTCCTTATTGTTTTCACGTTAAAGGGATACCTGTTTGAAAAAAGAAAAGAGAAAACGTACCACTTCTTCTTCTTCTCGCTCAAAGCTTACGTTTAAATTGTAAACTCTTCTGGTTCTAAAGCTCAAGGAAATGAAAACTTTTCTTTTACAGCAACGAGCAAACGTTTATGAATGTTTTAGAATTCGGACATTTCCATTAAATGTTATTATAAAATTGCTTCAGCGATAAACAATTTCAAGTAAATAAAGTGGTAAATTGTAAACGCCCATTGCATGCATTGACAAATTAATGTTCAATCGAATGTATTAATTAAATGGCACCCGAGGAATAAGTCGAGTCTAGTAAATAAAATAGCGGGGCAATGAGCAAAAAGGAGGAAACCGGAGGTGGATTAAATAATCCAATAAAATTAAAGGTTAACATCATTAATTTATTTTAAAAAGACGTAAAGCTATTAACATAAGGTTTCCCTTAGTATTATTTTCCATTAGATTAAGTTGAACGTAATGGAAACTATCATTATTATTAGTATCGTCATCATCAACATAATTATTATTAATATCATCATCATCGTCACTAACGATAACTAATATAATCGTATTAAGGGAAAAAACGGTAATAGTTAATAAAGGAAGAACGAGGAAAATGAAGGGAAATTATTTTCTTGATATCAAGTTGATGGATAATTTTCAATTATAGTAGATAAAACGAGCGAGTAATACTTTCTTATAAATAAAATAAAACGATAATTTGTCCTTGTTGCTTCCCTCATTTCGCTAAAATTACGTTTCATTTTCATTTAGCATTGAATCGTAACTAAAAGAGCAGTTTCTGAAGTGGATTCTTCAGGTACGCTGCTACCCCAAGAAAAATGTTATGCCCGTTTGTTAGAACTTTTTATTATTTCCATTTCGACTATTTTTCTCATAAATATACGTGCGTTACCTCTCGTACGAAACACAATTTCAACTTTCGTAAAAGTTTATTTAACGACTCAAAAGTAAATTCACTTGCAAAAATTCGATGCGAGCGGAAAGGAAAATCCGTTGCGTTAGTATCACAATTAAACTAATTCAATGATTTCGAGTCGAAATTCATGCTTCTTTGTGTTGTGTTCCATTTGATACCGTATGCGAATTTCAATCAACAGTTTTCGCGTTTAGTCAATTTGTTGAAGAGGAAATTGAAAACTGAATGATACGTTGCTTTCTTTTGGCGCACAATTCGCGAACGAGGAATTTTGTTTATCGCATCAAACGGCGTCTGGTTTAACGTTTCGCAACAATTTGAGCAGAGATTGCTTTGAATTGCAACGTAGTGCAAAATATTGTTTTTAAAGTCTAGCATACTACGAGGGCCGTTTGATAAATAACTTGCTTATATATGTCAGTCAACAATTTCGGTATAATGGACTGTCACTTCTCAACGTAGTCCCCTCGAAGATCAACACATTTATTCCAGGGCCCTTCTAGCATTTTAATTCCTTTGTGGAAGTGAATGTCTTGAAGAGAATCAAAGTATTTATTCACACTGCATAACTTCTTCGTTTGTTAAAAATATTTGTCCAGCGAGAAAAGATTTGAGGAAAGTATGCGAAAAATGATTTTACATAAAAAACCTGTGAAATTTGTGATGTGGCTGTAAATTATTGACTATTGCCTTGATTTTAAGTACGTGTTCATTATCGAACTTATACAAACATTATGTACGTTTATCGCGTCGATATCTACTTGTTATTTAAATACTGAAAGTCATTTGAGTACGAAGCAAAAGGAATCGCTGAATCTTTTATCATTTTTGTCTATTTTTTTTTTAATGATGATAACCCATCGTCGTTATCGATAATCAACAGTAATACGAGCCCCTTTTATTCGTAATGTTAATGGTTTTTATGCATATAGAAATACTTGAAGAATCGATATTTTTTATTTCATCCTTTTTCTTTTCCATAACTAAACAGTATTTTTCTATCGGACGAATTATCGATACTAGCAAAATAAAAATTCTTGTAGAAACAATCAATTTAGGGGGAGAAAGAGAGAGATAAAATAAAGAAAGTTTAACGGCCACAGCAGTTGAATTATCTTTATTACCAAAGACTTTGATTGGAAATCGTTATGATCCCAAACGTATAATACGCTCGCGTTTCACTCCAACTCTTCCTTTCTTTTCGGTCGAAATACGGATGTTAAAGAAAGATGTGTTCCTAAATGTAAATCGATAAGATATCGCGTATATCAATTTTACGCGAACGCAACTTTTCCTGAATTCGTTAACTTCTCGCGTTATCTCTCGTTTGATTGATGAACAAAAATTTGAATTAGAAATACCATTAATTAAAAGTACCAAGAAACTATTAATTAATCAAACGGTTTGTTAATTAATCAACGTGTTTTCGTCTAAAGAAAATCAAATCGGTGCGAAATCCTTTAACGATCTGATTGGAATTTGTAGATTCGGATAATTTGATTTGAATCGTATGAAATGCGAACGCGATCGAACGTGCAAATCACTTAGACTTTCGCGAATTAACCAGCGAATTGCCCATGACGATGCCGAATGCTGCCACCGCTAAGCGAACTTATCTCTTCCACGAGGATAAAGTGGAACCCAAAGTTTAATAGTTAAACTTCCTTATATTACGGTCGGGCGAAAATTAAAGATCCCCGGCAACGATTAAGTTCGAATTATTATTACGTGTGTCTCGCCTCAAATATTTCGATTAATTAAATTCTATTCCTCTCTAAATATCATTATTGTTTCCGTTTCCATTCTGTAATCTCTGATCGATTTTCCACGTTGGTATTAGTTCTTGTTTTCTTTCTTGAGGTTTCGCAATTGATAAAAATACACCCCGTAATGATGAGACCCGATGATGTTAATATCAATAATAACAAGAAGCAAAAAAAAAGGGAAATAATAATTTATTATTATTGTTGCTGTTATATTCGTTTCACGCCCGGTACCTTTACGGACTCTGCCACTCACGCGATTTATTCTGATTCCTTTTGCGAAGGTTCCGAAAAGAATATTTCCTTCTTTTTTAATATGTTTTTGGTAATATTTATGAGAAATATCAAATAAAAATGAAACTATGATATTAATATTTTTCCACACAAAAATTTAGCTTTAATACTCGCCACTTACTCGTAAAGATTTAGTAACCGTATACGAGGAAGTATTGATAAGTGATTTCGGCTGCCGTATAAGACGCCACCGTATTTCAAAACAAAACTTTATTTATTCAATAAAATCTCCTCTAAGACTGTTGATGTTAGGGCGTTGGACGTATAAGTACATTTAGCAAAAAGTTCGTAAAGAAATTCTAAGCCTCGGTCTACAAACGATTTCTCAAGGGCACCTATTGCTTCGTCATTTGACAAAACTCTTTTGCCTATCAAATGATTTCTTTGGAGTTTTGAGAACAAATAATAAGTCTGATTGTGTTAGATCCGGAGAATAGGTCGCGTGGTCAAACAATTCAAAACCAATTTTATCAATATTTTGTAGTGCAATCAACGACATTTGAGCCAAAGGGGTGCTTTGCAAAAAGAACACACCCTTGGCAAGTTCTCTGCGCCTTATATTATTTAGTTAGCTACTTAGTATAAAATGCTTCCGTTCCAAATAATCTGTCAGATCTATCCCACTTTTGTCCCAGAAAAGAGAACCGAAAATTTGGCCAGCCAGTTTTTTTAACAAGGAATTTTTTGGGTCGTGGAAAACTAACATGCTTCCACTGCTTGGATTGCTCCTTCGTCTCTGGGTCATAGTGATGGATCGACGTTTCGTCCATAATAACAAGTCGATCCAAAAAGTTCGAGGGATCGTCTGCAAAACGGTGGCAGATTTCCTTCGATCGCAACTCAATTCAAATCCTGTTTTTCTTAGACTCATGCGGTTTTCAAAAGTTCACAGTTGGATCGGCGTTCAACTTATTAATGTAAAATTTTGAAAACTTACGTATAAAACATCATAGTTGTAAACGTAGCGCCCATGTTCACTTCTGCTTAGTAGAATTACCTTTCAGGCTAAGTGCTTTATCAATACGCTCTTGTATGTAGCATTAAGGCTAAAACCGTTTTCTGAGGCGTTAAATATTGTTAAAATGCGGAAAATTGGAAATAATTGTCGAGTAATAATTTTGTGGTGGATGCGCCAGGTTAGTCTATTTATCTGTGCCACGAATATTTTGCAGTTTTCATTTAATTAATATAACACGAAAATAATTATAAGTTTTTTTCTTCCTTCCTCGAATCCAATTTGCATAATTATAATATTCAAGAGGAATCCTTTTATAAAATTAATACGAATGTTTAATTAAAAAAAAAAAAGAAAAATTTACATTCAGGTAGAAGAAACTTGCGATAAAAGTTGCTAACAATTACAATAAAATAATTGGCAAAGTCATTATTTTTAATTAAATTTTAATTTTAAAAGAATTCGCTGCATGTTAATTACAAATTTGTAATTATTGTCAATAATAATAAACAAGGGAGAGGGGCGATTATGTTGTTAAATTCTGTAAGGTTTCGCGTGTTATAACACATTAATAAATATTATGCTTCAGCACGTGAAAATTCGCCGTTTCCCTCAATATCATCTCGCAGCAAAAGAAGAAAATGATTGATTGAGATTGATAATACTTTGTCTCTTTTCTTTTGTTCGATGCGACGCCAAATGATATCTTCACGATCGATATTATTTAATCGAAACCTTTAATTAATCAAATCAAATTTCTTCCCATTCAAATTTCTATTATGTTGAATGGAGTGGAAATTGATAAGCTCCCAGATGCCTAACGGCATAATTACGATTCCATTGATACGAGGGTGGTTTGATAAATAACTTGCTTTTGACATATATTGAATGGTAGACGACAATTTCGGTTTTAACGACAATTTAATTTTTCGACCTGCTCCTTTCGAAGCACAAAGCCAGCGTTCCTCAAGCTTTCTGACTCTTTTGCAGAAGTGGATTTCGTAACACTTAATTACGCTCTCTATCACCTATTGCTTTGAGCAAATCTCCTTCGGCCAGTGATGTTTGAAGTTTCGCGAGCAGATTCTTACAGCGATCGAGCTAATTCAATCGCTTAAGCCTCTGCTGGAGCATCTTTTGCAGCGTGTTCAGGCTGAAATCCATGCGTTCTAATGGTGAAATCTCGTTTTTGCATTGAGTTTATTGTTGATATCAAATGTGATTGTTGATTTTGAACCTCCAGGACATGGTTGCATTTCGAATGCTTCTTGTACCAGTTTAGAACCCGTTAGCCCAGAGATGAACGGTTTCAGAGGAAGAACATGGATCACCCCATGTGGACAGAATTCGTTCATGGATTTCCTCCGTCCAAAAACGCAGAATTGGATAACAGTTCGAATTACCATTTTATCCACGTTGTTTATCACTCGAAACACTTAAATTTAAATGAACTTTTAAGCAACTACTCTTGTCAGAATTATTTGCCAAATTAAATTTGTCCCTTAAAAAGATGCAATTTTATGACGACATCGAAATCTCTTCTTATCCCCTGTTATAAGTATACGAAACAAGTTGTTTAATTACAAATTATTTCATTTCTAAAGGGAATTATTGTTGCTGAAAAGCTTACATATAACTTTCTGAAGAAACTGTAATTGGATAATAGTTAATTATTAGCATTTAATATTCTTTTTGCTATACGAGACAATTATCAATGCACGTTCTTAAGGCACGCCATTACGTACGAATCAAATTAATTTCAACGTATACACGAATACGTTACCGATACGTTAAGTGGAAATCGATAGTATTTGTGGGCGTCAAGTTGGATTGCACGTAAATTACTTAAACGCTAAAGCAATTATTTGTCGTGTACGTGGAAGTTTATGTAATTCGACGCGATCGCTTCGGTTATTAGTTTTATCCATAGTAATCAATTTAGATTAGAATCTAATTTTCATTTAAATAGACAGAACGATCGGATGATGGCAAATCGAAGAGGAATCGAGTGAATTTTGACGCATCCGATTGATGTGTTAATGGAGCGTGAAGGTTCTAAGCGATTTCGCCACGCTTAAAACGACGCCACTTATCTCGTGCGACCCCGTTTCTTTAAGCATTCGAAAAACTAATTCCCTCTCTATATGTCTCCTGCTATTTTCGCTCCAAGATTACATAAATTCCTTCCATTTTCGTTTCTTGTTCTTTTCCAACAACGACACACCTTCCCCATTTTTATAGTAACAAAGCCGATCGCTGACATCGTTGATAGATGTATGAGGTTGTCATTATTGTTTTTTTCCCTTTCCTTTTGCCTTTCTTTAGTCGCTTCCTTCGCCTCGCACTCGCGTTTACTATCGCAACTACGGTTTCGGCATCGATGAACCCTAAGCCTCTATATACACGTCGTTGTATCCGGGATGAAAACGGAAGTAGGTCGATTCGCGTTACTTCTTTTTTTCTCTCTTTTTTACTTTCAGCGGTAACAAACACGACAACAACAACAACAACAACGGGCAACGATGGTGTGTCGTAGCTGGTGAAAAGTGAGGCTTGAATTGAAGCCTTAGTGCTAGGAATACTGCATCTAGACCAGGTCCCTGTCGGATACGAAAGTTTTATCTATGCCTCTCTTCTGCGCTTTGTCGTTCATTCCCATTTTCTTTTTTGCGCCTTCTTTTACACTTTGATATCGTTTCTTTTCTATTTATGATGCGAAGCGTAAATATCTCCAGTGACAATATTGAAGAGATTGTTTGTTGTCGGACAAATAATGGCGAAGGAAATGAAGTCGAATGGAAATGGTGATGGGCGGGCTTTCCGTTGTTGTTGATTATTGCAAATTGAATTTCGCATCAAAACTGGTGTTTAGTCACGTAGAGACATTTTAAATATTTTATTTCAATTGTTAGATTTTAGGTATAATTTAGGTTATTTCTCATTCTAGTTAAATTTTTATTTTGTTGCTATTTTAATTTCGTATTTTGAGTTTATTACTTTCATTTTTATTAGTTTTTGTCGCAGCCGCTTTCTCTTAAGAAACCATTGTTATATTTTAAAAACTGAGTCTTTTCATATGTGTACAAATATTATACTTATTATATAGTTATAAAGGATTTCTATTGTCCGTTTATTCGAGCATGCAAAGGAACGATTTAAATTCCATATAGGCCTTGTACATTATTATAAAGGAAATAAATAGCAATCGACAGACTCTCTTGTTGCGATGAACCGTTTGTTCATACATGGAAAGAAACAAACGCTAAATTGAAGGTTCATTGCAACAAGAGAGTGACTGTCGTGTTATATGATTGAGACAAAGCTGCCAACCAATAAAATCTGGTTTTGGGCAGTTTCGTCACACTCTCCCCGAATTGGAAGGGGAGAGATAAGTGCCCGTAAAAATTTAGTAACATTTGCATTTTATACAAAATTTGTCTTGAACGTTTAGTAGTTCGCTTCGGAGTTTACGTCAATTCGGACGTAACAGATTAGTAGAAAAGCAATAGATCGATAGATAGTATTCACCGCGACATTATAGTTGGAAGTCGCGAATTATAGCGAAATTTTTTAGGTTATACAGTTTTATATTAATATACTATTAATTAAAAGCGGTTGTTTTACTTGAACCAGCGACAACCAAAACGATCCTTCGAAACGCAACAACTGGACTTTTACAGTTTAATGGTTGCGCATTTTCGATACGGTTTTCGGTTGTTGTTGTCGTAGTTTTAATGGTCTTTTTTCGTTTACTTGCTGTTTGTTTATTTTATTTTTTTGCTGCGGATTGGATCTGAACGAGCAAACGAATGCTTTTGGAAAGTAATGATAGACCATTACAGGAAACTGAACGCTGTTTATTTGAGTTTTATATTAGCATATAAATGCTGCGATTTTTTAAATATTAAATTAATTGCTGTTTGCGTTCTCCTCATTTATGCATTAATTAAATTATAATAAAAACACAAATATTTAGGTACACTAGATTCAATATTAATTTATTAGGTTGATGCATCGTTTCGTGCGGTTTTTTTAGTTGCAAAATTGCGCCAAATAAATAAAATAATTTTGCAATTTGTCATATGCTTTTTTATAGAGGATTGCTCGCTCTTGATTTTTTTTATAATTTAAGTTTTGCTCGATTTGTAAATTATCAAGGTGAACTTCTTTTCGCTAAAACCACTAAAGCTGTTCACGATATTTGTGCCGTGCATGGCGATGTTTCTCCAGCGGAAAGAACGGCTCAAAGGTGGTTTTAGTTGTTTAAAGGAAACGATTTCGACGTCCAGGCCCAAACTCATACCGGTGGACCATCTCAGTTTCATGAAGAGCGATTGAAGAAGAGAGTTGATTTAGCAAATTAATTGCGACCAATCAACGGTGGTTAGCAATCAATGGGCGAGATCCAGAAACCCCATGGATGGATACCACAATTTTAGAACCGAAACACACGGTCACGAGCAACGTTTTCTTCATCGGATAGTCACCGACGATGAAAACTGATCAGATTTTCACCTTTTTCCATCTCGTTCGAACTCTTTGCGCGACGTTTCATTCAATAATGACGTGGAATTTCGCGCTTGTTTGGAGGAATTTTTCGTGTCGAAGCCGGGAGATTCTTGTCGCTGAGGCATCGAGAAAGTTATCGAACGTTGGGAGGAGGTCGTTAACAGCGATGGAGAATATATATCATTGATTAATTAATCTTATTTTTTGTTTAAAATTAAAAACAACGTGATATAAAAAAGCCGCACGAAATTATAATATTGCGTTGATCAGAAAGTTCGTAGCGTTTTTCTTTGGTGATAATTATTTCCCGTTTCTCTGTCAAAAAGGAATAACTTTTATATACCGTTAGATAGATCTTTTCTTCCTCTATTGACCTCCTTTCTTGTCCAATTGATTCTGCCAAACCATACTTCAGTTCTATGAAACACATTATGGGTTTTCAAGTCGAAGAATCGTCAATATCTTCGCAACATTGACAAATAAGTGGCTGTAAAACAGAATTGAAGAAAAGGCCTTTAGCCGGCATAATTTCATAAGTTCCTATGACTCTTGTCCAGTCTCGATACGCTTTTTCTTGCAATTGCCTTTTTGCTCTCTTTTTATCTTATAAAGTCTAATGCCTGTGTAGTAGCAGTTGAATTGTTATCAGAAGAAGGTAATTTCGATTTAATTGTCAATTTAGGCAATGTAGAGACATCACATTGAGTCAAATCAGGAGAATACGGTCGATGGTTCAACACAAAAACTTGATTTCTGGCTAAAAATTAACGAATGATACCGAAATTGTGACTGCGTTCTATAGAGAATGGCGAGGAAAATATGCGGCAACATTTGTTTAGTACTAGGGTCGCATTATACTTTATGACATTAGATGAGCCCAAAACGGGATTCGAATTACTTTTTGAATGCAACAAAAATGTATGGCGACAGGGGAAGAGTCATTTGACCTAACGGAACTTATCCGACTAAGAAATTTTGTTGTGATTCTGTTTTATAGCCACTTATTTGTCAATGTTGCGGCTACAGTTTGGCTGAATCAACTGGACAAAAAAGAGATATCTAATGGTATATAAAAGTAATTTTTTTCACAAAAAAACTTGATATAATCTCGAAAGAAAAACGTTACGAACTTTCCGATCAACCCAATAGTTGAAAATTTCAATGTTCTTCGGTTAATTAATCATGGATCACGTGTTAGAATTGAGGTTGAAAGTATTAGAAACTTGAGAGGGAAAGGGACGAGCCCACAAAGTTGATACTATAACCAATAAATTTTTTTTGATCTAATTAATATCCGATACCTCTTAACTAATTAATAAACGATCGATGATACCACCGCAACGCTTCTGCTTGATTAAAACGCCTCGTGTTATTAATTATTTATTTGTCGGTGATGAAAACTAGTAATTTGGCTCTCCTTGGCATTAAAGGTTCGTCTTCAGAACGAAAATACTGAAAAGCACATCTCATAATCCTGCAAAGATGCGTTGGCCGTTTCCTTTCGTTCGTTTGGTCATTTCAAAGTATGAAAACGCGTTATTTTGTCACATTCGACCAGATTCGGCGGCGGTTTGTGCGAGAGTGCGAGCCGGAAGAGAATTCTAATGAATTTTCACTCAATTAACGTCGGAGACGTTTCGCACGAAAAGCACGTTTGCTTTCCCTTTTCTATTCGCGTAGATTCATATTTCAAGACGGACGTAGGGATCGTATTGAAAGAGGAAACGCGCCATAGAAGAATTAAAATTGACGGAAGGATCTAATTAAGAAGGATTGTCGTGTGGTCAAAGTACGAGAATATAACACAGAGAGAGGGAGAGTTAAAGGTGAAACTTAAAATAGAAAAGAAAAACAAAAAGGGAAAGGAAAACCGATTTTCCTCTAAATAATTCATTTTCACTTAACTCGCAACATTTGGATTTGTATTGTTGGCCGGTGATTAATTAGCGAGCGATAAAAGTTTAATTGAGTCGATCAATTTTTTCTCTCTATTTGCTTTCCCGTCTTTGATTTAATGCAACCGGTTATTGGACACGTTTCAATTGTGAAGCTGGTTGAAATTTATAATTCAATATAATCCAGAAGCGAGCTTAGAAGGTCCATCCACGTGTAGTGCACGTTGAATGTTTGCTTGCGTTCTAAATTTAAACCTTCGTTGGGGGATATTTCGCTAGTTCGTCCGCCCCCTCCGTTATTTTTCATCGCGTCATAAAATAACTGTGCACGTTACCACTCTGAAATTATTATGTGTGTAGGCGACGGCGGGGGATTGAAATGTTAAGAGCGAGAAAGACATTTCAAAGTATAAACTTTATGTCATCACCATTATAGGCTAATATTTGCACGAGAGAGTTGGATGTGTTTTAGCGCTCGCCTCGTTCGTCTTGGTTTCCATCTAATAGCATTATTACTGGCCCTCAACGCAGTGGCCGCACAGAGCTTGCGAAATCGTCGAGCGAATGCCGTTTGGCTCGGAGAGACGGTGGTCGCCGGTGCTTTTGTGCATTTACATTGTAATAAATGTGCATTTGCAAAATAAATATTTTGCCTTAGTAAACCGCCGACAATGTTGTATAAATGGGTTTCGGATGGTGCTCGGTTATTGCCATTATTATTTGTTTTACGTAAAAGGAAAACGTAAACGAACGCTTGCGTTGTTTTATTCGTTGTAAATGTTCGTATGCGACAGCCAAATTTATTTGCTAATAAATATTTTGCCCCAAAAATTGAAAACTGTCCAGGTTTTTGTTGCGAAATATTACACCAATATTTTGCTTACCCGAAGTGTAACTTTGCACTGTTCGACATTAAATTGCGATCACATGTAGATCGATCGGATTTTTGATATCGCATTTTGCTTTTCACAATTATAAATCCTCTCAGCAATTACAATTTTCTTTCATAGATCATCGAAAAGAACTTGAGAATGTGCTGGCTTAATCAGTCTTAAAGGAAGTAAAAGTATACGATTTCTCGTTTCTAGCATTTTTTCTTTTCTTAAATCGACTATTGCACAAATTATCTGCTTAAAAATGCAATAAGTCCATTTGAAGCAAGATGAGAGACGCAAAGAAGCGAAGCAGGAAAGTGCTTCGTCCTGTTTATTTAATTCCCTGCATTCTGAAGTTAATGCACGAATTAAAATGAAAGAGGATTAGTAATGATTCCGGAGACTAGTAAAATAAATTATTTATACATATTACTTTAATTCAGATTCATTACCATACACTTTGTCGTTTATTCGTTTTTTGCTTTCACGCTGAAAACATTGGAGTGGCAATGAAAAGGGACAGACAAATTAAAAATGAAAAAATGTTTGAATGCGACGAGATTCCATGGAAATGTGTTTGTTCGCAAATTTCTGTAAGATTTTTCCCAAAGAACGCTTAAACCTTTTATGACCAAATTTAATCCTGCAAAATTGCAAAACACCATTGCCTCATACGCTCATCATCAAATCGTATTTTATACGTTTTCAAAGCAATGCACGTACATAATTCGTAGAAATAGAGATTATTTTTTTATCGCGTACATTTTTGTATTATTTCCTGCATTATTTCATGTTTTATTACCATTTTTTTGACTTATATTTTCGCCCTTTCTCTCTTATTTTCCTCTTCTTTGTGAGGAATCACTCGTATATAACATTATTACTACTCTGCTACAGCGAAAATGTGAGGAAATACTTCATTTTGTAGTCCGCACAGTGCGGCAGTAGTCTATCTCTAGTTCATGGAATGCTCGCTTAGAATTTTGATGAGGTTATGTTTTATCTGACAAAATGATAATTCATAAAATCCACTACTAGAGTACGTTTACGTACTAAAATCTAATAACAAAAATTACACGAGACGAAAGCGAAATAATAAATAAACCTTCAACGACTAATAAGAAAAAAAGTCAATCAAGTGCTATCGAGATTGAGTTGCAAAATTTTAACGAGTGACAATGCTATTGAACGATTTGAATTTAAAAGCGAAAACCAAATCCAATTAAAAGGATTACGCTATTATAGAAAATAAAGCAATGAAAATCTGCGAACCGAAAAAAAAAAACGCTCGAATTATAATTCGAAAAAGAGATAAGCCGATAATCGAAAGATAGATAAAAAAAGATAACCAAATTCAAATTTTATTCATCTATAAATTAATCAATTCAATTAGCGTTCAAACTTCATTCCGATTTGCAAAAATGTTACCGTAACTTTAAAACCCTTCACGAGCATTCTATGCCGGATTTCGTTATTATGATTTACGAAGAAACTTATACTTTTAACTTCATTTTAGGTATTAAAAGAGAAAGAAGGATGGTTCGCCGTTTGTTGGAGGATTTAATAACAAAAAAAAGAAGGTTTTAGGATAAATAAACGGGTCCAGTAAGGAAGAAAAAACACACGAAGGGCAAGAGGGAAAACCTTCTCGTACTCCAATGAATCGAGAATGTGACAAATATAATACATAGCACAACAGTAATACAACGGCAACGAGAAAAAAATTAAAAATAAAATGAAGTTTATTTAGGACCGGAAACGTGAGAGTGTTTCTCCACTTGTTATTGTTTGCTCGCGTTCTCTTTTCCCCCTTTTTCCCTTATTCGACGATTCGTTATTTCTTCTACAACTTCTTCGTTTTGCTGCTGCAGAAGATTAAAAAAAAATAACAAGAAGATGGCCCGTTAAGCAATTATTACCTTTGCGCTTCACTATATACATCTCCTATGAAACTTTTACCTTGCCAGTAATATACCGTGCGTTATTTTCGTATTTATTCCACGAGGTGTCTGATTTACGCCTCGTTGCATTTGAAGCTGCCTGAGTTCGTGGCGAAGAAGAATTCCTGGTATAGTTTTAAGGAGCATCCAGTATTAAACTGCGCGCCTTTTTGCTTTTTCTTTGCCAGTCCACTGATCCGCGAAAAAACTTAATTGAAAACATTGTTTTCTAACCATTTTCAAAGAGAACACACGTAGCGTTGTAAATCAAATTGTAGCAAAGGAGGGAATTGGTTTAATTTTTTTTTTGCTCTGGTGCGAATGGATGAGGTAATTGTTTGTTTTAGTTCTACGGAAATTTCGTTTCCGTTGGAATTCGCCGCGTTAATTACGCAATTAAAATAATGTTGCCATAAAACCTTTATACGGCCACAAGAACGCAAAAAAAAACTGGAATTAATTAGCCTCATAACTCGACTTCGTTCTCGACGTTTTCATATCGATTTTCTTGCAAGAAAAAATGTTTTGATTACATTATTCAAATATTGGATAAATAATTAAACGACTTGTTCATCTCAAATAGCAATATTACCTCATTGATGAACCGAAATATCTAAGAATAACATCGGATGAAAAGAGAGGAATTGGCGGAGGCGCCGGTGTAGGAGGATCGTTGTGAGAAGGAAGCATTTTAATAATTAATGTTGGAAATTTTTGTTATTTATTTAATAGCGCTTGTGCGTGCGCTAAAAACTTCCTTTGAATTTATTCCGTCTCTTGCTTTCCTCGTTTTTCCAACAGCGAAATAAAAAATATTACCCGAAAAGATAATCTGTTCCTTTCATTCAAAATGGGACCGAAAATGAAATTGCTTTATCTTCGTTTGTTGACGGTGACGTGAATTAGTTAATTGTTAGAATAGATAGAAATTGAATCGATTCGAAGCGAGCTTTCTTTCATCCGCGTTAAATAACGTTGTTACGACATTAATGAAGGTAGTTTCTTTGAATTATAACCGGAAATGAAACATGTGACAAGGCAACATTTGCTTTCGACTGGGCAATTGCACGTCTCCTTCTCGTTCTGCCTTCAAGTTTTATTACAAAAGCGAAAAAGGACATTTCTAAACTTAAAGCGTTTTCCGGCTTATTTCATTTCGAGTGCCATCAACTTTCGCAATAGATTGCAGTTTATTTTCAACGTGTTGACTTCCGTAATCGAGGAATTAAAATCGCTCGTTTTGTGCTTTCCGATTTTTATTATCTAATCTATTCGCTCGAATGTGGGCGTACTTTCGCAAGAACATCCAGTATCTCCGTTATGTTATCCGAAGAATTTACTCCATTTTCCCGTATCACGAAACTTTCCATCCGTACATTGTCTGCACATCCATCGCGAGCGGCGAAAAGTTTTTAGCCTCTTTAACATTGTACTTGTACACTTACGCCACTATAAATATTGGGGAATACAACTTGTGGAAAGCATCGAGAAACTTAGATGAGCTCACTCTTTCGCCGCGCTTTCTTTTTTATTTTTTGCATGGCAAAAGTCGCGGAACGTGTAAGTGCTTTTTGTGCAAAAAAATGAAAACAGCAATACGAAATAAGCGTGCCAACAGTTTTATATCGCGATTTACACCGCTTCGCACCTGTCGCCAATACTGCTAGTTTATCGCATTAAATGCCATTGAATGAACGCTTGTTAAAGAGAAATTGTTATTTCGTTTTTTCAATCAACTAAATTCGCAAATTTGCACGTTCCGCTAATTTGAATTATACGCTTCATTTATTATTGCAGATAATTATCATCAAATAGACGTTTTTCGCGGCAGAAGAGTTATTGGTAAAGTTGGGAAAAAGAAAGTTGTTCTTTATTAGCGGCATCATAGTCTCATTCCGTCTATCATTCGCATTACAACACGCCCATCTTGCATTAAGTAAATTAAAAATGTAAGCGTTGCAAATCGATAAATGCGAATTTGTTTCATAGTAATACCAAACAATTCCTCTGTCTGTTACTTATTTCATTCCATTCGTTTTGCCAATCGATCGATAATGAATTTAATAAACGCTCGTTGCTCCTCTTCATTTCAAATTTCTTCGCATTTCTTCATCTCGCTTCCGTTTGCCAGCTGTCACATTATCATTATTAACGTTATCGTTTAATTAAAACTTTATAAATACAGACTTTTTTTTTCGCGAGCTGACAAAATTCGATGATTGATATGTTTTGCAAAATAAAAAGGAAGAAAGGAATTTTCGTCGAAGGAAGAAGGAAAAAAGGATACGCAAAGTGAAAATTGGGCAGCACGTGTGGACGCAATGAAACAGCAGTTACTGAAGGCCAGTAGCAATTTAATTCCACTTCCGGTGAGATATGTCATCGTCGTGAAATTCTCGAGTCAGCTATCATCATCGATTTTTACGATCACGTAAATGCCACGATGGTCATCTTGAGCATGTCAACTGAAGACATAGTCAGTGAAAACGTACGAGTCGAGATTCGTCACGATCAAGATAAATCGAATGTTAATCGTAATCCATCGATGGCAACTGATGCAAATAGAAAACAATTAGCGCGTTAAGTTTGATTCAAATCGCACTCCCCCAATTTCCATCGTGTTCAACACCGAAATAAAGATGGAAAGAACCTGAAAGCAGTCGTAATTGGATGAGGTTAAAAGTTTTTCTCTTCCTTCTCGTTTCTTGTTCTTCCTTTTTTTCCTTTTCTTTTTCTTTCGGACGGTTGATAACATACATCAAGTTTATCTTCAGTTACTTTTTCCAGCTTGCGTTGTCTCTCCATTTTCCGATCTTTTTTTCGTTTCTTTTTCCGTCGTGTCAAGTAGATCCTCTAGTTAAAATGTAATTGTTAAATAGAATTAGCGAGGTAAACTAAATTATTTAAGAGGTCATTCGAATTTTTTCCTTTTTGTTGCTCTGTCGCCGTTTCTTCGCGTTTCATTTCAAATTAGTTGCAAGTTATGTGGAGAGAAAAAGGAATTAAAGTAAGAGTCGGAACCATTAGCATTTTCCATTTATAAAATTCTATTTCGCAGCGAGATTAAGAACAAACACCGAATGAAAGTTTGTGAGAAGGTGGCACTTTCAAAGGAAACCTACATCAATTCGGAATGAGCACCTTATGAATTATCGATTGTTATATAGAGTGTAGCGAGAAGATTTAATTAAATTCATAGATCAAAAGAGATTGTCTTTGCGTTTGTCCTCTTTTACTAGGAGAACGAAATTAAATTCGCGAATCGCTTTGACACATTATTAATGTTAATTTTAATAGAGATAATAACAACAATGGATTAAAGTTTAATTAAAACAATTTAAATCTGTCGGTAGAATGACTTACAATTATGCGAAGGAACAAAAAACTTACAGCACTTTAGCACTTAATTTAATTGTTATTATTTTGGATTAAATGCGAAAGTATAATATCCCATAAACACCTCGATGAGTAATAATTTGCGAGGAAATTTACGTGCGAATTAACGAGCCGCAAACACTATTTCATTCGCACTCGCGATCGCCACGATAATATTTTCAAATCTGCACACTCGTTTTTAAATAATAAATTGGCCGGTTATTATTCTAACAAGCATTTTCCTTATACGCGGTTAAGTAGGATTTATGGGAATTAGTTGAATATGCTAATTAGCGAGTTTGGCGAACGGGAATTGCAATTTTTCTCTACTTTTCACACACATAAACGTTTGCCCATTTTTATAATAATAATAATAGCACACGTGTCACATGATTCATATCTTTTAGTTTCGAAAAAAATACTCACCAGTTCAATTTGTTTTAAATTAATATAAATAATGTAATTCCAAAAAATAAATTTTGCAATGAAAGCAAATTGACAGGATGAGAGTGTTTTCTCATAAGGACAATTACAACAACCACGAGTTGTTAAAAGCTTCATTTTCAAGCACTTTCCGGCTGCGTTATTTTTATTTTTTACATTAATTAATGCGAAAAAGTAAGCGAGAGATTTGTTCATAACCATTTTTGCACAATTATAATACGCTAAATTGTCGAAAGCAAACACTTTTCGCAACAAAACAAAAGAGAACCCTCTTCCACTTGTAGAGGCAATTAAACTGAAAGCTCGCAGAGTTTTAAAGCTGGTGGAGGGAAATTAAATTTACGATTTGTGCGAAATGATTTGCATTCAATCCAGCCGCATGGATCATTTTGCGTTCTTTTTTCTGTTAGTCGAGGGACTCCACCACGAGAGTGATTGATTTTTATACGATGGTCGTTGAAATTCAATATCTCCCACTTGAAAGTGGGCGAAATAAAAAAAAGGGAAATATCGATTCCGCACCCCTCTAGCAAACGTCATTATTATTATAGAATTCCATTTTATTACATATTCGCATAAACGTTCATCGACTACCTTCAGAGTTATTTGTTTTTTTCCCTGTGTGTGTTTGTGGGCGAAAGGAGGAAATGTAAAGGGACGAAGGAATAAGATGACGATAACGTGACACGTGTCTCACGTATGGCTGGCTTGGTGTTGATATTAGAAAATCGAATTGACGTACGGATTGATATTTGCATTCGAAACCGTAATACATATTATCGAAGATGTGCGGGAATCGCAAGAGAAGACGGGAAAATGGGGAATATTTTTGCATATTCCCATTTATTGTTCCACGCTACATAGATATTTCATTTTATGTTGCTCCATTTTACATTCGCACACGGTCTATGCGGTTTTTCTTTTACGAAATGAAATTTTATTACGGCTTTTACGATGCTTTCAACCCTTTGCCCTTTGTTATTCGGTCCCCTTAAACGTAACAAACGCACGTACGTTTTATATGCGAAATTTACGTACACGTCGGTCCGTAATGATTAATTAAAGCCGAAACAGACAAAAGAAGAACGTAATTGCATCGCTTTTAAAACTTTTGCTACTTTCGTTAGTTAGCAACATTTATTACGGTTGCAAGAACGCTCAACGTTTAGTCGCGACAAAGAGAAATGCCGCGTTCTCTTTAAAACGCTACCGATCTCCCGTACGTCCATTGATCATTTTCGATAAAATATTAACGTGCGCGGTCAAAGAGTAACTCGTTGCATGAACTTTAAATAGAGTAGGATTAATTACCGGTTTTAAAGCGAAACGAATCATTCATTAATGTGCGGCAGTAATTAAACCTTGTTAATTTGTTATGTTGAACGTATGAAATTCAATTTGACCGGAAAGAAAGTTTCGAATTGAAATCCGCATCTTCGCATCGGCGAAATGAGATGGACATTATTCTCATAATCTTTTTTCTCTTGGGTAAATATGTTTTAACGCATTTGACAGTGGCTTGATTTCGACGTTGTAGAATACAGCGTTCAAAATAAGTATTGAGGGAAGTAACTCACAATTCGAAACAATAACAACTATATTCACTTAATACTGTTAAACTTTACAATACATAACAGATATAAAAATATTTAAACTGATACGGATACTGATACTGATGATAGTGAGTGAGTGAGTTGATGTTTTTGTTGCAGTTTTCGGGCGTTGCCCCTTACTGCGATGTGTATTGTGTTGTTACATGACTTGCCCTTATTTGGGCGCCTACTGATGATAAGTACCGCTTGGCTATATAAATCGCCAATTAGCTGCTTATCTAAAGTAGTGGATTCCTGTCATCTGGTGGTGGGAAAAGGCAACACGCCACAGTATTACAAACTTGAAGGAGCAATAATGTGGCCCAAGGTAAACAGGAATGTCTTGATGAACATGGGGCCGGAAATAAACGGTTTGGGAGATAGAGAGGAGTATTTCTTTATGCAGCATATCTTCGATTGTCTCATTTTTCATATCGTGATTAACAGATGTTCACGCTGGCCCTTCAGGCAATCCAAGTTCTGGTTAAACAATAACAAGTCGTGAGAGCGAAGAAAATTCCGAACCGGAGTAAGGAGCGTCTCACGCTCGACACTCTAAGAAAAATTCAAGCAAGAAAACACATCTCTCTCTATCGTAATTAACAGATGTTTTGTGATACATAGTAAGTCTTTGGTGGCAATTTTACGAATTTTCGTTATGCCTTTTTGCTCTACTCTTTGAATTAGCCCACATGCATTTCATCTACGGTCGTGCTAATAGGAAATGCAAGGGATGTCTCTGTTTTGCGACTTATCCAAATCGGCAGATTCCTTCAAGTCGTCTTCTTAGAGAACATTTACGCATAATTTTTAAAGAAAGGAAATCCCTAGATTTTCACCCTCTAGTTTTCTTTTCTTGGGGATATTTGAATAGCCTAGTTTATGCTACCTCCACGAACTGTAACAACGATTAGATCAAAGGTGCCACCGAAGTCAAGCCAATGCTTGATTGCCAATGATTTTCGAAAGAGTTCGAAGGTCCTCGCGGGAAAGATGTTGTTGCTGTCGTCAAATGGAAGGAGGGCACTCTGAACTTTTTTATTTGAGTTAGTTTTCCTTTGTTTCGTTTTGTTCATATTTTGCCTTGTTTGTACATAATTGCACATAATGTAAAAGTTGCAAAAGTTTTTTCATATGTCTATTAAAACTTTAACAATAATTTTACAACAAATTAAATAACTTTAAGCTTCGAAGTGATGGCCGTTTGATACTGTTGCCTTCTGTAGACGCAAAAAAAATCGCGGCATTCATTTTATCAAAATAGACTAAATAATTGAATTTTCGACCGCGCAGGAAATGTACCATTGGCCGTAGCAGATGGCAACCGGAAGCGCAAGATCCGGATTGTCTGCTGGATGAGCAAGAAGCTCAATTACTTTCAAGGGCTTAACGGATTTTTTCAGAATCTGCAGCATTAGGTCGCCCTGAACGTGGCTTACCTTTGAGGTCTGTTTTGCCACTATTGAATTGCTTGCAGCAAAATTGAGCAACACGTTTTGAGACCACATTATCACCTTCGACTTCGCTTATTCTTCTCGTCGCTGCAGTTGCGTTGAAGAACTGCTTCTAATTTCGCACTTAAACACGATATCTCTAAACTATAACGTTAATCGGCAATTATTAATAAATTGGCGTGGGACCTCGTTATCTCTGCTCAGTGACGTTACCCTCACTCCTGTACAAGTGTCCATTCTGGAAGATTCCTTAAGGAGGAATAATCCAGAAAAGATTTTGGATTCTAGAAAATGCGAAAAAGTGTTGGGAACACCTTAATATAAAAGTTGCCAAATGTTTTACATCTCCGAAACAATCCACTTCCGGGCCCATATTCACTAAGGCTCATCTCAGGCTATATAGACGTGTTTATAATTTTTTATCGAGTACTTTTACATTTTGTCCATCATCTACCGTTATCTGTTCGTTTTTTCCCATGCCCTCTGATAGTTTTGCTTATAAATGAATTAGATTGAATTGATTAAAACTTGCGCTGTTGTATTATGAATGGTAATAGTTCTACTGGCACCGTATCGATTTTATTATTACAATATTATTAGGT
Source organism: Hololepta plana (assembly GCA_963695495.1). NCBI lineage: Eukaryota > Metazoa > Arthropoda > Insecta > Coleoptera > Histeridae > Hololepta > Hololepta plana. Next base: position 2,262,295 of record OY968838.1, on the reverse strand, counting down.
TTTATCGATGTTGATGATGATGATGATGATAATGATGTGTGCTCTATTCGAAACCGACGCATTTGCATTATGTAGATGATAACGATCTATTTTAGAATTTTAATTAAATTTAATCCATTAATAAAATGCATTTCGACATCGATTTTCCTCTCGAGAAAACTGTGCAGGAACTAAGTTGTAATCAAATTGATGTGGAGGAGACAATTTCTACAAAAAGAAAGAGGGAACGTAATGACCGTCATCATCAGCGCAGACGAGACATAGAATGGCAGGAAAAAGGAAGAGAGATGGGAATGGGAAAAATGGGTTCGCTGTAACAGTTAAAAAGTGGCCCATTCGATTCTTTCCCCATCACGTTTTTTTACCCAATCCCAAAATAAATATGGACTTTTGTATTTAATGGGCGAGAGCACATTTAAACTTCGAACCAGCTATAAAAAGGGAAAAATATTTAAGAGAAGTAGCTTTCCCTTCCCGGTTCCATCGATGGGATATTTCAGTTAATTTAAGTGCTATAAAAAGTAGTTTGGTTATTTTCTAACGATTTTGGATGTGTTTCGTTAAATGGGGAAAAAGGGAATTTGTTGAATTCAACTAGCAATCGATACGAATTAATTATGGATTCTTTTGTATAATAAATATTTATTTTGTTGGTAATTTCGGTACAGAAAAATTAACGCACTATGCTTATTTATTGTTATTATTCGTGGTAAAACAACGACATCAACGACACGTTGACATTGAAGCGGATTGCGTGCGTTTAAATGAACTATAAGTGAACCTAATTATAGTCTCTACGTACAATTGTGTGTTATTTTCAAAAAAAAATTGGTGGAGAGCAAAGAAAATACGTAACGAATAAAAAAAGATTGACCTAATAATAATAAGTACGTATATGTGATTATTATTCCGAGGTTGATACCGACATACGTATGTAAAAGAAGGACGCGTAAAAGGAGTCAACGAATTAATGATATTTCATCACGAATAATAACGATAACATAAAACCCGGACGAAAGTAATTTCAATTTGTTAAAGGACAAATTGCACGACGACGACGACGATGATGGAAAGAGGGATGGAATAGATAGATGGATGGACGGACATGGACTTTGTGTCGGTTTACGAGCTCTCCGTTGTCAAGAGTCTTAATAATAATTCTTTTCAAACGATTCGTTTGATGGCCACCATTCTCTCTCCCTCTTATTCCATCTACTTGCTTTTTCTTTAACAACCACTTTTTTTTTACTTCTATAACCGCTTCACTTGATTCTCTTTAGTACCGGCAACTTTAGTCGACCACCATCAAACTCTGTTCGTACAATTGACTTTTCTTCCTTTTTCTTATTCCTTTTTGGTGTCCGAGTATCCCTTTCGTTTCATTTAACGTCTTGATACGAATTTAATCTGAATGAGAATAATTTAATTACGAATAATCTCCGTTTATTTTTTTTTGCAGTTTCTTCGGAAGCTTTTTAAACGCGTTTCACGCAAAACGAAATCGCGTTCTTGCTGGCTACTTAAATGGTAGCTGTAGTTAGTCAAATAGCTCGAACGAAATGGATTTACTGTTAAACGTATTTTAATTAAACTAAGTTTAAGGTGCACCACCACGAGACTAGCTGTAATTTTTATTATTGCGTTTTTAAGGAAAGTTTTTACTCCACTAAAAGTGGAACATGCAAGGAATTCTTAAGTTAATCGTTTGCCATGAATCATTTCCTTAGTGCGAAGCGAAAAAAGTCGGAGTTTAAAAGTGTTGCGATTCAGTTTAGTTAAGCAACGCGGATTATTGTTAATAATTTAAGTTCCATTACGGGGATAATTAATGTGTTCGAGACAACTAATTAAAACCCCTTACCGTTTATTATTATATTAATTTTTGTTAGTTATAAATATAAAATTTTAGCACTTTTATAAAACGAAAAAGGACGTTAACGCTTATTTTCGCCAAAGGAAAAACTTGATTGCCGAATAACGCTTGTTAGAAAGCAATTAGAATAAATTGCTATGGAAAAAGGGAAATTTGAGAGCGGAGGTTACAAGTAGCAAAAATTGAAAATTATATGGAAATGAACACGATTTATTTATTTTTCAGCAAAAAATAGAAGAAGTAAATGTGCGTATCGTAAAAATAAAACTAAAATTTTATCACTAGAGCCTTTGCGTATCGCCAACCAAGTGGGGGAAAACTTCGATATTTCGATGGTAAAGGATAATTTAAGCAAAAAAAGGGAAATTGTATAAAGTTGCGGTTAAACAGCAAGTCTCTGCAGTAATAAGACACACAAATTTTATGACGTTAGACACAATTTTTTTACTGCTAGTTCTGACCCTTTTTTTGATATAATAATTTTACTTTAAAATACGGCGATGTTTGCGAAAAAACTGTTCATATATTTCGCACATAAAGTTTTTATTATTTCGAGAAAATTGGCGAATTTAGCACATTTCAAATATAATATAATATAGTGCAGAGAGCAATATTATATGAAAAGTTATTAACAAATCGTTGGGTTCAATTGCTGGTTGTTAAATTTGTACTATTTTAAAAGATTCGCGCTATCAATTTCGCAATAATGCATAACGATATTACAGAAATAAATAATAACGAAAAAAAAAACAAATCAAATAATGTTGTTGCATCGGGGAAAACGAGCGAGGTTCCCACTCATTTCCATCACTTGCCTCTCCAAACAGCAATTTGTTTGCTTTTCAAAATCAGTTTTCATTAAATTTTATTTGAAAGTTTATTTCATTTCATCTCGCTAATTTTCTTCGTCGTCTCCCGACTTCTTCTACTTCGTCTTCTCCCCTATTATTATTATTTCCATTTTTCCAAATTAAAATTGAAAAAGTTTAAGGAGATTATTTAACTGATATTTCCCTCTTGGTCCTTCTACCTCCATTATTTCATTATTAAGATTGCCTTCGTTTCGCTTTTCTTTTCTCGGCGAGAGCATTCGCTAAAATTATTCATACGAGTTCATTATTAGCAAATAAAAATAATCGAATCGTACGCAATTTGCGATTGTTATTTTGATACAAGCGCAAATTGAATTCCTTTCGTGTTAAAGGACATCGAATTATAACACGTATACTTTTATTATCTTTCGCAATTATCCGATCAACATTCTTTTTGCAAGGAAAAAAATTAATACCAACAGTATTCGCAAAAGTGCGAGAAAAAGAGCACAAAGAGTAAGAGTTTTATGATAAAGTATCAATAGCACGTAAAGGAGTAGACGCATATAAAAACGGGGTGGAGAAAATCCGGCAAAGTATAAGCTCCGGCAGAGTAACCTTTTGCACGGTTACCCAACCCGGTGTTATAAGCAAGAAGGCGAGAGAGTTAGATCAATAACGGTTGAGTACGGTGGGGCCCGACGGTGTCGGTGCGAGCGGAACGGAGACGGAGACCTGGTGAACGTACCAACAGGTAGCGTGACCCACACCGAAAACCCACACCACCCCCCGATCGACCTTTTGTTTCACCCTACGCTTTTTATTCCGTACGAATTATGAAACGCACTCTTCCACTTGCAATATTAATAAATAGCAAATGCACATTAGCTTGGTGAGAGACGAGGAAAAGGAGGAAAAAGTGCAGAGTTCCAGTGACCCGATTCGCATTATATAACTTGTTCGAACGTCAACTGTTGCTGCACTCATTCACCTTATTTACTTATTTCCAATTCCTCCTTTTATGATTTTTTTTGATTCCCTGGTAGATAAATATTAATCTTTAGCAAAATTCTACGTGTAACAATGGGCAAATTTTCTTTTCTTTTTTTTTTTTAAGAGTGCAACACAATATACAATGATTTTATTTTTGTGTTCTCGGGTCTTGACCTGGCACACTCGGTTTTCCTCGACTACTGGCCTGGCTGCTGTAATGAAAGAAATGCACACATGAACCAAAAGGGTTCAGTAAGACATGCAGGTCTAAACTACAAGAAAAAACTAACTATAGGGGCCGCGTCGACAGGGCTTCACACACGTGAAATAAGCCCTGCCGAACCAGACGCATCTGTCGTTCCCGGGAATCTTGTGGTCTTCGCCACTCACCCACGACGTCCCCTCCGTTGCTGCAGCCGGAGTTTCCCCCAAGACTGCACCAGGAAGACTCGCAAGTCTTGACAAAGCCTGGCACGGGAGTTAATGAGTGCAAAGCACCTTCTCCCGTCGGCAACGTTTCGCAGGGCGCGCCAGGTGGAGGTACTCCCCCCAGTCTGGCCCAGGTCGTACGGCCCTAACGCCTGACCCGGCACGGGGGTTATGGGGTGCAAACACCCTCCCCCGTCGACGACCAGATTGTCGCAACACCTGTAAACTCTACTCTAAGACGTGCGAAATAACAAACATGACTTACCGCAGAATCACTCTTTCGGGACGGACAGGCACTGTGCACACACTCACCCACCAAACTATTTTACAAAAATGCCAGCCGCCGAAAGTGCTCGCATTCTTATAGTCCAGCTTGGTGGTTACTGAGCGGGTGAATCCGAAGGGGATTCTCTCTCGCCATCGAGGGCCCGAAGATCCGATTTCTTCTCTCTCATCTGGAGAACATTAATATTTCCTCTCACATTGAATATCGGACCTCCGCCCCCCGATCGCGGCATGTCAGAGATTGTTAGTGGATTAAGGAATTTGTCCACTAATTTATGAGTAGGGAACGCCCAATGTTCTGCTTTCAATTGCTTTAAATATGAAACGTTTATGCAAGAAAAACATTTCGTTCCCAACCAATAAATCGTGAAAACTTATTGATAGGTTCCTCATTCATTCTCGAGTATCGGCTACGTCTCTCGCGTCGCCGATAGACAGATTTATTACTGTCGCCAGAATTGGAGTGCACGTGCAAGTGTTTTAAAACCCTTAATAACAATAAGTGTTATTCGATATTATTTTTCCGTGCACGACGTTCCCAAATTCTGACCCCGTAACATACGGAACTCGAATGTAAACGATTCGATTCGGATGTAACTCGCTCCGAAGGAAATCGAATTTAATTACGCAGGAAAAAGTGAAAGACTCCAATATTCCAAAACTGTTATCAACAGTTTGATAGAATCGAATTTAAATTCAACCGCGCACGTTAACCCGAATCACAATTATAATGTAACGAATGAATACGTGGACTCAATCTAATTCGAGATGCACGTGTAATACAATAAAACGTTCGCGGTTGAATAACTCAGCAAACAACGAGGAACGACGCGAACAACAACAACAACAACAAAGTCCTTTCAAAACGAAGGTGTGGTCCCCCGGTGTAATATATGCGTTCGGCATATTGATGCAATTTAGAAAACCGCCCTTCCTTATCTATTGCATTATGCGAAATAGGGATGTAACGGAAACCGAAATAAAAAGGGAAACTTTGAACAACAACTGCAAACAAAGGGATTTTCCGTCTAATCGGACGTACGTCGTTTCAATTTCGCCTCAACAGCTTGCAATTTATCAATTTCGACGGAGAGCTTACTTGCATTAGCACAACACCGGCGCATCCACCGAAAACCCCTGGCCGCATTTAATCCAATTGCAAACGCGTCTGCACGCCAATTTTGCGAACCGTTTTGCTTTATTACCGAGCATTATTCGTCTAGATTAAGGTGGTTGCAAGTTGTTTCGCTAAAAGTTTCGATTGGTTTTTTGATATGCAAATTCGGTTTAATGGCAAAATTTCGAAACTTATATTTTAGCTCGTTCATCCCGCGCGTATAAAGCGAGGAAAACCAATTGGTTTTGAACTAGAAACTCGCAGCAATTGGAAACAAGATAATTATATTTAAATAGTGTTTTGGAGATTGCGCTTTGTTCCGTTTGCCAAAGGGTTAATGGTGTTTATGTTAAACATTTTTATGAACGTTATATGCTCGTTCGTGGGTGAATATTAAACAAATATTTGCTATTCTCCGAGTACGTAACAAATATGTCGGTTTCGATTCGATGTACGTTTTATTACGTTAAAATTGCGGAATTGTTTACGTTTTCCCTGCAAAATAAAATGTTTATATTGATATTTAGCGATTCCTCGCAGACACGTACATTCAATGTTGTTATAATATCGAATATATTGGGATTTTTTTTTGTATTTTAATCAATTTTTATAAAATAGTTTCTTCCTCGATCCGACACGATTCGATAAAATTTCTGGGGCAACAATTTAATCCACATCGCCCGTCACCATTAATTAACCGTCGATATTGATCTTGCCCATCAACTTATTAACAATACACGTCGATTTATATCCATTATAGGCCCCGTTCATTAACTATTAATAAATTATACAGGGTGTCCCAATAGTGCGGACACGAAGGTTTACGCAGAAACGATGGATTTTAGAGAAAAATGTTTCGGATAAAAATAAATAAAAAGGACTATAACGTAAACGAATATATTCCAAGATGGCGCACTGTCCGATGTACCACAAATTGATACCTGCTCCGTTATTTTAAATGGAATGGCACATTTCTTATTACATTTTTGGATCCTCCAGAGAATTCTAGGGGGAGTTTGGAGAAGTTACCATATGTTTAGAACGTAGCGTCTCGGAGTTATTTCAGTGTTTTTCCGGAAAATGTCATTTGCAAGGTCCTGGAACATCGCATATATCTCCGGAAGTATCTCAGATAAAGAGTTGAACTTTTGTTAGTTCTATTAAACATGAAAAGGCGAAGAATTTTCACTGCTTACATTTAATTCAAAGTGGCGCTAGCTTTGAGTTGTGGCCCTGGAATCATTTATATTTTATTATGATATTGAATGCAGAATGTGATTCTCTTTCGATCATATTAAAGTGATATGGGGGTCAAATCTTGATGATTTTTGAGTTATATCCAATTTATTTAAATTTTTTGTGATTTTTCAAAAGAGAATCGTCCGCTGTATCCTTCTGCATTTCATTTACGAAAATTAAGTTACGCACATTTGAAAACGTCAAAGTTTCGCAGGCCACAAACCGCAGTCAATAAAACTTTTAGTTAATTGTAAGCAGTGCGAAATCTTCGTCAGTTCATGCTAAAAATTACTAAAGCAAGTTCAACGTTCTATTGCAAATACTTCCGGAATTGCGATCGACTTTACATAACCCTAAATAACTCCGAGACGGTGCATCTTAGGCATGGCACTGTTTTAATGAACTCTCATTAAAATTCGATGAGGAATCCAAAAATGCTATAAAATATATACTATTCCATTTAAAATAACGGAGGAAGTATCGGTTCCGCGTACATCCGGAGGTGCGCCATCTTTTAGAGTGCTTTTAGGTTGTAGTCCTTCACGAGATAAAACTTTAATATCCCACATATTTTCCTCTAAAGTCAATCGTTTGAGAGCACCCTGTACAAATGCCTGCGAACCAGTAACACAATTCCTTGTCCAAATCGAATGCATTCGCAAGGATATTTCTAATTCGTCCATGAAACCAAACACAATTAGCAGCTTATTGCCAATTGCACTCTAACGCCGATAAGTGGATCGATTTGGTGAGGTGCAAACAATCTCTCTCTCTCTCTCTCTCTCTCTCTCTCTCTCGCGTTGTTGTTCCTGCAATCCACGTTTAAATCTCGCCCAATTCCTGTGTGTGCCTACTGTTGATCAAACATTATTATGCGTTATTATGGACGAGTAAAAACGTGATGATTTTTTATTTGCTCTTGTACGCAAACCGCGAGGGTGAGCGGTTTATTTTCACGCGGGAATTCACGTTGAAAGAATAAAAGGGAATATGTGTAATGTGAAGAAAGAAGGGAGAATTACCCACCAACACACAATATAAATGCAAATAAAACGTGCGCGCCGATGTTTGCGTGTACCTTTTTTATTTTCTTTTTTCACGCTAAAGTAGCGTTATTCAATATATGTGCGGGGAACGCAAGCCGAAAAAGGAAACCGTAAAGGGCTTCGGGTTGTAAGCATTATTCTTGCGTTAAAGATAATGTACTGATTGCTTCTATCAATAGAAATCTCTCCGTCTCGCTCGTTCTCTCTCTCTTTCGGTGTTTCTAATTCCCTCAACATTTCTGCGCGATTTTTTTGCTGGCAAAAAGTTTTCAAAAGTTTTGAGAACTCTTAAATTTTATGGGAGACGGCAATGGTTTTATTATATTTTTTGTGGAACATAATAATAAAGTAGAGTGCTTTTCCGCTGGTGGAATGTTATAGCTCTCAATTTTTTTTACGGTTTCCCTTCCCTCTTAATGACAAAACTCGCCAAAATTTTTGCTATCGAGAGCACAATAACGATAGTAACAGTTTGAATTCATTTTAAATCAAATTTTGCAAAATCAATTTCGATTAATAATGCAATATTGATGAAAGCTCAATTAAGGGTGCAACTTTTTGCGCTTTGATTAAATTTTACGATTACAATTACAAATCGAAATCAATTTTGTTTATCGATTCGTTTAGAAATTATTAAATTAAATATATTAAATGCAACATTCCGCGATTTTTTTCTATTTCGGTTAAATAAATTGCATCATAAATTTAACGAGCTAAACAAGAAAAATGATAAAATGTTATGCGTTTATATCGCTTAAATATACACCCCGCTTTTTTATATTTACTACAGTGATATACCTGTTCGTTATTTTTTCTTTCGAGAGGGATTCGAGTAAAAATGGGGTTGAAAGTGAATGCTTTTGGGGATGATGTTATATGATATAGAACGTACGTTAACATCATCATCATCAATTTTATATCTTATAACGCTTTAGTGTTAATTTTGATTAAAATCTACATTAAATCACCTCAACTTGCAATATTAATAATGACTGGGTGATAATAACGATCATATTAATTGGGTTAACGGTATCGTTAATCATTATCCCACGTTAAATGCTAGGAAAAATAACTGAATTTGTCGCGTCGCAAATTAATTAGTTAATTAGCATTTCCGCTAATATGGTGGATAATTTTAATTAGGATAAGCGCCTGCTATCTAGCGTTACGTATTAATCCCATATTATCCTCACATTCGAATTAATCTTTTGTTTGTTGGCGGAGGGAAGAATCAATTTCCTTCGAAAGACATAAATTGTTTGGAGAATTTTCCAAATAGGAAAAGACATAGGGATCAAACAGAAATCATTCAACATAAAGGATTTTATTTGTTTGTGCTTTGGTACGTTTACACATGTGAAATGTTTCATCATAAATAGTGAAGGGGGACCTAAAGAGAAAAAGAAACCCATCGAATCTTAAATCTTTCATTTGGAATGGATTTGCTCGCGATTTACTATACGGTCCCAAAACCACATACGGTGGCCGTAAAAATGAGCAAAACCTTCTTCTATTCGCGCCCTTTCTAAACGCTTTATGGCTTCGCGTTTGTTCGCAAACCGAAAACAAGACGGGAAAAATGTTTATTGCTTAGGAATTAGCATTTATCAAAGTCAGAGTCAGATAGATTTGCGATTTAGTTTGATTGAATTTTTCCTTCTGAAAGAAAACATTTTCTTAGTGGTATTCAATGTAATAGAAGATTGTTGCGAAAACTCGTTTGGAGATCTTATCCATCCGAAAGGTGGGAGTAGTAAAGGTAAAAAGTTTCAATTACTTTAAAAGAAATTGTTTGAAAAATATTTCTTTTCTTTTCGTATCAAATAAAGAATTTCGACGAAATCAATCGTTCCATTTGACGTTTTCCAATAAATCTAATGAATGGAACGAAACTATTCTCTAAGTTCCGATGTTAATCTATTTCACCTACAAGCGTATGACCGTTTCGTTCCCACAATTAAATCGATTTGTTTTCGAAAAGGAAAATTATTCGCCGTAAATTACAAACAGTTGGGAAAACTTTATTCTTTGATACGTTGCTCTCCATTACAAACCAACTTTTAAATGTATTACGTTTTCATTTTGTTAAAATATTAACGATGAATGTAAATTACTGATGGGCGCATTCGAAGCTATAATCGAAACCCATTCGATTCTCAAAAGTACCCGCTGCATTCGAAGGCACAAGCTGGGGTAGTCGATACTTAAACGTTTCTGATTTTGCAAAAAAAAAGTGGGCTGAATATTTTTAGCTGCTCTTGGTGCACAATGAATGTGTTATTGTGCAGAAATTGTGTTTCATGTTTCCATCTTGGCGGAGCTTTCTTCTCGCAGGTCAGAACAATTGCAGTGACGTTGGTGTTATGGAATCCTTTAATTCCACTAGAAATGCTTTTTCTTTTCTTCTTTATTCCATATTCATTAAGTACATCCTTCATTGCTTTATTAATTAGAAATTGTGAACCATTCAGTCCATCTTATCATGTACGATCTCAGAGAATCAATCGGACTATAAAATGCACCGCGGTGTGTTTTATTTTCGGTGCTTCGGACTTCGAAAGGACCACATTGAAAAATTAGATAGTTGTTAAAACCGAAATTGCTGTCTGCCATTTAATATATGCATATCAAAACAAGTTACTTATCAAACCACCCTCGTAGCATATTTCGTTGTGCTAGGGCCATAAAAGTAGTCGGTGCCGATGTAGTCGATTCTCGAAAGTAGCAAACATCAAATCGGTTACTACACAGAAGCTTTCTGTCCATCGCCAATTTAATTAAATCACTCTTTTACTTAATATTAGTAACATCGTATTTCATTTATTAATTCACTTAACGTTGGCTTTCAACTAAAATCAATTCCTACGACGAATGACGGGTAATATGTGGTCGAAAGAAAACATCTTCGACCGGAAATGCGTTAATTAAGCAAATTGAATCGGAGGCATCATCATCGTCACTAAAAACCGCTTAATGCTTTCCTAATTCGTTCAATTTTCCCCTACAGTTTTCTTAAGTGCTTTTACATACTCATCCGCGATTCAGTGATTAGGCGTAACGGTTTTCAGGTAGGTTAATCGAACGCGTTTAAACGTATTATCGCGTAACAAGAGGGGAGAAGCTTAAGAAAAATTAACTTTTTTCTATCACGGCGATAATTAATTAATTATTTAACGCAACGTAACGAGGTCTGTTTCGACTTTTGTCTTTTTAAACAACACTTCCGTCCTAAATTAATGGCATTAAATTTAATGCAAAGCAATTTTTATTCGCGAACAGTTCGCGAAAATAGTCACGTTTTTTGTCTAGAAGTACGCAAATTGTCGTAATAAATTTCGTTGTTTTATGATTCCTACTCCAGTTAGCTTAACGCTAGCTAATTACGAAAATTACGCCGTAAAATCTGCAGTCTGCGGAAATCTTAAACCTAAACAATTTAAGAATCATTTTAGTTTTACGAAAGCGATTGCGCACGCGAAGAGGTTTCTAACAACGAAGATTATTACTTTAACGTTCCCTTCGGCATTTCCTATTCCACTTCGTTCCCGTTCTTAAAGTGTCAAATTATTCAAATTACATGCCGGACGCATTTCTTTTCCTCGCTCTTCGCGCCCTCCGCATCCATTACTTTCCCTCTCGGGGGCGAAAATGAAAAATAATGTAATGGAAATGTTTACGGGATTAGAAGGGCGTAATTTTCGTCCCACCGACAGATTCAACGGTTCGTGACTTTTGTTTATTTTCCCACGTCCCCGCCTCTGCCGCGCTTCTTTTGCCGTGCTGCTGTAACCGCGCGAACCCAAATTCCCAGATCGACTTGTTTAACAACAAGCGCCACCGGTTTGCAATTCATCCGAATTTCCCCATTATTTCCATCTTTTTCCCTTTATTCTTTCGGTATCTCCGATGACGTAACGCAAGAAGATGAGCAACAACATCAACGACGATGGGAACAAGAAGATGGAGAAGAGCGAGAGGGGAACGGACGCGATGTAACGATAAAGATTTTCATTCCATTCGCCGCCTTTCTCTATCTTTACGCCATCGTCGTTCTGCACATATTAAAATCCCTGAATCGGCACAAAATGCATTAGTTATCAATAACGAGAACGAGAACGAGGAGAAAGAAGTGAAAAGAAGGAAATTCGTAGCAAACTAGCACGATTACGGGGTATTTTCCTTTTATTTTCAAATGTGGAGGATGGCATTGTCGGTGAAACATGGGAAAATATAAAAGGGACAATTGGAATGAAATGGAATAGAACAGGAAATCAGTGGCGCAGGACGGGGGAGACGACCGTGAAACGCCCGGACCATTATCAGACGCCGATACGGGTTCGTTTCGGTTTTCAATCCACGAAAATCTTTTCGTGCACCGAATTATGGCGGTTGTTTGCGCTTCTTAATTCCATCTTCATTGAATTTTGTATTAAGCCATCAGATATTAATTATTAGAATATTAGAATAAGTTCTCGCTGATTTCCAACAAACGATTTCACCAGATTTACCTGTGTATGGATTAAGTTGATAACGTATTTATAATTAACTACTATAGGCAAGTTTGAAATTCACTAGGTTTCAATTTGCTGCAATGTAAACAAGTTTCCTTTTCATAGTCTTAAACGTCGAGTCTTGTAATAAAAAAGCGTATTTGCGGGGACTGTTATTGCACAACTTTATTTTAAAAAAAATGCTGCACTGAATTCTCATTGAGGCTTTAAACGACCACACTCTGTCGGAAACAATATGAAAAAATTGGATGAAACGCTTCAAAAATAATATTTTTGACATTGAAGCTTGAAGGCATTACTTCAAGAAGACTCATGTCAGACGCAAGATAAACTTGCAGAATTATTAGGAGTTGACGACCCAACAGTTTGAAAAGCATGGAAAGCTTTAGGAATGATTCAAAGGCAAAAACTTTTGGTACTGCATGAGTTGAAACCGAGAGACGTCGAACGAAGTCCTTTCATGTGTGAACAGCTGCTTCAACGAGAGATAAGGAAAGATTTTTTTCATCGAATCGTGACTGGCGATGAAGAGTGGTTCAACTACGTGTAGAAAATCATGACGAGAGCATCATCACCGTCCGCATAGCCGAATATCCATGATTCAAGCGTCTTATCATTTACTAAGAGCGGCTCAAACCGAGCGAAACCATTAAGGGAACGCGCCATCGACTGCAATTGATGAGTGAGTGAGTTGATGTTTTTGTGTGCAGTTTTCGGGCGGTGCCCCTTACTGCGATGTATGTTGTGTAGTTACATGACTTGCCCTTAGTTGGGCGCCTGGCGTGTTATTGTGTGGTGTTGAGTAATGTTCTTGCTGTGAGTGGTGTGAAGAGTCGTCTGGTTTCAAGTGTTTGATTTGGGATGGCTTTTAGGTAGGGATTTTCGCTGAAGGCGAGGGATTGCCAAAATTTGATGTTTAGTTTGTTTATGTGGGATCCAAGTGAGGGGGTTGAAAGGAGGTTTCTGATTGTGGAATTGGGGGTGAAATAGTGTTGATGGGAGGCTGTTCTCAGAATTTTGTTGTAGAGGGAGTAGATTCGTTTTCGGTGGCTGATGGGAGCGGCTGCCCAAATTGGGGAGCCGTATGTTAGGATGGGTCGGAGGAATGAATTAATGATGAGGGTGCATGTTTTGGGTTGGCGGTTTGGGTTTGTAAGGATGGACTTTAGGAGGCGGAATTTGCCAGAAACAATTGCATGAGTTATTGCGAGATGTTTGCGGAAGTTTAGGCTGTTGCTGAAATGTATGCCGAGATATTTTAGGGAGGTGGACCAAGGGATGGGTTTTTTGTTGATTTTGATTTTGTATTCCGGGAGAGGGCGACGTTTTCTGGGGGGAAAGTGGATGACCTGAGTTTTTGTGGGGTTTATTCTCAATCCCCATTTCTCGTAGTGTTTTATTATTTTGTTTAGGTTTTTTTGCAGGGTGTTTCTGGTTCGTTCCGCGGTTCTGGAGTATGTGAGGATGGCCGTGTCGTCGGCAAAGAGAGAGAGAGAGTTGGGCGTTGTCGGTGGGGGTGGGTTTGGGGATGTCGTTTATGTAAAGTTTGAAGAAGATGGGCCCAATTTTGGAGCCTTGTGGTACTCCGGATTTGATGAGTTGGGAGGGAGAGAGTTCTTCGCCGATTTTACAAGAGAAGGTACGTCGATGAAGATAGTGCGCTGTTGTTTTTATGATGTATGGGGGTAGATTGGTTTTGGATAGTTTGAACAGCAGTGCGGCGAGATTCACTTTATCGAATGCCTTCTCCATATCAAGAGCGGCGAGCATGGCGTGCATTGGGTGGGGTTTGTTGTGGTGATATTGGATTTGGTGGAGGATTCTGAATGCTTGTTGGGTGCAGGAGTGATTGGGACGAAAGCCGAACTGTTCTGGGATGATGGTGTTGTTGTCTTGGAGGGATTTTTGTATTCGGGTTAGGAGGCAGGCTTCGTAGATTTTGGAGAGGGTGGGGAGTAGGGAGATTGGTCGGTAGGAGGTGGGGAGGTGTTTGGTTTTTTTGGGTTTTTTGGGTTTTAGGATGGGTATGATGGTGGCGTGTTTCCAGGGTTCTGGAAAGTAGTTTAGATGGAGGGTGATGTTGAGGATAGAGGTGATGTGGACTAGGACTTTAAGGGGGAGGTTTTTGAGGGCGTAGTTAGGAATGTTGTCGTAGCCTGGGGCTTTTCTGTTTTTAAGTTTTTTAATGTGATGGATTACTTCTTGGGGAATAATGGTGTCTGTCCGCGGTAGGTTGTAGGGGGGGGGGGGCTTTCAAGTAGGATCTAGCGACCCTGTTGATGTCTTTTTTGTTGTTTTTGTCGAGTAATAAGGGGTTGGGTGAGAATTGTTTTGCGTATTGTTGGGAAAGAATATTGGCTATTTCGGATTTTGTCGTGGTGTATTGGGGAGGGTTGGTGTCGTTGGTTTGTAAGGAGGGAATGATGTCTCGGGTTTTGAGTATGGATGAAGGAAGTTTCCAGGGGTCTTTGTCTAGTGCAGCGACGGCGTCGTCCCATTCTTTGCTTTTGTGTTTAGCTATTTCTTCTTTGACTTTGCGTTGCAGCATGAGGTAGATGGAGTTGTGGGCAGGAAATCGTGTCCGTTGGTAAGTCTTTCTGGCCTGATTTTTGTCGTGTATGAGGTCTATGATGTGTTTGGGGAGGGTCTTTAGTAAGGGTGTCTTGTTTGGGTGCTTGAGACTATTGCTTAAGGCGATGTTGATTTTGTGGGTCAGGGTGGTGATTGCGTAGTTAATTTCGTCTTTGTTCGTCAGTTTGGGGTTGGCTGTAACTATGGAATTTGCGATGTCATGGTAAAATTTGCCCCAGTTGTAGTCCTGAGGGGAGGGGCGGTTTCGTGTCGTCTTGATGCTGGCCAGAAGGATCGTGGTGGTGAACTGCAATTGATGCGTTTGAGCCGAGCATTTAAGGAAAAAACGCCCCCTATTCGAGCGCAGAGGTATGGCATAGTGATTTCGCTGCATGAAATTGCTCGGCAGCATGTTGCAAACCTTCTGCGAAAAGTTACATCGAATCATCCAAGGTGTGGGATTCAAATGTTAGCAAAAATGTGGCAAAAAGTTGTGGCTAGCGATGGACAATACTTTGAAGGACGTGTCGTTTATATATTTTTTATAATAAAGCATTAATTTGCACTAAAAAACAGTGAGAACTTATTCTACATCCTCATAATACAGCGAAAAGGAATTGCCCATAATTAAACCTCGGAATTGAAGATAATAATTATTTAACGTAGTAATTAAATCAATTGGGCGATTCCAAACAATAAATTACGCATTTATTTAATGTCGGTGCCTTTTTATTAAGCATTATTATAAACAATATCGGCGTAGGAACGAATTAGAGGGAAGCTGACCCTTAATTACAAATCGTGCCCTAACTAATGCAAACAAGTAGATTCAGTTGGGATTAAGGGAGAAATCCCCAACAGTCAAACCTAGGGTACGGCTCTAACCGCACGCATACGCCACCAGAACCCGAAATCGAATAATTTAGTTACAGGCAAGTTGGATAGAAAACTATATTAGAACAGACGAGTCGAGTGTGGAACCGAGAGAATAGAATAAAAATGCGCTCAAAGTAGAACGAAAAGTGTATTGTTTACTCTGGAATCTAAAGGGATTACGAGCGATTGCACCAGATACATGTACAAATGGTTTTTTATAAGATTTAACTACTCTCATTTTTTAATTGTTTACACCAAAAAGGAGAAGGAGATTTATTCGTTCGACTCCCGTGCGGTTTACTCGTTTCTTTGCAAAGCCATCAGACAACAGCGAAAATGTTTCGTTCGCTAAGAGGATTTCATTTGAATGGATTACATTAAAACTTTTGCTGCCTCCTCTTCTTGCGACGAAAACTTTGCAATGAATTTTTAAAGAAGCGAATAACGAGTTATTAGTTTTGGTCAGAATCAAGAATCGGAAACTTCATATTTCCGTTTTCATAAATTGAATTAAAACCGGTGCCATTGGGAGTGATAATGAACAACCTAAAATTGTGGTTGCGCAATGAAATTGGTTTACTTTACGACGTTATTCCTTGCGGTTTTCCAACGGATGCATTCCGGTCTTGGATACTCTAAAAATTCCTTTAAATAATTTACTTTATTTAATAAAATTCTCGATAATCAAGCAGAACGCTGAAGCAAAGTGGAACTATGGAGGAGTAAGCGAGACAGAGAGAAAAGGAATTGCAACGCTCCAACCGTTTCCTTTTTGCCATTACAATAACTAACTGGAAATTTAATAAGGCACCCCTTTGAGATATCAAACATTTTCGTACTCCTCGTTTCTCTTTACGACAAAAGCATTGTTTATTTAAATAAATTGGACGACATCTGTGTGTGTGTGTATTTTTCTTTGCGTGGGCGTGCACGATACCTGCAAAAAAAAACGGGAAGTTAAAAGGATGACATCAGACGGGGGAAGGAGCAAAAAACTAGAAATAAATAAACCTAAACGATAGGGCGAAATTAAATTATTTCAACTGTATATGGCTGTAACGTAACCGTGGCGTTTCTTTCCCACGCAGTTTGAAATTTTGGTTAAATTTCCTTTCCCCTTCGCGTTTTTCCTTTTCTGGTTTCGTTAAATAAAACGCATTAGAAGGGACTCACCTGGGGAAATTAAATTTTTCATTCTTTCTTTGCGGCAGCCCACACGTTCGTATTAATATCTCTTCTTCCATTTGCCCTCCTGCCGTTCGAAGGAGATTAAAATATTTAAAAGGCTAATATATCCCATTTAATTCGCACATTCATTCGTTCGTCCACGTGTATTATTAACGATAATCGATTAACCATTTCCCACTTCTATGTTTAATAGTGACTGTTCCTTGCAGTACGTAAAACGAAAAACGAATTGGCAAGGACGAAAGAGCCGTGCATCGCCTGATTTGCAATTTTTAGTAAAAGAAATCTTAAATGCGGATTTGCAATTTGCGAACGAAATTCTGGTCGACTAATGAGCGTAAATGTTATCAAAAGGGCTTTTTCTTTGTGGTCAACGGGCAACATGTTGGTGGCAAAAACAGCGAGTTCCTTTTGCAACCGCATTCCACCGAATAATTATCATTATTATCTGATAATCCGCAACGACGTTCATCCACTTCCTTTGTCCTGTTTTTTTGTCCCTTTTTCCTTAAGAAATTGAGGTATCAGAATATTTCGTATTACATTAATAATTACATTAGCAAGAAGATCTTTCCACTTAGAGAAATTGTCTTTTATACTGTACCATTTACTCCGCGTCTTTTTTCCTTTCGCAAAAGTACTTCCTTTTAGCTGCGCCGGTGCGATTTATATTACTTTGTTATAATGCGAAAGAACTATGCTGTCGTTTAAATCGAATTATGCGGACAGATTTATCATCTCCCATCTATTTATTTGCGTTTCAGTGGAATATTTCCCTCTCTTCTCGCACACGCCAAGAAACGGAAGCGCGGAATTAAGAAACGAATTAATTTAACGGGCAACATATAAATTAATTGTTTTAATTAGGGAGCGTACACAAGAGAGGTTTAACGTTTTCTTCTTTCGGGGAGCAATTAATTGTAACCGTTTCCCCCAATTGCCGTTCTTTCATCAATTATACAAAGGCATCTGTTGCCGATTGGACGATGATAATCGTGATCGTTGCGGAATGATTAAATTACGAAATCGTTAATGCGGGATGAAAATCAAACAATTTTTTTCCACGTTGTTACCTCTGTAAATATTTTATTAAATCGTTGCAAAGGGATCGATTCAATATAAAAATGTCTGCAAGAAAAGGAGTCGTAATTTGACGAACTCGTTCTTCTTTTTGTTTGACTTTAATACTCATCTAAACGATTCGGTTTCTTCGGCTCTTTTTATATACAATACAGGGTGCGGGCTCGGCAGATTACGACGACTTTAGAGAAAAATGTTGCAGATAAAAATGTTTTCACTGGGATAGGACTACAACGTAAAATCTTTTTCCAAGATGGTGCACTTCCGGATATGCCCGGAACTGATACCTGCCCCGTTATTTTAAATAGACTGGTAGATGTGTCGAGTCGTTCCTTCTTCCTGACTTGAGATTCTTCGTACTTGAAGGATCTGGTTCGGCTGAACTTTCGAAGGACCATCGATTTTGTATATTTATTATTTAACAAACACCATAAACAAAAAACTAAACCTATTTTAAAGCTTATCTCGCGACGCGTTTGATTTATAAATTTGACGATGCTGGCTTTTTACTTATCTTATGAAGAATTTTACTTAAAACATCTTACAATTAATTTCCGCTTGGTGGGAAGAAAAATATCCTCGTGGGTGGGCCTGATATTTTGCCCTTCAAAAACCCGAACGGCCGTTTTTATCTTTCTTACATTAAGACTATGCCTGTATAAAAAAATATGAGAAACTTCAGCACATTTCTCTGACTATTGAATAGAACGTGACTTAAAGAAAAACAACGTACAATGTATGTTACAAAACTAAATAAAATTAAACAAAATTATTGAAGCTGCTTCGGCATAAATATTCCTTCTTGGAAGGAAAAATATGTTTTATTCCATTTCTTGATTCCATAACAAATGTTAAGGAAAGTTAAAACAATCGCATGCCAAGGATGTATCGTTTCGGAGTTATTTCAGTGTTTTCCCGAAATTTGTCAGTTGGAAGGCTGCGGAAAATCGCATATAACTTTGGAACTACGTAAGATACAGAGTTGAACTTGCATTAGTTCCTTTAAGCAAGAAATGACGAAGCGTCCACTGCTTAAAGTCAATTAAAAGTGCAACTGGCTTTTATTTGTGGCCTGTTAAACTATGACATTTTCAAATGTGCATAGCTTAACTTTTTTTAATGAAACCATGCAATTTTTATTATGACAATTAATGCAAAAAATTATTCTCTTTCAATCATATTGATGCAATACTGGGCCTATTGTTGACAGTTTGCGAATTATTCCCAATTAGTTGCTATTTCGTGTGTCATTTATATGAGTTTAATGATGTACTAATACAAATAGTAGCAAAAGCAATGGAAATATTTGGGTTACAATTTAACTTTTTGAAGTTATTCTTCCCTTTATTCATTAAAATTATAATTGAAAGGTCCGAAAATTGCCCAATTAACGTAATTTTATCATGAAAATGAATAAAACCTTGTGGTATTTAAAACAAAAAACTAAGAGCTTCATGGTTTTCTTCAATTATCTCATTGTTTTCTAAAGTAATTTATTAGGACACATGGAAAGATGACATATAAATATAAAGAATTGCACATAACTCTAAACCATCAAGAATTGACCCTATATTACCTCAATAAGATCGAAAGGGAATAATAATCTGCATCTAAGGCGATAATAAAATTATAGGGATCCATTAAAGAAAATAAGTTATACACATTTAAAAATGTCAAAGTTTAACCGGCCACAAATTGCAGTCCTTAACACTTTCAATTACATATAAGCAGACCACAATCTTTACTATTTCTTGGTTAAAAGAACTAAAGAAAGTTCAACTGTCTATCTCAAACAGTTGCGGAGATATATGCGATTTTCCAAGACCTTCCACATGTCATTGTTCGGAAAAACAGTGAAATAACTCCGAAAAGGTGCATCTTAGGCAAGTGAGTGATTAAACAAACCTCCCTTAGAATCCAACGTGAAATCCCAAAATGCAATAAAATATACATCATTCTATTTAAATTAAGAGAGCAAGTATCACTTTCCGGTATATCCGGAAGTGTACCATATTGTAAAATATTTCTACGTTGTAGTCCTTCTCGAGTGAAAACTTTTTTGTCTGCAACATTTGTCACTAAAGTTAACAGTTTGGCCGTAACTATTGGGACACCCTGTATATACATTTTCCCTATCTCACTCTGTCTGACACTCTTTATATACCGTTTTATAGATTAAATTGAACCAATTATAAAGAGATCCAGCGAGGAAGAACGAAAAAATAAACGACGAGATTGTAATGGAAGAGGAACGATATAAGAATTAGATTAGGACGAGACTTGGCAGTGGAGGATAAAAGGGAAATATAATAAGATATCCTAATAGATTTTTATGGTAATGTTATCATTGCTAGCAATTCACTTGCAATATCGTTGGATTAACTTTTGATTTGCGTTTGCCACGAATTATTCTTTTAACCATTAATGGGCATTGTTTATGATTTAACAAGTCTTATTGTATCACAATCAGGATAGATGAAGGAAATCAAAGGAATTAATTAAAATTACGATGGTGAAATATTCTTTTCTCGCCCGTTAATTAAATTAATTAAAATCGCTCCGTTTAAGGTTCGGCGCCAGTGGCGGGAGCTTCTTCAAACGCATACGTGCCATTGTGGTCGGATAAGATAAACGTTAGTTTGCCTCTAAGCGAAAAATTTTAATTCTTTACCTTTATTGTCTTTTAATTGTACGTGCACGTGTAGTCGTTGTTTTGCGCCGTCGTATCTATTTAAATATTTCAGTAAGGATGCTTCGTGATTAATTTATGAATATTCATCAAATATTTAAGAGGAAATTGTATTTTAAAAATGCCGCACCCGCCCGCTCGTTTCAGGAATAATTAAGGGAAAAGTGGTAGATGAAGAATATCCTTTTCCTCTGCTTTTGAACGAATCAAATGGAACCGCATAAATTTGAGGCCGATTAAAATGTCATCATCGATTGGTTAAACCCAATTTGGGCCGAGTACACAAAAGCTCTTTCGTTTTTATTTTTCGCCTGAACACGGCTATTTAAAAAGGTCCAATAGAACGAAACGCGATCGAATTCATTTAGCCCCAATAGAATGCAGCTCGACTTTATTTCCACGGCATCAATAGAGTATCATGCATTTTTTTATGTAATTTGATTCCGACCGTGTTTTCAATTCGCGTCCTCGAGCTCATATCGATGTACCTTTACGTATTGTCTGCATGAAGTAGAAAGGAAAATGGGGAACTTATTCGCGCTTCCACTTAACCACACTGTCTTCTCCGTTTTTGCATACATTTCTTACACTTCTTATGGCATGATAACACGACATAATATGAGTAATGGATTTTATAAATGCGAACATGTTAAATGTATAATTTATTCAACGGTTTTCTTAACGTGATGATTATTCCCTCGTAAATTACTGCTGATTATTATATAATTCATCGTTTTATGAGGTTAAAGATTCCATTGAAATTTATCCGTTTCCTTCAGCATCTCTTGTGATAAAAACGCCTCTCTCGCCCTCTTGCGTTTGAGCTTAGTTTCGTCTCATTTTTATTTCGAGATGTTCTATGACTTAAATTTATGGGCTACCTCGCACTAATTTCGCCTTTATTGTAAAGGATTAGGGTTAAACTGATATATAGATATAGGTACTAAGCTGCGAGAAGTTACTATTATCTCCAGACAATTTTAGGCAGACATTATAAATCTCGTTTTTTGCTCCTCCTTGCAGCTTTTGCTTCATTTTCTTTCCATCACGTAGCGAAATCTTTTAACGCCGTCTTTAATTAATTGTTTGATCTAATGAGAATGAAGAAGAAGAAAAGATGATCTCGTAACAAATGATCTTGATCCTTACACATATAAGCGTGAAAATCTCAACAACAAGAACAAAAAAAAAACGGTGTTCGTTCTGGTTGCGAAGAGTCAATATCATTAAGTGTATTGCAGGAGGAAATAATAAAGGAGCGCTGTTTGTGATAAAACAACAAATTACCACTAATAGTCTTATATGTAGGTCGGTGGAACAATTAAATTACTTCCACCTACCATTCTGCGCCTTTCTTTTTAATATCATTCCGAAGGCTCTTCCTGTTGCACTCGGTTTTATTCGTTTAACAAATTATCAGCTGGAAGTATATTGGATTATTTACAAACTCCTGCTTAATAAGCAGTAAATCACAATTAGAAGGAAATTAATTGCGATTCGCGAAGAAAAGGATTTTTTTTAATATTCAAATAAACTTCTATTCCTATTTCCCTAGTTTATTCCGAACGTTATGAAATTGTCATGGGCCAGGGTCCGGTTTATTCCCTTCTTCCCGTTGTTACCTAACACACATGCATTTTGATGGGACCTATGAGGGAAAAATGTGGATAAAACGCGTTTTCTTCTATATTTTCCTTTTCGCTCCCGATGTATTTATGTTTATGAACTGTACTCGACCATAAAACGCCACATTTTATATGCCTTCGTACACTGTTCCCAGTTTTTGTCCTCCTTTTGCTTGCGCCATCTTTCTATTTATTCTTACTCGTACTATATAACGTACATTCATTCTGGTATCAAATGAAACTCAATGAAATAAAAACAATGGGGAAAACTATCTTTGTTTTTGTGGCGTGTTATTATTTTCGTTAAGAATAGATTTTATGCTTTTGCTCGAGGCAACTGGTTTAACTATTCAACAATATTCTTACGTCAGCTCGTGTAAAGTTCAAAAAATTGCGCTAATTAATTAATAAAAGCTTGCAAATTGCACGATCGAAATCGCATTTTTATCACGTTGTGGATATCGTTTGAGAATATTTCAATGCTCATTAGAATTTCGAGTATGTTTTGGCAGCCGGCAAATATTGACACCTACTACGGTTTAACAAGAACCAAAACTATGCTCGCCATCCCTCCATCATCCATCCACGTACACCACTGTACTAACAATTTTACCTGTACAAAGTCATGTACCTGTGTGTGGGAAAATCGATACGAGGAGAATTATTCTGTTCTAATAACGGTGAAATTGTGTGTTGGATACAACTACGAGAGGACATTGATAAGTGCTTAAGTTACCATACAAAACTTCACAATATTTCAAAACAAAAGTAATCCCCTTCAAGACTATGTTTAGCTAAACCTTCAGGCAAAAATTCTAAACCACTTAAAGAAAAGTGTTTATTCTAAAATAAAAACCTATTTAAAAAAATTCAATCAGCGGGCGCTTATTGACCGTCATAAATTGACGCATTTGCGCACAATTTGCTTCATAGAGTTTTCTGAGAACGAGCCGAATTCCTGTCGAAAAGTCGTTTTCTCATGACATGTTGTTTTCAAAAATTCCCACTTTGATCGCTATTTAACATATTAATGTCAAACTTCAACAGCCAGTTTATAAAACGTCATAGTTATAGCCATGCCAACCATATTCAGTTTTGTTAACTGGAAACCTTCCAGGCGAAGTACTTATCAACATCCCCTCGTATAACATGATTCCTTTTTAGTTTATGTAGGAAGATATTAATTTCAATAAATTTTATTATAAAAAGGGATTTGGAATTTTTCAATAAATAACTTGCCAGATAAATTCGTATCTGATCAATTTTACATTGATTAGTAAATTGAATTCAAATAAATGGTTGCAATTGATGGAAAATGTTCCAATGTGTGCGTTTAATAGTTTGTTCCAAAATTAAGCGGTCGTGCGTTTTTCAAATATTCGATTAAACAATTAACTTCTGGTCGTGATAAAACATGCAATTTGCAAACGCGTGGGAAAGCCTAATTGTTATTATTGTTGCCGACGATGATGATGATGTATAATTAATTGCACACAGATGGTTAATAATAAATACGTTTGCTGAATTAGATTCAATCACGTAACGAAAAAACGTATATATTGATATTTTTTTCGCAAGTCGAGAATAATGTAAAAAAGTTGAACGAGGAATTAAATTCAATTTGATGACCTCATAAAGCGAAATCCAATAAATTTTATAGTAAATAGGTCTTCCATAAAGCGCGGCAAGGGCAATTGCTGGAGGAGAACGTCCACAAAAATGTATTTATTTGCACATCTTCTTTTTTCAGCTTGTTTTTTAGCGCAATAAAATGTTTCATGAAAGACACTCGGGCCATTTGAACAATTTATTTCGTCGTCATTTTTCATCTAAACTCCCGTATCTAGTCTAGACAATTCTGAGCCAGCGGCTAAAGTAAACATTCTATCAAAATGATTGCTGCTGTTATTGTTACCGTTGTTATCTGTCGCGCAAGTAATTGAATTCCACTTATTGGCAAAGAAAATATTGTAACAAGAACAAACAATTAATTGATGGTGTAATGTCGTTAACTACATCGAAAAGCCGAGAAGAAAAGAAGAAAATTCATTCCTTCTTAACACGTTAACGAATTAATTCAATTTCCGGTTAAACGAAGAGAGCGATGTATCGAATGGTAGAGGCGACTGTTTAATCGATTCGTTTCTTGGTACAATGAGTCTTCATGGTCTTCGGCCTTTTATTTTCTGTCTATCTTGTTTATTGAAACAGAAGGACTAATCTCTAAATGCGCTTAATTGAGAAAGAATACAAAACGCGCACTAATTGGGAAAGAGAAATACCATCAGTTGTTGCTAGTGGAACGTTGTTATTTCGACCGTAAATTAAATAAAATACCAAACAGCTGTGGCACGAAGAACGAAAACGTGGATAACAAAATTATAATCGAGGTGGATTTTACGAAAAATTTATAGGAAATAATGGGCACGAATATTCTTCATATTGTAGTACAATTCGGGGAAAGAAACGGAAAATTCTCTTTATTACGTCACTTGCTTCTGTTTCTATTTATTATTTAGAATAATTTTCCTTTTCTCCCTACAAATTGTTCATCCAATTATTATGATATTTTTTTCTTTTTAATCGTAAATTCTTCTAAATAAAAAATAAGGGGTTTGAATGCAATTTACATCCACATAAATTACGTTTACGTGTTGTTAAACAACCATTTTCACGTATTTTATCGTTATTATAAACAAACGGACGAAAGAAAATATAGACCAGGAAAAATACTGTAATTGCAGCTCTATTATTATTTGGAATATAAATTATTTTAAATATTGAAACGACAATGATGCAAAATAGATCAAACACGTTCTTAAAAAAAAGAAGAAAGAATAAAAAGTGGAAAAAATATCCTAGTGATTGCAATTGTCCTTCAAATTAATTAAAAAAGTTCATTTAACTATTGTACAATCACGCAATTAGCTCTAAACAATCTCGATAATAACTCAATCGTAAAATTGGTGGATGCGCCGGGTTATCGTTTGAAAACTATCGCAAACTCTTTATCGCGAAAATCTTCATAGCAAACGAGTGCCGAGACCATTTCGCGAAAAGGAAAATGTAATTAAAAAAGTGAAAAGAAAATTAGGTAGTGTTATTAAATTAAGGTCATGAGTAAAATGTAAAGCTTAAAATGTAATTAGAGTTTTATAACTTTGTACACTGGTTTCTTCTCGGTCTCCCCCATTCGTTTCCTCGTCTTTACGTGTATCGTACATTAAGCGAGGCAGGGAAAAAGTAAGGAACCGAGTGAAAAAGGGGGCACCAACGAAATGATTAACCACCTTCTACATTTCTTCGAAACGCCGGTTCGTTCGTTCAAAAGGATTAAAAGGCAACACATGCACGAGAACGAATTTGGTGGAAAAGGGGTTGGAACGATAATAAAAGAGGACGTATAATTTCAATGCAATTAGCACGACAATTTCGACGTACATTTTCATGCCGAAATTATGAATGAACGAATGAATGAAACAACTTTCTCCCGCATGCAGATTACGTTTATTTATACCGCATTTTGCTCCTGTTTCGCATTAAAAATCGTTATTCGTCTGCCAACCACAGAGGCTCTAATTAGCTTTGATCCGAGATCTTTAAAGTTTCTCTTTGGGTCATCGTTAGTTCATTGAAAGTAAAAATTGAATACTGCAATTCAACTTGCAAATGGACCAAAAATGATTGATGTTATATTGCAGGAATATTTCACGAACAAATTAATCATAAAACTTATATTACTGACTGAATAAAATTATGTTACTTTCACAACTTTTGTAAAATAAATTAAACGTTTCTGGCATTACTCAAATGGAGATAAATTAAGTGCAATAAAAATAGGGAGATTCAGGCAATGGTCAAGCAGGAAGAACCGTCGATGCACCCCCACGAATCGCAATCTGAACGGGGATGAAACTAGGTTAGGTGGAAGGTAGATTTTAGTCTTTAAGTGAGTTCTTAGATATAAGACACTTTGTACATATCATTAGTAGTAACTATTCGTAAAATAAAAGCTCATTAAAAGCAACCAAAGTGCAGTCTAAATCTGATTTCGCATTTCGCGAATTTTTCAAGTAAAAACACCTAAATCTACTTCTTCCGGGCGTTTCTTTTTTGTTGGGGCGCAGTGTAAATGTATTTAATGTAATAAAACGTGCAGAAACTGTAATTAATACGTAATAGTTTTCTACCTCTCCATTGCTCCCTTCCTGTGTGTGTTCACTTCGACCCTTATAAAATATACAATTCTACTGATGTATGTTGTAACAATAGAAAACGTAGGTAATTTAATTGTTTCAATTCATCTCCAACTAATTGCAATAAACTTTTTGGATTAACTTTAACCATTTAAAGTTTATATCCGTGTGTACACACAATACGTGGACAAAAATCCAGCTGGAGGAGAGAAGTCATAAAACAATTAAAACTCGTTAATTTACCTTTGGAGTTGATGTTAATTAATCGACCTTTCAATTAACATGCGTTAAAGAGTATTTAAACGTGCAAGGGAACAAAGAAAAGAAAAGGGTTAATAATGAATTGAATATGCGATTATTATTAATTACTGCCGTCGTTGTGGGAATTTCAAAATAAATTTCAATTAATTAGCGTCGTAAATAAAGTAGGATTTCGCTGTGTCGTTGCGGTTTATTTCGCCGCGTAGAAGAAAAATCCGATAATCACATCAAAATAAAAGTTTTCGCTCGTAGTTACGAAAAGATAATGGACGTATCTACTCGCTAGTTGACGAGACGAATTTTCGTTTCTCTTCTAGCGCGCAAATAGCACAGAATTTTCTTCAATATTTAAACAGAATCCCTTAACATAAGATTTAGACGATATAATCCATTACGTGCAGCCGATATTCGTCTCTCCTCTCGCTTTTGATCGATACGTCTATGCCTTTAAATTTCTTTTTCTACTTCAAAAATTGCTCGTTTTATTTCAACTAATTATTTCCTTTCGTTCCATTAAATATGAGTAATTGCTTTTAAAAGGAATGACTATTAGAAAAAAATGTATACGGATACTTTTTCGACCCATTTTTGCGACTTTCTCAAATCGTTAAAAATTAATACACGCAAAATATCATGCAGAAACGTTTCAGACAGACCGCTATAAAAATGATGTATGGATATTGTGGGTGTAAAAGGCAAAAATTAACGGTCAAAGAATGGAGAGAATTCGCAATTAATATCGTAATTCTTTAATCCGTTTAATTCGACAATCAAGTACAATTAATAGCTCAGGTGCAGGTGCGATGACGGATTTATCGAGCGCCAGTCAACAAGTGGATTGACATTTTATTTATTCTTGTTAACAAATCGAACTGTTTATCGCTTATTTCTGCCGAATTCCATTCGTTCGTTATTCAATTGGTATTCGACGCTTTTTATTCGCGCTAATTGATGTTACATCTGCGTTTGGTCCAAAGGGAAATCGAGTTTATTAATTAAAATTTTGTTATATAATAGGTCGCGTGTTCTTTTTTCGGTGCGTTTGAATTATTAATTAACCGACAAACATTCATTTGATATGCCCACACACGTCCACGTTTCTGTTTGCGTTTTAATTTCATTGAATCTGTTTGATCAAGTTTCTTTGCCCGTTTACAAAACGCAAAATGACTGGCGTAAAAAATTTCGACTTTTGATGAAGAAAGACTTTCGAAAAAAATTCAAAAGTTAATATTTGTCCCTTCTCAAGTGAAGTTTTGTGTGATTAAATGGAATTAAAAGGCTGCGCGAAAAGCTTCTACTTTTAGAAAGTTTAAAAGAATAATGGAAAAACATTAGTTCGCGAACGTAAATCTGACTGATTATGATTCGCAAAGATGGAATTATCTAAATACTTTATCTATACACAAGGAAACGTCGGTGGCGAAAAAGAGCTGAATAATTTGCATACATTCGAAGTTAACGAAAAACGTTCGTTAAGTTTCGCAAACTTTTCGATTGCATTCATTTTTGGTCGACGAAATGCTTTAAGCGAGTCGCGAATTGCAAAAATATCAATGCGTTCCACTCCTTCATCGTCCTCTCCGTGGTTCGCGTGTAAAACTTCTTTTCTGAAAGCGAACGAAAGAAGGGGCGCGAACGTAAAAAAAGGAAAAATCAATTTCAATTTATTTTCGCTGTCTTAAGATTTAACATTCTTATCGGGGCGCCGGTTTTTGTGCCTGTGAAACTTTATGAAAGATTCGTGTACATAGAGATGTAACAGTCCGGATTGGGTGGTGTTCGAATGATAGACTCCTGGATATTTTATAATAGGGAACGTTGTAAACTTTCCCAGATGGAATCCTTTATAAAGTTGCGAGGACGTGAAATAGCAATGGCACGCACCATTCATCAGAAATAAAGGGATAAAAGCGCTTCGGAGAGAGCGAAGGGGAACGGACTTTCTTGTGTTTAAAATCCCATTGCTTTTTTTGCGATTGCAAACAGAGAATAAAGCAAAACGTATTCGCAAACTACAACTTTCTAACTTTCCAAACAATCGAACGTTATTTATTTCGGCGATATTAAAAGTAACATTCGTACAAAAATCGAAAACCAAGTCGCATCTCTAATTTTCCGATTAATATAAATGTAAATTTCTCGAAAGTTACAAGTTGCAAATATCATTGCAAATATAATCTCTTCGTGGGAGATTAAAATATGCAGTTCAATGCAGCCGTTCAAATTGCTAATCAATTGCATTAAACTTTAAAAAATCCTTCAAGAACTGTTTGTTTTTCCTGGTGGATGCGCTTCATGCTCGTTAACAATCATATTCACATTTGCTTTTTCCACGTTTAATAACGACCGGGATTAAGTTATTAATTAAATGTCAAGATGGTAATTAAAGTTTAGAAAATTTGCCAAGAAGCAGGTCGCGTTGCAAATTTAATGCGAGACGTTAGAAGATGAACTTGATGCTCTTCGAATTAGATTGGAGGAATAAGGCGGAAAAAAGGAAACTGTGGGATGTAACGTCGATGATATATTAAAATGAAGAAAAGCATTAGTAGCGAGAAGTGGAAAATTATTCGCCCCTTTTTGTTGCCAATGGCTGGAGCTGTATTTTATGCATGTTTGCGTGGGATTGAGAATGAACAACGAACGAAGAGTGGAGAGAAAATTATTTTCCTTTTCGTTATATCCCGGCTCTCTATATTCAAATCAATTCGTCATAAAAATTTTAATCAAAAAGCCTTCCTCTTTCTTTGCGTGCGATGCAGAAAACTTTCCAAAGATCCTAACTACAGACGAGTTCGCGATTAATTCGAATGATTTATGATTAAAGTTTTTACTCTATTAATAAATTCACGCCACCCTTGTCCTGTCTCTCTCTCTCTCTCTCTCTATTTGATTACAGCGAAATGATTCAATCGATTGACTTCGATTCATTAACGATTCCAAAATGTGTTGTTAATTTGACATATTAATTTAAGCAATTTTATTGCTGCTTCAGTTACCAGCCACCGATGTCTTTAACGTGCACGTAAGTTGTTAATTAATTGCTTCAACGTTTTTCATGTGTCAAGCGAACTTATTCGTATAGAGAACATTATAACGAAATTAATTTCACGTCGTTTTAAACAGAAATTCACAAGTGATAAAGCGATTAAATATGTTCACTTTTCGAACATCGAAAGCAAAAAGTTTATCAAGACTTTCGTTCTATCGTTATAACTTTGAAAAACCCTCCGTCTCGACAGCACAAAAAGGAAAAGAAGCAGCATTTTCCATTCGAACGCTTCTTTTAAGTAGTTATAGTACTTTATATTGTTGGTCAAACAAAGAACTGCTTGAAACTAGTTTTTTTTCCTTTCTCATGTGGCAGATCTTTAATCATTACATTCCCGTTAAAGGTAAAATATTCAGTTACATTTGCGATTTACAATTTATAACGTTAAAATAATGATAATGCTGGTGCTGGTGGTACGTTTTGTAACTTTACAAAACGAAACTTTCATATACAATCATTTTCCACTTCAACAATTTGACACTTGAATCCCATGTAATAATTATATATAGTACGTTTGGTAACTATTGTTCTAAAATGTTGTAGAATAGTGGAAGAATGAAGGAGGTAGAAGTGAGCGAATGAACGAGCAGTTTCGCGTAATTGAACAGAAAGAAACGGAGCGATGGAAAGTGAAGTAAACAAGATAAAGAAAAAAGCAGAAATGAAAACGGAAGTTGTTATTATGATCGTCAAACTGGAAAACTTTCGGTTAATAAATTATCGTGGAAATTTGTTTCGTCAACTTTCTCCACATTAAATAGAAAAGTTCGCTTTGGATTTTCTCACCTTTATTATTACCATCGTCATTTTTCCTTTTCTCGATAAGAGAAATTGAGCAACAACAACAATAACAAAAAGTGTACACGTGGAAGTGTGACATTTATTAAAGTTTCATTTGGGCGGTTACGAACAACGTTTAATATTCAATTGCGTTTCGATTTTCCCACTTTTATTACGAAAATTTCATTCAAGAAATTAATTAATTAATTAAACAATGGAGCTTTTATTATCGTTTTAAACGTTTTACGAAATTATGACCGTTTCGTTAATTGAATGTAATTGCCACGTGTATTCATGTGCCGTTACTAAAATAATGAGAATTATGGATTTTCGAAAGGTCAGCCGGTTGTTATCGCTAAAATTGAAACTAATTGGGAATTACGATAAAATCTTTTACTCTTTTAATAATCCTTTGGACATATGCTTCGAAAGTGCCTGAAACTCGTTTTATTTTATTCATAGCTTCAATCTCTTTTATGTTACATAAGAAGATGAACATTTTTTAAATTTTATTTTACTGTTTAAGCGACTTTTAACATTGCTATTTTAATTAGTTTGCAATGACAATAGACTCTTTCACTTTTGTCTCGCAAATTACTTGCATAAAATCCTCTTCTAATTTCCATTAAATCTAAATACTAGAAGAGGTATTGCAGCGATAGTTGGATTTAATTAAATTGAATTAAATTTTATTTTCTTTCTGAAATCTTGCTCATCTTTCTTTGGGGATCTACAAATGAATCATAAATGCGATTCGATATGAATTGTTTAAACGTTCAACGACCAGATTTCGTTTAATAAATGCCTTGATTAAAACCCGTATGATGTCTGAAGAAGCTTTTAATCAAATTCCCAGCAACATCTTTTCTCTTTGTAATAAAGTAAATACCTATTGTTGAAAGTCTTTATTAACTTCTGTTCTCGTAACATGTAGTTTTCCTCTTTTTTTCTCTTTCCTGCCCTCAACTAGTCTCGCATCTGAACGCCATCATCATGTAGACGAAGGGTGGAAAGTTTCGTTTAATATTAAAGAAACTGTTCACGATGAATAGGGCCCACTAAATTTCGGCCACAAAAATGTATTTGTTCGTAGACGGTAAATTACTGTTTCTTTTACTAAGTGCTGTCTTTGTTAATATTGTTATCATTCATTAATGCAATCAAAATGTTCTTTAATACTGGTTAACTTTATATTTATACATTTGAAGTGTTGTCTTTGTTTAGTGCTAAATTTGTATTTTGTTTAATGTTATCGGAGAGGCTGCATAAGTGTATTCATTGATGACGGATTTTGTGTGAATGGTTATCCATCTAGATTTTGCATCAGTTCACAATTAGTTGTCGACGAAGAAGCAGCATACCCGCGGTTTTATTAGATAAATTCGCGAAAGATGAATTAATAAAGTTTTCTTATTTTAATATTTATGTAAATTGGGCATTTTTGTTACCATCGTAAAACAATCCCAAACAGAAACTTAATTAAAAAAAAACGAAAGAAAGTTTTCTATAAACAACATTGTTTTTTGAATAAAAATCTGTTTTCTTGCTGTGTATTAGTAAGCATTCTGCATAATGTTATAGTTAAAAGTGAAGGTTGGATTCTTTGCAATAATGAAACGCAAAAAAAAAACGGAATTGCAAAAAAGGATTGTAAAAAGGGAGCTTTTTAACGCAGTGAGAGGGCAAATTATGCGAGAAAAGGTCAATTCACATTTTTTTTGTCTCGCTTCCATGTTTAATTTCATTATCATTGTCTGTTACAGCAAATCCCTCCATTCGCGTTTTTTTTTTGCGTATGTAACGGTGGTAGACAGACATAAAGGCAAATTTAATTAAACTATTTCCACCAGAGTTAAAATAAAAAGCAACACGCGTTGGCACGAAGAAGAAATCACTGGAGCATTTTTTTTTCTCATATTGTAGAGTTAAAAATTCGCTTTAAAAAAGAGAGACAGGCGCATTTCTTTGATATTTTCGCACACACGCGCAAAACTTGCGGCGTATAATTAAAGGACCCAAAAAAGAAAAGTTGCCACGTTTCAATGCAAATTGTTTCCAAGTTTCGTTACCTTTAATTTCCTGCAGGACAAAGAGTAATAAGCTAATAAATTCTTTTAGAAAAAAGTTAAAATCTATTATTATAATACTTATTGGACGCGATAAAACTTTTGTGGGTGTATGAACGCAGCTTTTTTTTTCATTTTGGCCGTATAGTTAACGGCTATTGTTGTTTAATACCAATAACGGAATTTTAATTTGTTCGTTTTAACGCAGCGCTTACGAGGATTTAAATATGCAAATCATTTTTTTTTTATCCACAGAAACTGATTTATGTGCAGGTTAGTCGCAGTTGTAAATGATGAAATAAAATATTTTAATTCGCTGCATAACGAACTTTTTTTCGTTATCGATTATTTCCAATTATACAGGGTAATATTAATTTCTGATAGCGTTCCACCGTATATAAATTTCTTTATATGTATGGCATCAGGAAATTACTAATGCTGCTGCTATTGCTGGAATGGAATCGAACAACTTGTTGCAATGCCACCAGCGGAATCGGGGAAAGGTTCGGTTATGCCGATATATAATATGAACTAATATATACGCAATTGAAATCGATATTTGTACGCTATTAACGAGTATAAATGAATAATTTCACATAATAGATGCCCCCTTATCTAAGTAGGTCTTTTAGGTCGCAATGGGGAAACGTACGAAAAGTCCAAATCGTTTATTACACAATAATCGTCATTAATAACGAAAGTAGTATAGATAGCGGGATACTGTGACCGCGGATGGCTCAAAGGGGGGTTACCACTCTTTGAGGTCAGAGGTCACAGCTGAAGAAGTGGAAGGTACTCACCTGAAGACAAATCCGAGGAGGCCCACCCTCACGAAGAAGTGGGAGAAAAAATCCCCACGAAATTATGCATCAACCCAATATAATCAAAATGAAAACGTGGTGGTATTTGCTTCTTTTTATCAAAAAATTGCAAAATTTGAAGCATTCAGCGTTTGTTTTCCGGTAATAATTTTTAATGAAAAAGTAAATTGTTATGCGGTAATATTTCAATAATCCCGCCGGACATAACATAATGTAAATGCGAAAGAGTTGCCTGTTGATAATTTGTTTTGCTACCTCGCAGTACGTTGTAAATTCTACAACGAATTCCGGCAGGAACTTAATTAAATTTGTAACTTTAATACTCACCGCTAATATAGACGAGATAAATTAAAAATCCTCCAACTGCTGAACACATTTCTCTCCTTTATAACCCGGTCACAATCTGTAAATGAGAATTTTCAAAGAGTTATTCTTTGACATTAAATTGTTGAATAAATTTTTAATGCAAAGTTCCTTGGTTTATGAAAATCGATCAGCAACAGAAATTCAGATAATTATCGATGATGACGACAAAGAATTTGCATAATTTAAAATAGGTAATCAATTAAGACGAAACAAAGAAGCGTAGGGAACGTCAAGAGTGTAAGACTAATTAGTGGTGGGTAAGAGTGTTTAAAATGAAAAGAGGAAACGCGAGTTTGGCCTTAATAAGATGCCTCTTTTTTCGAGGACTACTGGCGAACATTAGTTTTCCATTTCCACATCATTAATTCCACCCGTTGTTGTTCTTTTTAATTTCTCTCAGTTTACATTCGCATTTAATTAAATAATCAACGGTTGCGTTTCATTTTAAACAAATAACAATTATATTTCTTCCGCTAAAGCTTCGGTCGTGGCGTTCTTTTATTTCTTTGCTCCCGAGACTTAATGTTACGTGAAATTGAATTGAATCCGCGTTCGCATTTAGAAATTATATCCCCGATTCGCTCTTATTTGTTAATGTCATCGGCAACGTTCATTGTTTCATTTTTTAATTAAGTGTCGCCTTCTAATCTAGGCCAAGAAGACGACCTTATCAAAATGATAATAACGGCATTTCGTCCCATTAAAATAGCCTCAACTTTAACGCGGAAATTATTTTACTCGCAAACAAAAGGGAAGAGGAAAATTCGCGAAATCGGGCCATGATTTATCGAGTCTCTTTTACGTTAAGTTAATAGCAAATATGAATAAAAATAATAGAAAAGCGATTTCCCTGTCATTTTCCTTCCAGGATTATTTATTCCGTACACTCATATATATGTGTATGGTAAGTGAATATAATAGAAACCTATTATAACCTTAGTAAAAGGGTCGAAAGAAAATAATAGAGCATGGGTATAATTTATGACACTACCCATTACTATAACCGTAGCTAAAAGAAACTTTTTACATTCAACCAACACGTAGATGAAATATTGACAAACGGACGTGGAAACCTGTTGAGATAACGCGGAAAGCAGAAGCGAAAAAGAAACAAAAGACCGAGAGAGAGAGAGGCCGAAGGAAAAAATATGTGGCACTCTTCGGGACCCAAGAAAAAGAGGGAACAATGGATATAATTGTTTTAGAAACGTCTGTTGCAGTCTCTTTTTCAATTCCAGATGATTATAGTGCAATTTTATGCTTCTTCCTGAATAAAAGCGGAGAAAACAATTGATGATACAGTTTTTGCACGTGAAGCTTCACTGTCCCTCATCCGCATATGCAAATTGAGTGCTAGTAAAAAATCGAATTTGAGCGAGTGTGCAATGCGAAAATGAAATTGGTGCAGCATGAAGATGATGAAGTGGAAACCTATTTCCATTACCGTTGGAAATTGTACCCACTTTGATGTCATTATAAAAGAATGTTCGCATGGCGATTGTAATGCTTTTAAAAGTTGTCTTGCTTCTCCTTTTCCCTTTCGACGAACATATTGTTATAACTCACTTTCTTGTCTAATATGAAATTATTGAATGTAACGCAATAAATTCTCGTTTAATTTCGCGCCGTAAATTTGCAACGGTTTCAAACTGGGTCCCAATGTTTATGGGCCTTAGCGCAACTTATCGTATCCATTACGGCGCGGTTTCGGTTAATTAACTAATATACGGCGGTTTTCAATTTTAACGTACGAACTCTTGATGGCCTCGAACGTTTTACAGGAATTACAGCAAAGTCACGTTAGAATGAGCTTAATTGCCACACGATAAACAATTTCGATGTAGATGATGGAGTATGTGGCGGTATTTAAATTGATCGATAAACAGCGAAAGATATTAAGGGAACGCTTAAAGCACAACTTTATTTTTTCTTATTACTTTTGTGAAAAAAGCTGAAAGTTTTCAATATCTAGATCGTCTTTATTGTTATTCAATATTCTCGAGAGCGTGAATAAATGTGTACAAATGCAAGAGGGGGAAAAGGCGAAAAGAGGAAACGAAATCCGTCTAAACCAAACATCCAACCGCATCAGCAACAAACGCATACGTTGAAACGCCATAAATATTTCATGAACGATACATTTACATCATTATTACAGGTAAACATTATTTATTATTATGATTATGAAACGGCTAAAAGGGTCCTTTTATTCGCCCCATAAATACTCTCTAACGTATTCATCACACTTTGAATTACTTATAACTTCACCTTGAGAGATATGGAGAAGACGAGGAAACGAACGGAAAAAAACGTTAAGCACACAAGAAGTGGATTAAGCGAATTATGGCATTAATAATTAAAATCGAGAAGCCGGAATGGCATTAATTTTTCTTTTTCTCTCCTTTAAAACGGCCCCTAACTCACACTAATTCACCTCTCACACGAATTAATCCTTTTAAGAGGCGGCGTACTTTAACCTCTTCGAAAGCACTTCCACCAGCGAAAAATCCTAATCTAATTGCGTATAAATTCACGTGAATTTAAACTACTTCCGGTTGCGGGAGCGAAAGAGAGAGATAGAGAGAGAAAGTGTGCAAATAGAAAGAGAGGCGAGCATTTTTAAAGTATCTCCGTGTGTATTTAAGTTAAAACCAACCGACGATCCAAGTATAACATATTCATAAAGTAAACATGATGAATAGTCTACGGGTCTTAACAAATCTACATTTGTAAAAAAGTAATATATCTTGTTTGCTCTAAGAAGAAGTAAAAATTAACATGTTGCACGTTTACTCGATATGAACAGCGAAGAAGAAAAAAGCATGAAAGAAACTGAGAAGCAAGAAGACGCGTAAAGGAAGTAGGGAATAATAAAGCAAAACCGCAAATAAGGAAACGTAAATAAATCGCGATTTAATAAGTCATTTTCATACGTAGAAACGAGTGTTCTGCCCGGCGCATCCACCATAATTGTTATTGCTTGAGTACGCTTTAATAATCTTTGTCTTTTCGTATCTCTCAGGATTTACTTCATAAGAAAAGGATTATTTTATCGTTGACTGATTACAAAAGCCAACATTAATCCTATTTATTTAAGTTTTTCTTCCTTTTTGTGCATGGATGAAAATGCCTATTATTATGCTTCAAAAAACATTCCTCCTTTTATAAACGTACACGAAAGATATCTTCATGTGAAACTTTAATAAATAAGCAAAGAAAAAGTCCGGGATGAGAAAGGAGGATCTTTAATCTCTCAAGAAGAAAAAATAAATACGCAATCACTCTTAAAGAAAACGAATTCTCATTGGGTTTATTACACCTGAAAATAAATTATTCCCTTTTTCTTTCTCTCTCTCTCTCTCTCTCCCTCCCTCTCTCAGGTGAAAAAAAAAGGGGAGAATTATTGATGCGAAATACAGCAGCATTATTGACACTTATATTGATAATGTATTCCATGAATAAATTTTTTGCAAAAAGAGAAGAAAAAAAATGGATAAGGTCCCGACTGAATTTGATCAGGAATAATAATTTTATTTTGCGAAATATGCTTTTGCAGTAATTTCGAATTGCGTATATCTTTTAAATGTAATAGAATTAGTGTCACAATAAAACGAGTGTCTAGTTGCAAATTTTTCGCCGAATCCAATAATGAAAGCTCCTTATTTCGCACCGAAATAAATGCATTTGTAAAAAAGGTTTATTCGTCTACGTGAACAGTTTTGGGTCATCGATTCTGTTAATAACTAAAACATTTGCATTTGCAAAACAGTAATCCAATTGGATTTGAATGTTAATTGCAATTATAACAAGATTCTCGCCTATTGGAAAATCGAGCCATTGTAAATATAAAACTAATTTCGACATTCTAAAAATAATCTCCGCTCAATGCACACACACAACGCGCTTAGAATATGATACAATACCCGTTTCACCTTTAAAGTGGGCGCTAATTAAAACATTTACCGGTGCGACACGATTTTCCGTATAAATTTTCACTCCTCACGCCCATTTTCCTCCGCCTTTCATAAGATGTTATTTATTTGGGGACCGGTCATAATCGTGAGAGGCCAAAGGAAAAAAAACTAACGTTTATCTAGGGGATAACCCTACCAAATTTCAATTCCTCCTATAGCCCATGGAAATATCGCGCAGGTATATCCATAAAAAAATCCAAAGAGAATTTCGCATACGGGGTTTCCGTGTCGGGAAATTTACGCGAATATTGGCATTTTTCATTAAAATAAAGACGAAGAAATATTTGCACGAATATTAAAGATGTAACGAAAAAAGGATGGGAAAACTGCGACTCGAGTAGGAAAATAAAGACGGATTCTTATATTCTTGCGATTCCTTTCGGATAATAATCGCCACGGACAAACAAATCTAAGACGAGCGAGAAGTGCGAGATTGTTTTTCTTGTACGTCTACGAGCTTTTCTTATCTCCATTTGCTATCAGCACTTTTTCATTTTCCATCTTTCACTATCGTTTCAACGACGTCGAGCAACATTTTCCATTATCAAGATTGACCGAAAGACGATTTTATGGACGCGAACCGTTTCCTCACGAAGAATAACTACACGACTCAACTTAACTGAATTCATTTACACTGAACATCTCTAATTACGATGAAAAACTTGTCGGCACTTCGACGAATTGACTTCGTTGGAAGTTACTCTCAAGGATTGAGATTTGATGTTAATTCAAATTTGAATTTACTTAACTGATTTTGTTAAACTCTTTAATGTTCATTAGTTGGTGAACTCACTTTCAATTTTTGTTTTTCTTCTACGTAAACTTCTTTCCTCGCCTGGTTGAGGAAAGGCGGCAATAACTGATTAAGTTGAACAATACACGAACGCCAAGATTTACCTTCCAGTTGTAAAGACAATGAAGAACAAGTAATCGCATAAATAAATTTGTTTCAAAGTTGAGCTTTTTTATTAATGCGATTACTGTCACTGGTTTCAAAAGATTTAAAAGGCAAATCTAACTGCGAACTATAAACAGTTTAGATTATAATACAAAGGCACAGAAGCCCGTTTCACCGTGTTGCATATTATTCCTTTTGTTCGTCTCCTTTTTAACGCCAACTATTGATGGCTTGGCTGAAGGTCATAACAATAATAAACGATAATCAAAACCAAATTTTAAAAACAAGATCGTGTAGAGACGTCGAATATAAAATAAAAATCGCTACTAGCGGACGTGGAACCATCGTAAACTCCGGGAAAATGCAAGACTTTCGCTCAATTTTTTGTTTTCGTACAACAAAAAGCATCCTAATTAATCAATTACCTACAGTAAAATCCCAGTCGGATCTTCTCCTTCCTTTAACGATAGTTCATCTAAAATTGCACTCACACCCGCAGAAATCCTTTGTGCGTTCGTCCTTCGAAAGCGCGCAAATTCTAATATTTCCTCTTGTCGCGTCAATTATTTATTACCGGCGCAAGAACAGTGAGAGCTTTCAGACCCGGGGCTCCATTCGTAGCACCGTCACATGACGCTCGTCGACGGTTTCACACGGACTGAGCTTTCGTGCGTCTCGCGACTGCCGGCTGAGCGTCTATCTTTGTTTGACGCGTTGATAACGAACGTACGTCCGTCCTTTATTATCGGGAATAGATGCCACATGCGCTGGGAAAGCTCCCGCCAAAGGACGAACGCAAACGGAACGAGAAGGATTCAGCCTACGCCCACCTTCACGTTGTTTTCGCTTCGCTACTATCCTTTATCATGTCGCTACGTAGGAGGAGGTTCACTCTTAAGACCACGAAGATCACTTTGTAATTTTTCATTGTCACCTCTAACGAATCCGACGTTTAGGCAAAACAAGGCCCCGCGCACACGTACGATGCTACCATCGACTTTATTACTTCTTCAACGAGAGACCTCTTTCGATGTATTACCCGCGCTGATGATGAAAGAATCTTGCCTTATTATTTTAAACAACTCGCTCTCCTTGCCTTCTTTGCGGTTTCTACTTTTTGTTACGGGGTCAGAATTTGGGAACGTCGTGCACGGAAAAATAATATCGAATAACACTTATTGTTATTAAGGGTTTTAAAATACTTGCACGTGCACTCCAATTCT
Source organism: Hololepta plana (assembly GCA_963695495.1). NCBI lineage: Eukaryota > Metazoa > Arthropoda > Insecta > Coleoptera > Histeridae > Hololepta > Hololepta plana. The sequence goes on along the minus strand of OY968838.1, from coordinate 2,222,321 downwards.
GGCGACAGTAATAAATCTGTCTATCGGCGACGCGGGAGACGTAGCCGATACTCGAGAATGAATGAGGAACCTATCAATAAGTTTTCACGATTTATTGGTTGGGAACGAAATGGCATTTCTTGCATAAACGTTTCATATTTAAAGCAATTGCAAGCAGAACATTGGGCGTTCCCTACTCGTAAATTAGTGGACAAATTCCTTAATCAACTAACATTCTATGACAGGCCGCGATCGGGGGGCGGAGGTCCGATATTCAATGTGAAAAGAAATATTAATGTTCTCCAGGTGAGAGAAAAGAAATCGGATCTTCGGGCCCTCGATGGCGATAGAGAATCCCCTTCGGATTCACCCGCTCTGTAACCACCGAGCTGGACTATAAGAATGCGAGCACTTTCGGCGGCTGGCATTTTTGTAAAATAGTTTGGTGGGTGAGTGTGTGAACCGTGCCTGTCCGTCCCGAAAGAGTGATTCTGCGGTAAGTCATGTTTGTTATTTCGCACGTCTTAGAGTAGAGTTTACAGGTGTTGCGACAATCTGGTCGTCGACGGGGGAGGGTGTCTGCACCCCATAACCCCCGTGCCGGGTCAGGCGTTAGGGCCGTACGACCTGGGCCAGGCTGGGGGGAGTACATCCACCTGGCGCGCCCTGCGAAACGTTGCCGACGGGAGAAGGTGCTTTGCACTCATTAACTCCCGTGCCAGGCTTTGTCAAGACTTGCGAGTCTTCCTGGTGCAGTCTTGGGGGAAACTCCGGCTGCAGCAACGGAGGGGACGTCGTGGGTGAGTGGCGGAGACCACAAGATTCCCGGGAACGACAGATGCGTCTGGTTCGGCAGGGCTTATTTCACGTGTGTGAAGCCCTGTCGATGCGGCCCCTATAGTTAGTTTTTTCTTGTAGTTTAGACCTGCATGTCTTACTGAACCCTTTTGGTTCATGTGTGCATTTCTTTATTTATAGCAGCCAGGCCAGTAGTCGAGGAAAACCGAGTGTGCCAGGTCAAGACCCGGAAACACAATAGTAAAATCAATGTATATTGTGTTACATTCTTTTCAAAAAGAAAAATTTAATTTTCCCATGTCACATTTTATTACGTTATTGTCCTCAACTGCCTGTGGCTTTTATAAAGGATCATGCTCATCTGCCCTATTGACGATTTAACAGTGGAAAATGGGGGGGGGGGGGAGCGAATGAAAGTGACAGGAACGTAAACTTGGAGTTCGTGCTGGAGAGCATCTAATTTGACACCGTGGGACATTTATTGCCGAAATATATTGTATCGCGTTCGACGAAATAAATTGCCACTGAAAGTGGCACGAGTAGGGCTTACAATACCGGGACAATTTTTGTCCGTTATTAAAAACCGGCATTTATGTGAAAATACCGGTATTTTGGTATTACATTAGTTGATAAAATTGAATTTATGCATTGAAATCTAATTTTAAAAAATATTAATTAATTACAAGAAATCTTTTTTTGAAATGAAACAAACAATTTCATTGTATTCATTGAATGACTGGAACAAAAATAAAAGACGAAATTACTTTTTTTGAAAAAACACAAACAAAAGGAACGTATTTACAAAATGTGTATGATTTCTTAATGATAATAGCGCCGACGAGTGTAGAATCAGAAAGAGCTTTTTCGGCGGCTGGCTATATTTTTACGAAAATTCGGTCTTCGCTTGATGATGAAACGATTGATTGTTTATGTTTTTTAAGAGCATACGTTAATAAACTAAACGCAAGTAATTAATATTATTTCGTAAATACTTTAAATTTAATTATATTTTTTGCTTCTTTATTATATAATGCCATAAGAGCCTATTATATTGAAATGTAACATGGACTTTGTTATGTGCTTTCTTTACTTGCACCTTTTTTTGTATCTATTTACTCCCGCTCTATACGTAATAAAATATATAACAACTACTCATTTTAGTACAATATTTATTGGATTTCTCATATTATTTGTTAAGAAGTAAATATAACAACTGCGGTAAATAAAAATAAACTAGTAAATTTTATATTTATAATACCGGTTTTAACGCCGGTATCCCGATATTTCAAATATCAAATACCGGCATTGAGCTTTTAGTTCGATATTGTAAGGCATATTGTAGGCACGAGCGCGCATAAACATACGCGAAAGCTTCTTCTTCTTTCGGTTAATTTTTCAGACGTTCCTTCCGATTCTTTTACGTTTCCATTTACACACACGTTTTTAGGGCGAATCGTTATTATCGCTTTCATTTTCGGGCCGCGTGTAACCGGAAGCTATTTCCTTTCTGCCCAAATGACAGGCGGCGTAAATCGTCGAAATTAATTGTTTTCATTTAATTTCGCGACAATACCGTTCCTTTCGGCCGTCGGTGGAATGGGGTTTAATTAATTTAAACGCGTGCTTATTATGCGAGTTTAAAAGTGACAATAAAACGTTAAGTTGCGATTCGTGGAGTTTTCCGAGCAAAACTTTCGCATTCGATTTGAGTCGATGGAATAAAATCGCGTCGGAATGCCGTTGCGATTAATTCGAAAGTTGTTTCAAATCAAATGGATCGTTAAATGACGTATTATGTGGAACTTTGTTCGCGAAGTGAATATGTTATGAACGTACGTCTTTTAATCACTTGTAGTCCTCAAGCAAACGAACATTAAACTCACATTCGCACATACAGGGTGTACAAATAAGAAGAACGCATCAATCGGCGCGTTAAAAAGAGATAAGGCACAAAAACGCAATTTAGTTACGAATGTTAAACTTACGTTCGCGAATCTCAAACTTACGAACAAATAAATTGCGGTTTCTTATTCTTTAGCGGAAACTGTACAAAACGCCCTGTATAATCGTTCGCTCTTCAACTCCGCACAAATAATAATAATAACGCGAATATACACTTACGTTTGTTAGGGAATAGATAATTAGTACAATGAGAATAATCATTTTCATCCCTTTTCTGAAGTATTACATTACATTTTGGATGAAAACGTGAAAATAATTCTAAATTACATAGAGATTTGCATGTGTAGTACAAAAGGCAAGCCCGCAAAATTGTTTACAAAGTTTTGGGTTAACACTTTTCGCTGCTTAAAAACAATTAGAATCGAGTCGAAAACCGCCCATTTTGTGCGATTGAATTCGAAAGGGATTTTTTGAACGCTTCTTGAGGAAATTTAACACCATCAACAAACTTCAGTTGCACGCTGAAGCATTCGAAAGATTCCATAATAAAAATGCATGTTCGGTTTTTGTTGAGGCCTCTTTTAATAGATAATAAAATAAAACGAAATGAAGAATGTTATTTTAAATTTCATCATCATCATCCTATTATCATCCTGCCGCTTTTTATGGCCGCGCGCATTTTTATTTCGCTCCATTTTTTTTTTTCATTTTTGCTTGTTCCATTGTCGACATTTTAATTTGTCTGTCCAGGACATTATTCAGTATTTAAATGTAACGTGTCTTTTTTATTTCTCTTTTGTCATCATCAACCTGTAATAAACCGACGTTTTTATTCAGATAATAAATATTTTTTTAGCGTTTTTGCCTGCATAACCGCATAAAAAAATTCATTTCCCTTGCTTTCACGTCTCTATCTATCGTTTTATTTGCTCCATCCACGTATATGAAACGATCGGAGCACTAGAGATTGTTTAATGCAATTTTAAATACACCGCCAAAAAAAAACTAAGACATGAATGGAAATGGTTGAATGAGCGACAAACTAACTGGAAAAATACTTTTATATATTATTAAATCTCATGTTGCTACATCATTTGGTACGAATTTCGCAAAATTAGGGCATTCATTTGCGAAATTTTACAATTAATTTTTGGTAATACGTAACTTAGCCTAAATCTAATGTCGATACTTATCAATTAAATCTTAACACTAACATGAATAACTTTTATCTTTACGTCATTAGTACGCTAATTACATTGGATTCAGTCAATTTGGTTCTGGTCGTCGTTCGTTCTTCGTTTTGGCCAATAAACGTTAACGAACGTGCCAGGTTCGTTTTGGTAAAATGTTTGGATTACTGCTTATCTTCGGCATCGAAAGTCCCTTTGCCACAATTGCTATTTTAAATTGATCAGTTTATGATGGATCAATTTCAATTTTTCGTAGATCTTAACCGATTTCTTCTCCTTTTTGCCAGCTAGTCGCGACACGAGGAACGTCAAGAATGCGAATTCGTTACGTGGCAAATTCGTCGATTCGAATTCTTCGACCTTTTTGTAAAAGAACCGCTTCAACGGCGACGATCTATCAAGGTTATTCGACATCTTCGAACAAAAATCGATCACTTTTACGGTAATTATTCGCAATAAAACCACCTGATGTATTCGCTCGCCGGTGTTAGGTGTCACTTGTGAACGGTGAAAACACGTTGTAACCAATTTAAATATATATCTAATTTCTGCAAAAATTTGCACACTTGGAAGGGGGGGTTACGTGTTATTATATTAACGTGATCATTAGTCGAATTAATTTTTGGCAAAAGGGGGTTGGTCACAAGAGAAAAGTCCACATTTTTCGTTGCATTGTGCGGCGATTTCATTTTATTATCGGCCCCCAATAAAAGGTTTAAGCGTTTATTCATAATCATAATAAACGGTACAATTTAATTTACTGGTGTAATAAAATTTAAATTTAAAAGGCAATAAAGAGATCAGCGTGCAAATACTAAATAACACTTTGCCGCATTTTGAACGTGGGGGTTGGTTTGCATAATTTCTTATAATGTTGCAATTGTGACAGGTAGATTTCCTTTTGTATCGAACCTTCGCGAGCCTTTACAACAAATTTTATCGCGTATCCATTATAGTTGCTAAACCATTTAACAGGTGGAAATAAAGTTATGAAAACCGTTGTTAAAACCGAAAAACGAAACGGCTTATGAAAATCCTTCAAAATAATTTAAAAACCTATTTTAGTCAAGTGCCTCGAACTGAATCACGTTAATTTACTGAAGAATTTACTTAAATTAATAAAGATAACGTAATATCGATTAATTTGTCAAGTGCTAGGAATAGAAACACGTTCACATATTAAAAATTTACTGTTCAACGCTCGTGGATAAAAACCAAAGGTAATATATATAAAAACTATGGAATATACTTTATACATTACACTAAATTGTAAAATATGTCACGAAATCGATTCCTTCACGAAAACGTACGGATTAATATTCAATTTGGCCAACCGTCGTTCCTTTAGCAAATCTTTGCTGCAAATTTTCTCTTCCTTCAGCTGTTTCGTTAGGATGTATTTCCTGAACGTTATCTCTTTGATCTTCAAGCACTTTTGCTTGTACAATTCCTTTTCCAACTGCAATTCCAAGACTAATGGTAATTTCTTCGTTGTGTAACACATCTTTCCCCAGCCACTGATTTATTGCGAATTTCTACAGTATTACTTGCAAATATCAAAGTATACTTAAACCTCAGATGTTAAATCTTCCATTTGAAACAGTTTCAAACTTATCTATATTATTCATTCACCTGCAGCTTTTTATATCAGCCCCTAGCAAATATTTTGGTGGGGTGCAATAATGGCAATTACCTGCTGCTTAGCTTCAATTATGCAAATAAACAACTTCGAATAACAAAGACATTGTTATGTAAATTAAAAGCAGGCGACAACGAAAAGGATTGTAAATATTCGAAATAATCCATTTAATTATGGGAATTAATTAAAAGAAAAATCCATTCAAATGGTATTTTATTTCTATTTTCCAGTTACATTCATGTAAGCATCCTAAAAATAAACAATAGCGAATCGATCGATGAAACTAATTAATTAATTAATATAAAAGCGTTATATTTTCATTTACTTACTGTGGAATAAATCTTGTTAAATTTTGAAAATAAATATTTGTCGCAATTACGGACGTTCCTCCATGCAAATCCAAGAAATGAGCGTTTCCTCTAAATGGCAACACGCTAATGAACGCCTTAGGGAACTTGCGTTTTCTACCCGTGGTAAAATAAAAATATTTCAATTTTGGCAATACGAAAACCGTACGCCCGCTCATTTGCAGTAATATTTACAAAGAAACGAATGTGAATTAATTAATTCGTTAACGATTGCGTAAAATTGTCAGCATAGCATTCAAATAATTAGATCTACCCCTAAAGAGAACAGGGTGTGGTGATGAAGCTCATAGCGAATACCGGAAAAATATTAATTCTCCAAACAGAAAACACGCAAATTAATCCATATTACAAAAAATATATAGGGATTTCAGAAATAGAGCTTTTTTATTGCGATAGAACTTTTGCCTAAAAATGGGAGTGTTACTTCAAATTTAATCATCGTCAATTCTAATTAGAAAATGTTTTAATTGCAAGAAAATAATAGCTGAAAAATCTGTTTTTTTAATCAATAGATTTTGTACTGGTAATTTTCAGCCTGAAAGTTCTGAACTTTTCGCACAAATTAATTGAATAAAGTTATTGTAAGCAACACACAATACAAATATTTCTTTTTTAATTTACAATGAAACTAAGATGATTTGCTCGAAATTCGTTAATTTTGCAGTTAATTGTCTCCAAATTCATATAAATTATGTTAAATAGGACTCTAAAATCTTTTTTCTTTTTTGCTAAATGAAGTCTCTCAAAAACAACCTTCGGTATTTTAGGTTAAACTATAAATTCAATAGTGTTTTTATTTATATTTATCTTTGAAAATAATTGAGAAAGTTGTGCTTTTATAAAGAAATTGATAAAACATTTCAATCGTAACGTTTTCTGTTTAATAGTAATCGCAAAAAGTCGTTATTTGACTTTATATTCTGCAAAATCAGAACTAATTTTTTGTGTACGTCTTAAATTCTTTATAGTGACTCCTTCGTTAAAAGGAGTGTGGGCGATAAAGGTGTGTAATTTCTCAACACATCTGCTGCTAGTTTAATCAAATACTCTTTTAGATTGTGCATATTTTGAATAATGGCTTTGGAAAGTACATTGTTACAAGTGACGAAAAACATCGAGAAGCAAATTGATGCCGCCATCGATCAATTGGACAATTTGGATACGAACGATTTGGAAACTTTGCGTAAGAGTCGCGTGAAGGAATTGAAAGAGAAACAGGCCCAAAAGCAGGAATGGCTGGATAATGGCCATGGTGAATATAACGAGTTGAAAGAGGAGAAGATGTTCTTCGACATCATAAAGAAGTCTAAGAACGTGATCATACATTTCTACACAAATTCGAACGAGCGTTGTCGCATCGTCGATATGCATTTTAAGAAATTAGCGCCCAAGCACATTGAAACACTGTTTGCATCGTTAAATGCAGCAAAGAGTCCATTCTTGGCCGAGAAGTTGAAGATCAAAGTTATACCTACAATTGTTTGTATTCAGAATGGTATAATGGTTGATAAGCTAGTTGGTTTCACCACACTGGGCAATCGTGATGATTTTACAACTGATGTGATGGAATGGAGATTAGCACAGAATAATGTAATTGAATATGATGGTGATTTATCAGCCCAATTGGCAGAAGATAGCAAGCAGAAGAGTACAAGGGGCATCAGGAGTGGCAAATTCAATCAAGAAGATGATGATTTGTATATAGATGATGTTAATGAGAAAAAGGGTGCACAATCATATGAACTAACTGCTGATGAGCTTAAAGAGCTAGGTCTCGATGAATAAACCAGCTTTATGTTATTTATCTGTCACTAATTTATAATATTTTTTTTATTAACCAGTGTTTAGGTTATTGCTTTAAAACAAAATCAATTGATATTTAATAAAATGATATAAGAAAAACATTTTTTTGTTTATTATTAACAATTACTTTTACTTGAATTTATCGATTTATACAATAACATTGCTGCTTGGAACATTGTCGTTTCTTAAGAATAAAACAAAGCAATGTAATATTCAGAGTGAATACAAAAAAAAAAGAAAAAAAGAGGACACCTAAATATTAGGTTTTTCTTTAAACAAAAAAATATCATTTGGTTTTAAATAATCACTACAATAGTTTAACTTAAACATAACACAAATAAAAACAGCGTAAATTGAACAATAATAACTGCAAACGATTGTAATTCGTCGCAAATGAATGTCGTAACACTAATTACGAGCAAAAATCACAATGAAAAGCATTTGATTATTAATTAATTAATACAATAATCTAAGCATTCGGAACTAATAAAACTAAAAATGAAAAAAATGGTTTACGCTCTATGCTTCATACAATTTTATACGTGATTTGCATCCTCAATCAACGTTAATAAATTGTAGAGCATAGATTTTTTCGAAATAGACAGCCTGAGAGTATATCTTCTTGTTATTATAATACATAATAACAATCAAGTTAATTGATATAGAAAATTTTGATTGAAACTCAATTTAAGTTAAATCGAAGAGCAACATCTTGTATACATAATTCCAGCAAAGTCTTTTTCGTATTCCACTATTATCGATATTATCAGATACAATTAATTACCTACTCTTTTCTTTTTTTTTTAACGAGTGCCCTTTGTACTTATGACGACACTGTTCGAAACCAAGTAATATGAAAGTTTTCTCTTTCAGTTATCGGTCTAACTGATTACAATTGAGAAGAAAAAAGACTGTGTCAATTAATGAATCTTAAAAGCAAGTAATTAAATATTATAATATATGGGAGACTAGACATTTATACACCGAAAGTGTTACGAGAACAAAAGTAAATGTAAAACGAAAATTACAAGTTTCACTAATCCGAACAGATTCGTTGTAAAATATTTAACATATATTTTTCTGAACTGTAATTAATAATAATAATCACAACCATTGCTGCATGATTTTAAAAGAAAATCAATCATGTCGTTTAAAATAGTTTAAAGTGTCTCTAGACGCGCAAAAAAGAAATTGTGATTATTATTTGAACAATTTACGTTAAGCACGTAATTAATTAGTTTCATAAGGCATCTCTCAAATTGCCACGGTCGCCAAGATTACCGTGATGTCGTCCGGTTTGCCGCCTGAACAAAAAGAATGCAAATTACAAGATATTATAGAATCGACGGCTTAATCGTCGACGATTAAATTACCGATTGTGTTGATTCCGTTGGCGAACGCGCTCTCGGCAAACGGCGATATGAACGTTTCGTCGAACGACAGATTACGTGCCATCCATGCTATCGAATTTGCAACCGTTTGCAATCTCGTTGCAGACGTCTCACCTTGTACCTAAAACAAGAAAAAATAAACGTAAGAATTACTCTTTTACATTACAAGTAGCTAATGAAATAATGTTAAATTAGCTTATTTTCGTCATCAACATCTCAAACAATTATTTACACTAGCGCTCTATTAGCACATCAAAATAGAATTTACCTTGCACAATTCATTGACTAATAGATTTTGCGGTAAATTATCGAAAACGCCATCGGTGGCGACCAGGATGACGTCGCCGTCCTCGACGGGGAAGTTGTCGGTCATCGCGGAGTCCGGCTGATCCGAGAGCACCTCGGCCTGATAGCCGGGCGGCGGCAGCGACAATTGAAACGGCGTGTTAAAGTAGTGCTGCTGCTCTTCGGATTTGTGCACGATGCGGCCCTTTCGCACCACCATGAAACCGCTGTCGCCGATATTCGCCGTGTACAATCGACTGTTTTCCCGATTTAAGATAACGACGCACGCCGTACTGCTGCCTGAAACGATTAAATTTGCGCGTTGAGAACGTTTCAAAACGATTTAATTAAGCGCATTTGATGCGATAACGTTCGTGCGATTAGTTCGACGAAAACCTTACAAAGTAATCACTTAATTGCAAACTGGCAGGTGTTTTTTGGCGTGCTTAAGATTTCGAGCGAGAAGATTAGCATGGAATCGACGGCATTTATTTAAACAGGTGTCCTTATCGAGATTGATATTTTTGAAGTGCCTCTCACGCTTAGTATATATACGCGAACGCAATTAACGAAGGATCACATTAAGTTCGCAGCACCGCAAAACTTTGTGCCGTTAACATGTTCAAATTATTTTTAATCGCCGGTTTAGCAGCGTTATTGGCCGTGGCAGCCAACGCTACGTTAGTGAACGAATGTGAGTTTTCTCGAAATAAATTCCATTTGAACGACAATTTTATAACGTCTCTTCGTTTCAGGCGACGAAGCGGATCTTCCGATTAGCGTCGACATTCTAGGATGCGACGAGGAACCGTGCGACGTCGTCAGAGGCTCCGACGTTCTCGTCAACGTCACCTTCGAAGCACGTGAGTGTTACAAACTACAAGAGAGAAAACGGTTCGTTACAATTTACTGAATTAACATGCGGTTATAGCGAATGCCGTGCAGAAATTGGTGCCGGACGTTCTCGTGCACGCTCTCGGCATTTCGATGCATCATCCGGTGCCGGAGCCGTGCGACAATTTGATCACCGGCAAATGTCCGTTGGCCGCTGGCGATACGGCCAAATACCAATTGAGGATGCCGATATTGGCCGTCTATCCATTGGTGAGTTTAGTGTAGACGAACGCAATTCTGAGGAAACTCATCGTTGCAACTTCTTCCAGATACCGGTCGAATTAACGTTCACGATGAAAGACGAGGGCGCCAACGATCTCTTTTGCTTCGGCGTCACGATACAAGTCGTCAACGGATAAATATGATGTTAATTTAATTATTCAAACAATAAATTATTTGATTGTCGTTTAATTATCTGCACGTTTCACCTCCAGACACTGTTTAAAAAGCGATCTAAAATCATTTGCATGTGGATTCGATTAAATTTGCAGTTGCATGCAGAATGCGGTATTAGATAATCATTCATACGCAATTTGCAAGATGCGCTAATAATATTTTAAAAAAGCGAATCTATAATATTTAATGAATTGTAAAGAAATTATCTTGGATGTGTGGCAAGTTCAAGGGCGCGAAAATGGATTAGCCAATATGTTACATTTAAAAATATAATGGCACAGCACATATGTTGTTTTATATCAATGCCAAAAAAACAAACTTTTATGCCAAAATATTGTTATTATTTGCGGAATGAAAAAAAAAATGGAAGCGAAAGCATTAATACGAAACTATCCAATTGCATTCGAAGATGAACGAATTTAAAAAAGGAAACTTTCGAAGGTCCAACTTTTGCGTGCCAAAACGTAATATTAAAGCATCGATTTAATTTAAGGGCTCTTTCAACGGGCGTCTTACGAAGCAACAGAAAACTCTTCATCGATCAATCACGATTTATATTCTCGTTAATTTATCCTATAAATCGTTTATTAAAGCGATTGAATTATTACGTGTTAACTAAATGCGTCACTTGGAATTTTAAATAGCGAAAAGATGCCGTAAATGGAGGGACATTGTTTTGTGAACTTTGTAATGTGTACGTTAAACATATAAATCCTTATTGTTGTTTTTATTATTATTGCCAAATGGAATCAAACACTTCGTAAAAGAAATAGAGAAAAATCGTCGGCTGGCGCTTCTGATTTTAAACTATTAATATTAATTGGTACAATTGAATTGAACGTTATTCATTCTGCTTTCGAATAATATTTATTATCAATTATAAATAATGAAGAATTGGCAATTAATATCATCTGGTAACGCAACGCTTCGCGATCGTTATCAATAAAATTTATTATTGCACACAGGAAAACTATAAAAACAAACTTTAATGTGTGTATCGGTTACATAATGAAGCAATAAATCAAATTGATTAATTCTCAAAGACCGAACTTGTCGCCTTTAGAAGGAGAAAATTAGCGATTGCAGAAATTTAAACAAAAAACGCAACAAAACATCGTATAATCCTTTGTTCCATCGCGATTTATTTCCTTTATCGCAATTTTTCCGTAAACACGTATTATTTATTCGCTTTAATTGGTACGAAGTAAATTGAATGGTAATTCATCAAATTGCACTTAAACGTCAATTAACGATCGCGAACTTTCAACTTCGATTAAGAAGGAAATTTAGTGCTCTTCGACGTTTGCGATTTTAAAATTCGCTCTAGATGACCAACGAAAAAGTTCGCATGTGCGTTCATTTAAATAAATTAGAAAGCATGAACGCCAACGAAAGGAATAACAATACGAAAAGAAATTGGATTTCTAAGTCGCGGCAAAACACAACTCTTAAGACTTTTGACGCGAAAAAGTCATTATTTATCACAAATTATCGGCAGCCGCATCTTTCGAGAGCTACTTGTTAGAAATTCATCACAAATCAATGCCAAAACGACGGATTGCACAATCGAATTGCGGTAAGAGTTCTACAACAAAAACCGTCGCAATTAATCACAATGCAATCAAATTGACGCAGTCTCTTAACTCGCATAATGAGCTTGTTAATATTAAACTATGAAATTATTTCAAGGCAAGTGGAAGCTAGCTAAGAGAAAAAGAAAAGTCCTTGAATATTCTTGGACGCGAAAAAAGTTGTACTAGTAATTGCCATGCAATAAATTTCACTTAATGCTTGACTCATTAATATGCCTCGTTTTGTAACAAGAAAATAAAATAATGTTACGGCAATTAAAGCGAGCATATTGGCTGAATCCAAAAATAACCGGTAGCAGTAACAAATTAGTGGAAGCATTATTCGAGCGAACAAACGCAGTTATTGAACAATCAATTCGCTTCGATAAAATTAACACGAAGCCCATCGACATTAATCATTTAACGAACGTTATCTCTCCATCTGCAGCATTGCGACATGACGCACGACTCGGGCATAATAACATACCTAAAATCGTTTTCTTATGATTAAGTAGTTCGAAGTAGCTTTTCGCCAACAGGTCCGATGGATTCGTCGGCGTGAAACGGCCCAAACGCACTAATCGCTCGCACGTCTTCATCAGGTGCAGCGAGAACTCGCCGGGATCGATACCGTACGCCCGCCAACCGCCGACCCCATCGGCAACACCTACAACAGAAACAAGAGACCGAAGGGCGAATAGAGACGGTTAATTCGATTACGCACTCCGCAATCGGAATCTCTTCGATTACCTAAAACGTCTGATGCCTTGTGCCGCGCGGTGAACCACGCGTCGTCGCCGAACTGTCCCTTGACCAGTCGCTGGACGCGTTTGTCCTTCGAGAATCCGCAAACGGCCGACACGATATACGGGTCCGGTTTCCTTTGCAGGTTAGGATCGGCAGCGGACGACGATAGATTATTGATGCCGTTGAATAATGCTCGCGTCAAAAGTCTACCAGTCAGCCACAGCGAGTGCATTATTATATAATGATTCTTGATATCAATTTAAACGAGGGGATGGAATCAATCGAACACCAGAACGAAACAAACGTCTATCTACAAAATCGAAATCGTCGCGATTAAAACACAACTATCACACACATGGTACGCAACGGTGCGGCCCTTCGATTGGTGAGGAGGTCTTTGAGGGAATCTGCGCTTTCTTTTCGAGAATTCGACGTACTTGGTTATGTAAATTGGGGGAGAAATGCAGCCAGCCCTCGCGTTAACCTTTCGCGCCCGTCCTTTGATCGTCCTCGTGCGTAAATCTTTTTGCTAACCCTTCGCCCAGCCAAACGTGCCCAAACACTCTCACACAAAAAAAAAACAACGCGGAACAGACACCACTCGAAACCGTTTTTCTTCGCTCGCGACTGTCACGGGGTATAAACGCAAAAGAAGAAGAGAAAAGTAGTAATCTGTCTTCGCTGTCATGTGCTGCTTGCGCAACGAAATGCCGGCGCATGGCATTTGATCGTCGGACGGCTAACTTCACGTCATTCCAAAAATTGTTGCACAAATTCAAATCTACGAATAAAACTTCGTAATACGAAATAAACGTGCATAATTAAATAAATAAATAGAGCGACAACGTCATCACTGTGTCATCGTAATTTTTATCGTAATTTTTACTACAATATCTAGAAATAATTGAGACGCTTTCTATGCAACAGAGGATGACCTTTTGTTTATGACTATTTTCTTCCTAATCTTTCTTAATTAGATTAACCAGATTTGAAGAAAGGATTAGTCGAAATTTAATGATTGATTTTTTTTCAAACAAAAGATGAAAGAAGATTTCGAGCCGATAAACCGGCTTTTTGGCTCTAAAAGACCATAAAACTTAAATAAAAAACTTTAAGCAAAAAGTTAGTTAAAGTTTTTCTTTTTTTAATCCTTGCCGAATTCTTGTTTTAATTATTCGATTCCATCATCGACGATGTTCGTTATCTGAACGATAACGCACTTTTATGAAAATAAAACGCGTTCATCAATGGAATTCCAATTATTCGTTAAGCACTAATGACTAAGCTGATTGGAATAAAGTTGAGTTATTATTGTCCGAATGCGGAACGAGGAAAACGAATTTGGACCGCATACGAGGAATTTTTCCTCTTTTTGTACGTCCGCATAATTTTAGAACGATTCTTTTTATACTTCAGAGGTATTACAGAACCGTCTGCCTCGTGTGGATGATAATAGCAATCGATCGATGCAAGATGAAAACAGGAACGTGTTTAAGATGAACAGAAGTATGCACACGCTCATGAACTTTGTTCGTTATTTGCGCTGTTTACAACGTTTATCACGTTACACGCTTATTCTATGATTATTTTTGCATAGTTATTATTATTAAAGAAGCAAATAATAATCTAATCGTAATGCGAGATCGTAATGGGCCATTGTGGGCAATTTAATTTACTTCCTACTATTTGCAGAAACGGGAAACGCGAAATTGTCCACACGCCATCGTGGTCAAGTGCGTTTATTATTAGGATTTCGAACGTTAGAGCAATTGCAATAACGTTTTCGAATATTCCAATTTATACCATTAAATTGGTCTCATAAAAATGCTATAATAATATTTTGAAATTAGTGCAATAAATCACGGTCTCGCGATTTTTTTGCTGCAACAACTATTTATTATTATAAACAAATCAATTAATCAAATCGTATGCAGCACATTTCTTTTCTTTAATCACGAATTTATTATGTATCCCGTTCATTTTGATAAGGATTAAATAAGGAATCAAAGTTTGTTTGCGAACGTTAATGTTAATTAATTCAGTGGCCGTAATTGATTTATGGAAGTTCATATGAATGAGTTTAATAATAGAGATTAAATAATTAAGGTAATAGAGTGCACGAGATTTCATTGTAGACGAATAAACAAAATTCGCGTTCTGCGATCACGTGGAATTGTGTAGCGTCATCATCGGCGATTTCCTCGTGACTCTATTTGAAATTCGCAATAATAATAATAATAACTTGCACATGGTTCACGTTTGCAACTTACACACGCACGAATTTGCAAGATTATTAATGCGTACCTTGTGATTGGGTGTGTGAGCGAATTTATTTTTGATTGTTATGTATTCTTGAAGAGAATCACATGGTCTTTCGCGAAAAAATGCCATTATCTAAGTATAGTCGGTGTACGAAAATAAGTTGTCACAATGCGAAAATAAATTGCCAATTTTGTTAGACAGCAAAAAATAAACGAAATAAATGAAGTTTCTTTCTTCTTGAGAATTAATTTTACATCCTAATAAAAGAAAAAGTTATGTTGCTAATAATGTTAATTAGATGAACATCACTCAGAAATTAGCGTCAATTCCTTTGGCGCAATATTATTGGAAATGAAGCTTTTCAATGCAATGTCCGAGAGAACAATATTTTAATCAAAATATTATTTCGGAATAACCCACTAACACACATTCCATCGATCGATGCCCATTGATAAGATTTCCAATTGAGTAATTTGAAATAATTCGAAGACTGTTTGAGTGTTTACAGCATTCCTCTTTCCCAAATAAATATTTGAAGATTTTTCGAGTGACGGAATAATCGTCGAAATTTAAACAACAATTACGAGAGTCAATGAACCGCCTTAATGTAAATTAGAAACGAATTTCATATGCACAAGAGTTAATTCGAACGACTCCATGATTGAATTGTATAATTTTATTGCAGGTTTTTTCGCCAAATATTCCCAACGAACATCCTTGAATTATGTTTAATAATTAAATTTCAATTGCAACCTCTGCGTATCTGTGCAGTGAATAAGAGCCAACGATTAGTTTCGAATAACAAAAGTTTGATCCTATTGAATAATAACAATCATCGACGTAGATAAAGGAAACGAATTTTTTTTTTCCATTATTGTTAACGATTTACGGTTATTGTTCGTTTGGTTTGAATGGCGATGGCGAACGAACATGCGGATGACTTCCTGTTGATTATTTCGTGAATGATGGTAAACGAATAAAACGATCGGAAATGATGATGTCGAAGAAGTGGGGTCACACCGTGTAATTAGTCGAACAATTTTTTTAAAAAAATTACTTTTCACCTGCCTGCAGAATCATTTCATTAATTGCAGTGTTTGTGTTTGCGTATCATCAACAATTTTGTTAGTATTTCTTCCAACGCATTTAATCCATTAATTCGTTGCAAATTAGCGCGTTTGCATGGACGAGGCGAAATAGTGATTATCTTAATTAAAACGAATGAATGTGCGGGCCTCGCGATCTATCGTAATTACTTCGAAAAAAAGAAACTTGCTCGTCGTTATTGTAGTTTTCGGCCATGAACAATTTAAGAGGTAAACGCAGGAACGCCACCAGTTTCGAATTGAACGAACTGATTTTGCCGCACAGTAAATTGCGTTTCTGCCCGGAACAATTGCAAAATCTCAATTATTTGTTCGACAAAAGTCTCAAAGGTAAATTCGATCCGGACAAAGGTACGTTTCCAAATTGCATACGTTGCCAATTTATAATTAGTTATAGATTCCAAACGAACGTTTGAAAAAATCTGTTCACTTGCACGATTCTTTGCCAATTGCTTAAAGTTTCTCTTTTCATTGTTTTGTTTTGTTTTTTGTTTTTTTTTTCAGTGAAAAGAAACGAATTGGCGAAATCCGTTTGCGAGCGATTAGTGCAATATTTGATTAGCGGCGTCGGCCGACTGGACGCCCGATTCGCCAACAAGTTTCTAATCACGTTGAACGACGACGTTCACTCGTTGGACGAGGTATTTTTAGTTTATTTTTTTACACTCTATTGCTAATTATTCCGCGAATTAACGCTAATTTCCTATTTAATTGCCGCGCAGAACAACATCGCCTTAGATTATTTGATACGTTTGGATGGGATTTCGACGCCGACAGTTTATGCAAACGCCAATACGTCGAGGTGTACCGTGTTGGAAACCGACAGCGAGCAACCGCCCGGTTTTGCGAGGATTCGCTTGCACTCGTCGACGCAAAAGTTATGGAACGAGTTCGTCAACAATAAAGGATATTTAAGACGGTGCGCAAAAAAAAGAGGGAACCGAATTCGCGCAATGATTTGCTTAATGCCTTTTAGGGATAAAATCCAGTCGAGGTACGTGCAACTGTTGGCGCAAGTGGCGGCGAGCGACGATGATAAAGTGTCGCCGTTGCAAATCGACGAGTCCGCATTGAATGCGTCGCCGGGGAAAGTGGTGGATGCGTTCACTTTAAGGGAAATCTTGAAGAGACCTTGCGAGGAACACGTTTTTTATGGACATGGTAACATTTCCATTCGAATCAACTGAAGAGTTGCGAAATTGTCGACGTTTCAGTTTCTTCTGTTACAAACGTCTCCGGCGTTGGTTTAGATGGAAAATTTTTGCTCCGCGTGAAAGAAAATCAATACGGTTCCGCAAATTTTCCGCCTTCGGTCGCTCTTGCTATTGTTTTCGCCTTTTTAACAAATTCCCATCACTATTTGCCAATTCCCTGCGTTTCCATCCGCCTCTTCGTATTAACGTTTATTTCTGTTCTCTAGGAAGTAACACGCCCCGTTTCCCGGACCCGAGGGATTTCCGCTTAGCGATCGTCGACGATGCGAACGGCATCAAGTTGAGGATCGAATTCTTATCGCCGGCACTCGCGTCCATCCACATTGACGTGCGATTGTTATTGGCCATCGAGATCGATGCTTGGCCATCAACGGCAGACTTCCCATCGAGGATCCCACTCGGTCATGCCGATTGTCTGTTCTATTATAAAGCGGCGCAAACTGTACGGGCAACGAATCGAAATTATTTCGCGTTTTATGCGCGAAATTTTGCTATCGACATGCAGAGAGAATTATTATTGCTTTTTCTTTTTGTTTATTTTCTTCGCGCAGGGAATGTATCTGACAAGTTGCGGAGTGCATACAACAGCTTGGAAAATTGAAATGCCTGCCGCCGAAGTCGTCTTATTGAATAATTATAGCGGAAGCAGCACGGTGAGAGGAATCTTGAACGGTTTGTATGTGGCACTGAAGAAGATACATATCGATTACAACATGAAAGTGGATCAGGTTGGAGTAACAGATACGAGGGGGCATTGATAAGTATTTAGCCTTACTATATGAGACACCAAACTATTCCAAAACGGAATTTTCTTTATTGAATGTAACCGCCTTTAAGACTTAGACTTTTAGCAGAAAGTTCGTAAGGTAATTCCGAGCCATTTAAGGAAAACTCATTTTTCTGTTGCTCTGTTCAATGGCACACATTACTTCGTCATTTGTCGTAAATCTTTTACCTTTCAAATGTTTTTTGAGTTTTTGGAACAAATAATACTCTCATGGTGCTAAATCCGGAGATATCAAAACCGATTTTATTTGTTTTTTTGCCTGTCCAATGAACGACTTGCGAGCAAAAGCGTTGTCTTGCAAAAACTGCAAACCTCGAGCGAGTTTTCCGTGGCGTTTTTCCACAATTTCTTTTCGTAATCTAGTTAGCAACTAAAAGTTGTAAAATCACATCATGGACAGAAGAATCAATGTTTTCCGGAGTGATCACAGAAGTTAATCTTCCAGGATGCTTATCATCTTTCACATTTGATCTTCCTCCTTTATATTTCGCAACCTACCCTTTAATGGTGGCGTACGAAGGACTGATGGATCATCTAAGATTTCTATCATATCAGCAAAAGTTTATTTGCGTGTCAAACATTTCAAAAATAAATACTTAACTCTGATCAAAAGTGGAATTTTTCAAAACCTATCTTTTTCTCAGAGTCATGTTGTTTTCAAAACTCCACACTTTGATCAGCTTTCAACTTTTTGATGTCAAAGTTTTTTTATTATGCTTTAGATTAGCAATCAGAAATAGAGAAACTCCTCTAGACTAATTTCTTAACTTAGAGCTTATGTGCTCTATTTTGGCATGATGAGAGTTCCATCCAGTGATGCAATCGTTTAACTCTCTTTGAGATCACCTAGCCAGTATCTTTTGAGTCTTCTATTTGGTTGATCCAATAACGGATTTGTAACATACCAGGATGCACCAGTTATTAGACGTAGATTCTTTGGTATCTTTGAGTTATAGATTATACTCGATTTACTAGCACAACCCCAAATTTCAATTCCATATGTCCAGATTGGTTTTAAAATAGTTTTGTAAATCAGAATTTTGTTTTCAAGGGATAATTTTGAGTTTTTCCCCAATAACCAAACAAGTTCTTTTATTTTTAGATCTATTTGCTTTCTCTTTGTGATTTCATGCTCTTTCCATGTTAGCTTGGAATCTAAATGAAGGCCCAGGTATCTAGTATTAGAGGCTCAAGGTATTTCCTTGTTGTTGAGCCTGCTGCTGGACATTGCCGTTTGCTGTCAGTGTGAAATGAATTTGTTTGCTATTGTTTAGATTAATTTTTATCTTCGTTTTAACTGCCAGCTCCTGAAGATGATTCTGGAGAAAATTCGAAGCTCTTATGTTCCTATTGTCGTATTTTCTGATGTTGGTGGAATAGCAGTATCATATGTCCCAAGACACATCCTTGCGGAACTCCGGACTTAATTTGATCATTTGTGGCAGCTTCTTCATTAGCTTTAGTCCTAAACTATCTATCAGTGAGAAAAGATGCAAATTGTCTAAAATAGGAAATTGGAAAATACTTTTGAACTTTATAGAGTAGTCCAGAGTGCAAAACTTTAGCGAATGCTTGGCTTACAAGCAATAATACCGATGTGCAATATTGTTTTTGCTCTAGATATTTCTAATTTGATGCCTTATTCGATGAGTTTGCTGGACTCTGGAATGACCCCGTCTAAATCCAACAGTCAAACTTTGAGAACTTGCTCATAAAACATCATTCTTCTTTCTTTACCAGAAACCTTCCAGGCTAAGTACTTATCCAATACCCCTCGTATAAAATAACAATAGTAAATGCGCTAACGATTGCTAAATTTTTCCGGCGCAACTTTCAGATGACTTATCGCATATTGAACCACACGATGATGCGGACCGTTCTCCTGCACGAATTGGAAAAGGACTATTCGACGCCGTCGGTGATAATATTCAACTGGTCGCCGATCTACCTGTCGAGCCAGATACTGCGAATCCTGGACGGTCTGATCTCGTATTTGGCCGAACAGAAGCTGGCGAACTACTTTTTCGCGAAGGCGAACGTCCTCGCCAACCCTGGTTACCTGTGCGAGGAGGATTATGCGGTCGAGGCGCACAAGATTAAAACTTACATGATCAAATTGTTCGACGAGTCGCTCGTGTCGCTGAAGAGCAATTTACAATTTCAGAATATGTTAGCGTCGCAGAGGGCGGAATTGTTGCTGTTGCAAAAATGGAACGAATTGCAAAAGAGTTTGTTGCCGTATGCGAAACGTGCGAGCGGGCGAACGATACGGAAACGGATGTTGTTTTGCAAGAGGGCGCACGATGGTAATCGCGTGGTCGACGTGAATTATTCGAATAGACAATTGGAGTTTATCGGAATGCTGCTGAAGAACATGGTGTTGGTTAGGGAGAAAGTGTTGCAGGTAAGCGAATTTTAATTGATACTTAAAGGGAATTAGTTTAATTAGACCGTTTTAAAGCGAGAGACAGGTTCGCTTTTTAAATGCGAACGAATGCGATTATTTTCGCGAGAGACACGCGATTCGACGTTTTTCCCTAATCGGGTTTTAGTCGCAGTCTAACGACGATCTTTTTAATCCATTTGGAAAATTCGTCGGTTCGCGTTCAAACGGGGCAGGTGATTGAAACTGTTCTTGCTTAATGCAAATTGTGATTGTTAACTCTCCGAGAAGATTGGGAATTGAATTAGGTCTGGTTAATCTCGTCGGGTGGATTAATGGTAATATGTTTATCTTGCGGAAATCTTTTTTAAACAATTTTCCACGCGTAATACGAGTTTCGCAAGTGCTTGATAAAATTGCTATTCGGCAATTAATTTTTGGGGCAAGTGCACAAAAATAACGGTGCGGTCATAAATCGAGTCCGTAGCCTTTAAGTTCGGGTAATTTAAACTTTGTTTGCTACAAATAATGAAAACTTTGCTTTAGAGAGGAAACTTTATTTTGGAGTGAAAACTAAAACAACAATGTTAATAATATTATTGCGGTTTCGTAGTTGGATAATGGCAATAATATGGCGGAATAGAGTAGGTGATATTTATCCAAACTAAATGTTAATAAACTTCCTGATTAAATTTTAAAGATGGCAGTAGCACGCGTGTGCGCTACGTTAATGTAATTAAATTTCCAAATTTTCATCGCTATTATTATTGCAAATATCCTAATTTATTATTCAGTCCATCGATCGATTCGCAAACATTGTCTCTTTAACAATCGGTTATTTATTACGTATTAGTCTTCCTATAGCGTATTAACGCTCGATATGGTTTAACACGAAATCAAATATATTTGCCAAAAATTAATTAATCATGCGGGTCCGATAGTGAATTATTTAAATAATCGAGGAATAATTAGAAATTAATTTGGTAAACGCAATCGCCGGAAGAAATAATATTTACCTTAGTTAATTAGCACTGTTGGTAAATCGATAGCTCAACACTTGAGATGTTTGCATTTCAAATTCTAAGCGCTATCGAAGGAATAATAACAACAAGAAGAGACTCTTCGGCAGCAGCAATAAAATGCCTACTAAACGGCTGAACATTACCGTTTATCGTTGCGATTATTAAGCAATTCGATGGGAGATGCGAATCTTTTATTGTTATTGACTTTATGTGCAGAACAATTTTTTTTATCGTCTGATAGAGACGATTTATTGATACATGACGATAATGCAGCTGCATGCAAATTTTATTATAACAATGTGGGGAGTAAAGGCATCGAAGTCGATTAAACTTTTATCTTTCGGTCCGTTCAGCAACAGATTGCATTTAGTTTGCCAATCCGCGCGAATTCAACGATTCGTTCCATAAATTATGTCGCTTAAGGGGTTACATGCTGCACCAGCGACAGCAAAAGCGCGAGAAATTTCGATATTTTTTCCCCGTCTTCTAAGTAGCTTATCAGTAAAATTAGTTAACAAATTACATTGGCTCGATGCCTAATTTCGTGCGGCTTTTTAGATTAATTTGTTTTTATTTTTAAACAAATACAACTCGAGTTAATGAATAATATATTCACATTGTTCGTCGTTAGCGACTTCCTCCCAACGTTCGATAACTTTCTCGATGCCTCGGCGAAAAAGTCCTCCGGCTTCGACTCGAAATATTTATTATTATATATTATTTATAATTATCATTTACCGCAATTTTGAAACTAAAAAATACCGGACGCAATTAGGCATCAACCTAATATATGTAATTACCGTGTAAACACATAAAGTTAAACAAGAATAGAAACAAAAATTGCGCCTTGTGGATGAAATCCTGTGGGGCATTTCGTCTATTTAACTGATGTCGATAAGTTGACGTTTTAGCTATATTTTTAAAGGAAAGACCGTTTTCTTCTGATCTTTCTCACTAACTTACTAACTGCGCTAAACCGTAGAATGATGCAATAAACTAACAAAATGATTAATAAACAAGAAATAAATACGTACGTGACATAAACCCAAAAACTAACAAGTAAACTAAATTCAGCTTAAAATAAAATGTTTTCTTAAACATCGCGTTCTGCTGAGAAATTCACACCCAACTGTAGCTGTTTGGTTTATTAAGCGTATTTTTTAAAAGTTGGCATCTTCTTAAAACACACTTTATATCTTACGTTAATTATAGGGATAAGATAATCGGTTTTTCCTTTGGATCTGGGTTTTTTGGAACTTTTGCGGTTACAAGGTGACGCTAAAAAGATCACAACCCCTTTACCTGCTTTTGCATCTATTGCAATTGCAATTATAAATCCAGCAAATATTTGTAAATTGCTATATCATGCTCAAAGTTGTTACAATCGATTAAACATACGTTTGAAAGTTCAAGTTTTTTGACCAACTTACGTCAATGTAGTAGCCCCTTAAGTAAGTGATTTTCAGTTCCTAGTAGTCCAGGGAAATTAGGCAAAAGTGTGACTTAATTCCAGAAAAAATCCCGGCACCTTCACAGTGGTGTTCTTGATAAAATTTCAAAAGCTCCCATCGATCTGAGTTAAGCTAAAGATTTTACACGGCGTCAACTATGACCAACAGCAGTTTCTCGTTAATATCTCGTTAACGGTCACTTTTAGAGCAAACATGTACTTTACCAAAGTTGTAGATTAGGAAATTTTCTACAGAAACGTTATTATGACTTTATTCGTAAGAGTAACCCTTTTCAAAATAATTCGATTTACAGAATTATAATTTTCAGTACGTTACTCCTCAACAGCAACTTCAAGCGAGATATTGAGGTTTGATTATCAAACCACAGAAACATAGTTATTAATTGGAAATATTTTATTACTATACCAAAGGGCACCCTCCTAACTCAATACACTTATCACAGCGAGCCTTTATTATTCCTCTAAGCTTTTTAAAACGCTTTGCTTCTTTAACTACAAACGACAATTTTTTGCAGTTTCTATCACTCTTTATGTGAATAAGAAAATCGCGACCTAGCAAAGTTTTTCAACTTTGGAATGTGATTGTGATCGCAGGAATTCAAGTTATAGTATATAAACTTGATGCTCCTGCAATTAGAACCACAAATCGCAAAGTTTAATATTAGTTCAATCTCAGGCATTTGAAAATCAATTCTTAAGAATTTTTTTTCACGTTCGATCCAAACAATGTGTTCGATGATTTCGTGTAAACTACTCAGGAGCTCAACTGAACATTATTGAAATCAATAACTCGTTTTGCGTCGAAAATTTATTAATGGACAAATTTATAATAACTTATAGGTTACTACTTTATCAATCGAATTATTTTCCAAACGGTTACTCTTATGAATAAAGGTCATGTTGGATGTCACAGCCGCTTTCTCTTTAGGAAATTTCTGGGATATTTTAAACTCATTCTTTTACATGTTGTACAAATATTGCGTTTGTTAGATAGTTGTAAAGGATTTCTATTGTGTTCCTCAACGATGAATCCGCCTGCTATCATTAACCGTTTATTCGCGCTTTCAAAGGAACGATTTATGTTGAATAAGCTTACAGTCAACGAATGTATAATCAAAACTAAAAGAATTAACGTACGATTATTGTTTGGTCATAGAATGAGCTGTTATAATTAACAAAACAATCAAGAATTATGTTGCATATTTCCCTTCCCCAAGTTGTTATATAAATCATTTTTAATAGTTAAAAAATAAGTCAGTCGATAGTTAGTACCCGAACCAGCACAACCAAATAAACGGTCCTTCGAACTTTACAGGTCATAATGACTTTTTTTGTAGAAAATTCCCTAATCTACAACTTTGATAACGTACAGTTTTGCCCTAAAAGTGATCCTTACCGAGATATTCACGAAAAACCACTCTTGGTCATCTTTGACACCATGTTAAATTTTTAGCTCAACTCTGATCCACGGAGACTTTCGACACTATTTCAACGATCCACATTATGAAGGTTCATACAAAAATTCAGCTTTCCGGGAATATCTCCGAAGAAACAGGCCTAATTTCCCTTTAACTGTATTGCCTAGCGATTAATTGGCCGCGTATTAACTTATCGATTAGCACCGTGCAGATTCGAAGCCATTGTACCGTTAATGACATCGACGAGAGCAACAAAGTATAAGAAAAATAAATAAATAAATCGAAACCGAAGAGCGTAATATTAATATATCAAAACCGTCGATTTGTGTGAACGCACCAATTATTCACCTATCGCAAAGACAAAATCCAAAACATCGCAATCACCTCCCTTAACTTATCACCCAAAACCCTCATAGTACAACGCAGAATTCGTTTTCCAGCTGGACGACGTCGACTGGCTGAAAGAGATCGGCACGCTGCAGAATTCCTTCGACGATCCGGTCGAGGACGTGATTTACGTGCTCGTCGCCGTGATGCACCAAGCGCGCGACCTACACCTGAAGCACGCGTACGCCGCGAATCCGACGAAGACGCGGGCGCGTTTCGACGCGTTCGCGTCGAAGCTGATCGATCGCCTGCGTAAGGACAAGCGCATCGATCGACCGGACGCCGTCGTCGGCGACGACCTGTCGTTCGTCAAGGTCGTGCTCAAATGGCTGCACAAGGGTTTGGACTTCAACAGGAAGTACCTGCAATCGATACTGAAGCCGTACCTGGAGCTGCTCTACAGCACGTCGCACGCGATGTCGTTCCACTTGGAGTCGATGCGGGAGCGCGACGCGTGCGACGAGATCGACTCGTTGGCGGCGTTCGCGCGGCTCGTGAACGCGCGATCGATCACGCCGGCCGAAGGATTGGTCGACGCCGTCAACAAGAACTGGTCGTGGGCTCGCGACGCCCTCGACGTCCTCGCGTCGACGAGCATGCGAATGGTCTTCGTGCCCGGCGAAGGCGTCGTTTCGCGGTACATGTTGTCGTTGCCGAAGGACGAGGGGAACGTCGAGAGGCACGAGGTCAACGTGAACAAGATCGAGCGGATCGACGAGACGATGACGAATTATTTGGGAACGATCGCGCGCAAAGGTACGACGCACTTTTGATCGACCAGCAGAATTGTCACTTACTTCTTCGCAGTGAACAAAAGCGAAATGCGAAGCGATTTGTTGCCGGTGCACGCGCTGTTGAAGCGCCGGAGCCCGATGACGGCGCTGGCCGAGTGTCGGCATCGGCGAGGCGAGCACCGATGCGGCGGCGACGTCTTCCAGACGCTCATGCTCATGCAGAAGACGAACGTAAAGGATTCGCGCGTTCCTCCTCCGCTTATTAAAAATTTGCCAACTTCTTTCAGATCGTCCAAGAAATGGCGTGCTATTTGCCCGAAGACGAGCGTTTGGAGTTAATCGAGGCCATACGGAAGCTGACGGTGGAAAAGAATAGGCGTTACATACAGAAACGATGGTCGAACACGTTGCCGAAGCCGAAATCGAGAACGCTCTTGTACCCGCACAAGGAAGATGGCGACGCGGTGCAAAAGTACACGAAGCGGTTGGAGAGTGCGGGGATGATGTGGACGAACGACGGGGACGACAATCGATGCGACGAGGGCGATTTGTTGATGATGCAGCGTTTGATGGGGAACAAACGGACGGCGGACACGTTGATCGGCAGCTGCAGGATGGCGCGGATCAAAGAGGACAATAACGACGGATTGTACGAGATTCGCGAGCGGTTCGTCGATTCGCACAAACGATATTAAGGGGCTACATACACCTAGCGCTAGTAAAAACATGGCAAATTTCGATATTTTTTCTCCGCCTTCTGATTAACTTATCACTAAAATTACTGAATATATATGTAATTATGCACCTTCCGCTGTGTGCATACACGAATTGAAAAGAAAAAAAAATGCAGCCTGTGGACGGAAATTTCTGGGGGCATCACGCGGAGGACGATTTCCACGGTACCCAATGTAGCTCCTTGGTTTGTGATCCGAATTTTATAAATTTGACATTTTCTTAAAGCCAACGAAAAAACGAAGTTTTTGTCGTAGCCGTTTCTTTGATTTGTTTTTAGTTTTCAAAGGGCAGCTTGTTGAAGTTGGATGTATGGTTTTTGCGTACAATTTCGATGCTTCATTATTATTTTTTTTTCTCTCGAACTAATTATGATATTAAAAAAATCCTACGATACGTACTAGATTTTTGTACATTGCAGCTCTGTGCAAAATTTGAATCAAATCGGACGATTAGTTTTCGAGATATAATGGGTACCGATTTCAGAAATTGAGTTTGGACAAAATGAGCTTTAAAGTTTGATGTTTGGATATCGTGCATGATGCAAAGGACCGTGGTTCGATACCAGGTACGGCGGAACGTACCAGTTTAAATTTTTTTAAACATTTGATATTTTCATAATGTAATGTTAAAAATAACGTTGAGACCGAGAAAGTTTAACAAGAAAAGCATTACGGAAATCATCCAAATAAGTCGGCACTGTCACTACTCGTATTTTGATACTTTTTGCATTGAGTATACGAAACAGTGTCACTTCACTACTGTCAGGGTTTTTGATTGTTTGGACGAGGTATAATTATCGTACGACTAAAATCAATTAAAAATTTGTTTCAAAATTTGCAGAGAGCTTGCTTGCTTTGTGCTATTTTCTAAAAATACCTTTAATTTATATGAAATATCGTTGGAAAATCAAATTGCGCATTCAATAAGGATTAAAATTATGAAACGAAAATTTAATTACACAAATTTAAGCGAAAGTTATGGATAAAAAATGAAAGTTGTCAAGCTTATGTCCGATGCTGTACTTACGACTAGGATGTTTACTACTACCTATTTTAGGACTTCAATGCACAAAAGCAGGTGTAACTTCGTTACCTTTAGGAATTTTTGCATAAAATCTTCAGGGAATATAGTTCAAAGTTGTTACAATCGATTAAACATGTTTTCGAAAATTCGATATTTTTGACCAACCTAGCTGTATGTAGCCCCTTGTTTTTGTTTTATTGTTTCAAGCACCGAGAAAGAAATTAGTCTAATCGCCAAATAGATCTCTGTAATTAGTTGTTGTTTTTTTTTAAATTTCTTTCGTTATCCTTCGTCCTTGTTGCCCGCTTTCGGTGGGCAATAGTTTCGAACGACGTGCTACGTCACCCCGTACGGAACCGACGCTCCGGAATCAATGGAATGGATGCGCGACGTCGCAGTCGTTCGCAGCATCCAGAGGTGTGTCGACGCAGCATCCTTTCGTTCCTGGATGTTGCTGAATAGAATCTCATTTTTTCCTCTCTCTCTCTCTCTCTCGCTCGCTCGCGCGCGCTCTCTTTCTCGCCAATTTTGCGCTATATAGAGGAACCTTTTCCCCGTTCACGCCACTCGAATGTTTGTTGGTGTCCTTTTGTTGTTAAAACGTTATCGTTGTCGTGATGCTCTGAATATTATCAATCGCAATCGATTTGGATTAGAGGGATTAATATAGCGGAGAGACTGTGGTAAAAAGAATGCGGAACTGTTCTTCATAAACGGGCTGTGCATCCGATGCGAGAGGAACGACATTGTCCGGGTGCAAAGATGTAGGGCGCTGGGATAATGTTTAATATTCAATCGAACGTTAAATAAAATTGCGACGGTGATGATGACGACGATGGCGACAAGAGGTTGCGACTTCGAAAGGAATTTGACAAGCAATTGAACCGTCGATGGCCTCATGTAAAATGGTAAGCACTTAATTGACATTTAAACCGTCTGCCAATTTTTTATAAGGATACGGCGTCATTGTGTCCTTTATCGCGCGTTTTATCATCAAAAATCGACGGCAATTCTTTTTGCCCATTGTTATTAATCGTCGCTCATACGATTAAATACGCGCTGCACGTGGAAAACCGTGCAATTTTAATGTCGATAAGCGAAGGGACAATAATTGCTTTCAATGCGAAAAACTCCATTCGTTTAACGTGCAGTTAAATTAATTAAATCTCTTGCATTATTAAAACGAAATTAGAGCGTATGATAAACGAGGACCGAATGAGAGACGCTTTCTTTTTGTTTCGCCCAACAACCACCGAGTGGAATTCTTATAATTTCCCGCATCCTCCACTTCCGAAGGGTGGAAATTATTGAAATATTTAAGCTGCACGTCTTTGTTTAATCGCGAAATCTTTAAACTTGCGAATAACTCGCCCGTTATTTGAATACTTTCGTGCCATTCGAGTGCGCGTAGAACGAAATAATATTTTCGTATAAGACGCCGCTCGCTCGTCGTCGAAGAAGCAACATTCTTCTTCGCATCGCTGCGAATTTCTTTTTTATATTGCACGTCCGCACGGTTCGTTCGTTATATAATTTCTTATTACGTTCGATTTCCTCGCATTTCGGTTTTTATTTATGTCTTCCTCTTAAACTAATTTGCGGGGTGGCCGATAATAATCGCGGCGTTTATTGGAAACTCGCTCGTTTCGGCTGCCGCAAGAGCAGCAAGCAATTTCGATTGTTATTATTATTTTATCATATACCGAGCGGTCGATAACGGCGTACAAAACGAAGGGATCGGATTCTTCGCAACGCCCGGTATAGCGGTTCGTTTATTTCCTTCGTCCGCAGTTTTGCTCCCAAATATCAATCTCCACGAAATTTTACGACGACGCTCTTTTTATTCCTGTCGCTACGTCGCGTTCATTAAATTTAACGCTACGTCATTACGATTCTCGCTCATGCAATTATAATGATGTAATCTGGTAAATGAGGAATTGATGCCCTCAAGTGTCGGTTTTTTTCCCTCTTCCGATCGATTCGATTACGATTCCCGAACGATTTCATTCGCCCCATTCGAATCGCATAAACTTCGTCACTTTTAACGTGTGCAAAGTTGGAATTAGCGCGGTGCGGGCGAGCGAGAAATATTTCGCCAAAGGCAAACTTCTGGACGTAATCTACATAAATAAATAAATTTCTACGTAAGCGAGGGGAAATTTTCGCGCTACCCGATTGATTTAATTTGCGTTGCCCTCCAACTAACTAATCGCTTTTTATTATCGTCGCCATGTAGAGTAGCGTATGGGACCCTTCAAAAGCTCGACAAGCTAATAAATAAATAAAAATGCCGTTCGCGTAGGGCTGCGAGCGATTCGCAAATTTCCGTTCGATCCGTTGCTTTTGAATGGAATGATAAATTTCCATTTGGGATCCGAACGTGTGACGCAGGAGTAAATATATCGCGGAAAAATGGGTGAGGAATTTTAGGCAAACACGGATAAACGGTTTATCTGTGCGATTCGAGCGTAAAATGAAAATCTTTTCGATTCGCGGTTAAAGTGTTATACATCGAGAATCTACATATTAGGGCGGGCACGAATCGAAAATGCGTTCGTCCTAGTCGCTGTTAAACGTACCAAGACGTTTGTTAGATGACGATCGCGAAGGTAATCTGTTGATGATGATGGGATGAAGATGTTATCGGGGAAAACGTTCACGATTGTCGTTATTGTCGATTAGCTAACATAAAATTGTCGTACATTCGCCGTTGTTACGTGGTATTAATTTGCATCGGAATTGATTGGACGCAAGAGGAAACGTGTGCGGTTATTTCGCTTTGCCCATTGATCCGTAATCATCCTTTACGATGGAGAACGCGATAGATTTTTCTTTCATTTCGTCCTCTGGAATCTCTCGCATCTCCACGTGAACCTGCTTTTATTAATAGATTGAAATTTCTGCTCTAATTATTCGAACGACCGACCGCTGCACGTAGAATATCACAGAGAGATTTTTGTATAACAATACAGGAGGAAAATGGAAGAAAAGCGAATACGACTGTGCCAAAACGAAATATTAAAATAAATCATGCATCATACGTTTGCGAATAGGTTTTTCCCATTCAATCGAATGGAAGAAAGGAAAAAGAGGAATGAACGAGCATTGCGAGAGAATATAATCCATTTTGCAGCTTCTTAATCAATTTTATTTACAGAAGGAATTCAGAAGGGAGAAAGGTCAAAAAATCCAAATAAATTTACTTTTAATTTATTTTCATTTCTAAATCCTAACAGGACAAAATTAAATTGGTTTCTTCGGTTGGAGGCCGAGGCAAAGAGAGAATCGCTACCAATCCTAAAGGAAAACATCTTAGTACGTTTAATGGTTACACCGAAAAGAAAGAGGCGAGGGAAAATGGACGACGAGGAGAGCAAAAGGAGCAGAATAAAAAAACGTGTTATAAACGTTGTGAAATTTTATGGCTGGCAAAGGAAAATAAACGTAAAAAAAAAGAGGACCAAACATAAATAATAATGCGATACAACGCAACTACCACTACTACCAACCATCGACATCATCCATATCGTATCAGTCGAAGGAAATCGGTCGCGTTCTTTCATATTTTTCTTCTTTTCGCAAGATTCATTTTTACGGCCCTCTCTTATCACATTTTGTCCTCCCTTTTTTCACATCAATCCTTTCCGATTTTCACATCTTCAAATAAATCACCTGTAATCGATGATAAATATAAATTTCAAACGGACACGCCGTTTATTTTCAATAAAGTCTGATTGTTCGCAAAAGAGATGTTGATTAAAATTTATTATCACAAAGACATTTGCCGCCCTGACCAGTCGTTTGATTGTTTTCATCGCGCTAAAGCAATAACAATGACCAATCCCCGCCAAACTCGAGCGAGGTTTCTATTCAACGGAAAGGATGTCGCGTCTAAAACGAACAGGAAGCCGGCCGCAGAATTAATTATTAAATCCGAATTAACGCTAGTAGTAGAGGATATTTAATAATAAACAACGTACCCGGCGCATCCACCAAAAAACGATTTACGTAGAAAACGGTTTCAATGTCGAGTTTCGTGGAAGGTTTATGGATGTAATTGAAAATTTCCAAGAGTTTATCCCTGAAAATGCGCATTTTGAGATTATTGTTTAATGCATTTAATGCAAAAGCGCATTTTGCATACCTGGTAAATTATCTTTGGTCAGGTAATAACGATGGAAATTGATGGCAAAAGGAACGAAGAAGGAAGATGGTAAAATGCAATTAAGTAAATTGGAACATTATTAGCTTCTTTAGAAAATCGAATGATATGAAGTGCACGTGATATGCTTTTTGTTTTTAATTAAGAAAATTCCGTTTTTCCAATTAAATTACGTCATTATCGCCAGGTTGCTAAGGTATCAACAGCTAAGTTGAAAGTAAATTAAAAGTTTCTTGTTCGGTTCGTTAATTAGGTCCAGTGCATCATCTAGCACGGAGGAAGGTGCAATAATAAAAATAAATGATTAATTACTTATAAATGATCAATCAAGCTGGTGTCAAAATGCTGATGTAATAAATTCGAATTTCTTGTTGAAGTGTGAAATTTTTGCCAAAAAAAAAGGCATTTTATTGATGAGTGACGCAGAATTTTTATTAGGAAACGCTGCAGGAAGAGCAAGCGGGGGAAAAATAACGCATAATAGCGCTTTTAAGGAAATTTCTATTACGATTTGGAAAATTATTCTCCAGTTTTATGAAAACCAATTCCATCGATAAAGCGATTTAAAATTCATCCACCCATAAAGAACTATTTCCCTCGCGCCCCTTTTTATACCTTCCACATGCGGGTTGCCTTAAAAAGGATTTAATTAAAAGAAAATTTCGTCCTTTTGCCTCGCTTTACACGTAGAGATTTAACTTTTCCTTTTTGCCGAAAAGGTTCAAAGAAATTGGCAAACTAACTTTTGAAAAGTAGTTAAATGCCGCTTTTCTTTCCCCTTTTACATCATAAAATGCCGAGTTTGGATCGAGGAGAATGTTAATTTGCAATTAGCGTTTAATTTCCACCTTTCTTTTTCAGAAGTAATAACTAGTTGCAGAAGGCTTCATTATTCGCGCAAGAAAATGAATAGCAGCGATTTGATGCAACAATATATTGGCAACACGACGGCACCGCCTGAAAATTTCCGATTTATTCCGGGTTGGACGCCGATGATGAAAAACAGCAATTCGACCAACGGCAGCCTCGCCAACGGGAATATCACGGGTAGCGTTCCAAGGAGCGGTCGAACCCCGGTTTTTAACGGTACCGGTTATTACATAGACGACGAGGTTGAACCAGGTAATTTTCAAACTTTTGCAATTTACTAGTTTCCACCTAGAAAAATGTGGCGAGAGGGTTAAGCCGCAAAGCAATTTTGTTTTCGTTAGAAAAGGGAAACTTTGAGTCCAAACAAAAAATTATTCAGGGTAACAAACTGAAAAAAAAAACAAAAAATGAGCTTTATAATTTCAACGGAACCCACGATCTCACTTGTTCGGTGGTCGAAATTCAAACGCATAATTATTGCCATTAATTTATGTTTGGACGAACAAATAATTAAAATCGACGGCGGAAAAAAATTACCTTAAAATAAAGATAAATAATAGGGAAATAACGGAACAACAAAAGGGAGAATAACAGTGTAACGTGTAAAGCAAATATGTGTCGTGTTTAATCGAAATGTACGTAGTTTAAGAACACGATTTTACCATTTACGCATCAATGGTTTTCACCCTTCAGTGTTTATTCTTGTTTGACGCTTTCTATTTTGCGACAAAAAGTTAAACAAAAAGTACGACGCAACAGAGAAAAGCGAGTGGTCTGAGTGACTGCTAGAATGTGTCGCCATTTGATTTAATTTGTTGGACTGACGAAAAACTAGAGCAGATTGCCACCGATAAGCGAAAAAAACACGCACAAACGTTTATTACGTTTCACTAACAAAACGTTCCATTTCCGTTTCAGTCGATCAACTTCAAGTCTTTTTAATTCCCTCCAAACCGGCGACGTTGAAAGGGACGAAGTATTTAACGTCGCTTCAGTTTCTTTTTGCTTTTGGTTCTAAGAAAATTTATTTAAATTCTCGATCGGCCAGGAAAAGGAAAAAACACTGACTTACTTCTTTAATTAATTTTCAGGATTAAACGATCTACAAACGCTGCTCCTGGCATGTTTCGCAACGTTGGCGCCATTAATAATCACGCTGCTAACCGCTTTCGGGATTAGGTAAACTGTTCGCGTCGGAATAAAAAATAAATTAGATTAATGTTAGTTCGGCTCGAGTTTGATTAGCACTTAAGCTTACCTGCAATGGATCGAGATCAATTGCGGTCGATCTCTCGATCTCGTGCGGACTAATAAGAGAAGTGAAAATAAAGAGAAGAGACGCCGAACGAGGAAATAGTTGATTCGTTTTCTCTCCTTTTTGTTCTCCTCATTCTTGTGGATAGCACTTAATGAAATTGCTCGAGACCAAAAAGCTCTCGATGGTTGAAGAGCGGATTTCAAGCGGTTAAATTAAGTGTGTTAATTAGATGGAACTCTTGTCTTCGGTAGGAAACTGATTCTATTCCTGCCAACAGATTCTTATGGAAGAAGTTCGCAAAACGGCAGGAAAGGTGTACGGAATTTGATGGCGCTTTACATGCGGATGATGGCGCCGAGGCCGTACAAAGACCTTTGCACAGTCATCTGTATAACAGTGATAAGGTCAGTTAACTATTATATCATTTCTCGTATTGCTTTGGAAGAATTCTTTCAAAGGAATATTTATTCTCAAATGTTAAGTTAGTAATTTCCTTTAATACTTAAGGAAAAATATTACTCCAGGGAAATTAGGCATTTTACTTCGGATAATTCCCGGAAAGCTGGATTTCTTATGAACCTTCACAACATTGTTCTTGCCAGAACGTCAACAATCTCCATGGATCTGAGTCGAGCCAAAGATTTTCCACGGAGTCAACGGTAACCAACAATGGTCTTTCGTGTACAGCTCGTTAACGCTCACTTTTAGAGCAAAACTGTACGGTACCAAACTTGTAGATTACGAAATTCTCTACAAAATCGTTATTATGGCTTTTATTCGTAAGTGGAACCGTTTTGAAAATAATTCGAATTCAAAAGTAGTAACCTAACGTTTGGTTTTGTTTGAAATATTTTTATTTAAAATATTATAAATTATTATTAATTAATTAATTTTTGATGCAAAACAGCAATTACTCATTGCAATAATGTATAGCTGAGGTCCTGTGCATCGAACATATTGTTGGTGTCGAATGTGAAAAAAAATTCTTAAAATTTGATTTTCAAAAGCCTGAAAGTGAACTAACTTTAAGCTTTGCGATTTGTGGTTCTAATTGCTGGGGCACCCAGTTTCTATTACTATGACTTGGATTTCTCCGATTTCTATCTCTTTCCAAAGTTGAAAAAGTTTGATGGGTCGCGATTTTGTTTTCATAGAAGAGAGAAATTCTAGAAAGCGTATAGTTGTAGTTAAAGAAGAAACGCTTTCTAAAAGGTTTAGGGGCATTATAAAGGGTTGTCGTGGAATGTGTATTGAGTTATGGGGATACTCTACGAGGGCGGTTTGATATATGAATTGTTTCATATAGTTATGGTAGGGGATAAAATTTCATATTTTAAATGACAAATTTAATTTTGCGAGTAATTCTGGCAAAGTTGCTTAAAAGTTCATTTCGATTTAACTGTTTCGAGTGATAAACAAAGTGAATCAAATTGGAATTCCAATGTTATACAATTCTGCGGTTTTTCGATGGGGAAACACCGAATGAAATCCATGAACGAATTCTGTCCACGTTGGCTGACTCATGTTCTTCCTATGAAACCGATTCTCTTTGGGCGAACGAGTTTAAAACTGGCACAAGTTGCATTCGAAATGCATCAATGTCCTGGAGGTTCAAAAACATCAGTCACATTTGAGATCAACAATAAACGATAGATATTGGGCGAGATGGTAAAGACCACGAGCTTCTGAAATGAACAAATTTATTTTATTTTACACAATGAATTTCACGAATTATTTTCAAAACGGTTACTTTTACGAATAAAAGCCATAAGAACTTTTCTGCATGAAATTTCCTAATCTACAACTTTGATTGCGGATACTTTTGCTCTAAACATGACCACTAACGAGATATTTACGAAAGACGATTGTTGGTCATAGTTGACCTTTAGTTAAACTAAGTTCGATGGGGACTTTTGACATTATGAAGATTCGTAGTAAAATTCTTGCTTTCAGGGAATTTTTCCTAAATTGAGCCATATTTACGTCTAATTTCCCTGAACAATATTACAAATTTCCAAACTAGTACTGGAAATATCAAATTGAATTCATGGCCAGTCAGTCGACAGCATGGAATGCAACGTTGACTTACAAGTTGCATATAATACCATCGAAAAATGTGTCAATTGTTTCCCGTAATTTCAATGCAAGAATGAGCGATGCGAACATTAAACCCTCTCCCAATAATTTAATTAAAAGAATTCGTCTAATATCGATTTTATTAAAATAATGCGAGTAAATAGAAATAATTAATCGACGACCAACGCGAATTTATTTATATCGGCCCCATATCCTCCGATTGGCATTTGTTTTTCTAACCGAAACGACAAGAAAATAAAACCCTAATGAATTTCGGAAATTTAGTCGGAAAAGTTAAAGTAATTTCCCATCGTCAAAAGCGCGAAAGAACGAACGTAACGTTAAATGACCGATGAATAATAACAAGTGGGAAAACGGTGGGGTTGGGAAATGGCGTAAGAAAAAAATGAACTCGTCGTGGAAAAGATGCGAAAAGAACGGAAGAAAAATGCGGCGCATCTTCAGACGAGAAAACTTAAATAAGTAAACGTAACCACGTTCGTACTTATCCCGGTGACATACAATACTTTTTCAACTTTCCTCCTATTTCGTTTTTCTTCCCTTTATTCCTCGCCACTTTTTTTATACACCCAACAACGATATCTACGTGTATGTGTGCGTTAAAGTTGGTTAAGAAAACCTCGACGGTTTGGGCGAGGGCGAAACTTTTCAGCCGCCACATTTTTCGCTTCTTTCACATTAGAACCTATTCAGCTACTCAACAATGAGCTTCTGGATGGGATTCGCGAACAAAACTAGTGACAACGGACTAAAGAACGATTATCTTCATAACTTTCCACTTTTAGTTCCTTAGCTCTAGTCGTAACTAAACTTTATTCTAAACAAGCTCGGCTTTCAGTGGATGGTAAGCGAAAGGAAAATTATAACGTTTAAGGAAGTCATCGTGACAAGAAATAGAAAAAAAATCTGCTCAAAACATTTTTATAAAAGTTTTCGTCGATTAACTTCGAATTAAATTGCAGTTTATTCGCGCTGTTCGCAAACGAAATCGGGCACCGACGCCACTGGTTCAACGCATCGGTTATTGCAATTGACGTTTTGCCGTGTTGATTCTCCGCTCATTTTATTGCATTTTGGCCGGTGCGGAGGGCGAAACTAACCGCTCGCCGAAAAAAGAAGAACAAATAACCACGTACATAGGCCCGGTCGTCTAGCACAACTTGTTCGGTACAATGATCTCTTCTTTTTCGGTCCCTCTCTCTCTCTCTCTCGCTCTTTCTCTCCTTTGCTTCTGCTGGTTTTCTTTTTGAATATTGTTGCTATGTACCAAGCAGATCCGGTCTACTAACCAGAGACTGCAAAAAAATTCATTTATTTCGGCTTCTAATTATTGTAATTATTTATCGTGTTGCACAAGAGAGTTTCCCATTGCCGAAAATACAATGTGGGAATTATTTGGGGTAAATGAGTGAGGCATAGAGAGATTGCATCAAATTAATGGGGGAATAAACGCGTATTGAACTTTCGATAAACTTTCACAAAATCGTTTTCAGCTTTGCAACGGATCCTTACGTAATAATCTCGAATTAATTTTCTAAAAGGAATCGAGATTTCTTTTTCGATCGTAAATATCGTAGCTTTCTCAAAGTGCTTTCTTCTTTCTCGTTTCTGTTAAATACTAGCCGGCAATGAATACGCGAAATGCATCCTTTTCAGTTTACGTTGCATGTTGCGAAATAAAAATTGCAGGGCGAAAAAAGAGGGAGAGAGATGGAAAACAAAAAGGCAAAAGGAGTGCATATGTTTGGTGCACTTGTGCAATTTATGTGGATGTATTATTGAGTAGCGTGAGCTTTTTTTTTCTGTTGGCGGGTCGAACATAATGCCGCAGAGAGATGCGGAGGGACGAAACAAAAAATGCATAAACTGGTACGCAAAGAAAGAAAGGAAAAATAAAATTTAAAGTAGGTCAAATGCGAAACGGAGCAACATTCAAATTGGTTTCGTTTTAACATAAAAATAACAACGACGACGGCAACAGCGATGGCGAAGTATTAAGAGAGTCGCCACAAACCCATGCGGCCATCATTGGATAACACATTGTTTTCCGGACCGTTTATTGCTAAATTGTTTTCTATCCACGCAGTAACCGACCTTTTAGCAGAAAAAGAACGAAAAAGGGGTTGTGCCTTAACATAATTAACGTTGTCATTAACAGGTATACTTTATTAAATGATATTCATTAAGGCTGTCAATTAATTTCGTATTAAAACGTTCAAAAAAGCGCCTTTTCCTCGCAATTACATTTAATTATACAAAACAAAAATGTATTTATATAAAATTTAATTCGTCAATTATTAAGAGATCGCGGAGCAAAAACAAAGAATAAAAATGCAGATTTTACTGTCCAAGGATTAACAATGTCTGTACGCGATAGTAAGAAAGAGGAGCGAGGGAGAAAGGACGAATCAAGGATTCGTGCATTGCGAGCGAATGCGGGACTTTTTATTAAAAGCTAATTAATTATAAATAAGTAAGATGAATAATTAATACTCGTAACAAAGAGGTACGGATTGATCGTCTCGCTTACATCTTTTCCGTGCAATTATAATGCGAATTTAGACCCCTATTCGAAGTGAAACCAGACGAGCAAGAAAAGAGCGTATCGCATATAAACCGAAATTATCTAGAGAAAGTTCTCTTGTGGCAGGCGAAAATAATTAAAAAAAAAACATTCGATGCTGCTTCACGGTTAAATCAATTTCTTCCTTTTGAAACTTTATCAATTTCATTTCGTTCAAGTGCACGATGGAATACGATAACTCGTTCGGCTGTGCGAAATGGTAAATGAACGTTTCCTCGTATTCTCGAACGCATTCCGCCTTATTTCGCCGAAATAAAATCCATAGAGTCACTGCAGCGAAAAAAGACGTTTTGAACTTTGAAACGTATCGAGCTTTTGGTAGATCGATTAAGGCAATACGTTGAAACGATGAATAATTTAAACGTTATGGCACGTACGAGAAACTAAATCCATTTTAACCGTCATTTATATTAGTGGATTGTTGCAAAATTAATTAGTCGCAGACGTGTGTGTGTGTGCGTGCGAAATTGTATGCGAAAGATATTTGCCAGTTGAAATCACTGGGGGAATCTAAAATTAAAGGCACTAACTTATTTTAATGCCCCATCTAAAGACTAGCATCAGCTCTATTACTGAAATAGTTGCTGGTACTGTTTTCGGTGCCATTAAACCTTTACAATTTTCAACAATGCGCATGATAAATTAATGCTTTAGCTGATCCGAATTTGTTAAAGTCATTTTGCCGAAGCAGAATTCAGCTGGAACCGTCCTTTTTCGCGCGGAAGGTTCGAATGGAATCGCAACGAAAAGAGGGACGAAATTGCGTTCGTTTCGAAATTAAATAAAAAGTGAATAATAAACGATAATGAAGATGATGATGGTGCAGCGACGAGAAGATTTCGTTTACTCGTTGCACAGTTTTTCGTTCTCACG
The DNA here is from genome assembly GCA_963695495.1 of Hololepta plana. Lineage (NCBI taxonomy): Eukaryota > Metazoa > Arthropoda > Insecta > Coleoptera > Histeridae > Hololepta > Hololepta plana. Next base: position 2,182,972 of record OY968838.1, on the reverse strand, counting down.
ATGGTCGCCTTCTTTTTTCGATTCTACAAACTTCTTCTTGCATTTTATTTGGCAAAACGTTGTCCAAAATTTTAACGATCAAACAACAAACAACAACCGGATATTGTTTGCCTTTTACGACCGACCACTTTGCCATACGCGAAGAGCAACGAACAAAATTGCAAATTGTTTGCATTTAAGGCTCTCCCAACGTTACATTATCATAATCGATCCTCCTTTGCCTCCTTTTTCTGCATAACGAACGCGATTTAGTTACGATACGTTATGCAACATAAATCAGCTCCTTTAAAATTGCATCTGGATGCGTGCCAAACATTTACACGGCTAATTATTCGTGACGTTCCGCGGCGATTATAATTAAAAATGATTAATCTCGCTAAACACTTTATTGCGAAACGTACGCACGATTAATGAACGTCGAGCGATCGCTGCAAGAACAACAACAAAAAAAAAATGGAGAAATTGCAAAATCAAATTTCATTTTCGTTATATACGAGCGACGAGCCATCACTGATTTAACAATAATAATAATATAACGAGTGGAGTGAATTGCATTCTTAGTTGCATTTTGGGCCCATGTGCAACAAGCAGGTCTTTGCCCGGGCATTCACTCCCAAAATTGTGCGTCCTCCTCCCCCTCTCTGTCCTCAACGTCAATGCAAAAAAGAAGACACACGCACGTAAATGTGCAACCGAAACACACACGAACGAACGCAGCAACTGAAACATTTACCCTCTTCCATTTTGATCGAGGAGGGAAATTATGTGCCCGCAAATATCGTTCCATCTCGCTCATTTTTTCTATCACACTCTTATAGGGTTTTTGCAAAAAAGTGCTGCCTTTTTTTTTTCAAAAAAAAAAAAAAGAAGAACGACCATAGAGCTATTCCCCCACGAAGCGTTGCGTCCATAGCGGAAACATGGGTCCGGCCGAAAAGAGAGAGCGAACGATCGGCAAGAAGGACGATCAACACAGAAGTCATTTACCAAAAAGAAACGCCGAAAAAACACCAAAAAGAGAGGAAAAATGGTGATGATGAAGGTGAGGCGCAGAAGGCAGAGGCGAAGTTTCGTCCTTATTTTTGGTAGATGCGTATAGAGAGAGGCTTTGCATCCGTCACGCATCGCTTTTGCCGAACGTCGTCATCTTCGCCATCCTGTTCGTTCGTTTTTTCTTCCTCCGCCGTTCTTGACGTCCTTTTTGCTTTTCGCTTGTTGGTCGGTTGGTTGGTTGGTTGCCCCTTTTGCCCAAACATCGTGCTATGCAACAGTTCGCTGCCCTTTCGTTGTTGTTGTTGTTTTTGCATTCGCAAACGCAATTACCGCTTCAGTTGGGCGATTTTTAATTAATCGCGCCGCAGATAGAGTTTGAATCGATCACGAACTAATTCTATTGTTATTTAGTTTTCGTCTAGTCGCTATTGTCGTCGAGAATGCGATCTGCAATGAGATCATTGATGACTGTTATTGTTATTTTTGTAAGAGAGTTTATTCACCAATTGACTTCCTCTCAAGTCCAAACTAATCGCTCTCTCTCTCTCTCTCTTTCTCTATGCCGATTTTCTGCGATTCCGAGAAGATCAAGGATTATTATATCGGTTCGGTCCCGATGGCGATGCAAAATTGTGCAAATAATGAATAAATCGTCGCGTTTTTTTCAACCGTCCCCAATGTCAAACCATCTGTTTATTTTTTATTATTATGAATGCATTACAACTATGTGACGGTGTTTATATATTGTTATTATTGTAAAAACTGTTTGCATATTTCCTTCTTTTATTTGCTCTCCTCCTCCTCCTCTTCCTCGCCGCTTGTTTCGTTTTGCAAATTGGCAAATTATCGAGGGAGTGGAACCGAATAGAAGGAATTAATGCAGGGGAGAAAAGGAGGGAAAGTTTAAAATTTCGTGCACACTATTCCGACTTCTTTCTTCCTTTTTTTTGACTGCTCATTTGCCGTCTCTGTTTCGTTAAAATAAGTGTGTGAGCGTATTAAATGCGATATCGTCATCGTAATCATCATCAACGTTCCTTTCGTTTTATTTTGTTCGTTTATTCGTTATCGTCTGGTGATTCGGATGAGGACTTTTCTACTAAATAAAGACGGACTGTTATTGTCAGTCTCTATGCATGGCCACATTATGTCTTCGTCCGTATGCGTTTCGATTCAAATTCAACGCCGCAAATTGGTTTCTCTCCTTTTCCTTTTCGGAATGTTTATTATTTTCGGGTCTCGCTGCTCTCGTAACATACAAGGCTAACAAGAAGTATTTAAAGAAAGTTGGCGAGGAGACGTTTTCATTGATCGTCCTATACATGTTTGCCAAAAAAACGAATGGTTTCTTCTCTATTATTAATAAATAAATTCGCCGATTCGTGTTTTTTTTGTCGACTTTATGCCCAACATTACGATTAAGCCCAATCTTTTTTATGTCATTCCATATAACTCGAGTTGTTTTCTCTTCTTTTCTACGTTCTCGCTTTCGTTTGGTGCCATTATCCTTGAAACACAAGCCTTTCGTCTTTATAGAAGACAAATTAAAATGTTGCAATTAAATCCATTAACTCTTTATTAAATATGACGCTTCTCCCTTTCTCGCTCGTCGCTCTCTCTTTGTCTCATCTGGTTACTCTTTGCGAGACAAGAGATTGTCGTGCCGATGGTTGATGTATTTAAAGAATTCAAAGCAAAATGTCGAAGTAGTTGAGAATAAATGAGTAATTTTAAACCATTTACGGGTGGATTTTCACCTTCAGGTGTGGTTCGTATTTCAAGATTTTTATCGGACGACCGGAAGTTAAATTAACGTACTTTATACGTTGTTTTATCGAAGTGTCCACAAACAAACAAAAAAGATAAAAAAATAACGAACGTTCGTTTCGCTGCGTTGTTGAAAACTGTAACTTCTGGTGCAATTTACACAAATTTCGGCCAATTACTCACTAGTTGGTTTGCGAATAAAGTAATCATTTTTCTGCCCGAAAATTGTGCAAATTGTTAATTAAACAAAGAAAGAAGAAAAAGGACTCGTTCGCTGGAACGCGTCGTAATTAAGGATTTTCTCCAAAGAAAAATACCTCGCCGTGTGTGTCCCATTTGCTTTTATTATTCTTCTTCGCCGATGGTTTGCAAAACGCGAGGGCGATTATTTAATTAGCGCAGTTTCTGCGAAATGATAAAACCGTTTGCTCGAAACGCCGCAAAGATGATTTCGAAGTGAGACGTGCGATGTTTTCATTTAATTCCGTATGTTCACTAGATGTCTATCGTTTCTTGAAGAGGAGTATATGCAAATATTTCGCATGCAAACAGTCTCTCCCCGATGCTTTCGCAGTCTACCTCCGCCTCCTTGTCCCCTATTATTCGGATTTTGCAACGATTTTTTTCGCAGACACAACAACTTGTTTAGTCACGATTTAGCGAATTAGATGTTTTTGTTTGACTTTCAACTTTGTTTAGATTAGATGCGATATTTAGTCATCGTTGCAAAATTCAACAGACGCGACGTGTTGCAAGCGACAAGAAAATAATCTAATTTTTGGCGCTTTACGACTCGATCACTAATTAAAGAAGTTCGCCACGAAGAATTTAGCGGATTAGTTTAGCCGCTGCTTCGTAAACTACCGAGAAGACCAATATGACTGGATGCGTTACTGATTGGAAAGTTGCCCATTGTCGTAACAATATTCTTTTAAGAAAGTTTGCCCAGTTTGTGGACTCTGTAATTATTGTCCGATATTACCGCTAGTAGTCGTGATTGAAGAAGTTTAATGAATGATGAGATTAGTTCTTTGTACTCGGTAGAGTTGATGACGAAAGAAGCAAAGTTTCGTTGACAAATCACGCAGTTTAATGGGCTAATTAATATTAATTGTGCTTTATTGATGAGCCAAATCGTTTTCCCCTTTTCGTATGGATTTCCACGTCGAAACGAATGACAAAAGTGTGACGATAATTGGATCAATCCAATTTATGCTGGAGCGGAATCGATAGTTGTTATCAAACTGTAATTGGAATATCAACGTTTACAGCGAACGAAACTCGAAATCGCGCGTTCGCAGATTTTTGTTAATTAACTTGCTTAAATTATTCCGGAATGAGTTGTATTTGGATTATTGTAATAATTAAATAGGTGATAATAACCGATTTTTTTTCCAATTCACACGCACGCGAATCAATATCTTTTAAATAATAACGATTTTTTACAGACAGGATTTCATTGTATTTTTGTTTTCTTTTTCGTTTGACCTTAAATACTAGGACACGTTGCATTCAATTCGTACCAAAAAGAATAAAAGAGGATCATAATTAAAATAAAAAGTAATAATGTCTTTTTATGTTGCGTTTTTCCTTTTTTTATTTATTTACAATATAATGGAAGCCACGTTACTATTGAAAAGAGCTAAATGAAATTATTGACCACACATTATTAAATGCTGCATATTCAAAGAAAAAAGGCGAGAACGATGTTGGGGAGCGAAAGAAGCGAAATAAATAATGAAATGCATACACAAATAATTTCTTTTTAGAAAGAGATAACTAACATTTTATTAACAACAAATAATAATAATAATAATAACAGAGACAATAATAATGATGATGATAATAATAAAAAAGTGCAACGATTTGAATTGAGGTCACAAAATGCATCAAGGCCGTATCATTTGGCTGCATAGTTTATAATAATAATAAATAATACGGTTTGGATTATATTATATCGCCTCTCTCGCTTTGTCTGCAACTCTTTCGCTTCGAAATTAATCGTTTATATTATTTTAAATAATAAAATACGAGAACGTCTGCACACATCCCCGCATAGACATCGGATGGACGTGCAACGTTTTAATTGTGGCATTGAATTAACCGAACCAAACGAGCAAAACGCGAATTTTCCAATTTGCATAGACGCAAATGAGAGCGTGAACGGAGGAGGACCCGTGTTACGTAAAACGCTCCAATAATAACAGATTATGCCGTGATCGAAGAAGGAGCAAACGATTACGATGTTCCGGCCAAAGTCCCGTCCATCAAAAGCGATAATCGCACGGTTCGCGTGCTTAAATGGCGATCGTTTTGCATTCGATTTCCCTAAACAATCCAATCTACATAATTTCATAAAGGGTCCGATCGAAGGGAACAAAAGTGATTTTCAACAGTTTCGCCTCATTCGTTCTCCGTTGCAGATGAAGTCCAACGAAACCACGCACATATCGATCGGCACGGAAGACGTGGAGCTGTGCGACGAGACCGGTACGTTAAACAGCGGCTCGCTGAGAGGCAATCATTCGAGCACCAACGGCAGCATCATCACGATGACGATGAAGAACAACCATCTGATCGTCGAGACCGAAGAGAGGAACGTGAGTAATCAATCGAAAAAAAAAAAAGAGAGACGCACGAAAGCAACCGTTTGTTTCTTGTAGGACATCGAGGAGGACAGCCGCGAGACGACGATGAAATACTCGCCGAGCGCCCGCGACGGCGTCTTCGTGGTCGAGGTGCAGCAGGGCATGCGGCGAAGCCCGAGCGCGACCGAGCCGACCAAAGAGACGGAAACGTCGGTCAGCAATCAATGCGCGCTCGTGCACAACCCGCCGGAACGGTACGACCGCGACCGATCGCCGATCGCGATCGCGCACGACCTAACGCGATCGCTCCCGATTTCAGGTACAGCGACGACGACGTGCTGGAGGAGAGCGACGAGAACTATTACGTCGAGACGAGCTCGTTGGGCCGCGACACGCCCGACAGCTGGGCGCATCGGATCCGAACCGGGATGGCGCAGTCGAACGCGAGCCTGACGTCGACGTGTCCGGACTATTGCTACGGCAATCAGCAGGGTTACGAGGCCGGCACGCACGGTTACCCGCTGTACTTCGGGTACGCGAGCGACGAGCCGCCGACGCAGCGTCTGTCGGTGGACGTGCCGGTTAACAGCAGCAGCAAGCCGAAGATTACGTCGGCGGTTTACAAGAACCGCGCGTACTCGAAGGGCGGCAGCATCGACGTGCCGATCGACGGCCATTTGTTCTCGGACATGTACGTCACGGAGCCGCCGATACGGGAAGAGGATCGAATCGTTGTCGATGCGAAATTGGTGAATGCGAATAGGGAAAGCGAGAAGTCGGTTGGCGGTTGCTTGCGATTAGGGGAAAACGTGAAAGAGGATAAGAGCTAAAAGGAACCAAATCGCAGTTAAAGCCGTTTGATTAGAGCTTTCGATGGGTCGCAGCTTCCTCCGCGCGTCCACATCGACGCTAAATTCGAGCGAAAGAAACGAGCGTGAAAGACGTTGAAGAAAAGAAATGGCGTCGTCGTCTTGCGTTATAGAAAGCTGCGTTAAATTGCCATCCAGCGCTTGTGTTTATTAACGGAACGGTGGCACAACAACAACAACAAAAAAAACGAGCAAAAAGGAAAAGATGGCGGAACCTTGGACTTTTTAAATGCGAGCAGGTGAAAATTTACGATTAATACGCAAAATGTTACCGATCGTTTTGTACGATTGCGTCATTTAATATATTTTACTTATACTTGCCCAAAACGAGTATTAAAAGAGCGTGCATAATACCCCGGCGTGATGGCATCTCTTTCGCTCTCTCGCTCGTTTCTCTCGCTCGCTTTTTGGGATGATATTAATGTAGAGAGGACCGGATAGCAACAACAACAACGTTCGTTCGAGAAATAATGCCAACGAACGAACGAGACGAAAAGCATTTGGCTTAAGCAGCCGAATTAATAACGACATTTCGATAAAATTGAATTTGGAATTAAAGAAAAGTCCTTGATCTGAAAACGAAAAGTAAAACTCGCCGTTTGCTGCGTTATTTTTTTATCGTTCATTTTGCTCTCTTCGCACCATGAAAGCTTCACGAGAAGAAACAGCTATTTGGTAACTGAAGTCAATTCTTCCGTTGATAAGAAGATTCGATATAATCATTATCATTAATTCCGCTCATCTTATATCTGGCCAATTCTGCTTCTTTTGCCTTGCCTCGCTGCTGCTGCTGCTGCTGCATGTGTCCAAAAAAATTCGTATAACCCAACTTGACCTAGAGGTCTTTAAACTTTAATAAAAGGACACAAACAGGTTTCCAGAGTGTGCTGTGTGTATTCTTCGTCTTTGCTCGTCGTCTTCCTTTTTAGAAAGCAACTACCAAATATCTTGCTGCTAACACCCCTCGAAGCGGCAAAGAAATATCCATCTTTAATTCACTACTTACTACTCCACCATCATCATCTTCATCGTCATTAACGTTGCATTTTCTCGTTCGCTGTAATCTTATTTTCTTAATAGAAATAAAAAGGGGGCTTTCGTATTAATTTTAAAGTGGACTTGATAATGTTAAATTGTCGAAAATTGTTTCCTTTTCGCTTTTCGTTTTGGATCACAACGAGCCAAAAAAACGTGTACCTAGAAGAGATTACTAAAGCAAAACTAATGTGTATATGTATAATTAACTAACTAAGACTCGTGGTATCAATTATCACTGATTTAAATGTATCTGTTAGATAGCATAATCAGGATTTCGTGTAAAGTAAATAATCAAAATCCAACAAGAAACGTGAACAACTATCGAATAGATTTAAATTAAGTCGATGTGCTATTATTATTATTAATTAAATGATTATCATAATGTAAATAAACGTTAATTAAAAACTATGATTATTGAATAATAATTATAATACGATTATCAGCCAATTGTTGATTGATTAATTAATTAATTGGCATATATATACATATGATGATGAAATTAAATTAGATGTAATATTTGTAAATAAATGAGACAAGATATAATTGCAATTGTAACGAGGACGTCGATGATTTTCATTTCGTGCAAGAAGTTGAGGAATAATTTACGTTTTCGTTTTTTTAGTCGAACCGTCCGAACCGCAGATCCACTTTTGCTTCGATCGAAGGATAGGAATCCTTTTGCCGTTAATTTGTCCTCGATAATATTATATTTAATAATAATAAATAGAGTATTGAAATCCAACTAATTTGTAAACCATTTCGAAGCAAGTGATATGAAGAATGATAATATTGTAACGATATAATTAGGGTGATACGATTGAAACGAGGACCGTATTAATAATAAACTAAGGTATTGATAAGAATGTCATTTTCGTTTGATTAACATCCTCAATTACGATCAGAAGTAACACGAGATTTCCAAGAGATTGGCCGTTGTGTAATGAAACTGAAAGAATAATTGTCGGTGGTAACTTTTGCGAATAAAATGTTTGTTGTGTCTGGCGAAAAGTTTGGAAGACTGTCGTCGTTGCAGATTGCGGGTTCCGTGGCAAGTAATTTTGGGAATTTTTCAACCGACACGTCGAGTTTCTCTAGTCGTTGCCGTTGTTCTTCTCTTCGTTTGCAACTGCTGCTCTTCTCGCTGCGTTTATAATAAAATTTTAGGTCAAACGAAATAAATTTAATTCGCCTACATGGTTCCCAAACTGCAAATTATTCGAAAGTTCGCATTGATTATGTGCTGAAGCGAACGGCGAGAGCGAGCGAAAGAGGGAGAGAGAGAACGAGACGCGAAAAGAAAGAATTTACAATAAATAAATGTGTCATGCAATTTTGCATTTGCACGCATCTCGATTAAAACACAATTCGATTTACGTTTTAGACGATACTCGACCGAACTTTCTACAATTTTAAAGATCAACATTTCTCGACGAGAAAACGTTGAAAAAGAACGATGCCACCAACAAAAAAATTGCACGTTATATGGCCCGTCATATTATATTTATTCTTTTCATTCGGTCATAACAATGCCGCCTTTCATTTATCCATTGCAACTTTTCCTTTGCAGTTTTCGATCTTATTACAAGTTTTAGGTAACCAAAAGGAAAAAGAAACGATAACGCCCTCTCTTTCATTAAACTTCCTTACGGTCAATCGAAAATTCATCCGTCTTACGTCTTCTGCAACCGCAATTCATTCGCACGGTCTCTTTATTTTCATTTCTTCTTTCGGCCAGAGAGAAAGTGTCTCGCCCCCGAAATTAACGCCATCAACTTTGATCCTCGAGTTGTATGGATGGAATAGCACGTGGAGTCGTCCAACAAAAAAGTTCTTGTTCTCGTTGTCGCGAGGTAGGACATTTAATTGTCCTTATTTATTATAATTGAAGACGAATGTGGCAGAAAGAATTAGAGAATAATGGAATATGAATGGGAATAATCGTCGAGGATGTTTCATCAAAGGATAATAACGTCACGTTAATATCATCATTATTAAACCGTAATCCTTGGGCTCTTTAGTCTGTCGTCCACTATTTTCGCCTCTTAATAGGGTTAATCCCTTCGCGTGGATGTTGTTAGATGAATCCTTCGCAACCTAAACAGAAAAAAGGATGAAAGAAACGCTAATGATAATTGCGAATCCTTTTATTCAGCCAACGAATTCGAGCAACAATATGCAAATTAATCGCAATCTGAAGAAATTATTTATATTTTCGCTTTTTAAAAGGACTACGCGAGAAAGAAGCGTATCTTTTGAAAGGAATAAAATGAAACGGAAATAATAAAAAAATAAGAGGGAACTCGAAGTAAGGATCGAGAATATAGATTTTTATTTAGATTAAAATATAATCTGCGTTGCGTCCATCACGAAATAATAACGAGATAGTGAAATAGGAGTTACAAGAGTATAAAGAAAGGGATGGAAGACGGGATAAAGTAAGGAAAGGGAAATGCTAAGAATAATAATAAATTGTGCGATAAATACTTTTTCTTCTTATTGCTTTTTATGCCCTTTTTATGATTAATACATTAATTTCCTCATCTTTTAGTGATATTATTATTTTCGTTTCGATTTCCTTTAAATTCCCTTTTCGTTCCTCTTGATTGCTAATTCGCTTGGGCCATCCTGCCTTGTTTTATAGGCTTCGTGTTTAAGTATCAAACGTTAAAGCTCCAGAAAAATCCAAATTCGTAATTAAAAAGAAATTATGTAAAGAAGTTTAAAAGCTGCTTAACCATAAAACAATAATTGCATTAAGCAGACGTTAAGATAAAAATTCTACAATTTTAAAATAGCTTGAGTGAAAGAAAGACGAATCCGCAAATCCTGTAAATTTTCAAGGAAATTAAGGCTCGCACTCCAGGAAATGGGTTTATCTTGAACCTGAAACTTTTTTAATGCGCGGTGAATCATTTTCTTTTTTTGCAAAAGTGTCCCGCGTTTCTCATTCCTTTTCGGTCGAAATTACAGTTTTTTGCGCAAAATTTAATAGCATTTCCGGTTAGGAATTTTAAAATTCATTGCTCGCAACCTCTCGGTGCATTAAAACGTTACAGAAAAGGACATTAACTTTCTTTCACAAAAAAAGTAAGTCCCTTCTACGTCTTTTTCTGCTTCGTTTTCTGTTACATTTTATAGTTCCTGAAAATGCAATTTGCACATTAAAAGATGTTGCAATAATAAAACACGTACGAAAAAATAATAATAATGATGATGATGATAATGATGGAAGAGAAATAAAATAAGAATGATATAAATTGTAAGAAAACGAAGCAAGACGAAGAAGAAGAGTGGTGCCTCTTCTACATACAGTTTTTACCATAAGCACGTGTCGTAAAAAGATGGAAAACAATAAGGAATGTTTATAATAAACGTACATAAAAGTTTATACAAAATTGCGGCACAAATTTTTGTTTTATTATCATTCCATTTTTATGTTGTTTCCTCCCCGAAAAAGAAGCAATATAGGATGAGATAACAATAAAAATGCACAAAAGAATAATTCTCTTCTTCGCAAATTTTTCCGCTCTAAATGCATTCATTTCGTTCGCACGAAGAAATGCATCGACGAGAGCAAAAAACGTTGGTAACGTTATATAAAGTGCAAAGCAAAAGGAACAAAAACTTGAAAAAAAAAAAGAACGAGGAGAAAGAATCTCCAACAAATAATCTTCTTCCTTTTCGGTCGGTCGGTCGGTCGGTTACGTGAAATTTGTTGCATCTTTTAGAAAGCGTCGAATGCGAAACTAAAAGAAATTGCAAGAACAACAACAACAACAAGAAATGAAAGAGATAAAAAGAGAAGAAGATGTTCGGCTCAACACTTTTGAATAACGGTAAATGGACCAAATAAAACGTGAAAGAATAAGAATGCAATTCATACAGATTTCGGCGATGGTTGGCTCGCCTGAATATTTGACCTCACATCCTCGATGCGCGGCACGAAAAGTACGAGACACAGAGTTTCTTGGCTCCTTTCATTAGTCGGTTTCTATTTTATTTCCTAACAAATAATCCTCGGGAGGAAATGAAGGTTGCGAAGGACAAGTTGCGAATCGATCAGTTATACGAGATTATTTACAATTTTTAGCAATCAAAATTACATTTAAGAACCGGCGGGGATGCTCGAGAAGTTTCCCTCTAGAAAGTAAATTTCGTCTCTCTTTTTTTTTCCCTTCCGTTCTTTCATTTTTCTTCTCCTTCTTCATTTGGTTTGCAAGCGGGATGGGTGGGTTAGTTCTTATTTTATCTCTTCTTGAGTGGAAGGCAAAGTAGTATGCCAATAGGGAATATACCATCTTGATGTTTTTATTAATAACAGGAAGTTGAGAAGATAAATTATGTAAAAATACTTTACCGATCGATACTCGTACGAATGTCTAATAAGATTACCAATTTTTTCCTCTTCGGCCTCCTCCTCTTCCATCTGCCTCACACCATTTGCCGCTGCTTCGTCTTCTTATATTACTCTTTTCCTCCCTCTCTCCCTCTCTCTCTCTCACCCCCGGGCTCTTTCGCTCTATATACTCTTATCAAATTAAATTTCTGGAGTTATTTTAGTATTATGCGTGAATATAAGAAGTGGAGGCGGTTTTCCTACTTTCGCAGTAGTAAAAAAAATTGCGAGCGATAATAATGAAGGCTGCTTGTTTTCGCACAAACAAGGAAGGTTTTTTCTCGCGATGGAGACTAATTTCATTCACTACGAAATATTGATAAAGTGTTAATTTCGCTCCTTTGCCATCGCTCCGAACACTTACCTCTGTCCTTTCTCGAGGATTATTTTTAATCGAGAGAGAACCGCAAAGGAAAATGTCGCGAATAAAATTCGCCCTAAAAAAAGAAAGGAAATCTTACATAACAATCATTACGCGTGCAAATCTTTTCCACTCCTTTTAATACAGGTTATATTTTCGCCCCTCGTTCGTTTGTTGTCCCTGTTCTTCGCATTGTTGCTCCGTTTGTTGTTGTTGTTGTTACCGTAACTTTTTACTCGATCTTCATTTCGTTTTATTTCGCGCTCGCACCTCATTCCTCGAACGCTTTCCCATCTCTTTTCCTCTCGTCCTTCTCCTTTGGCGTTTCCACGGTTTTCCCTGTTGGAAAAATTTCGCACGCCCGACGTAACGCGACGCTCCGTTTTAGAAAAGGACGCGTGAATAGAAACGCGCGATGGATGGATAAAAGAGGAACATGACGGATAAAGGAGAGATGAAGAGGCGAAAAAGGTAAAGTCAAACGACACGTGTACCAATTATAAATTGAAGAAAGCACGTAAAAATTTTCCTTCTTCTTCGCCTTTAATTTTCGAACTAATGATTTCATTTTGTATCGTAAAATATATTTAAGGGGGAAAATATTAAATATAATTTCTCTCTCTCTCTCTCTCCCTCTGCGTGCGTCTCTCTCGCGCGCTTTTTAGCCGAACCTCTCATTTACCTCGCATTTTCCCTAATTTTATTTAATATTAACTTTTAAAATTTTATTTATAAAACGTATATATACATTAGGTGGGATTGTGCTTATTACTTTTACCATCCCCTAACAATTTCGCTCTCTCTCTCTCTCTGCGACTCTGTGTTATGAGGGCATTTAAAATATATTTTACACAAGAACGAATTACCAATATTTTCAATTAGTTGCTATGACTTAATTGGATTTTTTTTTGCGTTGCCTCTCTCCCGGTTATAAACTCTCTCTTGGAAACAACTAATTAACTTTTAACTCGACGAAGGAAGTTCGTAAAGATCATGAAGTATCGATTCGTTCGCGTTGTACTCGCGAGAAATAAATCGTTTTCTCCGTTGTTACCGCAAATTTTTCGCCGAAGACATTTTTAGTTTCTGCCTTTCAGAAAATTGAATAAATTTGATTACGACTACGTGCACAAGTTATTAATAATTCCGTTATTTACAATTCCTCTCCTTAATATGTTGCCCGTCGTCGTCAAAGCGAAAAGCGAGGAATTTTCATTAAAAATCGTTTCTTTAATTATTAACATCCGAAAATGGAATGGAAGAGGATTGGGGAAAAATTATATAACATTTTATTTTCGGCGTCTATTGTCTTTTCTCGGCAGGTACAACAACCTTCGGCATTTTCATCATCATCATCATCCTCATCATCCTCGTTGTTGTTCGCATTTTCACCTTCGCCCGCTTCCTTCGCTCGCCCTTCGCGATTAATAAAGACCTTTTATTATGAACACGCTCTCCCTTTGAAGAACGGAACATAAATCGCGCGTCGAACGACATTTTTCACGGAGCTTTTCGATAAACGAAACTTTCCTTTCATTCGTTTGCTCGTTGGTCATTTTGAAACGGCCAATAAGCCCGATTGACACCTTACGTGATGTTGTCGGTGGAAATTATTAAGGGACGGCGCAACAACAAGGGTCGCACGTTTAGGAATTCGGGTGAACGCTCACGAATTAGAGACGGGTTTCGATCGATTTAAAATCCAAATTTTAGCCTCGTTTTTTCTTGTTGTAGATTAGGGCTACGCAAATTTTGCGAAATAAAATTGGCATACATTTTCGAAACAGATAATATACGAAATTAAATGGGGGTCGCATGCGAACGGGATAAATGGCGGGTGGAGGGTGGAAGGAAGGGAGAGGAAAAAAAAACGGGAGGGAAGAAGTAAAAGTATCCGAAGAAGGAGAGGAGAGGAGAACATACATAATTAAATCCGAAATAGAAACGTCAATACTATATACATCTGCATATCCTGTGTTTAGTTCTGTGCAAAACCACGCCTAAAGTTTTAAAATTTACTAATTCTGCGCAACGCAGCCCTCATTATTAGATTTTTACAGGAATTAAACCTTAAAAATCTATAATTCCGCCTATTTCCCGGCCGCACACGTGTACCATTCGAAAAAAGGGGAGTATGACGGCGGCGACGGCGGCGGCGGCGGCGGTGTACGCATTTTATTATGCTACGTGTATATTTATGCGGAAGGGTAAACGGCAACGTTCAACAGCGAGGAGATACGTTTTTTTCTTCTTCCGGTCCCGCGAAGAGAGAAATAATGGTGCGAATGTTTTTCTTTTTTGGTTGCCATCGCGAAACCGAACTCTTTCTCGTCGCTATGAGTTAGGTTGGCGAAAGAAGTGGAGGAATCGGGGGCGCGAGGAGCGAGCGGAATGTTTTCCTTTGCGGGGGGATAGTGGGAACTATCTGGAAGAAGAGGAGAATAAGGAACGCCAGCAGCAGTAGGAGCGGTAGTAGTAGCAACCGGAGGGAAAAAGAAAAAGCGGGAGGGCGAATCGCGAAATTATTACGCATTAGAACATAGTGGGAGACGCGTAGGGCGCACGGGGAGGGAAAAAAGATAGAAATACACGGTATATATACGGGGTGAGCGAACAACGGGCGAGGGAGGAACGGCGGAAGAGCGAGAGGGAGGGAGGTTTTTTGAGCGCGAGGCCCGGTGTTAAAAAGTTCCCGATCGATATGAATATGCTTTAAAATGTGGATTTTATTTCAACAGGCTGCTGGATGACTGCCTCCACCTCCTTCTTCTTCGTCCTCGCAACGCTGCTACGCCTCACCATCGCCACCGCCGCGCTTCCGCCCGGGGACTTCCCGCAGTTTACATTTTACCCCGTCCCTCCCCGAACGACGAACCTCTTTCTCGCCCGCTCCCTCTCGCCCTCTCTCTCTCTCTCTCTCTCTCTCTATCGCCATCTAATACTAGTACTTCGACCCTCTCCTATCCTCCCCGTTTTTTTTTCTTGTCGGAAAACTCGCGGCCTCCCACACAACTTTTGCTAGGCCTCCCTCGCTCGCCCTCCCTCCCGCCGCTCGCTGTTTTTTTTTTGCACATATTTTTCGCTTCTCTATTTTGCGTTTTTAGGCTGTTCCCCCCACGAAAATTCCCGCTCCGAACTCCGCTGCCCTCGCGCGCGCGGGAGCCCTTTTTTCGTTCCTGATAAACATCCCTTTCTTTCTTTCTTGCTCACACACACACACACACACGCACACACGCACGCACGCACTTTTTCGCGTCATCTCTTTTATTCTATCTCGCTCATGATTTTATTCCCTGCAGTATTTAAGGGGAGAAATATGTTTTATGGATACAGGATCCCTGTTACTTGTACACTTTGCTTTATGTTTAACCTTATATTTCTGATATTTCCAGGTCCTTTTTCGTTCCCTCTCGCTTCGTCTCGTTCGTTCGCTCGCTCGCTCGCTCGTTTTTTTTTTTTGTTTCCTGGTGTAGTACTTCTTGCAAAAATTTTTCTCTATCTGCGATGGTAACGTCGTCGTATTTTACGTACGACGCGGTTGCGCTCGACTTTTCTAAACAACATTCGCATACTTTTCGCTGCTTTCTTTCCATAAATATCTATCTTTTATTTGGACGTTGTTTTCGTTTTCCTTTATATTCCCGCCGCCCCCCGTTCTAGTTTCGCCCGATGAATATTGACACAATTTTCAATATTTTTCTTTTGCCCTCTTTATGCGCGGGGGGATGGATGCAAGACAAAGGTAGAAAAAAGAAATGAAAAGGAAAAGCGAATCAAAGCCTCGTACAGGACCTTTTTCGTGTCGCAAAACGGGGAAACAAGGGGAGACGGGAAATCGTTGCCCCCCACGTTAATGTTTCAGTTACGCCCTTTGAATCGGTTATTATTAAATGAGGGCCCCGTCGCCGTCGTCGGCGTCGTTAGTGGCGGATAGTAATGGTGATAATAGACAAAAGGGAATCTCGTTAAATTGTTTTAGGACGGAACGCGAGGAATGCGCTACGGAAAGAATCCTACTAGTATTGCAAATTGCAAATTATTCGCTCCCTTTTTTCAGTTAAAATTTGCAAACGCTCATTTCGATGATGATAAAACAAAGGATTCCTTCCTCTGCATTTTTTTTCTGTTTTCCTGCCGAAAGCAAAGACGAAAATAGAATCAACAGCAACAATTCATTCGCATTGCTGCTGCTGCTTGCTGTTTAAGTATTCTACGTTCGATCCTAATTTCATAGAAATGCTCGCTTCTTTTATACAAAGCATTTTTAAAAAAAGCGAATATAATGAAGGTAAAACAAATGCGAGAGGAAAAAGGAAACAAGACGGGTAAGCAAGGGATGGGCGGATGAGAGGAATCAAATGTCTCAATATCCGTTAAGCTTTATCGTTTATTGTATTCCATCCTCTCGCCCTGCAGACGTCTTCTTCGTCCTCTCCGAACGTCGGTAATTTGAATAATTCAAATTGTCTTCTTTTTTCGCGAAATCGACAGGAAGAAGAAATTATTTAACTGCGTGTCCTTGCACGAACGCAAATTGATTTCGCAAAAGAAGAGGAGAAGTAAAATCGACGAGACTCGTTAATGAACGCGAAAACAAAAGCGGAAACGCTGTCGTTCTTCTCCAATTGGCGGTATAATAATAAATCGGCAGAGTTTCCCTATTTTCTATATTAAGAAGGATAAGTGTGGGCGGCATGAAAGGGATGTTTCTGTATGAATGGGACGTAAGTGTGCGTGTGTGTGTGTGTGAGTGACCTTGCCTTGAAAATCTTCACACCACCCACCAACACGAACAACAACAACGGCACGTCAAATCAACAGGTCAAGAACATTTGGGTTTCCTAACATATATCCCTTCGAGCTTTTACGACGCCAAATCAAAGCGATCTCTTTTATTCCCTTCTTCCCTCTTTCCTTTCTCGCGTCGTCCTTATTTTTTTTCACTATGCACCCGTTCAAGGACGACGTCGTCCTGTTTCTTTTACTCGTCTCTTCTTTAAAAGGATTTATGGCTCGTGCAAATGTTTTAATTTTTAAATGCATTTCAAATGCCGGTTAAACGATGAAAATTGGTGGAAAATCTACGTTAGACATCCTATTTTGTGAATCCTTTCTCGCGTCGTCTCCTTTTTTTTCACTATGCACCCGTTCAAGGACGACGTCGTCCTGTTTCTTTTACTAGTCTCTTCTTTAAATGGATTTATGGCTCGTGCAAATGGTTTAATTTTTAAATGCATTTCAAATGCCGGTTAAACGATGAAAATTGGTGGAAAATCTACGTTAGACATCCTATTTTGGGAATCCTTTCTCGCGTCGTCTTCTTTTTTTTTTCACTATGCACCCGTTCAAGGACAACGTCGTCCTGTTTCTTTTACTCGTCTCTTCTTTAAAAGGATTTATGGCTCGTGCAAATGTTTTAATTTTTAAATGCGCTTCAAATGCCGGTTAAACGATGAAAATTGGTGGAAAATCTACGTTTGACATCCTATTTTGGGAATCCTTTCTCGCGTCGTCTTCTTTTTTTTTCACTATGCACCCGTTCAAGGACAACGTCGTCCTGTTTCTTTTACTCGTCTCTTCTTTAAAAGGATTTATGGCTCGTGCAAATGTTTTAATTTTTAAATGCATTTCAAATGCCGGTTAAACGATGAAAATTGGTGGAAAATCTACGTTTGACATCCTATTTTGGGAATCCTTTCTCGCGTCGTCTTCTTTTTTTTTCACTATGCACCCGTTCAAGGACAA
Organism: Hololepta plana; assembly: GCA_963695495.1. Lineage (NCBI taxonomy): Eukaryota > Metazoa > Arthropoda > Insecta > Coleoptera > Histeridae > Hololepta > Hololepta plana. The sequence goes on along the minus strand of OY968838.1, from coordinate 2,165,215 downwards.
CGTCGTCCTGTTTCTTTTACTCGTCTCTTCTTTAAAAGGATTTATGGCTCGTGCAAATGTTTTAATTTTTAAATGCATTTCAAATGCCGGTTAAACGATGAAAATTGGTGGAAAATCTACGTTAGACATCCTATTTTGGGAATCCTTTCTCGCGTCGTCTTTTTTTTTTTTCACTATGCACCCGTTCAAGGACGACGTCGTCCTGTTTCTTTTACTAGTCTCTTCTTTAAATGGATTTATGGCTCGTGCAAATGTTTTAATTTTTAAATGCATTTCAAATGCCGGTTAAACGATGAAAATTGGTGGAAAATCTACGTTTGACATCCTATTTTGTGAATCCTTTCTCGCGTCGTCTTCTTTTTTTTTCACTATGCACCCGTTCAAGGACGACGTCGTCCTGTTTCTTTTACTAGTCTCTTCTTTAAATGGATTTAAGGCTCGTGCAAATGTTTTAATTTTTAAATGCATTTCAAATGCCGGTTAAACGATGAAAATTGGTGGAAAATCTACGTTTGACATCCTATTTTGTGAATCCTTTCTCGCGTCGTCTTCTTTTTTTTTCACTATGCACCCGTTCAAGGACGACGTCGTCCTGTTTCTTTTACTAGTCTCTTCTTTAAATGGATTTATGGCTCGTGCAAATGTTTTAATTTGTAAATGCGCTTCAAATGCCGGTTAAACGATGAAAATTGGTGGAAAATCTACGTTAGACATCCTATTTTGTGAATCCTTTCTCGCGTCGTCTTTTTTTTTTTCACTATGCACCCGTTCAAGGACGACGTCGTCCTGTTTCTTTTACTAGTCTCTTCTTTAAATGGATTTATGGCTCGTGCAAATGTTTTAATTTTTAAATGCGCTTCAAATGCCGGTTAAACGATGAAAATTGGTGGAAAATCTACGTTAGACATCCTATTTTGTGAATCCTTTCTCGCGTCGTCTTTTTTTTTTCACTATGCACCCGTTCAAGGACGACGTCGTCCTGTTTCTTTTACTAGTCTCTTCTTTAAATGGATTTATGGCTCGTGCAAATGTTTTAATTTTTAAATGCGCTTCAAATGCCGGTTAAACGATGAAAATTGGTGGAAAATCTACGTTTGACATCCTATTTTGTGAATCCTTTCTCGCGTCGTCTTCTTTTTTTTTCACTATGCACCCGTTCAAGGACGACGTCGTCCTGTTTCTTTTACTAGTCTCTTCTTTAAATGGATTTATGGCTCGTGCAAATGTTTTAATTTGTAAATGCGCTTCAAATGCCGGTTAAACGATGAAAATTGGTGGAAAATCTACGTTAGACATCCTATTTTGTGAATCCTTTCTCGCGTCGTCTTTTTTTTTTCACTATGCACCCGTTCAAGGACGACGTCGTCCTGTTTCTTTTACTAGTCTCTTCTTTAAATGGATTTATGGCTCGTGCAAATGTTTTAATTTTTAAATGCGCTTCAAATGCCGGTTAAACGATGAAAATTGGTGGAAAATCTACGTTAGACATCCTATTTTGTGAATCCTTTCTCGCGTCGTCTTTTTTTTTTCACTATGCACCCGTTCAAGGACGACGTCGTCCTGTTTCTTTTACTAGTCTCTTCTTTAAATGGATTTATGGCTCGTGCAAATGTTTTAATTTTTAAATGCGCTTCAAATGCCGGTTAAACGATGAAAATTGGTGGAAAATCTACGTTAGACATCCTATTTTGTGAATCCTTTCTCGCGTCGTCTTTTTTTTTTTCACTATGCACCCGTTCAAGGACGACGTCGTCCTGTTTCTTTTACTAGTCTCTTCTTTAAATGGATTTATGGCTCGTGCAAATGTTTTAATTTTTAAATGCGCTTCAAATGCCGGTTAAACGATGAAAATTGGTGGAAAATCTACGTTAGACATCCTATTTTGTGAATCCTTTCTCGCGTCGTCTTTTTTTTTTCACTATGCACCCGTTCAAGGACGACGTCGTCCTGTTTCTTTTACTAGTCTCTTCTTTAAATGGATTTATGGCTCGTGCAAATGTTTTAATTTTTAAATGCGCTTCAAATGCCGGTTAAACGATGAAAATTGGTGGAAAATCTACGTTAGACATCCTATTTTGTGAATCCTTTCTCGCGTCGTCTTTTTTTTTCACTATGCACCCGTTCAAGGACGACGTCGTCCTGTTTCTTTTACTAGTCTCTTCTTTAAATGGATTTATGGCTCGTGCAAATGTTTTAATTTTTAAATGCGCTTCAAATGCCGGTTAAACGATGAAAATTGGTGGAAAATCTACGTTTGACATCCTATTTTGTGAATCCTTTCTCGCGTCGTCTTTTTTTTTTCACTATGCACCCGTTCAAGGACGACGTCGTCCTGTTTCTTTTACTAGTCTCTTCTTTAAATGGATTTATGGCTCGTGCAAATGTTTTAATTTTTAAATGCGCTTCAAATGCCGGTTAAACGATGAAAATTGGTGGAAAATCTACGTTAGACATCCTATTTTGTGAATCCTTTCTCGCGTCGTCTTTTTTTTTTCACTATGCACCCGTTCAAGGACGACGTCGTCCTGTTTCTTTTACTAGTCTCTTCTTTAAATGGATTTATGGCTCGTGCAAATGTTTTAATTTTTAAATGCGCTTCAAATGCCGGTTAAACGATGAAAATTGGTGGAAAATCTACGTTAGACATCCTATTTTGTGAATCCTTTCTCGCGTCGTCTTTTTTTTTTCACTATGCACCCGTTCAAGGACGACGTCGTCCTGTTTCTTTTACTAGTCTCTTCTTTAAATGGATTTATGGCTCGTGCAAATGTTTTAATTTTTAAATGCGCTTCAAATGCCGGTTAAACGATGAAAATTGGTGGAAAATCTACGTTAGACATCCTATTTTGTGAATCCTTTCTCGCGTCGTCTTTTTTTTTCACTATGCACCCGTTCAAGGACGACGTCGTCCTGTTTCTTTTACTAGTCTCTTCTTTAAATGGATTTATGGCTCGTGCAAATGTTTTAATTTTTAAATGCGCTTCAAATGCCGGTTAAACGATGAAAATTGGTGGAAAATCTACGTTAGACATCCTATTTTGTGAATCCTTTCTCGCGTCGTCTTTTTTTTTCACTATGCACCCGTTCAAGGACGACGTCGTCCTGTTTCTTTTACTAGTCTCTTCTTTAAATGGATTTATGGCTCGTGCAAATGTTTTAATTTTTAAATGCGCTTCAAATGCCGGTTAAACGATGAAAATTGGTGGAAAATCTACGTTAGACATCCTATTTTGTGAATCCTTTCTCGCGTCGTCTTTTTTTTTTCACTATGCACCCGTTCAAGGACGACGTCGTCCTGTTTCTTTTACTAGTCTCTTCTTTAAATGGATTTATGGCTCGTGCAAATGTTTTAATTTTTAAATGCGCTTCAAATGCCGGTTAAACGATGAAAATTGGTGGAAAATCTACGTTAGACATCCTATTTTGTGAATCCTTTCTCGCGTCGTCTTTTTTTTTTCACTATGCACCCGTTCAAGGACGACGTCGTCCTGTTTCTTTTACTAGTCTCTTCTTTAAATGGATTTATGGCTCGTGCAAATGTTTTAATTTTTAAATGCGCTTCAAATGCCGGTTAAACGATGAAAATTGGTGGAAAATCTACGTTAGACATCCTATTTTGTGAATCCTTTCTCGCGTCGTCTTTTTTTTTTCACTATGCACCCGTTCAAGGACGACGTCGTCCTGTTTCTTTTACTAGTCTCTTCTTTAAATGGATTTATGGCTCGTGCAAATGTTTTAATTTTTAAATGCGCTTCAAATGCCGGTTAAACGATGAAAATTGGTGGAAAATCTACGTTAGACATCCTATTTTGTGAATCCTTTCTCGCGTCGTCTTTTTTTTTTCACTATGCACCCGTTCAAGGACGACGTCGTCCTGTTTCTTTTACTAGTCTCTTCTTTAAATGGATTTATGGCTCGTGCAAATGTTTTAATTTTTAAATGCGCTTCAAATGCCGGTTAAACGATGAAAATTGGTGGAAAATCTACGTTAGACATCCTATTTTGTGAATCCTTTCTCGCGTCGTCTTTTTTTTTTCACTATGCACCCGTTCAAGGACGACGTCGTCCTGTTTCTTTTACTAGTCTCTTCTTTAAATGGATTTATGGCTCGTGCAAATGTTTTAATTTTTAAATGCGCTTCAAATGCCGGTTAAACGATGAAAATTGGTGGAAAATCTACGTTAGACATCCTATTTTGTGAATCCTTTCTCGCGTCGTCTTTTTTTTCACTATGCACCCGTTCAAGGACGACGTCGTCCTGTTTCTTTTACTAGTCTCTTCTTTAAATGGATTTATGGCTCGTGCAAATGTTTTAATTTTTAAATGCGCTTCAAATGCCGGTTAAACGATGAAAATTGGTGGAAAGTCTACGTTAGACATCCTATTTTGTGAATCCTTTCTCGCGTCGTCTTTTTTTTTTCACTATGCACCCGTTCAAGGACGACGTCGTCCTGTTTCTTTTACTAGTCTCTTCTTTAAATGGATTTATGGCTCGTGCAAATGTTTTAATTTTTAAATGCGCTTCAAATGCCGGTTAAACGATGAAAATTGGTGGAAAATCTACGTTAGACATCCTATTTTGTGAATCCTTTCTCGCGTCGTCTTTTTTTTTCACTATGCACCCGTTCAAGGACGACGTCGTCCTGTTTCTTTTACTAGTCTCTTCTTTAAATGGATTTATGGCTCGTGCAAATGTTTTAATTTTTAAATGCGCTTCAAATGCCGGTTAAACGATGAAAATTGGTGGAAAATCTACGTTAGACATCCTATTTTGTGAATCCTTTCTCGCGTCGTCTTTTTTTTTTCACTATGCACCCGTTCAAGGACGACGTCGTCCTGTTTCTTTTACTAGTCTCTTCTTTAAATGGATTTATGGCTCGTGCAAATGTTTTAATTTTTAAATGCGCTTCAAATGCCGGTTAAACGATGAAAATTGGTGGAAAATCTACGTTAGACATCCTATTTTGTGAATCCTTTCTCGCGTCGTCTTTTTTTTTTCACTATGCACCCGTTCAAGGACGACGTCGTCCTGTTTCTTTTACTAGTCTCTTCTTTAAATGGATTTATGGCTCGTGCAAATGTTTTAATTTTTAAATGCGCTTCAAATGCCGGTTAAACGATGAAAATTGGTGGAAAATCTACGTTAGACATCCTATTTTGTGAATCCTTTCTCGCGTCGTCTTTTTTTTTTCACTATGCACCCGTTCAAGGACGACGTCGTCCTGTTTCTTTTACTAGTCTCTTCTTTAAATGGATTTATGGCTCGTGCAAATGTTTTAATTTTTAAATGCGCTTCAAATGCCGGTTAAACGATGAAAATTGGTGGAAAATCTACGTTAGACATCCTATTTTGTGAATCCTTTCTCGCGTCGTCTTTTTTTTTCACTATGCACCCGTTCAAGGACGACGTCGTCCTGTTTCTTTTACTAGTCTCTTCTTTAAATGGATTTATGGCTCGTGCAAATGTTTTAATTTTTAAATGCGCTTCAAATGCCGGTTAAACGATGAAAATTGGTGGAAAATCTACGTTTGACATCCTATTTTGTGAATCCTTTCTCGCGTCGTCTTTTTTTTTTCACTATGCACCCGTTCAAGGACGACGTCGTCCTGTTTCTTTTACTAGTCTCTTCTTTAAATGGATTTATGGCTCGTGCAAATGTTTTAATTTTTAAATGCGCTTCAAATGCCGGTTAAACGATGAAAATTGGTGGAAAATCTACGTTAGACATCCTATTTTGTGAATCCTTTCTCGCGTCGTCTTTTTTTTTTCACTATGCACCCGTTCAAGGACGACGTCGTCCTGTTTCTTTTACTAGTCTCTTCTTTAAATGGATTTATGGCTCGTGCAAATGTTTTAATTTTTAAATGCGCTTCAAATGCCGGTTAAACGATGAAAATTGGTGGAAAATCTACGTTAGACATCCTATTTTGTGAATCCTTTCTCGCGTCGTCTTTTTTTTTTCACTATGCACCCGTTCAAGGACGACGTCGTCCTGTTTCTTTTACTAGTCTCTTCTTTAAATGGATTTATGGCTCGTGCAAATGTTTTAATTTTTAAATGCGCTTCAAATGCCGGTTAAACGATGAAAATTGGTGGAAAATCTACGTTAGACATCCTATTTTGTGAATCCTTTCTCGCGTCGTCTTTTTTTTTCACTATGCACCCGTTCAAGGACGACGTCGTCCTGTTTCTTTTACTAGTCTCTTCTTTAAATGGATTTATGGCTCGTGCAAATGTTTTAATTTTTAAATGCGCTTCAAATGCCGGTTAAACGATGAAAATTGGTGGAAAATCTACGTTAGACATCCTATTTTGTGAATCCTTTCTCGCGTCGTCTTTTTTTTTTCACTATGCACCCGTTCAAGGACGACGTCGTCCTGTTTCTTTTACTAGTCTCTTCTTTAAATGGATTTATGGCTCGTGCAAATGTTTTAATTTTTAAATGCGCTTCAAATGCCGGTTAAACGATGAAAATTGGTGGAAAATCTACGTTAGACATCCTATTTTGTGAATCCTTTCTCGCGTCGTCTTTTTTTTTTCACTATGCACCCGTTCAAGGACGACGTCGTCCTGTTTCTTTTACTAGTCTCTTCTTTAAATGGATTTATGGCTCGTGCAAATGTTTTAATTTTTAAATGCGCTTCAAATGCCGGTTAAACGATGAAAATTGGTGGAAAATCTACGTTAGACATCCTATTTTGTGAATCCTTTCTCGCGTCGTCTTTTTTTTTCACTATGCACCCGTTCAAGGACGACGTCGTCCTGTTTCTTTTACTAGTCTCTTCTTTAAATGGATTTATGGCTCGTGCAAATGTTTTAATTTTTAAATGCGCTTCAAATGCCGGTTAAACGATGAAAATTGGTGGAAAATCTACGTTAGACATCCTATTTTGTGAATCCTTTCTCGCGTCGTCTTTTTTTTTCACTATGCACCCGTTCAAGGACGACGTCGTCCTGTTTCTTTTACTAGTCTCTTCTTTAAATGGATTTATGGCTCGTGCAAATGTTTTAATTTTTAAATGCGCTTCAAATGCCGGTTAAACGATGAAAATTGGTGGAAAATCTACGTTAGACATCCTATTTTGTGAATCCTTTCTCGCGTCGTCTTTTTTTTTTCACTATGCACCCGTTCAAGGACGACGTCGTCCTGTTTCCTTTACTAGTCTCTTCTTTAAATGGATTTATGGCTCGTGCAAATGTTTTAATTTTTAAATGCGCTTCAAATGCCGGTTAAACGATGAAAATTGGTGGAAAATCTACGTTAGACATCCTATTTTGTGAATCCTTTCTCGCGTCGTCTTTTTTTTTCACTATGCACCCGTTCAAGGACGACGTCGTCCTGTTTCTTTTACTAGTCTCTTCTTTAAATGGATTTATGGCTCGTGCAAATGTTTTAATTTTTAAATGCGCTTCAAATGCCGGTTAAACGATGAAAATTGGTGGAAAATCTACGTTAGACATCCTATTTTGTGAATCCTTTCTCGCGTCGTCTTTTTTTTTTCACTATGCACCCGTTCAAGGACGACGTCGTCCTGTTTCTTTTACTAGTCTCTTCTTTAAATGGATTTATGGCTCGTGCAAATGTTTTAATTTTTAAATGCGCTTCAAATGCCGGTTAAACGATGAAAATTGGTGGAAAATCTACGTTAGACATCCTATTTTGTGAATCCTTTCTCGCGTCGTCTTTTTTTTTCACTATGCACCCGTTCAAGGACGACGTCGTCCTGTTTCTTTTACTAGTCTCTTCTTTAAATGGATTTATGGCTCGTGCAAATGTTTTAATTTTTAAATGCGCTTCAAATGCCGGTTAAACGATGAAAATTGGTGGAAAATCTACGTTAGACATCCTATTTTGTGAATCCTTTCTCGCGTCGTCTTTTTTTTTCACTATGCACCCGTTCAAGGACGACGTCGTCCTGTTTCTTTTACTAGTCTCTTCTTTAAATGGATTTATGGCTCGTGCAAATGTTTTAATTTTTAAATGCGCTTCAAATGCCGGTTAAACGATGAAAATTGGTGGAAAATCTACGTTAGACATCCTATTTTGTGAATCCTTTCTCGCGTCGTCTTTTTTTTTTTCACTATGCACCCGTTCAAGGACGACGTCGTCCTGTTTCTTTTACTAGTCTCTTCTTTAAATGGATTTATTGCACGTGCAAATGTTTTAATTTTTAAATGCGCTTCAAATGCCGGTTAAACGATGAAAATTGGTGGAAAATCTACGTTAGACATCCTATTTTGTGAATCCTTTCTCGCGTCGTCTTTTTTTTTTTCACTATGCACCCGTTCAAGGACGACGTCGTCCTGTTTCTTTTACTAGTCTCTTCTTTAAATGGATTTATGGCTCGTGCAAATGTTTTAATTTTTAAATGCGCTTCAAATGCCGGTTAAACGATGAAAATTGGTGGAAAATCTACGTTTGACATCCTATTTTGTGAATCCTTTCTCGCGTCGTCTTCTTTTTTTTTCACTATGCACCCGTTCAAGGACGACGTCGTCCTGTTTCTTTTACTAGTCTCTTCTTTAAATGGATTTATGGCTCGTGCAAATGTTTTAATTTTTAAATGCGCTTCAAATGCCGGTTAAACGATGAAAATTGGTGGAAAATCTACGTTAGACATCCTATTTTGTGAATCCTTTCTCGCGTCGTCTTTTTTTTTCACTATGCACCCGTTCAAGGACGACGTCGTCCTGTTTCTTTTACTAGTCTCTTCTTTAAATGGATTTATGGCTCGTGCAAATGTTTTAATTTTTAAATGCGCTTCAAATGCCGGTTAAACGATGAAAATTGGTGGAAAATCTACGTTAGACATCCTATTTTGTGAATCCTTTCTCGCGTCGTCTTTTTTTTTCACTATGCACCCGTTCAAGGACGACGTCGTCCTGTTTCTTTTACTAGTCTCTTCTTTAAATGGATTTATGGCTCGTGCAAATGTTTTAATTTTTAAATGCGCTTCAAATGCCGGTTAAACGATGAAAATTGGTGGAAAATCTACGTTAGACATCCTATTTTGTGAATCCTTTCTCGCGTCGTCTTTTTTTTTTTTCACTATGCACCCGTTCAAGGACGACGTCGTCCTGTTTCTTTTACTAGTCTCTTCTTTAAATGGATTTATTGCACGTGCAAATGTTTTAATTTTTAAATGCGCTTCAAATGCCGGTTAAACGATGAAAATTGGTGGAAAATCTACGTTAGACATCCTATTTTGTGAATCCTTTCTCGCGTCGTCTTTTTTTTTTTCACTATGCACCCGTTCAAGGACGACGTCGTCCTGTTTCTTTTACTAGTCTCTTCTTTAAATGGATTTATGGCTCGTGCAAATGTTTTAATTTTTAAATGCGCTTCAAATGCCGGTTAAACGATGAAAATTGGTGGAAAATCTACGTTTGACATCCTATTTTGTGAATCCTTTCTCGCGTCGTCTTCTTTTTTTTTCACTATGCACCCGTTCAAGGACGACGTCGTCCTGTTTCTTTTACTAGTCTCTTCTTTAAATGGATTTATTGCACGTGCAAATGTTTTAATTTTTAAATGCATTTCAAATGCCGGTTAAACGATGAAAATTGGTGGAAAATCTGCGTTAGACATCCTGTTTTGTGAATGAAAACGTCGGTTGGTAATTTGGTGCGACGACAGCACAAATTCCCCCAGCACTTCGTGCTCGAATTGACCGGAATTATCAGATTTTCTCGGCTTTATCCGGAACTGCTTCTTTACGCGATCCCCATTGCCTCTTCACAAAGTTTCTTATTTGCAATAGGCATCTGCTCGTGTTAGTAATTAATTAATTGTTAATGTTTTTCGAAAAAGGTTTATTGAAAGTAGGATGCAGTTTAAAATTAAATTGTGGATAAAAAGTGTGTACCGTTTAGAATTTATACGAGCTAAGAATAATATTTTGTAAGGCGATGATGATGATGTGCAAAATTAAAAATAGAAATTGCAGCGCTCCTTTTTTTATTGCCAAATCTGCAAAAAACTCCATTTGTTTTTCCTTTCGTTCTCTCCTTTATTTCGGGGTCGACTGCCCATAACTATCTCTTCTAACAAAAATAAATTTAATGTAGGCCGTCTTCGTTCTTCGATCGTCAACATGATCCTGAACGCGCTTTTTTTCGTTCGTCTTTATTTTGGCGTGGCGGCCCAAAATTAAAATTCTAAGTACGTTTCAGCAGAGATTTTTTTGTATTTATTTTTATATGTGTGTTATATGCACTCTAAACAGAATTATTATTATTATTATTTGTATAATTTATTCCTTCTTCTCTCGATCCTCTCCTTGCCCCTCTCCTCGCCACTCTCTCACATGCTGCTATTTTTAAATTTTTATTATTGTATTTTCCTTTTTTCATAGTACATTGTACTCAAACGTTGGTAGCCAAAATGCACTCTATTTGCAATTTATATAAACGCACAGCATAGTTTTAAATAATAATTTTTTTCTTTGCATTTTAATGTGCATTTATTATAATGGCATTATGAATAACGACTTGGAAAACAAAATAAAAGAACAGAATAGAACACATTGTTCTCCATTTATTATTCTTACTACTTACTGAAGTCTACTAAAGTCAATCAACAATAAAATCGTTGACTTTTTTTTATGTTTAATTATTGTTATTAATCCAAACGGAAAATCGTTTCTTTTGCGTTCGTTACCTGCTAATGAACTTAATTAATATTTAATTCAGCACATAACTAACATTCCATAACGTACGGCGTAAAGTAACTTTTAATTAACCGAAAGAAAATTTCGAGAACAAATTGCACTAATAACTTTATTAAGCAAGTTATTAAAGATTACCAACAAATTCCAGGACGAAGACGTTTAAATCAAATAAAATATGCAAAAATTCTAGAAGAATTGCCCCGATTAACATTTCTTAACGTCATTTAATTGTAATTTTGTTTTTCGTTAATCAATAATTGCAAGGTTAATGATGATTGTTCACTTTAATAAATTATGCTTGTTTATTATAAGAGATGGATGAAAGGAAAAGTTTTTGGACGTTTGAAAGAGAGCCACAAATCAAAGAGAAAAGAAAAATAAAGAGCGACGTCGATTTACGTGTTCGCGATTTGTTTATTTAATTATTTTTTTTATATCGAACTTTATTTTTGCAGATTTTTAATGCAGAATAACACTACATTCGTACATTTTCTTTGATAGAATAATAAATAATTTGGTTTATTGACCCATATTTACGTGTGCGAATTATTGCGAATAAATAAACAAACATTTTAAATCGATGTTTTTTCGTTTTTCAAAAACTAATTGCTAAACGAAATATTTCCGTCCTGAAATCATTTATTTTGGACGGAATAATAGTACGGAAAAAGGTGACGAAAAAATAAAGGTGCAATTCATTTACGTATCGCTATTTATCGCTTGCAAATAAATTTTAATTAGTGACGGAGCACGAAACCAAAAAATGAAAGGATAATTTGCAATAAATTCTATTTAATTTTTTTATGTGCATTTGGTCGGTCGCTTGTTGTTGTTATATGCGCAAAAATATTTTCATTGCATATTATATTTATTAGGTACGTTGAACTCTTTAGAACAAATTATCAAAATATACAGACGTCGAACGATTGCCAAAATATTCATACATGCTATATATTTCGCAATTATGTACATCCTCCTCCTTCTACGGTCGCTCTTTCTTTCACAATCTATCTCACTTTGGCTTGTTTTCTTTAATTTTTTTGGTGGTAGCATACATCTCTGCAATTATACTCTAAAATAATAAAAGTGCACGAAAATACTTTGCGAACTTTTCGATCAATAATGCGTCACCAAATAAACACAAACTTCATTATTATTAGTCTATGCAAATTTCGTACGAATCTGTTATAGCTCATCGCCATCAATTGCGAACAAAACAGCTTTATGAAAGACAAAATAAATCGTTCTTCATCGGAATAATAACATTTTTTTGTGCAATTTTCATCCAAAAATACATTCGCAAACACTATCTAACAATTTTTTTTAAGAGAGAAAACGAACGATGCAGAATTAAATTAAGATGATAAAAGATGACCGTATGTGTTATTTGTTTGACATTGTACATTATTATCTTGCATAAACTAAACAGAGACAGATGAAGAAGAAGAAAAAGTTTATTTGTGCAACGAATTAACAACAACTTGACCGCAATTCTTTATTGAGTTTAATGCCAAAAACACTCCATAATTATAAAGGAAAATGTTCGAATATGAACGAAATAAAAGTGTATTGCTCAAAGCGAGACAAATTTTGGATTTGCAAATCCATTTCAAGTTTCAAACGAAACATTTGCAAACTTTTCGTTAATCAGCTGTGTTTTGCATTCTTAAATCAAACACAAGTCCAAGTGGACTTTAATTCGCAAAACGAAAGCGAAATTCATTCTACATTTATAAATTTTGGCACTAAGTGTAGTGACTTAGATCTAATTCAATAAACGTTCTTTTAACGTTCGTAAAACTAATTTTACATTAAATTTTCTAAACAAGACCTCGGACGATTTCTAAGGTCATCTATTTCTGATTCCCATCGAAACAGAAGGAAAAGTGAATAGTTTCATGCAAAAAAGAAAATTAAAAACTAAATAAAAATGTTTGATGTAACGCTTTTTAAAATAAGCACAAGCGCACAGTTGTTTTTTTTTTTTTTATTTCGTAATTGTACCATTAATCTTTTCGCCTTCCCTTTTTTTTAATGCTCGACTTATTGCAAGTTTTTTGCAATTTTCTACATTTTCGTTTTTCAATTGAATTACATTTTTCAACCGAAGATTTATTTGTTATTATGCATATAAATGTAATCGTATATCATTTTAATCGTTTTTGCACGCAAAATTCTTGCTGCCCAATAATTCGAATCCAACGAGGAGCGTTCGCCAATTAAATCTTGTTTCGAATTAGTTGAGCAGTCGATAATCGGTAAAGTTTAAAGGAAAAGTGAATTTAATAAATTAAACGTGAGGGATGAATGATTATTGCAATCCAGTCCGATAGCTAAATAATAATAAAAACCGAGGGCAAAAAACAGGGATGAAAATGGAATGAAATGAAATCAAAATATATTGTATTTAGAAGGACATAAAAGATTTTTCAATTGAAAAGACGAGAGGAAAATAACATTCCAATAAATTGCACCTCTTAGAGCACACATTTCTTCCATAATAGAGACAGAGAGGAAAATATATCATTTCCAATCACTTTTCCGCCTTTTTCCCCTTCGTCCTCTTCCCGGCAAAGAATTTTAGTCATCCTCACAATTCGATGACTTCATCATCGTCCACAGCAACGAAGTATGGTGCCACGGTCGTAGGAAAACGAAAAGAAGTTGCTGAAGAGCCGTGGAAGAAAGTTTAAAATAAGTTTAACCTTTCAATAATTTTTGGTATAATAAATAAATTTTAAGAATATTTATAATAGCAATTAGCAACTCTCTCGCTCCTCTTTTTTGCGCGGGCTCTTAGACTCTCCACTTATTGGCCTTGGTATAATTTAAGAAGAGAAAAATTGCAAACGGTCGTGACAAGCAGCAAGCAACACTCGGCAGAAATTGCGGAGAAAAAGTTTATTCGCATTATTACACATTATTACGATATTTATTATAATACTTCGTTTTCGGAAAACAACTTTCATTTCCTCCGGTCCTTTTCATTCGTCGTCTCCAATACACTAATTACGAAACGAGCAGAAAGATCGAAGCTTCGACCTATAAAAAGAAACGATCGTGGACGAAAAAAAATTTTCGCGAAACACCGGAGAGAAAGTGTTATTAATATCGATCCTTCTAACCGCCATAACAACATCCGATAACAATGAGCATTATTTAAAGTTTTTTTTTCGTATTATTTAAGAAGCAGCGCATTCGTTGCAAAAATTGTTTATATATGCGCTCACTTTTGCTCGTTATGAATAACAATTTGCTTGTCGTCGTTTCTGTCTTTTTTTTTTCTCTCGCAATGTAAATAAAGATTTTGACCACAAATCCTTTAAGCATTTGCAACTGAAACGGCAGAAGGAGCCGCGAAGAGAGAAGAGGACGACGAACACAATGATAAAAGGAGACGGAAAAGAAATTCTTTTGTGCCATTTTATTATTATTGTTATTAGCAATATAAACTTTATTATTGTTATTCGCACACATACACACACGTATGCACGTATGAGGCGCGCTATTATTATTTTAGTGGCGAGCGAGATGTGTATCACATTCGTTTAAATTTATCCTTGAAACTTTTCGACACTCCTAGTCTATGGCTAATGCATTTGTTTTTTTCTTTCGTTATAAATAACAAACAGACAACAAACCGTCAACAAAGCATCGTCGTCGTAGGTCGCATCCTAGGGTTAACAATCTGACCGCGACGCTAAATGGAATAATTGAATTCGACTAAACGCGCCCAGAAAATCCGCTCGAACCGCATCGAAAACAACGTACAGGTGCACAAACTCGTTTCTCGTTTTCTGGCTAATTAATTCGCAAAAAGGAACGCAATGAATACAAAAATGATCTTATTATCGATTTATTAATCCCCAATTAACGTTACGTAACCGAACGTTTCGTTCTAAATTTGGATAAGAAATTATACGCTTAAGAAACGGACGCAGCAACAGCTGGACGTTGGACACTGAAGTTTTCTGTCTTCCTCGCTCGTTCTTCCTAAAGAATGCCTCGTTTATTTCCAGCCTCTTATTGACCTGTTTACGCAACGATAGGAAGCTGTTCCGACTCCAGAATTATTTTGCACTGCGACGTGTAAATTGCAAAAAATTATCCGTACGCGTAAGCGAGTCGACAGCGCCCACCTGACGGAAAACGAGGGATTTAACAATGCAAAAAAAAACTTTAAAGAACGAAAGAGGAGCAAAAGATGTAAGAAGACGACGATGATGGCCCAACTCTTCGCAAGTGTATGACTCTTCCTCCGTCTCGCTCCTTTCGCGCGTCTAAAAAATCGTTGGGACGTGCAGCAAAATATACATGCCACGAAACGTATTTGAAAATGAGCCGGAGGAACCGCGAAACGCAAGAGTCGAACTCTCCGCGAGGTGGACGGCCTCGCAAAAGGCAAAAGTTCCCATGTTCTTCCTCTCCGCACACATCGGGGGCTTGGGTTCGCAATGTGGCCGAAAGAGCGAACAACAACACAAAAAAAAAAGGATGCAGAAGAAGAAGAAGAGCGAAAGGGGGTCGTAAACGGGGGGGCGCGCGAAAGAGATGGCGAGAGCGAACAAACGAAAGAGAACCAAGTTCATGGACCCCGAATTGCAATTCGGCTGTCTGCTATGAACGCATGGCTGCACTTTCTGTTGTTGGCCTATGCAACTCGATTGTCCCCCCCGTTTTTGCTGCGGCCCCCCGTTCGCTGCCCGAAAACCGAAATTAAGTACGAGATGAAGAAACAATTTTTGCAATGTGTGCCTTCCCCCTTTGCACCGCCGCACGTCTTCTTCGGCTTTTCGACTTTTTCTTCTTGCCGCAAATTACGCCTCGTTCGAGTACGTACACCTCGCCGAAAAATTATCATCATCGACAATTATTCCTCGCTCTCTCGTTGGTTCGTTTTATTTCGCACACATGTTGATTCCTCTTAGAGGGCGATTATTTGGTGCGTCTCTCGTCTGTTAATAAAAGCGCCGTTCTCGCACGATTCTCTAATAAATTCTAATTAATCATCGCGTTCATTTGATTTATCGGAACGCGAAACCCACGCAAACGGCAGCGAACCAATTCCAATTAGATAATCCGTTTAATAAGACACTCGATTCAACGTGGATTATCATTAGCGCATTCGAAAAGGTTTCAGCACCATCCATACACGCGAACGTATATACAGCAGACATCTGTTGCGTAACCGATACGGAAACGTCGAGCGAGAAACTTCCTCTTCGCCGCCGCTTTCCACGACAGAAATGTTCAGCCGACGACGATGGCGATGATAATAATGACAATTCCGCCAACTTTCCCGCATCGCATCGCGACGACAATGATCCAAAGGCCCGAAATTTTAATTAATCGCACGTTAAATCTCCGCTGTTTCGGTTTCAAGTCGATCTAACGAGAAAGTGAACCGATTGTTTCGCTTTCAGCGGAGGGAAATCTTTCAGCGCGTCGATTGCCAGAATGTAATCGCAATTTGTAGCTTTTAAACGAATAGTTGCAAACGAATTAAAAAAGGGGCGAACGAGATGGAGGGAATGAAAAAAAAAACTATTATTGGCACTCTTTTTATTTCTGCTCACTCATTTGTTTATTTTTTTTTTTTTTCAAAATAAATTCGTGCACATACGCTCATGAAAATGGAATGGCCGAGAGAGAGAAATTGCGAATTTACAACAAACATTCGTATTCTTTCAAAGTTAAACTACACATGTACACAACGTTTATTACTATTATTACTATTGTTGGCCGCACAAATGAAGGCGAAAAAATTGTGCGCGAATTAATAATAAAAAAACGGGCGATCGGTTTGATATTTTGGAAAAAGACTTCGTTCGTCTTCACCTCGTTTGGCTGGTGTTCGTAGTGCAATTCGGTGCCGATGGTTTTGCAACAGTCGCCAAATTGTTTGCCCTTACAAATGTAAGTACGTAGCTTTGCGTTGTTGATTGCGAATTATTAAAGATGCGACGACTTTTTTTTGCTCGGACCAAAGCGCATTAGCTTCTATTTTCGATGTGGCGAACATTTTTTTGCTGCTTCTCGATACGTTCTCGATCCCGCAAGCACTTGACGTTGGTTTTTCGCAACAACAAAAAAACGCTAGACTAAATATTTAGTTTATCGCAAAAAAAGGAAACAATATACACACACACACACACATACATGTTTGCCATTTTCTTTCTTTTCCATCTTCTGCTTCGTTTCATCCAATTTCATTCTTTTCCACTTTTACTTTTCATTTCTTCCTCCACGTTTCCGTTTTTTTCTTTCTTAATAACACATACAGGGTGACTATAAACGATTGGTGGCTTTTCGCGTGCTGCATCAATTATTATACCGAGTCGCAGAAAATTAATGAAAAAAGGATTGTTGACGATGAAAGGAATTTTAAATTTGTGCTCGTGCATGCCATACCATTATTTATTCTGCAAATAAATTCGTTTGTATTATGTCTTCTTCTACGTCTTCTCCATCTACCCATAACATCATCATTACGAGCTGTAATAGCGATACTTATTATTTGTATTGTCGTCGTTTGTATTATTTATTCTTGTAAAATACTTAGAACGTAGTGTAATTCGAGATAATAAAATAGATTGAGACCATTTTTGGATGTGAACACGTACGAAAACGATTAACAAGCAAAAAGAAATTTGCTACAAAAAGTTAGCGAGTAAGAAGGATTTAAAACGTCCCATAAGAGCCGGCAAAGAGTTTTCACGTTCGGTTCAAGTTACGTTTAACGTTATAAATTATTTCTCGATTATTATTTAAATAACTCGCTTCTTGGTAAATAATTTTAGACGCGAACAAACAAACCGAAAAATTAAAGAGAAACAAATAATTGCAATTAGTCGCAACACAAACGAAATTGCCAGACGAATAATTCAAGGCGAATCGTAAATCGCACACGAATTCGTCTAGGAAAGACGGGAACAACGTCCTATTTATTGCACGTATAATAATAATGATAATAAATTTCGTCAATATATATTCTTCGTCATTTTGTTTGTGCAAAATTTTCTTCTCTGCAGTTTATTTAATCGTGACGCATTCGCGCATCAAAAAATTGTTCGCGATGATTCATCTCTATTGGAAGGAAATGGAATTATATTAACGAAATAATTAAACGTCGTCGCTTTTTTCTTTAAATACAAATAAACCGCAATCGATTAATGATAAATATGCAAAAAGGAATTGGCTTCAGTTGGGAAATTGTCGCTTTCCACTCGGGGAAAAAGTGTAAAGGAGCGATGGCAGCGAAAGCTCCTTTTTCAGCAATCGGTTCAATAACCTGCCTTAACTTTGGCAATAAACGAACTGGCAAGCGAAGGAATAAATTCACACGTGCAACAATCGGGATTGGCAAAAATGAACCGAAGTGGAGGGAAGTGGTCGTAAATTAATAATGAAGAAGAGATCTATTGAAATTACGAAACGAAAGTTGTCGTTGTCGTTGGTTTTTTTTTTGCACGGCAAGTCTGCGAAACGAGATAGTTTTCGCGGTAAATAGCGAACGGTCCCCTTTGCCATTCATTACTGCCACTAGTACTATTATTATTTGCAATTTTGCACAGAGCGAAAACAACGATAACAGCATTAGAAGTGAATGAATGGAATTGGTTTGAATGGAAAGTAAAAGGGTCGTTTTTTTTCCTCGTCTTCTTCCACAATGTCTTTTGATTTTTGTTCTTTTTCGATCCCCTAAGCACACAGTCGAGTATTTGCATGTAACCGGTTCCTTATTCCGTTTTTTCTCTTTCCTTTCCATAAATAAATTCTCTATTCGCTTTGCCGATTTCGTGTCTGTCAAAGGATTTGTTTTATTATTATTATTATTATTTTTGCAAATCGTTTTGTTCACTTTTCTATTATAAACACGGTTTTATTTAATCGCCATTTAGTTTACTACAGGTTAAACCAGATTTTTAGATTTCTTCGCTCTAATTCATTATAATGGGCACAATAAACGACGGGACAGAAGGGTAAATCGTCGTTTTGGCGATTTGCAAAAAGGAGAGAAATTATTTTGCGAAGTTATTCCTACTTCAGTTTATCCACCAGGTTCCATCTTCTCAAGATGATAAAGCGTCTGCGTCATTTCTATGATAACTGCTTTAATTGCTAATTAATTTACTGTGCGCGAATCGACGTTATTTATTTTTTCTTTTTAGCATAAATTATGAATAATCTTTTTTGCCTTTTTGCCAAATGTAACCTATAAAAAATAGGTCATATCGCTTAGAGGTCTTCTTCTTATAAATCCAATCTATCTTCTACATAATCGCACACTGATTTGCATTTATTATTCGTATTTATTTTTTAAATAAACGCTCGTTATTATCTGCAGAATTAAATATAACAAATACACATTATAATCTAATTAATAAAGTAATAATAATAATTGGTTCATTTCATTTCGCTTCTCTCTAGATGCGATTTCTTTATCAATAAGTTATAACAATAAATTTGTTTGTTAATAACATTTTATATCAATTTTTTTCCTCGTCATAAAATAGGAACGATGAATGCATTATTATTATTATTACTTTTTTCAATACGTACATTTCTGATCGTTCTAATAATAATAACGCTCGCAATTATTAATAAGTAATAAATTTTAATGTCGTTTCCATTAAATTATACGAATACAAATTAATCAATACGTATTTAATTTCTTTTCCGCTGAAACTGCGGCGAAACGCAACGCGAGAACGATAAAAAAAGGAAGACGAACGAGCGAGTCGAAGAGCAAACAAACTAATAAAATTAGGAGAAATAGTTTTATTTACATTGTAAACAAATACTCATTAAGCGATTGAAATGAATGAACGAGTGTACAATTGTTGCCTTTTAACCGCTCCTATTTTCACTCCATTTCGACCGCCACGTAGTAGCAGCTCTTTAATATTAACAAACGCGCCTTTTGGCGGGCGCAAAAGGGCGCAACGCTTAAAATCAATCCTTAACGCTTCTCGTGCAGTTTCTCACTTTCGCATTCGACGAAAAATAATCGGATCTTTCTTCGGCAAAACGATAACGTTCGCCGCGACCTTCAATTGGAATCGTTGTGCAAAGAATAACAAAAAAATATGCTATTGAACGTTAAGCAAATATCCAGTCATATTACTTATTCAATATTATTGTTATTCTTTAATGTTGTTATCCTGCGAGATGGAGCGTTAGGATGAAACGAAAATGCGCGCGTTATTTGTCGTTTGCTGTGTATTTATTTAGTCTGAAAAAGAAACGAGAATTTAATGCGTATGAAACAGCGAACGATACGTGTTTGTCTAACGGAAAGAATTCGCTTAATTTCAACTGGCAACAATTCGTTCTTTTACGCGAATCGAGCCACTTTCCATCGACGCAATCATCATCACGATTCGTCTATTTATGTTATGCATTAATCGTAGAGGAGAGAGAAAGAGCGAGAGAGAGAGAGAGAGAGAGAGACGGAGAGAGGCGTCTAATAGTCTACAATAAGCAAACTGACTAACGCTAACAATAACAGATATTTTATTTATTAAAATTGCACATGCGTTATCTATTGCCATTGTCTAGACTGAAATTAGCATTATATAAAGGAACGGATGTTTACATCTATCTATACATAAACGTTTTCCTTTTATTTTCTTCGGCTATGAATGCAGTCTCGCTCATTATTCCGTTTATGAATACGTTAAGTTCATTTAATTCGCCTGCTAAATGGGCCACATTCACGAGAATCTTCCTCTATTCGTATAATACAAAAGAAAAACAATAATTCGATTATAGCTTGCGAAAAGAACGAGAAAAATGCTTCTTGGAACGTATTGGAGCGACGTCGACGATGACCTTCGAGTGAAACGTTACACCGCGAAAAATGGACCCATTTTAATTAGTGTCGGTCTATTAATGATCCACAAGTGGTTCGGGAAACTTCATCCAAACAATCGCCAAACGGAAAAGGCGAATTTTCTCTTCTTTGCGGGAAATTTATAGTTTTCCCTGCGATTTCGTCGTCGTCGATTTCTTCCGTTAAATTACGCCCCGAAACTGACTGCGGTCATCTATAAATCCAGCCGAAGTGAAGGAAGTCTTGCGGAAGGAACAAGGGAAACCTCGTGCATTGGTGGAAAATGGGGGTTAATAATACAATAAAGCGAGAGGGAGGGAGGGAGGAATGCGAATAAAATAAGAGGCGGCTGCAAAAGAATATAATTACGCGGTATAAATAGTTAATGAACTTTTTCAAAAGTCAATTAGTTTCCATAATCCAACGAGATAATTTAATAATGAGATCCATCAACCTCCAGGATAAATACGTGCGGTTCGAAAAGGGAAAAAAATCGAAAAGAAAGGGTTCCTCTTGCTCGCGCCCGCCGTTACGTTTGCGTACGTTTGACGTTAATACGGAGGAGGAATAATCGTCATCAACATAATTGGCGAGGAGAAAGAGAGGCGAATTCAATGCGAAATGAGCGAACGAGTTAGAGGAATCAAAGACCGACGAGCGATTCCCATTAATTTTTCTCTCCGCTCGATATTAAATAATTTAAATTTTAATTTTGGACAAATTGCAAAACGGTTTCCGACGCGGCCTTTGTCCCTCTTTATTCAATTTTTTTTCCCCGTTCGTCCTCGCGGTGGCAGCTTCAATACGCAAATATTTGATAGACGCACATACGAACGAACGCACGATAACGTTATTAAGGGTTGGAGAGCGCGAGGAAAATAATGCGGGACGATTTTTCTACGGTCACATTTTCATTAACCGGCGACATAACGGAATTATAACGAGAAACGATAATAAATAGATCGAATTAACGCGCGCGAAAAAAAAAAACAAAAACAAAAAACCGGACGGGAATTGGAAAATTCGGCGCGGGCAAGAAGAAATGCAAACGAATTGCCGTTAAATTGCGTGTTATTCTTTTCTCGGCGCAATTTCCCCTGAAAGTGCTCGCCCGATCGTTTCGCTCCTCGTAAAGCTTCTTTTCAGCCGCGCGGCGAGAGAGTGTATATATAATACGCGTTTTAAAATGTAGTTGGAAACGAAAAAGAGCGACAGAGAAATGATGATGATGATGATGATGATGATGGGTGATGCTGTGTTTTGTAGCCGACTCTCTAGCTTTATTGATTTTATGTAACTAAGACATTCTTCCCTACGAAATTTAAGTTTTAAAACTAAGCAGGTCAGGCTTCCATGGAAATGTCTGCGGGAGGAGGAGGAGGAGGACGAAGAAGAAGAAGACGACGGTGGTGGTGGTGGTGATGACGACGACTACAACTACGACGCTGGCAACAGAAACAGAAGCAGGCAGCGTCGGCGAGAGAAAGGAAGCGACGGGAAGAAAAGCACTTTTTCCTTCCTTTTCCGACTACTTTTCGCATTCGTATCGCTATCATATTTTATACTTTTCCTCGGCATTTTCCCCCTAATAATAATAATAATAATACACTGTAGTTGTCGTTCGTCTCTCTCTCGCGCGCGCCCCCCCCCCCTCTCTCTCTCTCTCTCTCTCGCCCATTCTCTCGTTCTCTTTTCCCCAAAAAGAAGCAGTTTTCCCCGACGTTTTCCATCTTCTTTTCTCCACGGAGCGCCCCCGCGGTATTGACGTATCCACAAGAGCGTCTACGTGTGTGCGAGCTCGAGGCTCGTCCTTGATTATTAAACAGAAAAACTCATTAAAATTATTACTTAGTTTTATATGTAGATATTTCTGCGTTGCGACGATGATGATGATGAGGGTGTATTAAAAAAAAAGAACCGGGAGATGGGAGGCGAAGAGCTGGCCGGGGTCGGCGGACGGGGAGGAAAGCGTTTTATTCCCTTATAAGAGTTCAGCCCTTTCGCAAGGAAAGCGAAAAGGAAGATGCGCCATCGAGGAAACTTCTTCGCATTTTCTTCGTTATCGTCGTTTTCTGCTCCCCGCATTCGCACCGTGCGATCCCCAACTATTCAATTATTATGCGCGATTATCGTTGGCAAACGGCGCAAAAAAGGAAAAACGAACGAGCAGAAACGAAAACAATTGCAATAATTTTAATTTATGGATACATCATTAGCATCGTTAATTTATGTGGCAATAATGAAAGAGATTTTTCGAAAATAGGTCGCGTCGTTATCTCGGCAATTTTTTTTTCTCGCCATTTTTCGACTCCGCTATTCTAATTATCCGCACAAACGCGAATTGGCAAACGCTGTTGGTTCGTGGGACAAACTATTTATTGGGGTCAAACGGCTGATAAACTATATACATTTCGCAAATGTGAATTATAAAATGTTTCAAATTGTAAATACAAATTCGTACGATTTATTACACATTTCCAGCGGCCGATAGAGAAAATCTTGCGATTTATTTGTTGCTTTTTTTTCTCTCTATTTGCGAAAAACTAAGATTTATCTTATCGACAAGTTTAGTTGAAACGAGTTTAATTAGTTTCGATTCGATCGCAATTTGCGTTAGATGTAGCGCTTCGCCTAACGACAGCCTTCTGACGCGTCCGCGGTCCGAATCGATCGATTAATTGATTATCGATGACGAGGTAAGAGAGATAACAATTCTTTACGCTTGAATCTGTCGATTCGTTGATTTAAAAGGTGCGAATTTCGTCGAGGAATATTTAAAGTCCGCTTTTATATGTGGCACGTGTTGCCCTATTGCCTCCCCCGAGGAATTGAAACGAATAACGAACGGCGGCGGGTGGATGGGAAAGGGCCGGTTTGGTCCACAATTTGGCGCCGTAAATCAGCCAATTAGCGAGAGTTAATTTGCTAAATGCAATTAATTCGCGACGTTCCTTTTTCTGCTCGTCGCGATAATAAACGCAAGAGTGTGTAATGCTGTAATTGCATCACGTCCATATCAAGGTGCAAATAGATGATAATTAGATAAAACAATTAAAAAGAAATGGAATTATCTCATTTTCGTTTTTTAGAAAATATTTAATTAATCCAGATCGCGAGATGTTTGGTCATTAAACATGATAAAGTTGCGGATTATTTGCGACAATAAAAAAATTATTACGTTACAGCTCGTTTGTAAGCGCAGTGGAGCTAATTTTTGTTATTGCTCGTCAATTTCTATTTCGCCTTTTCTCGCCACTGCATCGGAAGTAATTGATCGGCGTCGCGAGAGCTTTTAGGCTCTACGAGGCCGTGTTCTCAGCCGCATTCTTTACGTTGTTTTTTTTTTCTTGGTTTTTGAACAAACGTTCCACTAAAATGCTCATTCTCTCATAACAATGGAGGACTAACAACTTGCATGATACCGTTCGAATTCCAATCGAATAAAAAAGAATAATGAAACAATATAAAGTCTACCACTTGTTTTTTGCATTAACTACAATAATAATAACAATAATTTAATTATTCTTTATTATTTTTTTATGCTGCTGTTGTTGCTGTTATCTAATCTAATAAAATAATTATGAACTAGAACCGTTGGAATATTTACAATTTCTTCTCGCAGCATTGGCATTTTTGCAGTTTTTCTCTGCGCTATACCCGCTTATTGTTGCTATTTTTTTATTGTTAACAAATCATTTAAACCGTAACACGATCGATTTTTAACAACTTTTTGGTCCACTGCAACAATTCGCGTTTGGCAACAATAAGTACAACTACAAAAAAGTAAAAATAAACGCAAAAAAAAACGTGTAAAATCAATTTCGTTAGAAACTGAACTAAACATATTCCTTATCATTTATTAATGCAATGTACCGTTTCATCAAAGTGAAATAAATTAACGGCAAATTATTCACAATCAATAAGCCGGACTTAGAAAACAAACATTTTTTATGCTCGCCACGAACAATAACAATAAACAAATGTTTAAATGTGTACGCATATATGACAAATTCGTGCATGAAAGGTCTCCATCGAATAAATAACAATTAATCAATGTTAATGTTAAATAAAATTTAAACAAAAGCAGATGGCCAAAGAGCGAAATAATAATGCAGGCGAAACGAGGCGATATTTTTAGAAAATAATTGCAATACATTATATCGATTCGTACGTTATTTTTTATGATTAAAGATTTATCTTTTTTTAAACACACACAATTCATTCTTTTCTTCCCGTCCGCTCGTTTATTTATTTTCCTCGTTTCTCGTTAAGCCTCAGTTTCCATTTCTATTCTTCCTAACGATAACCTTCAAACTACTCACATTTTTTTTTTAAATATGTGTTTTTGTAAATATTTGTGTGCAATTAATCTCCGCCACTTGAAGCAATTTCTAGCCATTATTTATTATTAAAACGAATTTCGATTAAGTTATTATTGTTGCAATTTTATCAACTTATTATTGTCTCTTGAGTTTATCCAAACTAAAAAATAAAACAGTGCAACTGTTTAAAACAAATAGACAGGAACTTTCCGATAGAAATTGCGGAAAATTTCTGATTAATTAATCCAAAATGGTCATATTCCTCGGGAAGGGGCTTCGTTTTGCGACAATTTACGCCACCGCATAAAGACCGTGTCGACGTTCCAGTTAGCAAGAAGTAAACGAGACGACGATGATGCTTCTCCGTTGGTTTAACCCTCCTTTAGCTTCATCACCATAATCAATTTGTTGCCACCGCCGTCTATACGATGTTTGGGTCGTGGGGCAAAAAAAAAAAGAGTGGAGGCGCAAGAGGAAGAGAGCGAGAGAGAGAGAGAGAGAGAGTTTCTGACCTTATATAATAATAATAAAGGAACGTGGCGGAGGAATGTAGCCAGCAAGAAAAAGAGAGCGAGAAGGCGAGCGAGGAAAGTGGATGAATGAAAACGACGTGCAAAATTGAACGCGACGCGGAAGTCGCACGGAACGGGGAAGAAAGGTGGCGCGGATGGAAGGGCGCGAGGGAAAAGTTCGAGGGTTTACCGGACTTTTGCCGGTTTGTTCCCGCGTCGTCGTCGCTCGCGAAATTAACGCGAAGCGAATCGCCAAGCTTTTCGCTTCGCGATCGCATCGCGGCAGGCGAAAGCGACGTGCGGGAGTCGCCGCCTCGTGCCGCGTCGCCGTTGCGTGGCCGAAAACTTTGCGAAACGCGTCTAACGAAAATGGACTGGACGGAGCGAGAGAGAATTGCATACGGAATAATATGAAGGAGGTGCACATCATCGCGTAATATCTCCCCTCGAAAATGACGAAGCGCGCGAGAGGAGAGGAGAGAGGCAAACGAAACGAAAGACCTATTGGCGAGAGAGGAAAAAAACCTGTTTCATTTGCGGTGTAGTTTTAATGTTGAAATAAATAAAGGAAGGAAAAAAATTGGCAAAGAGCAGAAGAGGGAGTGAATAGTGGAGGCATGCTTTTGCGTTATCTTTTTTTTCTTCTTCTTTTGGGTATATTCAACAGAGTCGAGATAGGACGTAGGGAAAATCTCAACTTTTCGGCTGGATGGATGCTTTCTTTTCTTCTCCTTTTTATTTTTTTCGCGAAGCGGTCAGGTTGCAAATCATGATTTTCGTGTAACTGTACTGCAGTTAATACGCTCGAGCGACTCTTCTCTCGCTCTCTCGAAGATGCGTTTCTCCTCGTTTCTTTCGTCCTATGGCCAAAAGTTTTCGTAAGTTTGCAAGCGCTCGCTCGCGCCACCAAATGCAATAAAAATCGCGAAAAAAGGCAAGAGCGCGCGCGAGAGAAAGAAGGAGAGAGAGGGAGAGAGAGACGTGGCCCCCCTTTTCTTAATTTCGTTCCTCTTAAGTATTTATTATTATTATTAAATTTTTCATGAACGTCGAATGTTACGTGTGTGTTTGTGTCGTCGTCGTCTCTCTCTCTCTCTCTCTCTCCTTCTCCTCCTCGTCTCGTCGCCCGCCCCGAAACGCCGTGTTGGCCTAAGAGTAAGAAAAGTACACACAGGTACACCTATGAATTTGCAAACCCAATAAAAAAGTGGTCCTGCAAGTTTAGGGGTTTTGGGAGTTTTTAAGACCATTGTGTTGACGTTAGAGTATTACTAGACTATCTCTCGGTTTAGACGCTCTGCTAGTGTGAGGTGCTGCTGCTGCTGTGATGGACCACCGGCACATGGTGTGATTGTTACTCGCTGAAGACGATGATCATCGGTTTCTTCCTTTTGCGCCGTTTCGCATTATTACTCACTATTACGGTACATTATTCGAGAAATTAATCGACATCGGCGGTGCGACAGGATCCGGAAAAGGACGTGCGACGACGCGTATTATTGCCGGAAAACGCGCTGGACAGTTTTCATTTTTATTTGCATTTTTATTTTTTTTTTTGGATTTTAGTTGCTAAATTATCACTTCAGTCTAATTTGCGCTCGATTTGTTCGCAGCTGTTTTATGTAAGTTTTTATTTTATTTTTATTTAAGTTTACAAGCTTTTCCTCGCTCAGTTTCGAGCTTTTGAGTCGTAATTTCAATTGCGTTCGTGTGACCATGTTTCCTTCTTCGCAAAACGGAACTGACCGCGCGGTTCTGGCTATTTTACCATCGCTGAAATAGCGAGTAATAGCGACAAACGTCTATTAGAGACTCGCCGATTTGTTTCGCCTTTCACGCTCGCCAGCTTTAATAGCGGCGCAGCTTTCGCACGTTGCTCGTATTTTTATGCGATTTTCTTCTAATAAATTAATCTCCCACGAATTGCGATCGGCGATTAGAGCGAAATTAGGGCAAAGCGAGAAACAAGAAGCGAACGTTTTATCTTATCGCGCTGAACGCTAAATAAATCGCAAAATTGCAACATTTAAGACGGCATTTCCTATTATTATAAGATTAATATGCGAGGAGGAACGGTGCGAGGGATTGTTTAAATCGGGCCGCACAAAAAATTATCGCTTCATTCTTAATTGTTGTAATTAACGGCCAAACGAGACGCGCAGAAATCGTTCCATATACAGTATCCGGATGACCTTCCTCCTATTCTGCGTGCTCATTCGAGAAATAGCGTCTTGAGGCAAAAAATGATTAAAACGAAGGGACAGAGTATCCATCCGGAAGTGTAACGCGAAGGACGACTTGAAGAGAGAAAAGAGCGAAACGGATTACAAACTCAAAGCGGTCGACTTTTAATTATTCGATTAGGATCTTCGATCGCCTTCCAAATAATAATCTCGTTAGGAAATCGGAAAGGAGCGATCGTTATAATTATTTGTCGAGCCGTAATTTTTGGTTTCGCAAACGTCAGAGGGCGATTCTCGATGCGTGTGTGTGTGTGTGTGTATTATAATAATAGGCGGTTATAAAATTACAGGTAGGTGGTCAAAATTAGAGGTTTCGCGAAAACCGCAAATCATAGGAAATTTGTGCAAATAAATTAATTTTATTAACTCATTAATCGGCTCTAATTTTGATCGATTTCGCAAAGTCATTATAAATGCGTCCCTCCGCAGTTCGTTGGCTACAGGAAGACGGACAGACCGAAAAGGAAAATCGTTGCGTTTTACCTTCACGGCTCGACGGTGCCGTACCAACGATTTCGGTTTTACCGTTAGCCAAACATCATCATCATCAGCGAGAGCGACGCTTAATATTGTTGTTCTTGCAGGGACAACGAAAGATTTGCAAGAAGCAGTTTGCGTTTTTGCATAAAATTAAAGTTCGTCCCTTGCCTCGGCGAAGGCTTCAAACGAGTTGAATAGATTGTTGGACGTTGATGACCGTCGAAATTTAATAATAAAAGCAGAACGAAATTAGGGGATCTTTTCGTTTATTATTTATTTCGCTTAAGGAATTATTTTCATGGACTGATAAGCACATTCTTGTACCGACTCGACCTCTTCTTGCTGCTGCTGCTGCTGTTGATGCCCGCACTACTTAGAGTCCCCTTCGGTTTTCTTTCAATTTGATTGCTGAACAAGTCTCGCTTGAATATGCATATGCGCGAAATTAGCGAAATAATGGCAACAATAATGATTTAAAAAGAAAAATGGAGAAAGCATTATTTTATTGCGATTACTAAACAGTGCCGTTTATAAGTACATATAAATAACAATGTATGATTATTATTAATTGTTATTTGAAGGGAAGGAGAAACGAAAAAAATAATTAATTCGCTTATTAAGTTTTTTCTCTCGTTCGTTTGGCGAGCGTTAATGTTAACGTTAATTGCACGGCAATTAATAACCCAATTTCAATTACGTTATCAATGATTAAATGGGAATAATCGTAAATAAAAATAATAGAATTTCTATTATTTTATAGTAATAATAGAGTAGACGTGGAGGTCTCAATACAATTATTATCCCACCAGTGGAACTTCGTGCAAAAATATCTTTCGTTTCGTGTCGTTTTAAATAATCGTTCCCTTCATCAGATTTAATAATAATAATAATAATCATTTGCTCTCAAACTAATATTGCAAAAGAGTGTAGGTTTAACAATGGTTAATTATAAGAATGCACACGCACACACAGAAGTACGGCGCGCAAAAAAAAATCCAAAATCTTTTTTGCGATATCGATCATAAACTCGATTCGCAAAATACTGACAAAAAATCGCAATCAAACGCGCACATTTTTTTATTTAACAAATGCAATTAGAATTATCATCTCATGATGATAATTATTATTAAAGTGCAATTGTTATTTTGGCGTTAATTTTATTGCTTCAAACAATAATTATGGAAGGTAACAATTAATTTTTTTTTTGCGCTCCCGCGGGGGATACATTATTAATTTTGCACACTTTGGAATAATAAAAAATGGTTCGTTTTTTTTTTGTTGCAATAACGCTTTCATACGCCGCCAAATCAAACGAACTTTTAACGCCGGTTTAGCCAATTATTAATTAACTTAACAATTTGCAAAAACCCCTTTATTGCTTCGTTAAATGCCACTCGCGAAAATACGACGGATATTTTTGATCGTCCGGTACTCGCACGATTTGATATTCGCCATTCGAACGTCCTTGAAAGAACGCTTTCGATGGTGTTGAATTTTAATTCGATTGCATTTTGCGATGGCACAAGCGAGGAGCTTGCAAGCGAATTTGCAAATCTCACTAAATTTATAAGTAATATATCGCGATTTCGTATTTAAACTGTTGCCATTCAATTAATATCTTCGAAACGAGAAAAATCAAGAAAAGGACGGATCCTTTAATTCGTTAACGTTATTGTTGATTTAACGGCGAGAACGTTTCGGGAAAACGTTAAAGTTCTCGCACGTTTTGTTTAAACACTAATTTTTTTCATGTTTCGCTCGTCACCTACACACTCGGTCTTTGTAAAATGAACGGTCTGCTACTACATACAAGAAGGCAAATAGCAATGAAGTTTCCGGTTTAATTAGTCGAACTACGAATAAATTCGGATTTTACCATTAATAATGCTGGCGAAACGCTGATTTAATTACGTTGCGTACTTCTTAGCGAATAAATAATTTTCCGAGTTTATGGCGTAATTTTTTGGGGAGCTTTACAGTTTTTACGTGGAAATAAATTGCTTATGGACAGAATAAATTTCTTGTTGATTTGCTCGAAAACACTTAAACATAACGATTTTTCTCCGCACGACAATTTGCAGTTTGGGAAAATCCTATGGATTTGCTTTTCACTTTAAATAACATTTCTTGGCACGGGGACGTACAAACAATAGTTTAGTGTTTCAATAAAATAAAATAAAATAACCGTACAGGAAAGGAAAGAAAAGGCAATTTGTTTACGTTAAGTTTATTAAACAACAAATAAATGTCTACGACACACTGCATTTTATCTTTATCGCCTCGTTATTATTATAATTTTTGTTGGTGTTATTGTACGAATAATTCGTGGCAATTTATTTATTTAAATTACTAGTAGCTGGTTTTTCGACAGAAAAAATATTCGGTAGATACGAGGGGACATTGACAAGTATTTAGCTTACCACATAAAACGCCACCCTATTTCAAAACAAAATTTTATTACTTAAGACATACATGTTCATAAAGTATAATAATTTTAAGCCATTGTCTTGCTCTCTAAACCACTGTTCAATGGCACATATTACTTCGTCATTTGTCGAAAATATTTTACCTATAAAATGCTTTTCTGAGTTTTGGGAACAAATAGTAAAAGTAATAGGTGCTAAATCCGGGGGATAGAATGGATGGTCAACCAATTAAAAACCAATTTCATCAATTTTGTGCCCATGAAATCAACGACTTGTGAGCAGAAGTGTTGTTTTGCTAACACAGCACACCTCTGGCAAGTTTATCCCACAATTTTCTTGCGTAATTTAGTTAGGAACTCAGCATGTAATGTTCCCGTGAGAGTTGTACTCCGTTTTAAATCTCCCAATTATCCTATCCTTGTCACAGATAACTGAAGCAAGAATCTTGCCAGCTTCCACTGTTTGGATTGTTCATAAATCTCTGGGTCTTATTGTTAGTGATGGAATTTCTTGGGTCGTGGAAAACTACCATGCTTCCACTGTTTGGATTGTTCCTAAGTATCCCAGACCCAGGGTCTTAGTGATGAAATTTTTAGGTCGTGGAAAACTAACATGCTTCCAATGTTTGGATTGCTCATTAGTCTGCCTCATAGTGAGGGAATTACTTTGGTCGTGGAAAACTAACATGCTTCCACTGTTTGGATTACTCTTTAGTCTCTTGGTCATAGTGATGGCATTTGTTGGAGCGTGGAAAACTAACATGCTTCCATTGTTTGGATTGCTCCTTACTCTCTGGGTCATAGTGATCGAATTTTTTTTTGTCGTGGAAAGCTAACATGCTTCCAATGTTTGGATTACTCATAAGTCTGCCTCATAGTGAGGGAATTACTTTGCTCGTGGAAAACTAACATGCTTCCACTGTTTGGATTACTCTTTAGTCTCTTGGTCATAGTGATGGCATTTGTTGGAACGTGGAAAACTAACATGCTTCCATTGTTTGGATTGCTCCTTACTCTCTGGGTCATAATGATCGAATATTTTGGGTCGTGGAAAGCTAACATGCTTCCAATGTTTGGATTACTCATTAGTCTGCCTCATAGTGAGGGAATTTTTTGGGTCGTGGAAAACTAACATGCTTCCACTGTTTGGATTACTCTTTAGTCTCTTGGTCATAGTGATGGCATTTGTTGGAACGTGGAAAACTAACATGCTTCCATTGTTTGGATTGCTCCTTACTCTCTGGGTCATAGTGATCGAATTTTTTTTTGTCGTGGAAAGCTAACATGCTTCCAATGTTTGGATTACTCATAAGTCTGCCTCATAGTGAGGGAATTACTTTGCTCGTGGAAAACTAACATGCTTCCACTGTTTGGATTACTCTTTAGTCTCTTGGTCATAGTGATGGCATTTGTTGGAACGTGGAAAACTAACATGCTTCCATTGTTTGGATTGCTCCTTACTCTCTGGGTCATAATGATCGAATATTTTGGGTCGTGGAAAGCTAACATGCTTCCAATGTTTGGATTACTCATTAGTCTGCCTCATAGTGAGGGAATTTTTTGGGTCGTGGAAAACTAACATGCTTCCACTGTTTGGATTACTCTTTAGTCTCTTGGTCATAGTGATGGCATTTGTTGGAACGTGGAAAACTAACATGCTTCTATTGTTTGGATTGCTCCTTACTCTCTGGGTCATAATGATCGAATATTTTGGGTCGTGGAAAGCTAACATGCTTCCAATGTTTGGATTACTCATTAGTCTGCCTCATAGTGAGGGAATTTTTTGGGTCGTGGAAAACTAACATGCTTCCACTGTTTGGATTACTCTTTAGTCTCTTGGTCATAGTGATGGCATTTGTTGGAACGTGGAAAACTAACATGCTTCCATTGTTTGGATTGCTCCTTACTCTCTGGGTCATAATGATCGAATATTTTGGGTCGTGGAAAGCTAACATGCTTCCAATGTTTGGATTACTCATTAGTCTGCCTCATAGTGAGGGAATTTTTTGGGTCGTGGAAAACTAACATGCTTCCACTGTTTGGATTACTCTTTAGTCTCTTGGTCATAGTGATGGCATTTGTTGGAACGTGGAAAACTAACATGCTTCCATTGTTTGGATTGCTCCTTACTCTCTGGGTCATAGTGATCGAATATTTTGGGTCGTGGAAAGCTAACATGCTTCCAATGTTTGGATTACTCATTAGTCTGCCTCATAGTGAGGGAATTTTTTGGGTCGTGGAAAACTAACATGCTTCCACTGTTTGGATTACTCTTTAGTCTCTTGGTCATAGTGATGGCATTTGTTGGAACGTGGAAAACTAACATGCTTCCATTGTTTGGATTGCTCCTTACTCTCTGGGTCATAGTGATCGAATATTTTGGGTCGTGGAAAGCTAACATGCTTCCAATGTTTGGATTACTCATTAGTCTGCCTCATAGTGAGGGAATTTTTTGGGTCGTGGAAAACTAACATGCTTCCACTGTTTGAATTACTCTTTAGTCTCTTGGTCATAGTGATGGCATTTGTTGGAACGTGGAAAACTAACATGCTTCCATTGTTTGGATTGCTCCTTACTCTCTGGGTCATAGTGATCGAATATTTTGGGTCGTGGAAAGCTAACATGCTTCCAATGTTTGGATTACTCATTAGTCTGCCTCATAGTGAGGGAATTTTTTGGGTCGTGGAAAACTAACATGCTTCCACTGTTTGGATTACTCTTTAGTTTCTTGGTCATAGTGATCGAATATTTTGGGTCGTGGAAAACTAGCATGCTTCCACTGCTTGGATTGCTCCTTACTCTCTGGGTCATAGTGATCGAATATTTTGGGTCGTGGAAAGCTAACATGCTTCCAATGTTTGGATTACTCATTAGTCTGCCTCATAGTGAGGGAATTTTTTGGGTCGTGGAAAACTAACATGCTTCCACTGTTTGGATTGCTCCTTAGTCTTTGGGTCAAACAGATGGATCCACGTTTTGTCCAAAGTAACAAGTCGCATCTTCTGCAAAACGACGGCAGATTTGCTTTAACGACAACTCGAATTTTCAAATTCTGTGTTCTGTTTTCAAAAGTTCATAGTTTGATCAGCACTCAACTTATTGATGCCAAATCTTGAAAACTTTTTTCGTAACGAGATATCTTCCAGGTTAAGTACATTATCAATGCCCCCTCGTAATTCATTAGCAAATTGTGATAGCGAAAGAGAGAGATGAAATTTTACATTTTACAGAAAATCGCAATTAAATTTAAGCAAGTGAAATCTCTTGCAAGCGAATGAATATGCTGAAAAAACGTTTACGAAACGTTATTGTTATTGCCATTATCGTGACAAATTTTAAACAAATTGTGATAATAAAATTGATTGCATATAAATTTGAAGTTAAACAATTAAGTTGCAACATAAAAAAAATTATTCCATAGAGGCAAAGGATAAA
Organism: Hololepta plana; assembly: GCA_963695495.1. Classification (NCBI taxonomy): domain Eukaryota; kingdom Metazoa; phylum Arthropoda; class Insecta; order Coleoptera; family Histeridae; genus Hololepta; species Hololepta plana. The sequence continues at coordinate 2,131,292 of OY968838.1, read as the reverse complement.
CCGTATCGAATAAGACATTCTCGTTTCTTTTTGCCAACTTTTGCAGTTAAAAAGCCCTTGCCCTAATTGGTGCTTTATTAATTACTTGCTAATTTAATTAACCATTTACGGATTTCAATCGATTTTTGCGAAAACATCCCAGGGTGGAGGGCAAAAAAAATAACTAGGAGAATTGATTAAAAATGAGCGAAATTCGCAAACGTTACACTCGGAAAATTATTGTTTCGCGTTATTATTACCATTAACAATGCGAAATAATTTATGTGTAGGTACGTAGTTGTAATAATAATAACAATATTTTATAATATTTATGATTATTTTATTATGAATTATGTGCATATAGATTTAGTATATAAGGCTTTTTGTCGCTCTATATTCTCTCTCTCTCCTTTTTGTGCGATTCTATGTGCAAATTTGGTGCGTTTTTGAAAACGTTCCCCTCTTCGTCTCTCTTTCTCTTCCCAATCAGATTAAATTTATCAAATATAATTCAAGTTCGATAATGTGTTTTGCATACACAATTAAAACAGGAATTATTTCCGGACGCCCGTTTTATTATTATTACAATTATTTATTCGCAGTAGCGCTCTATTGATTTTCGTATTAAAATTTATTATTATTACAAGAATTTTTTATATTTTTATTTTTTTGGAATTCTGCGGGGGGTGTTCCCTCATATTTCTTTTTTGTTTTCGCCTCCCCCATTTTGCATTTATTCATCATCATCATCATCATCACAAATAATATCAGTTCGTTTGTTATTTTTCTGTGGGTATTTCGTTATTATTATTGTTAAAAAAAATTTCATAAATTATGTATCTCCTCTTTCCATCGCCACACTTGCTGTTTTGTTATTGTTGTTGATGTTCCTGCCAGTAGCAAATACCGAATATTTTATTTATACAGGGTGTTAAAAAGAAAGCGCCACAAACTTTATGGGATGCTAACGTGTCCCAAAATAAGCAGAAACGTCCCAATGAACATGGGTCCAGAAATGGTCGGTGTCGAAGATACTGAGGATTACTTCTTGTAGCATATCTTCGTTTTTCGCCTTCTTCATTCACAAAGCTTACATTTTCGTGTTGTTGGTCTTGCGACAAATAGAGTTTGCAGTTGATATTAAGTCGTTTGTGACGATTTTAGTAACTTTCGCCAAGCTTTTTTACTCTAATTTTGTCAACGAACTGCTACATTTTTATGTGGCAACTAATTCCAAGCGCCAGATTCGTTCGGTTCGTCTTCTTAGAGAACATTTAATCAGAACTTTTAAAGGAAGTTGGGTAGGAAGGAGCGGATTTGCAGCATGATTTGCAAAATGGTCAGATTTGCACCCTCTATTTTTTTTTGTTTGGGGATATTTGAAAAATTTAGTTACACTTAAACCTCCTTGATTGTCAACGATTTTCGAAAGAGTTCGAAGGACTTTGCGGCAAATATGCCGTAAAATGGATTGAGGGCATTTGGACATTTTATTTGAGTTGTTTTTCCTTTGTTCTTTGTACATAATTTGCATTTTTCTTACACAAATTGTAAAAAACATAAAAGTTGCAAAATGTTCCGTATTTCCGAAACCGTCCACTTCCGGGCCCATGATCATTAAGACTTCTCTAGTTATCTTGGGCCATATTAAAATTTGTGACGCTTCCGTTTAACGCCCTGTATATTAAACATAAATGAAGAGTTAATAATGTTGCTGTTTATTTGCATGGTACGAATAAAAGTAACTAATAATGAAGCAATCACATATCAACAAACCAATAACCAGTTGAAATTATGGCGTTGTCTTGCACGAAAAAAAAACGAAAAAGAAGGAAGAATATGTTAAGCAATTAATATTGTTAATGAAATGAACGATGGGAAAATTCGAGCACGAATTAAGAGAGAGAGTGATTTGCAACAGTCTTCTTATAAAGCGTCAATTAACATTCGTCTGGCTTCCACCACGATTACTGCCGACTCGGTCGTTTTGAAAATCGTGTCTCGATTCCAAACAGACGAATCAATTCTTTCAGTCGTTGTACTTCTTCAAAAAAAAAAAGGTAAAAGAGATTTGTTGCTCAAGTATTCATAAGGTTGGCCCACAAAATCTTTTAATAATATTGAATTCTTTAAAAAGAAATCGTTTCAATTTGATCGAGGATTCAGCTCAAGCTACGGTTTTTCCCCAGATTTCAACTGTTAAGGATTCGTATGGAAAAATTAAGATACAATCATTTTTTGCCATGAAGCCTCGCTGAGTCGAAAATCCCAGTTCGCAAATTCCAATTTTAATTCTTTTTTTCATTTTGGGGGCAAATCGATTTTTCCATCCAAACCCCCCCCCCCCCAATCCCCCAGAAATGCGGGAAAAAAGTGAAATTACAACAACAACGATTTAACTAAATCAAATCGAAACCAGCCCTCTGTCTCTCTTCCAAAAGAATCGATGTGGCGTGCCAATTAATAAAATTAAAGGGATACCAATCAACGCGATGAAAAAAATGCGAAAAATTGGCAGCCAAAAAAAAAACAACATTGCGTACGTCAAAAATCCATTAATCCAAAACGTGTCCGATGGGCACGCATTCTCCCTCTGTCACCCGGCTGTTATTTTCCGCTTTTGCAATTTCATATCGCCAATATTTTGCTATTATTAGCGCCAGAATTTGCAAAAAAAAACTTGATATAAAACGACACGATTCGATTGCGAAATGTGCTAAATGTACGGTTCGTTCATGCTACCCCAAATGGTTTCTTCTCGTCCAGTTGAGAATTGAAAGAACCAAAACCAGAATTCGATTGAAGTATGGAGAGCAGACTGTTTTTTTTTGCATAAATTTCTAACGACAAAACGATTTTTGCACACGTGTTTTTTTTTTGAAATAATAGTTCTACCATTATTACATCGCAACCGGTCCTTTTAAATACTTTTACAATGCCAACGAGCGAAAAAGAAGAAACGAGAAACGAAAGATTTTTGCATTATTTAGACTGAGGGGAGTTTGTGCTTGCTTAATGGTAATAATAACTTGGCTAAAACGTATCGGTTGGTTGGTTGGGCTGTAAGAGAGCGAGTTAGTGTGACGGACTCGCTTATTTCTTTCGTTTTTTTCGCATTAATAATACAAATAGAGTGCCATCATCATCATCATCATCAATCGGTATATAAACGATCTCTCTCTCTCTCTGTCGCCCAACCGAACACGATCATCGGCCTCGTTGTTCAACGGTCTTCAAAAACATTTTTATATTTAAGAGGGTCCGAGTACGAGCGCAAAAAGAAGAGAGACGATTAGACCGGCTCCTCTCCGATTTCTTCGACATTTTTCAGCATTCGCTTTTTTTTGCTCCCCGTTAAATCGCATCGCTCGCCAATCTGCATATTCCCTGCCTTTTTTCTACGTCCCTCTCGCTACTTCTTCGCTTCGGAAAGGAGATTTAGAACATAAATTACAAACTTTTTGCTTTTAGTTGTTGTTCTCGATAAGGTGCGATGTTTTTTTTATGTTCGAGCAGTCCAAAAGGATTCTTTGGCAAACGAAAAACGGATTTACTCATTTTAGCGGTTCTGTGAATCCGTTTTTGTGCGGCATTAATACGAAAAACAAAATTGTAATTGGCTGAGCTCATTGGGATTGATTTCGATTGAAACGCTTGCACCGTGCGGTTTCTGCAAAAAAAAATGAGAATGAAACAATAGCGTAAATTAAACAGTTAGCTAGTTTATTGTTAAATTATAAATAAATAAACAATTTTCTTTGGCTTTGGAACAACTCGTTTGCGAAGGAGGTGCGTCATTTGCATTGCATTGTTGCTGCAAGAACGAAACGAAAACAGTTCGCAATTAAATCCGTAACCGTACTTGTCGTTGGAGGATCCGGGGCCGCACGCGGTGGTGGCGGCATCTATTCCGGGTTTTGAACGGCGTCGGGAAACTGGCGGTTTTTAGTTTCACCGTCGAATACAATGACGGCACCAACAAAACGAGACGGAAAGAAACGCGAATAAAATGTACAAACGTGGAGAGCGCGGCGGGGTTTAGTATACGCATCATATTTATTGATTTTAAAACGGGGCACGTTTTACAATTACGAAATGATCTCAATAAAACAAAGAGGCCATACGCGCCGTAACAGAAAAAAAAAACGCACCGAAAAGAGGAGAACGGATGATATCGTTCGCTCTTTTCGCCCACGCTCGGCCTCTTCGTCTCCTTCTTGTTGCTGTTATTGTTGTTTGCTGGCTCCCTTCTATACGGCCGTATATATACGAGTATAAAATACATTTTTTCCCTCGTTCGGTTAGGAGATGATGGTCGTTTTCTCTCATTTACTACCAACTACGCGAAAGGCAACCACCGGTGTTGTGCGTTAGCGAGAGAGAGAGAGGGCTCGAAAATGAAGAAGAAGAAAAAAGGAGAAACGACAATAGGACCCCCGGTTTTTCCTACCTAGTTTTAAAATGTGTATTTGTGCGTTTGTACGAAAGGGGGTGGCGAAACGAAAGTTAAAACAAGAGGCACACACACACACGCACACGCACCAGGAAAAAGAACTGTTTAACAACACTGCCACCCCTTTTTTGTGCCCTCGCTCGCTCTTTCGCTTCTTCTCTGTTCCCCTGTAACTGTTTGTCGATCTCGCTCATTCTGCTATTTTCCCTCTATCTCCAATTCGCGCCGATTACTAATCCCACGCGAAAAAAAAAATTTTATTAGAATTTATCATAATCCTAGTCGGAAAAATCTGCATGTGTACTCACTATTTAATATCTCATAGGTTGGAAGCTTATCAAAACTTATAATCGAGCTCGAACTTCGGCGGTCCCTGCAAACGCAATTATAAATCTCCTCCGTTCATCTCCTTTTCTCGGTCTGTTTTCGTTTTTTATAAACCTCCATTTTCGATATGAAATTTGTTTGCATTAAAATAATGTGATAATATTTGCCCTGAAAGAGTTACACGTACATTTCCACTAGCGCGGAATTTTGGCCAGATACAGAAACAAACCCTTGTCCCTTGAATTTTTTCGTTTTTCAATTTAAGCCCTCGCCCATTTTCCGTTCGTTTTCCCTCGTCCGCTCGCCTCTCCATTTTTGCCAGATGATAATAATGATGATGAACGTGCTAATTAACCAAAAAATAATAATCTCTGATGTAACGCAAAAGCGAAGAACTTGTTTCGTTTGCGTTTCGTCGAATCTTGATTCCATTTTGAGTTTTGTTTTTATTTTCGTTCTAATCTGTAATTTTTTTGGTTCAATTTTCTAGTTTAAGGCCTGAGTCATTGAATTGTTACCATTCAATTGAGTTTTCAGCATATTTTGTGGTTACTTTTTTGTTCTTTGACGCTAATTTTTTTTATCGAGTTGAGCTTTTGCAAGCTACAATCCTGAGCTTTTTTCCCTCGCTCGTCGTCGGATTTCGTTTGATTTAATAAAGCAACGTGTCGTTGTCCTTCGCCTCTAACTGGAGCAGAAGAAAAATATCTTGTTTCCTTTTGCTTCGCGCGTATTTGGCCTCACCGCAAATTTCCTAATTGCATTTTCGTCTAGACCTCAACGGTTCGTTTTTTTTTGTTTCTCTCTCTCTCTCTCTCTCTCGCTTTTCTTCTTTCGCCTGCTGTTTCTTCTTTTATGTAAATCGAACACGTCCGGAAACGAGATCTCCTCCACTCATTGTCGCGTACGCACAAAGAGAGAGCAAGAAGAAAACGCGAAATTTATATTTTTAGACGTCTAACTAACTTTTTGTTATGTTATCGGACATTTGGTCTTCGATGTGTTTCTTTTTAAATGTCCTTATCGTTTTCATAGACCGAAGAAGAAGTAAATAAGTGGCGACCGCAAGGAGCTCGTAGCGAAAATTTCTCAAGTGGTTTTTGTTCGTTTTGTTGTTGATGGTTATTAATTCCGTCCTCTAACATAATGTAAAGTGATTCATATAGATAACTACGAAGCAAATTGTATAATAAACTATTAGAATATTAATGATTTGGTAAATAGTGCGAATTCGGGTTGGATGCGTCATTGGAAAATCTAGCATCATGCATCGACGAATGTCATCAAACCAAAAATAAAATATAAAGATAAGGAGTTAATTGCAGAACAGAATGAATTTGCAAACCGCAAAAAAAATTAATCTTGGCTACTATTATTCTAACAATTTGCATTGATCGAAATTATTAGAGTCGATTAAAATTTGGATCTTATTAATTTCGCATTGTTCATTAATTTCCTTTCATGGAACAATTAGAAATGCAAATGAATTCGGTACGTATACACACGTAAGTTAAATGAGTGTCGCTGATTCAGAATTTTGCAATTTATTATGTCAAGCAAAAAAGGAGCGTAAAATAAAAACAAAAGTGGAATAAAATATAGAATGGGCAAATTGGAAAGAAAAAATTATATATAAAACAACACAGAAAGCGAATGTTAAAGAGGTAGGAAAAAATTTGGTGGGTGGAAGAAGGTATCATCATCATCATCAGTTTTTATTGTATCAATTATAAATGATAGTTTACTTTTTATGATCGGAACTAATTGGCTTTCAATACAATTTGAATGCAAATTAATTCGCGAGCAATTATTTTTCTGGCCGAAATTAATAAACTAAAACGTTAACACGAATTTATTTCAACTATTATTATTATGATTTTTTTTTATCAAACGAGATAAATAATGGAGCAGACCCAAAAATAAATAAATCCAGATAAACATTTATCAGCTCGAGATGCACACATACACTCGCACATTTTTGCACAAATATAATTCGCGAATAAATTCTTTTTTAGTTTAGTTTATTATTATTATTATTATAAAGATTTTTTTTTTCGCATTCAAAATTTTCATACACATTGGTCGAAAGTTTTCTGCCTCAACCATAGGCGTCCGACGAAATTTCGCAATTCGCTTATGAAGCCAAATTGCAAATTTCTAATTATCTACCTGGAATCTATACCCATTCAATTCAAATACAAATCGTTTTTTTTGCTATATTCTAATTAGGAATTACCAGTGACGTGTTGTCGCCCGCAAAATAATAGATAGTGCGAATATTAATTTCGTTCTTTTTTTAGACGGAATTTGATTGATATTGGCGTATAAATATTCGCGTTGAATACGTTCGAGGTATTAGATTGTCCAAAATAATTTGGGAATACCCAAGAAGATTTGCCAAATTGTTAAAATTATATTTTGCCAATAAAAAAAAATGTGTTGCAGTCATTTAATACCTCATAAAATGATCGGAGTAATTCACAACGTAAACTAACAGGAATCAAATGAATTCTTTTGTAATTCGAACCTGTACTAAACGATTAATTTGCAATTTTATTTTTTTTTTATTCGCATGCACTTTTCCATCAATTAGCGAGCGTCTCTCTCTCTCTCTCTCTCGACCAGTTTAAACTCTGCATAACATTATTTTTATTGTTATTTATGAGGAGATACGTAAGAAATATTTATACAAGCCATGAGTGTCTAAACTGGCTATAGAAGATAACGTATTATTATTATATATACACACATATACATACAATTATAATATTCAGAGAATTAATCTCTCTCCTTGCTCTCATCCCGTTTTATAAATATTTTTTTATTATTATTCACGCCACTCGCCATGTAATTTTTTCCCAACTGTATTTCACGTTTCTCCATTTTTATTTTTGATTAGTTTTATCATTTGCTCGCCAATATTGATGTAGGTTGCGAAATCACGCTCTCTCTCGCTTTTCGTACGTGCAAACAAAAATCTTTATTACTCTCGCTTTCGTTCGCTGGAATTATTAGAGAACGAGCGAAATGTTCAAGAAGAAAAGCCCCAAAAATTAGCAATTTACGAGCGATAGCTTTCGACTTCCTTTCGGAAATCATCGATAATTATCATGTCGCCAAATCGTTGGTCGACTGCTTGAGATCGAGTGAAAAGCATTTGTACCAACTTGAAGCAAAATAAACGCTTTCGCGAATCGTCCTGTATAATCGCCCTCGAGTGGGACCTTTCGAGTGTTCGTTGCATTTGCAAAAGAGCTCGACTTTTTTGGGATGTACTTTTTTGGTTTTTTTCCTTCTCGTTTGGGCAGAAAACGAACTTAGTTTCAAACAGTATTATCGCGATTTTTTTTATCTTAAATTCACATTTATTTATTAAGTACAATAAATAGCAGCAGCGAATCAAAATAATAATGAAACATGTTACCCAGACATGAGTGACCTAGAGAACCTAATTAAAGGTCATTAAATTGCCAAATGAGTGCAAAAAAGTTACTATGCAAAAGATTTGCATTCCTTTCGCTCGCTCCGAACGAAATAAAAAACGCACCGGTGAATTATCGTCGCGATCATTCGCTTTTCCTGTATTTAAGCGAATTCGATCGATTCGCGTCCATCGTCGCTTTTGACTTGTAAATTTCGCACACTTTCTGCTTTCGGCATTGAACTATTTAAATTCGCCGATTAAAACGGCAAAAAAAATAAGGACGCTATTGTTTATCGCGTAAAATTCGAAAAGTATAGCGCAGCAAGGGAAAAGGAGGACATTTTCCGAACTAATTGACTAATTTCGTACTACGACCAAATTTGCGAATTATTATTTTAGCACAGATAAGCATTCATCTCGTTCTCTCGATAATATGGCACAATTTTTATTTCGCTTCTCTCTCTCTCTCTCCCGCTCTCTTTCTCTCTCTCTCTCTCATCGCACTTTTTATAGTCCACTTTTATTATTAATAATTCCTTTTTTTATTCGCGCACTTTATTCATCACATTACGTACGCCAATGAGCATGAGGTTATTAGATATAGATAAATAGAGTATTTTGTTCGTGTACAATGTAGAAAATTTTTTTTCTCTCCATCGCAACTTCAATCGAAAACGTCTTGATCTCCGGCCGTACTCTCGCTACGGCTTAGTTGTTAGTTAATTGTTTTTTTTTTGTGAACAGACGAAACGAAAAACTAATTTAAGTTAGCAAATAATAATGTGCAATTCGCGAATTTGTGATAATTTCGACAAAATTACGATAATTTTCATTGTTAATCGATTCTAAGTGCAAGTGTTCCTTATCGAGTGTTGCGTGTGTGCAAAAATTTTCATTAATTAATCACCCGGCTGCGGATCCATCCTTTTTGATTTGCTATTGTTGTCGAACGAAAGACTATCGTAAAATCGAGGTACGTTTATCAATTAATTAATTAATACGCACTCGCCAAGATGTTGAAACGACTTTCTTGTTGCATATTGTTTGCGAAACAATTTCGCTTCCCTTATAACATTATACGCAATCAACTGCGGCATCATCGGTTCTTTAATCATAATAATATTCGAACGTCCTTTAAGCTCAGCTTTAATCGTTTTACACGTATTATAATTTACTTCCTCCCCCTAATTAACCTATTTTATGTACGATTAATTAATTTGTCAGAAATATTTATTAATAAATAGAGGCACTTTGTAGTAGCAATTTCGCTACAATATGTGTGCGTTCTCTGTAAAGACGCGTTCCCTTTTGACTATTTATTAATCGATCTAGTTTACATTCCATCCCTATTCGGTGGTAGTAATAATGCGAACGACGATGATGATAATAATGGGTCGGCGGGTTTAACAACTTTAACAAACGCGCATTAAAAGGCCTTATTATTTAGCGTTTAGTCATTGCGATCTTATGATTAATAACAATCGAGCTTTTCGCATTGAATTGAGCTTTCGAGAAGAGAAACGCTGTCCGCCAAAACGGATACTGTCCCCGTAACTTTTGAACCTCTCGACTACAAATCTTCGATTAAAAATGTGTTTCGCGTGCTCCAGATAAAATCTTATGTAATGCCGCAACTAATTCCTAAAGATTGTAGATTGATTAACGTCGAAAGTGGTCCAAAATACGAGGAGGCTTATCTCTGCTGAGATGCAATTTTTTTAAAAGTTTTGCACGGGGCCAGCAACGTAAAAAGCGTTAAAAATCGAGCACGGAAAGTTATTGTCGTCTTTTTTAATTGATTTGATGCAACAATCAATAAAACCCTATGTCTATCTTTTTCGGCCGTTTATTTCCCATAAACATTTATTTCTCGCGTTTAATATGTTTGTTTGTTTGTTTTTTTAATTGTTGGCGAGTGTAACATCGATGTTGATGTAAGGAGGAAATGGATTAATTGTTATTTGCACAAATTCTATTTGAAAATAATTAATTTTTGCGCCTATAAAAGTGTGGTGTGTGTAAAAGTGATTTTTGAGAAATGTTATTGACAAGCGATTTTTAATGTTTTATGCAACAATACGAAAATTTAATTAGAATCAAATCAATTCACATTTAATTATAATCATAATGTTATTTTCTGTTTATGAAATACACGGATTGCAATTCGGTGGAGGTCCATAAAATTCGCATAAAATCGAGCGCGGATTTTTCGCATTTATCTCCTAGGAATATCACGCGAATTCTTTCGCAAGAATTCCCGGCTGGCCCAAACGAAAAATGCAAACACGTTGATCGAATATGAATGAAAACCGTTGCCAACTACAATCGATAATAGAAAAAAATTTACGAATAATCAACGACTTTCAGCAGCAGGAAATATAATTGATATCTTATCAATCGTCGAAACGAAATTAAATATATTTAAAAAAAAAAACTGAACGCCTTTGTTTGAACTGCTGAATTAATCAATCGAAAGAGGGAATGGATGAATGCAAAACGTGGAACGAATGCGATCCAGATTAAAGCGTAATCTCGCGAGCGAAAAGGCGAAGAAACCGAATGTGGCGCATTATTAATTTAAATGCAATTATTATTCCTATTGCACTTATCAGATCAAATTAGATTGTTTATTAATCGTCGTGCTATTCAATTACTCTTTTGTGTTAAATTAGAGCCAGCGTTACGCGACTTGTGAGCCTTAAACGATTCGCTAGTCGAGAGAGTCGAATTGCAAAAATAATTAAAAAAATTGCAACAATAAATAACGCGCGTATTAGATTCTCTCTATTATTTTAATAATAATAATAGGCGCAATCGTAATCTTATTATTGATACGAACAAAAAAAAACAGGAGAGAAATGATTAATAATATTTTTTATTTCCTTTTTTCCAATTCGAATTTTAATTGTTCATAGAAATTATTTATATTAAATCTTTTGATAAATGTCTCGCGCTATAATGGAGCGATCAAATATATGTCAAATTGACAGTTGTGTGTGGTGCGTCTTTATGCCACTTTTTTTTCGCAATTCGCAATTAATCATGGAGCGATTTGCGAACATCGTTACTAGATGTAAGTTAATGAAATGTATGCGGTCGTTTTTTTTTTGCGAAACGCCCTGTATGTAGCAGATTTGTAAGATCGCCGTTTAGTCATCAGGTTGTTTTTGACTAATTGCAAAAGCATCCTGCGACTTCTGGAAACATAACAATTTTTATTACAATCTTATCGCAATAAAAATAATCATTAAAAATGAAACTAGACCGTATCGATAGCGTTTAAAGGAGTCATTTAACATTCCGCTCGTTTTACTATTCCTGTGCAATCTACGACGGATGCGTTAGGAAATTTGCACCGTGCAAATTGCAAATATGCGGCGATTTAATCGAATTTTAGATAAATTCGAGACCACGTTGTTAAACACTCGCCGAAGCATTATGATGACCAGATGTTATTCTGCAAGTTTTGCGCAAAAAAAAAACAACAACCGAACGATTTGATATTTTATTCTAACATGCTTCGCCGAATTAATCGTATCGAATTTCGCAAACCTTTTCGCGACGATGCCCGAAAAAAAGGAGCAATTAATTTATGAATCCGTGCAAAAAAAAATAAAAAGAAACGGAGTCGTCTTTAAACCGCTTTTTCCCCGATTTCTCGCTTATTATTATTATTATTGCGAAAAAGGACGAGCGTGTGAGCGAGCGAACGGTCTCGAAAGGAGGAAGAAGACGAAGAAGACGAAGGTGGTGGAAAAGGAAATTCCGGTTTCACACTGCATTGACTATTCATTCAATTCGAATGCCACTCAAACCACGTGTACATTATACGCGTGTATGTCGCACGTTTACGGGAAATGTTCGATTGCCATTTTCATGCATTTTAAACTCCGATCGGTTACATATTGGCGCGCACCGGGCCGATTAGCATTTTCGATTGAAATTCGAATTGTTGTTTTTTTTTTGCGCGCGCGAGCAAAAACTATTAAGTATGAAATGCTCGCTTCTTTCGCCGGTAATCATCCGAATGCTCGCTAAATTGCGCGCGAGTCTCTTCGCACCTAATTGTCCTTCGCTCGCGCAAAAGTGCAACGTCTCAACGCGAGCATCTGACGTTAGTTTACGATTCCATTATGTTCGATCGCTGTTATTGTTGTCTAACAATAATAAGAAATAAAAATACAATTTTGCCATTCTTTGCTTGCAGTTTTCTGCGAGCGAGGGGGGGCAAACGGCGCTTATTTACGAAAACAACTTCTTTTTTTATTTATAGCAAATTCTTTTCTGCAATTTAAGCAACGAATCCGTGCGAGTCAAAGTTGCTAATTGACTTCAATCGCTCGCTGATGGCGGCAGTCAAGGATTTTCGCACGCTTTTTCGAAATTTTGCATCCATCGTCGTTTTTCCATCGATTAAGTTGGTTTCTTCGTCGCTGTTAATGCATGAATTACGAACAAAACGAACGTAAAATGGAAGATGAAAAAGACGTTGGGCGAAGACGTTGATGGGCAGAGGAGGAATCGTTAAATAAGGAAACGAACGAGTTATATGCGGAAAAAGGTAGTCGTAGTCATCGTCGTCGTCGGCGAGGGGGTTGCTCGCGTTCTTTTCCCCCCCCGATATATACGTTTGTGTGCGTGTGCGTGTGTGCGACTGCGATAGTAGTGGTGGCGGTGCTGCTGCTGCTGCTGCTGGTGGTGGAAGGGAAGCTGGAAATAAAGATGAAAACATTGCAGGTTTTATTGCGGTATTGATTATAAAATCAATAAAATATGGCCCCGGCGAAACGAAATGGGAAAAATAGCTGATTCTCGCGAGTCCGCGTGGTATTTATTCTACGAGAATTAAAATGTTCATGCGCAACGCAATATAACCTCAGAAGAACGTAATGATTTTTTGGGGGGTAAAATTCGTGGGGGGCGGCTGAACGAAAAATACGGGGAGAGAAAGAAAGAGAGAGAGAGAGAGAGACAGCGCGCGAGAAAGATAGCGAATTATACGTTTTTGAGGAGAGAGATCGCGCTCATTAGCTTAGGAATATGCATTATTTCACTTCTTTCCCCGATCATCATCATCATCTTTCGCTCCGAGTAACCGCCTCTTTTCGCTTCTTGCATCTTCCTCCACGCTTTCGGCGTCATCAATTCGATTCCTTGTTAAACAGAAATTGGGCACGAACGATGGCGAAGAGGAATCGAAGAGAAATCGAAGAGGAATCGAAGGGGAATCGAAGAGGAATCGAAGAGGAATCGAAGAGGAATCGAAGAGGAATCGAAGAGGAATCGAAAAGGAATCGAAGAGAAATCGAAGGGGAATCGAAGAGGAATCGAAGAGGAATCGAAAAGGAATCGAAGAGGAATCGAAGAGAAATCGAAGAGGAATCGAAGAAAAATCGAAGAGGAATCGAAGAGGAATCGAAGAGAAATCGAAGAGGAATCGAAGAGGAATCGAAGAGAAATCGAAGAGGAATCGAAGAGGAATCGAAGAGGAATCGAAGGGGAATCGAAGAGGAATCGAAGAGAAATCGAAGGGGAATCGAAGAGGAATCGAAGAGAAATCGAAGAGGAATCGAAGAGAAATCGATGAGGAATCGAAGAGGAATCGAAGAGAAATCGAAGAGGAATCGAAGAGGAATCGAAGAGAAATCGAAGAGGAATCGAAGAGGAATCGAAGAGGAATCGAAGAGAAATCGAAGAGGAATCGAAGAGGAATCGAAGGGGAATCGAAGGGGAATCGAAGAGGAATCGAAGAGAAATCGAAGAGGAATCGAAGAGGAATCGAAGAGGAATCGAAGAGGAATCGAAGAGAAATCGAAGAGGAATCGAAGAGGAATCGAAGAGAAATCGAAGGGGAATCGAAGAGGAATCGATGAGGAATCGAAGAGGAATCGAAGAGGAATCGAAGAGGAATCGAAGAGGAATCGAAGAGAAATCGAAGAGAAATCGAAGGGGAATCGAAGAGAAATCGAAGAGGAATCGAAGGGGAATCGAAAAGGAATCGAAGGGGAATCGAAGAGGAATCGAAGAGAAATCGAAGCGGAATCGAAGAGAAATCGAAGGGGAATCGAAGAGGAATCGAAGAGGAATCGAAGAGGAATCGAAGAGAAATCGAAGAGGAATCGAAGGGGAATCGAAGAGGAATCGAAGAGGAATCGAAGAGGAATCGAAGAGGAATCGAAGAGAAATCGAAGAGGAATCGAAGAGGAATCGAAAAGGAATCGAAGAGAAATCGAAGGGGAATCGAAGAGAAATCGAAGAGGAATCGAAGGGGAATCGAAGAGAAATCGAAGAGGAATCGAAGGGGAATCGAAGAGAAATCGAAGAGGAATCGAAGGGGAATCGAAGAGAAATCGAAGAGGAATCGAAGGGGAATCGAAGAGGAATCGAAAAGGAATCGAAAATTGGTCGGTGGTTCGTTGATGACGACGAGGATTCCTCTTCGGGATCCTTGCGAGTGGACGCTTTCGGGTCGGGGAGAAGAGAAGAAAAATTGTTTTCGCGGAGCGGACGCTTTAAAATTCCGGAAAGGACGACGACAATGTATCGGGCGGCGGACGACGATGGTCCGGTGAACGAATTCCGGGGGGGCTGCAGTTTCCCCAACAACACACATTCGCACACACTCTCTCTCTCTCTCTCTGTCATTCTCTCTCTCTCTCTCTCTTTCTCTGTGTCTCTCTTTCACTCGCTCGCCTCTTTTCCTTTCGTTATTTTGACATTTTTAATTGCGGGCCTGTGTACTCTTTATTCTGCGCATTTTCATTCGGGGCTAGGAGCGCGAAGGGGGGGTGGGCGGCACGCACTATTTTTTAGTGTTGGCTTATTACGGCAGATGTCTCATAGCCATGTCCCAATAAAGAATAACCGGGGGCCCCCGTCATTTTTTTGCGCCTTTGAATTTTTAATATTCGTTCAGTCGCTGCGATGGTCTGACGTGTGTGTGTGCGGGTCGGTCTCTCTGATAATAATAACATTATATACTTACTACATATATATATACACACGTATATATACATCGCGGTTCTAGTGCGTGGTCTCTCTCTCGCGTTCTCTCTCTCTCTGTCTCTCTCTCTGTCCACACACTCACTCTCTCGCTCCTCTTCGGCGATCGTCTTCACGCGCTCCTTCTCTCGCTTTTACGCTCGTTCACATCCTTCTCGCCGGGAAAACTTGGAAGTTGCCGTACGATTCGTATTTGGCGGTCAAGAGTGCCTTTAACGACGCGAAAAAGAAACGAAGAGAATTACTCCTGGACCATGTACAATAGTTAGACGCCGGAAGTTCCGGTCGTAATACATTTTTGATAACTCGTCGCGGCGCCTCGTCGACGTCGTCGTCGTCGTTTTTTTTGCGTGCGTGCAACAACTGAAAGAACTAACACGAGAATACGAGCCGAAGGAATTAATTGGTAGAAGAAGCGAGTCGAAGACGTTGAATCGCTTGCAAGCGCGAGTTCGCTTCGCAGGAAGGAAACTATGCATCGGCGACAGTGAAAGACGCGATGGATTTTTTCATCGATTGCCGTCATAGATGAGAGCGACTAGCACATTCAGGTAAAGAAAGTAAACGAGGGTTGTTCTTGAATGGTTTTCCGTTAATGTTTTATTAATTTTTTTTTGCGTTAATCGAATTTTTTTCGAAATCGAACGTCCTTCCTCCGCGTGTCGGGGGGGGTGGAAAATTTCCCTTTGATCCTCCCGCTTTTCCACGCGTCTTCGCGTCTTACCCTTCAGCCACCACCACCACCGCCGCCGCTGCTGCTACTACCGCCGATGCATCTTGTTTTGTCTGCTGCTACCACCGGTCCCGTGGTGGTAGTGTTAGTAACGGTGGTGTTGGTGCCGGACGTTTGTCGATACGTGTCATCTTCGACGCACGTTCCTTCTCGCCGTCCACGCGAGCGAAAAAAATTTCATTGAATCTTCGCAAAATCGACCATGACCGACGCCGGCATCCGGGCGCATCCCGGACGTCGCCGTCGCCGCCGCCGCCGTCGTCGTCGTTTTCCCTTTCCTTCGTCGCGGATTATTTTTTCCTCTTTGTTCGCGCTACTCTGCCGGTGGCCATATTCGCGAATTTTCCCCACCCCTTTCGCTTGTAAATAGCCAATGAGTTTTTTACAATTTATTTTTAATGATCCTAGCAGCGGAATCGCGAATCCACTTTCTCGCCCTCTCTCGCTCCTTCTCTCTCGCGCTCGTTCGCCCCGTTGCCATCTACCCCTCCAAAAATTCACACACATTTTCCGTACTCTTTTTGTGTATGTGTATTTATTTTCCCCGGTACATGAAAACGAAAATTTTCCAACTATGTTTATTACGCACAATCATTTCTAAAACGCACCCCCGCTCTCTCTACTTTTAATATTTCATTCATTTCGCACAAAACACGACGACGACGACTACCGACCGACCGACAAATCAACCACCAAAAAAGAGATCATCATCATCATCATCATCGTGCCCGCGTAACGCCGACGACCATCATCATTAATTAATTAATTAATAATTAGCATTGTTAATGCAATTAATTCGAATCGACATTAAGAGCAAGCGAGGAAACTTGCGAAAAACTAAACCGAAACTAAAGTATTAAATTAATCGAGGGGCAAAAAGATTTCTTTTTGCTTTTAAAGAAAAACTCTAAGTCGGCAAAAATTCATTATTCGTCACGCGGAAGGCGATTCGTAAATGAAAAACCAACAGTAACTCGTTTATGTCGTTTATTATTATTATTTTCTCCGATTTGATTTCGGGCAGTTTTTCCAAAACCGAAATGTTTGTGTGAATCACGTGCTCGCTCTCTTTTGTTCCTCTCTTTCGGTCTCTGCTGTTGTTGTTGTTGCTGCTGCTGCTGCTAATAATCGTCGTTGCATTATACCGATTTAGTAAAATAACA
The DNA here is from genome assembly GCA_963695495.1 of Hololepta plana. Lineage (NCBI taxonomy): Eukaryota > Metazoa > Arthropoda > Insecta > Coleoptera > Histeridae > Hololepta > Hololepta plana. The sequence goes on along the minus strand of OY968838.1, from coordinate 2,114,211 downwards.
ATAACAACGAGCGTCTGGAGAGACGTATATTTTTTTGCGAATTATTTCAATAATAATTAGTTATTATTCATTAAATTCTAATAATGTCGCCGAAAGTGTGGAGATTAATTGAGTTTGTTCGCGGTCTCGTCTGTTCATTGTTGCAGTGCAAAGTGGTGAATTAATTAATTTTTTCGTTGCGCCAGTGCCAAATTTGTTCGTAATCGCGATTTTTTTCGATTGCGAACACCAAAGTGATGTGGTTTTAAAATTGATTATGTGCAATTTGCATTTCATCAAAACTCACTGAATGGCAAGTCTTTAATTGTTTTCTGCTCTTCCGAAAAATTAAAGTGTTTTTTATTTAACATTATTTCATTAAATGCTCGCCGCCGCGAAATAATAATTTTATCTTCATTAACGAACTTTTTTTTGCAGGACTGTCGTTTTAATTATTATTTTTATTTAATTTCGGAGAGTTCAGTACAATAAGGTTAATAGTACAAGTATATTTAAATAGATATGACCCCATAGCGAATTAAAAAAAGAAGGAAAATCACTTTCTCGTGCGAATTTTATTGAAAAACAAATTTAAATGTACTCGAAATCGAAAACGAGCCCCGTGATCGATGATTAATTAGTGTTCAAACCGAAGAACGGAGTGCACTTGATTTTAAGCTCGATAATTATCGATAAACTTTTATCGAACCGAAAACTTTCGTACTAATTTAAAATTTTCGTTCTCGATTAATTTGCAGGTGAATAACATTTACGATGGTAGATACACAACATTTTTGCCTGCGTTGGAACAATTACCAAAGCAGCATCACGTCCGCATTCGAGAATCTACGAGATGATGAAGACTTCGTGGACGTCACACTTGCATGTGACGGCAAGAGCTTGAAAGCTCATCGTGTCGTCCTTTCCGCTTGTAGTCCTTATTTTAGGGAGCTGCTCAAGGTGAGTTGTTGTTGTTGTTTGTTAACACGAAGTTTTTGCCCTCTTTCTCTTACGAACGCGAAACACTGATACCTGTTGTTAACGCGAACACGTGTGTTAGTTAGCACGTGTGTAGCGGATGAAGCGAATTAGGTTCTCGATTTCTGTTGATTTTTTCATGCAGAAATTTTGCACGTTAAGTTTAAAGCCTTTTTCTGTCCGTCTCTCTTTCTGTAGCTAAATCCATTAGAAATTCAAAGCAATTCGTTTAAACGACAGACAAACAACAATGTCATATAAATAATGCAATGTAAACGTAAAATGTTTACTAAACTGTTTTGCATTCAATTTATCGCAAAAAAAAATGAAAGAAAACCGAATTATTTGTTTTTATTCGTCTGGTCGCGAATAAAGAGAAAGAAACGCGAGAAGGACGGAAGGAGAGGCAAAAAAAATAATCGCGATTTTTTTATTATTAAACGCTGCGACCTCTTTTAGCGAAGAGTCGTTTTAAATTGTGCAAATTTTTTCCGTCTCCTCCCCATACATTTTTCCGGCATATCCTTCAAACGATTATCCTTCTTCCATTCGCTCCGCGCCAATAGTTCGGTTCTTGCGTTTGTAGAGCGAGCGATGCGTTCTCGATCCATTCGATGTCAATTAATTACCGCCAATTAATTGTTTCCTTTCGACAATTACCCGAAAAGAAGTTTCTTTTCGCACCAGAGAGCGCACTTTTCGAGAGTTCATTTGAGCTTAATGAAGGAACTTTGACAGTGAAACGGTCATAATGATTATTTTTTTCGCCTTTGCAGTCGACTCCCTGCAAACACCCTGTGATAGTACTTCAAGATGTTGCGTGGACGGACCTGCACGCCCTCGTCGAGTTCATTTATCACGGCGAAGTCAACGTGCACCAGCGATCGCTCTCGTCGTTCCTCAAAACGGCCGAAGTGTTGCGGGTCAGCGGGCTCACGCAGCAACACGGCGACGATCGAGAACAGGTAAATGGGCAATGCTACGAGAAATCCGGAAGCTCCGGACGCGGCGCGAACGCCCAGTTTTCGTGTGGTCTAAACGGCGAATGTTTTCTCGTTAAACAGTTGGCACAAGTACAAAGTCTGGTCCGTTTCCAGCAGCCTACGCCGCCGACGTCGAACCACCACCACCACCATCATCATCCGTCGTTCGCGGAGAAGTTGGTCGAGGAGACGTTGTTCTCGTCGCCGACGTCGCCGCCGCACGGCGCCACCGTCAACCAGTTGCTGAGGCGCGCCGCGATGCACAACCGCCGCGAGCGCCGCATGTCCTCCGACCCGGAGAACGAGCAGAAGCGGGCGCGCTCCGACCAGCAGCAATCGCACGTGATCGGCAACAACAACAACAACAACGAGCTGAACCTGTGCCATCCGCAGCAACAACAACAACAACAAGTGTCGCAGCAGCCGCCGTCGTCGCACCTGCCGCCGCAGACGCAACCGGCCGACTTCTCGCCGAGCGCGATGAAAGGCGGCGGCGGCGCGTTAAACTCCGCGTTGAACTCGCTGACGTCGACGCACCAGCACGCGAAGATCGAGGCCGAGGGCAACGGCATCGGGAGCGCGGATCGCGAGGGCTCGCCGTGTTCGCCGTCGCCGCCGGCGGGCAGCAACGCGCGGACGACGTCGTCGTCGACGCACCACCACCACCACCATCAACAACAGCATCACTTAAACGACGAGCACGCGAACATCAAGTCGGAGCCGATGGAGCTGCTGTGCGGCGGCGGGGGCGTCGGCGGGGGCGTCGGCGGCGTCGGGACGGCGCACGACGACCATAGCAACGATTCGACGGATCTGACGGCGACGGACAACGGACCTACGAATCTACCTCAGGGGCCGCACTCCGGGAGCTCCGGCGGCGGCGACCACGACGACCACGACAGCAGCCCGATCGGGCCGTATCTGACGCCGGCGGAGAGCAAACTGTTCGCCAGCACGGCCGGCAGCTTTAACTTCAGCATGGCCGCATTGGCCGCCGATCCGACCGGCCTCGGAGGTTAGTACTTCTTCACTTCGGGGTTTAGTTTCCGTTTTCTTTTTTCTTTTTTTTTTTTAATGAATTTAATCGCTACTAAATATGTGGGGTAACTTACCGATGGTGGTTGGTGCTTTGGGCGTTTTTTGGTTCCCTTTTTCAAATTGCCTTGCTCTGTTGTTGCCGGAATGCTCGATTCGAATTTAACACGATCAACTTTCCTCGCTCTCACTCTCTTTCTCTGTTATTTCTCTCTTTCATTTCCAATTTCTAATCAGTTATGTTGAACATGGCAAGGCAGTTAACTGGTCTGAGTTAACTGCATTTCAACTCAAGTATTATTTTTTCCAGGTCTTAATCAGTCCCTACAGGCGAGCGCAGACAATTTGGCCGGAACATCGCAAGGTAAGATTCGATTGACAGTCTCTATATCTTACATAATTTTTAATATATATAAAAGAGCGATTTTTTGAATTCTTATCTATTTTTTATATATATAAATATTATCATTCATCGCGTCTAATGCGTATATACATATGCAGATAGAGCAATCGGATTTGGGCGCGCTTCGAAGGAAACCGGCCGAAGTTATTTTTTTTTTAATTTTTTGAGTGGAAACTAAATGGCTTCGGTTTCTCGAGAGCGCGGCCCGCTTCCGACCGTCACTAGCGAAAAGCACATGGATTTTCTGTTTATTCGTTTTGTTTTTCTCGATTTTCATTTTTGTTAATAATAATCTTTCAAAGTGACTTTGAGATCGTCGAAAATCCACGTACGTTTCATGTGTAGTAAACTTGTTTCTTTAGCCCGAGAAACGGATTTACTAGAAGGTGTTAAAAAGTTTTCGAATTAAAATTTCGCTTGCGAACGATTCGATACTGAATCAATTCTACCGCGTGTTGTTGCTGGATCGATAATGAAGACTTTGGAAGGAAGTTTTTTGACACCGATGCCCCCCAGCGTCTTTTGGAAATTTTCACGAAAAAAAAAGCTGAATCCTCATAGAGTCGCTCGTTTAACAATGAAGCGGTTTTTTTTTTCGTGAAGCTTTCCAATGGACGCAAGTTAGAAGCAAAGAAAAGAAATAACATCTTCATGTCGGAATGTTTAACATTGTGTTGTGTTGTTCGTTCAGTTGTCCCTGGTCTGTTTTTGTGTTAGTTTGTTTTATTTTTTTTTTAAGTTTCTCATTCTTTAATTGTTGTTAAATTAATGCATATTCAGTTTTCTTCAACGATTTGTTTCTTGCCACTCGAACATGATTTTTTTTAATTTAACTTTAATTAAAACGAAATTATTCTTGTGGGGAAGCCAATATATTACTTTATTTAACTGATCAAAGTAGAAAATACTACATACGACATTTTAATAACATTTAAAATTGAAGAAGGTTTATAAAGTTTAGTAACAAATATATAGAACATAATTATAAAGGTTTCGATTCACTTGACGTGCATCTTTTTTTTCTGAAAATCGTGAATTTGGTTAAAATGTAAAATGGATAAATAATTTGCATACTTCAACCTTATTAGGACACTTCACTAAATTGCAATGCCGTTTCTTTTTAGCCTCAAATGATGCTAACATTTTTATTCCTTCCCTTTTCTCTTCTAAAGGATAATAAAAATAGGAAAACATCGTTTCAGCAATTAATTGTCAAGGAAAATTAATAGGGAAATTTCAAAAATCAACACTTTTCTCCCCATTATCTTCTCATATTCATTCATGAGAATATACGCGTACCAAAATTAATTTCCATGTCCACTTGAGGATATGACTCAATCTCATAATCTTATCTTTAGAACCGATTAAAATTTTCATATTATCCGCGTATCGATTACGTTTTTTTTTTTGCACAAACATTCTGTTATCTCCATTATCCCTATCGAGTAAATCACGAATAGCAATTTGCTTCGAAATTCCTTCTCAAATTCACTTAAATCAATTTTTGTTACAATCATCAAATTGTTATTAATAATAATTGATAATGTTGCTAAATTATATTCTAATTGTTATGAATAAGTGAGATTGACGCTGGGTAAAGCGGTTAGAAATTGGTAATAAACCATGAATTTGCCAGCCCGGCGCATCCACCAGATTTCGTTATACGACTTAACCGCCTTAATCGCTGCGAATGGATCGATTCAAATGTTAGACTTTATAAAATCTTTTGCTTTTCTTCATCCTTTGATTATGTTTAAGGGACTTTGCAAATTTTATGGTGTTGTAAATTTAGTTGAAGTGTCCACGCTGTTAATAATCGTTAGCAAGAAGATTCTAACAACAACAACAAGAAAAGAATATGAGTGATTAATTGCTACAGAGTTGAATACAATTTTTTATTTTGCTTAATATTTTTGCAAAACGAAAAAAAAATAAAACTTGCATTTTGTTGGGAACATATGTACATATTTTGAGAGAGAGAGAGAGAGAGAGAGAAAATGCAAAGAAAATGGACTAGGGTGCTGCTGACAAAGACCTTTCATTTTGGGGTGGAGTATCTTTCTCTTTTTTTGTGTTACTTTTTTCCACATACCCAATGGCTCGTCGGTGTAAAAATCTATATATATATATCAATTGGTTTTTATTTTTGTAATTAGAAAACGATATTGACGATTAGTTAAACTCGTGTATCGCTTTGTTTGAGAAAGAGTTGATTTACAAGGAAAAGTGTCTGTAAAACGTTTTAGGTTAATTTTTCCTTTTGTTAGGCTAAATTTCACACTTTTTTTTTTCTTTTATTTTATTTCTTACTATTTTTAAATCGAATTGTATAGGTACATAGCGTATAAATATATAAAAGTTAGTATTAACCGTTAGGAAGCAGATTTAAACCGATACAGAACGAAAAGTATTTGTTAAATCACGTTAAAAGTTAGGAGAGGAAAGTTCGATTAACGAGACGATCAAAACATTTGCAAAAGATATGAATATGATATTATATAAGTAGGGCGTGTAAATAGCTTAACCGAAAGTGCGGCTAAAAGAGGCTAATATGAAATATGGCCCTTTCTGCCGCCAGGTGTGGATGAGTTCCGATGCCAACCATGCAACAAAAGTCTGTCGTCACTCACGAGGCTCAAGAGGCACATACAGAACGTGCACATGCGGCCGTCCAGAGAGCCAGTGTGCAACATTTGTAAGCGAGTCTACAGCAGTCTGAACTCGCTACGTAATCACAAGAGCATTTACCATCGTAACGTGAAGAATATTAAAACTGAGGACATGATCTCGCCGCATTCGTTCTATCTGTGAAAGTCGACGCGATCATTTCGCGGGAGAATCTCGAAAGAAACGAATTATTAGTTTGAAGAAAAAAAAAAAAAAAGAAACGAAGGAGAATCTAAAAGAAAAGCGCGTTCCCATTGCGATTTGTGAGCGAATAGTAAATCAGCATTATTATTATTATTATTGCCGAAACGGATGATAATTTCGAATTAATTGAATTTGGTTAATAGCGAAATTGCGCCAATTTTGCTCTCTTTCTGACTTGTTTTGTGAAATTTAATTTGCGAAAATTGCTGCAATTTCGCGATTAGAATGACGAATAAGCGTACAAAATAGGCGAAACAGAGGAAAAATACGAGAGAAGGACTTTATACAAAATGTAATTATTAATTCATTGATTAATAAGTAGAGAGAGAGAGAGGAGTGAAACTTTTAATTAACGAATCCGGTGGAGTTTGTTTTTCTTTTAATTTAATACTTTTTTTTTAATTTTTCTGTTATTGTCGGACCGAAAAAGTAGGCATTTTTGGATAGATCCAAATTGAATTTTTCGTTTTTAATTAGCTATTTTCCATCGTTTTTATTTTTGAAATTTGATTTCATTTTTCTTGACCGATGAAACGCCAAAAATGTGCATACTCTTTTATTGGTCTCTCACGCTTTTATTGATCTGTATAGTTGCTTTAATAATATTAATTGATTAATTTTTTTTATTATCTTTTATTGTCTTTTTAAGTCTGCTATATACATATATACACACATATACAAATATAATAATAATATATATACATGAAAGTTAATAGTAAAATATAGCTAGGGAATGAAGGGTTATCTAATTTAATTTTTAATCTTGTTTAATTAAACTTAAATTAAAAAAAAAATATATGAGAGAAAAAGAACGACCAGCATATATACAGAAATAATCGGAGATCAATCCACTAAAAATAAATCCAGAGGAAAACGAAATAATAACAGTAAAATAATAATCACATATAAGAAAAAAAAATATATATATATAACCAAAAGAATTTAAACATGAAAAAGAGCTATGTAGTATAAGACATGCTTGACTGAGGTGTTGTGTATTAGCCGGGGCCTAATACGTGTTGTGTGTTCCCGGTGGGCAGTGCGAAGAATGAGTCTACCACTTCCGGTGACCGCCAGTCATCGATGTGACGTCTGCGGGAAATTGCTGAGCACGAAACTGACGTTGAAAAGACACAAGGAACAGCAACACCTTCAACCTCTCAACAACGCAGTGTGTACGCTTTGCAACAAAGTGTTCCGAACTTTAAACTCACTTAATAACCACAGAAGCATCTACCACCGGAGGCAGAAATAAGTGGCCAAAGAGATTCTTCTATTCACAGTCTTATTATTATTTTCTTATTTTTTTTTTCTTTCCTACTAAACGACGATTCAATTAATTCAAGATATCGAAGATAATAATAATAATCCAATTACGAGAGCGAAAGAAAATATTTAACTTCAAGCGATTTTCAGTTCTTAATTTATTATTATTATTATTAGCTATCGTTACATTACTACTGATTTTCTTTTTTAATCTTAATTTACGCATAATTAATAAACGTCATCATACAATGCGGGCCGGAGCAGAAAAGAAAAGCGTTTTCCTTCGCCGGGAAATCGTCGAACGAAATTTCAATAAACACACAAAGCTACAGAGGAAAGCTCTTTGTGCATCTGTAAGCGATTGTTCAACTAGAAAAAGACACTTTTTAGGCCCCCGCTATTTTAATTAATATCGTCCTCCATAAGAAAACTATCATTCATTAATCGGTTGTTAATTATCACAATACGTTTATGATTAATATAATTACCTTTTAGTTCCGAATTCAAGTTTATTAATTTCTTTTCTCTTGATCACATTTTTTTTTTTGTATTTTATCGTTTCGCATTGTTATCAATCGATCGATCACTATCAACAAACGTCAAGCTGTCTCGTATTGCAAATTCGAAGCAAAAAAAAAACGAAATAAATTGAAACCCGTTAATCTAACAAATAACGCAAAGTTAATTAATTACTTTTAAATGTAACGATGAGTGGCGCACACAGTGGACAGCTGCAATTTAATTAATTTAATTTAATCGATATACAATTATGATTAATCTACTTTGTTTTTTTTTTATTAAGTTATTAATATTTTATGGAATTAGTTCTCATTAATTTAAATGCGAGAGTAAAGCTGAGAGAGATGAAGAGAGAGAGGAAAGAGTGTAGTTAAGCTTATGTTTAATTATTATGTTTTTGGTGAAAGCTTTCTTAATTGGAACACAAACGAATGAAACATTGTTATTAGGTATTGTTATATTGATAGGGTGCGCGAAATTATTTAAGAGAAACGTGGAAGATTCGGTATTATCGCGTCAATTGGTTTTTCCTTTTTTGTTACAAAAAAATTCTGGACTGATTCTGTGATATTTATTTAAATTTAATTAGAGAACAAATTAATCAAAAATTGAATAGATTAGAAACGATTGCACACGAGAAAAACGTTTACACTTGCATTCATTCGTCGAATACTCCGAACGCGTGCGAGACGTATTTAATCTCGACGAAAATAGCGAAATAGTTATTAATGAATTAATCAAAAATTTCGTTCGTAACCGAGCGTGTGATGTTTGCGGCGACGCTTAATTGGCTTTTGGCAATAGTTTTCCGCCCGTTATATATAAGTAAACACTTGTTGATTCATCATCATCGTCACGGTTTTCCCTTTGGAAAATCCCTTTTCTAACACACCCACGTATTATTCTCACACACACGTGTCCAATGAATAATATATATTACACGTTTCCGGTTTAATTCGCGGTCGTTTGAGTAAATTTTAATCGTTTATTGAAGGGTTTTTGGGCAACTTAATAGTTTTGCATAATGGAAATTATAACAAATAATGTGGCCAATTGAAATTAATTCACGTCAAATTTAATTTATCAGCTGTTTCGCAATTCTTGAGTGAAAATTTTAATGATTGTGCCAATTTATTGCTCAATTGTCGAGTTGTTCGGAATGAATCGAGTGTAAAGTTTCATATCCAAAAGTCTTCCGTCGTTCGTTTGTTTTTTTTATTCTTGAATTTCTTTTTAAATAATTTCCTAAACGAAAAACGATTGTAAAATTATGATTAATGAGTGTACGACAGAGAAAGATTATTGTTTTTACAAATGGGTGAAAGGGACACATCTTCCATTAATTAGTTAATCAATTTGTTTATAACAAATATTCGCACATACGAGAACTGTACGTTTTCTTTAAGTTAATATCTAATTTTTTCCCTTTAATTATTCTATAGTACATACATATTTTATAATTTATTATATAACACATACACATTATTAAATTAATAATTAAGAGGATTAATTAATATAATAATACTTGTACATATATACAATATATAAATAGTACTATACGATAGATGAGGCGACGATGAGGAGCGAAAATGTTGAGGAAGATTGTTTTTATTTTGTTTCTTTCAAAGAAGAGTTAATCATTATTTTTCATGGACGTGAGTTGAAATTCTCAAGGACTGACGATGCTAGGATAGAGATGTGTTATTATTATTATTATTTCGATGAGAGGCCAGGACTTTTTTTTTTCTTAATTTCCCCCCTTGAATTCATTTAGAAGGAATTAAATTGATAAAGACTGAAAAACTAATCTTGCAAAAGCAAAATAACGAAAATGAGAGAATTTAAATTACATATTTAGAAAACGAGAATTAAACGAAATTTTTTACACGATAAGACTGGATAAATTATAATACTAATTAGTAAACGAAGAAACAGCGGATTATCAAAAAAGTACCAGCGATTGATTCGTATACGTTAGAGGGAACTGTTGGCTTTTCTTCTTTTTGTTTGTGATTTTTATTTTTTTATTTGGCTTTGTTCCAGTTTTCTTTTATGGAGTGATATTTTTCTTAAATATTATCGGTATTAGATAAAATCATCCCACGTTTGGCATTATATATTTTTAAAGGTCTTTATGGGCTAATAGGATACGTTAAAAAAATACACGAAAGAGTTGCGAAAAGTTGTTCGAAAATCAAAGACTGAGATCAAATCATTTTTTTTTTTTTGAAATAATATGAATTTAAACTATTAAAGATTATTATTATTAATTAATTGAGAAATTTATATAGATATATAGATATAAATAAATTGTTTTTTCTTCTTCTTTAACTATTATTAACTGATTTGTTTAATTATATTATTATTATTAATTTTAAAGAAATTTACTTCTAATCATTTCACCGATCAATTTTCAAATCGCCGATCGTTGTTTCGGACCGAACGATTGAATTCCGGCAAAGAAACGATTCAAGACGACCAGAATTATTGCGAAAAGGTTTCAAATTGGCAACCCCCGCCCCCCAACCCCCGGTTTTTTTTTAAATTCTATTTCTTCGTTTAAATTTCGTCCTGTGTAGAATTTCTCACCCCTATTTTTTTCTTCGTTTTATATTAGTTTATAGTTTTTTTTCCTTTTATTATTATTTTTTTTAATTATGATTTTTTTTTATTTTGCATTTGAGCATGTTCATGTTGTTTGATGCAATATATATATATATATTTAAATAAATTTGAAAAAAAAATAAACAAATATATATATAAATAATATATATTTATATTTTATGTACTGTTGTATAACCTTTATTTATGTTCAAATATATTTTTACATTGGCGAGCAGCTTGGGTTTTATTTCGCTTATATTAGTACAGAGCCTCTCCCCCATCTGAACAGGTCTCACACGGGATGTGTTGCCACCAGGAGATGATGTACCGTCGATGAACGTATAGTCGAGTCTATCTCTAAAAAAAAAAAAAAAAAACGAAAAGAAAACGAGAATAAATGTACACAGAAACTTTGCTAAAACGAACCGGGCTCTCGAACTCGCATATAATAGTAATCTAAATATTATTTCTAGTCTTTCTCTTTTCGCACGTCGTCGTCCTCGTCGAAGACGACGACAATCGTTTGTTAGTAATTAGTCGATTTATTTATTTTGATTAATCTCTGCGCCTTGGCGAACGCACTTACGCGTAACGTATTTAGGGGGCGTCACTGACGGGGAGGGGGGGGGGGGCGGGCAGAAGACAGGAACCGCGTCGCTCGCGTTTTATTCATTTCGAAACGATGTTTCCAAGTTTCGAAGGCAAGACAGACGAAAGTCGGGGGCAAAAAGAAAACGTAGGGAAAAGGGCGAAAAGAACAGTTGCCCGCCCCCCCTCCCCCCGCGCCCCCGTTCCCCCGCGGACAGTCAAAGTAGGGAAGTAGGGGTTGTTCAGAGGTCGCGTAGAGTTTAGCGCGCGAGCAAAAGAGATGCGAACGAAAAAAAAAGCAAAAAGCAAAAAAAAAAAAGAGCAAAAAGTGGGTCCTCTGCTGGTGGCAAGAGAACACGTGCGCGGACCAGACCTAGAGAGCGAGCTTGGTTTTGCTGTTGCAGGGGCGTCCCCCAAGAAGGTGTTCACGTGCCAGCTGTGCGGTAAGGTGTTGTGCTCTAAGGCGTCCCTGAAGCGGCACATCGCGGACAAGCACGCGGAACGTCAGGAGGAGTACCGTTGCGTCATCTGCGAGCGCGTGTACTGCTCCCGGAACTCGCTGATGACGCACATCTACACCTACCACAAGTCCCGACCCGGAGACATCGACATTAAGTTCTTTTAGCCTCCCCGCTCCCCAGGTACACACACACACACACGCAGACACACACACCAGCAAACGCAAACGACCCGTGTCTCTCTCCCGCTCGCTTGTTATTATTTATTTCTCTTTTGAGTTGCTTCTCTGTGTTGGGTTGTGCGCTGGCATGATGTGATGATGATGGTGTGGGCGCCCGGGGCCCCCAGGTCTGAGACCGCGTGATGTTGCAGGCGCCGTCAGGATGCCGCCGCCGACGTCCGGTGGTATCAACGAGCCGCAGGAGTGCCCCTACTGTCGCCGCACCTTCAGCTGCTACTACTCGCTGAAGCGGCACTTCCAGGACAAGCACGAACAGTCGGACACGCTGTACGTGTGCGAGTTCTGCCATCGGCGCTACCGCACCAAGAACTCGCTGACGACGCACAAGAGCCTGCAACACCGCGGCTCCAGCGGCATGCTCAAGCGGCTGCTCAAGACCACCGCCATCAAGAGCGTGCTGGGGCCGCAGCCGCCGCCGCCCCGTCTCCAGTGACTCCAACCACAAGTACAAATGCCACAGTAGTAGATAAACAACGATCGCTTCTGCGTTCGTTCAATTACGATCGATTCACGATTGCAACGTCACCGTAGCATTTTATTTTATTTTTTTCTTTACGATTTTTAACAATTTTTGCGCGCGTGCGAAATTGCACTTTGCAATGCGAACGTCAAATTAACCCAAAAGGAAAAATCACACTCTAATATTGGCCAGTTTCACTCTTTACCCATTCAGCAGCAGACGAATGTTCTCGCAAAAAAGCACAAAAGCTCCGGGAGACTTCGGACTCACGAGTACAGATTCAAAGTCCATATCTAACTAAAGTACATATCAACAAGTGACAAAAAAGAACAATCGTTTACGAAGAGATTGAAATGCTGTGCCAATATAAATTCAGGAATTTTTTCCATCTACTTACACGTTTCTTTTTTTCATTAACTGAAACGGAGATTTGCGTTTACGTCGTTTAATGCCGTTTAAATCAGATTAGTTGAATGCAAATGATCGGTGTGCTGTTGTTGTTGTTGTTTTCGTTTCTTTGTTTTCGAAAGAGCGAAATTTCAGGCCGCAACGGGAAAAGCTCAATTGAATCGACCAAAATTAATTATTATTACGTGATCGGTGGTAAGCTCAAATTTTGCAGTGTTTGGCGAAATCGCGACGAATGAATGGGCCCGAAGTTTCGTTCTGCGCGGCGTGTGATTCGCTCATATCAGGTAATTTTAATCGGGATTTAAAAGGAGGAAAGCACGAATCGGTTAGACGACATTCCCAGTTGAAACTGTGATTTTCTTGCACGCTATCATTGTCCTCTTCACGTTTTGTCGAACGCTCAAAAACGACGGTTTTCATCCATTTTATTCGTTGTCGAAAAGGAAATACGGCGAACGCCCCAAGAGATGATTAAAAAGCGTTTCTCTTTTGCTGAGACCATCGAAGTCGCGAATTCTACACACGATCGAATTTTTTCCTTTGTCAAATTGCATATTTTTCGGTTGTTCTCATATTTTTCGTTTTCTAATCAGTAGGAAAAACAACACAAAAATAATAATCAACTGCCTTGCCTTCTATGGTAGGAGTACAAATTTTTCGAGATTTAAGAGACGATATTTTTCACAAATATTATTGATAATAATGTTCAAAGCGTAAAATAAAAGTAAAGAACAAAAAAATAGATTATATTCTCTATATGTGTGTGCGTATTATTAATAAAGAAAAACTAATGATAAATTAATAGAAGATATTTTAAATTTGAGAAATATACGAAAAAAGAGAAAGCACAAAAAAATCAATTTCGATTTTCATTCATTTTTAAATGGTAAAATTTAGCGAACCGTCACTGTGTTCTAAAAGTACCAATAATAATGCTAAAAATACAGAGTTTTTCCCGTACGATAATTAATCGCGCGAAATAACGAAACAAAACACAGGAATCAAACTATCCTTTCAAATTAACGTTCAACAATTAATAAGAAACAAACGTACCTGAATTAGAGAGAGTACTTTTTCTCGGTGTCTTTTAATTAGTATTTAATAAATATCAAGAGTTTCGTCGGAATTAAATATATACAGTTGGCAGTTGCAAAATGATTTTAAAAAATGTGCGCAAAGTCCGAACAATGGCGTTAATCGTGCTTGTGAATGAGATTCAAATGATGATGGTAAATTATTTTCCAACATGATGATGATAAATATTACTTTGGATTTTAACCAAACGTTGTATAAATCTTTAAACAAAATCAAGCAATATCGACTTTAGCTTTAAGAGGAATTTAAGAAATTGAAAAAGATTTAATTGCTTAATGTTCGATAACGATTGGAAACGATTTCTTCGTACTTTTTATCATTTAAGTGAAAATAACCGGAACAAAATATAAGTAAGAGTCGCTAAAGGGGGGTGCATCCAAGGAAAGGAAAAAAATTAATAACTCGAGCCGGATGGGACGCTGCGTTATTAAGGGCGAAATGACTTTTCCTCTTTTTCTAATTACCTATTATTAACTTTTATTATTTACATTTTGTACATAACTAAATATATTTTATTATTATTGTTTTATATTTTATACATTGAAAATGAACACGTTTCTTAAAAAAAAACAAGAAAACTGTGCCGCTGAGATAAACGTCCGTAAACGTCTATGGGCACCCAAAAAAATTAAACAGTTATTTTTCAAAAATTTCGTTTTCTGAAAGCAGAAAGATTCGTGTTGACTTAATAACGATACATGTACATGTATTTATGTTAATTAATTATTAAAGAAAAAATAGGGAAAAAACTACCAAAAAAAAAAGATTTTCGATATCATTAAACTAAAAAAAAAAAGGAATACGAATGCAATTAACGATTTTAAACTGATTAAGGATAATTTTAATGAAATTAAAATTAAAAAATAAAACTTGTGCTAGTGTAGCTAGGGAACAGGTTAGCTGTGAGAGTTTCACAAGTACATATCTTTCCAGGGTTCAATTGTTGTATATAATAATGTGCCAATTTCTCTCGATAATGCATCAACATTTTGATTAGTTTTTACGATTCAAGTCTATTTATATTTAGAGAATTAATCATTAATTAATTTAACTGTAGATAATCGACTTTGCGGGAGACCGATTTGTCTAGTGATTTCGACGCTGGATGAGGAACTCGTCGATCGAACGGCTATTTGCTGTTAAAATCGCACCCGCAGAATGATTCCTTTCTAATTAACGCTAATTACTATTAGCATCTCTACTTAACGAACGATTTACCTCAACGGCATCTTCTAATACTTCTTCTACTTCTTCAACGAAGGGCAGCTCAGGAGCATTCAATTGATTGGAGCTTTGAGAAAAGTTTTAACGAACACAAACTCTTCCATCTACTTATTTACCACTTTACCTCAAGAGATTCGATACCTCAACCGCTAATAGCCTTCAACGTAAAGATTTCGACGATCGACTACTTATTTAATCGTTAATACCTCGGAGCTTCGGAGGAATCATTCTCTCGACGCGGTTTTATTCGTAACTAGACTTCTTGCTTAATTATCACGTGCCAAAACTAAACTTTCAACGAGGAGATCCGTTCGATTGGCAGTTCCTCTTTTTCTTTTATTAATTAATTTGCACCGGGCGTGAATAATATATAAAACGAAAGCCCTTCTCAAGATTAGTGACAGGAATCTGTTTCGAGGATTTCCAAAGGGACGTATTCGGTGAGGACAAGATTCTTTTAGTGCTGTGAGACTTTAAACGAAGAATTACGTCAGCTTTAGATTTTTCCTGTTTTTTTCTGTTTTCGGATTTTCTTTTTGTGATACGGTCGAACCAAAGCCATAACGAAATTGCGTTTCTTTCTCTCGTTTTCTCTTCATTGCATTTCGGTCGGAATTTAGTTTTAAGTTTTAGGAAATTGCTTGAAAAGTAAGGAATATATGCAAAATTTTACACAAAAGAAAATATTTACATTTAAAATAAAGATGAAATGGAAAATTAGTAAGTGATGAAGTCAAAAGTTATTTTTTTAATCGTGCCATTATTTAAGAAAGAACAAAAAAAGGAGAATAATGAAATTTTTTATTAATAAACTATTAAATGGATGGGACATTAAAATGTCAATAAGATTGTGTTATTATAATATAAAATTAGGTATATATTATTAATGATAATTCATTGAATTAAAGTAAACAAGATATATTAATATTTAAATGAAAAAAAAATGGGAAAAAAAGTAATAGCTAATAAATTCGATTTGATTATTCGTAATAAAGAAAAAAAAAGGAAAGCGGACTAGGTTGTAAGTGATGGTAGTTAATTAACTTAACAATTATTAGAAGCAAGTTAAGAGAGAACCTCGAAAAGGATGACGAGAGTAATATAAGTAAAAAGGAAAATATTTAGGAATTAATTACTTAATAGTAATTGATAAGATTAAGGATTATTATCGATGGTTTGTTATCTATCAAGCATATCTCTATTCATGCCAAGAGTTAAGAATAAATGAAAAATAGATTACGTATATATCAAATATGAATGAGAAACTCAACGTTTTCTCACATTTTTCTTTCTTTTTCGTGCAAATCAATTTTGCGAAATTCGTGTATAAAACGGACGATGATAATTAAATTTATTAATATTAACAAAATTAATGAGGATATCAATTCGACAGTATTAATATTTGTACCTAAAGGTAGCGGTTTAGATATTTTATAAGATTATTGAAAATAAAACTAAAATTCCTAAAAAAATGAATAAATACAAAATTATTATATACGATTTAAAGGTAATAATAACGAAAAAAAGAAGTAAAAAAATTATCTTTACTATATCTTTTGGTATATATTCGACGATATTTGGGCCTGAAAATAATAAATGAAATTATATGAAAAGTAGATTTTGTTACCAAATGATTAAAGATTTTTTAATGAGGATATAAATAAAAATTGAATTGATAATTATTAACGAAAAATTGGCGTGTAATAGAATAGTGTCTGTTCTGTATATTTGTGTAATCACTTAAGGACGATTTATGGATTTATAAAGTCAATTTACGATTTTCCACGTTCATTTCGATTCTCTTTCCCGGCTTAAAGTTAACATTTAATTGATAATCGTTAAACACATTTTTTGCACATAATAAATGTAATTAATTGTTATTGACAGCTTATTAATAACGGATATTTTTTTGAATAATATGTTTGATAGAGATTTAAGTCGTCTTGGACCGTTTCTTGCGATGAAAATGTTATTATTGTAACTTGTTTAATTCACTAATTATGATTATCCATTGTAAATTGACTTTACAGTAATTTGATCGAATGATGATGATGTATGAAGCGTTTAAGAGAGAAAGTAATTAAAATATGCCGCAAATATGAAAGCATTGCTCCCGTGTTGTGTAACAGAGTGGTTTAAAGGAAGTTCAAAGAAGAAAATGTTAGCTCCCATTTACTGCCACCCTCTCATAGAGTTTATTTTCGAATTTTCATTTTTGCTTTTCCATTATCAACAATACGCAACAAGATGCCTTGATACAGTACAACACAGAGTTTTTTAAAACTAATTAAAAGAGAACTCAAAGACATTACAAACAAATAAATATGAATGAAACATACAAATCTTACTGTTATACCTCAATACTCAAGTAAACAAAAATAAAATAAACCAGATGTACTTATATTGTATTGTAGTAGCATAATAAGAACAAGATTACAAAATAAGTGGTGAAGTTGATGAATGACAAAATAGGAATCGTTCACAATTTAAATATCTGTTAAGAAAATAGTATTTCTGTTCGAGCTATATCGCTTTTTAAAGAAAATGTCTCTTACATTCATCTTCTTTCTATTTTTAAATGTAATTAATTGATGCATCATCATTAAATGATTAACGATTATTACGTATGTTCTGTTGCTGTTTCCTTGGCGGAATTATTATCACTGCGTCGTTATTTAATTATAAACGTGCAAAATTGACCAACGAATTTGCTAAAAACCCCCACTTTGTATATATTAAAATTATGATAATGATAGGGAAATAGTGAAGGAAAAGCGAAATTGTAA
The DNA here is from genome assembly GCA_963695495.1 of Hololepta plana. Taxonomy (NCBI): domain Eukaryota; kingdom Metazoa; phylum Arthropoda; class Insecta; order Coleoptera; family Histeridae; genus Hololepta; species Hololepta plana. The sequence goes on along the minus strand of OY968838.1, from coordinate 2,096,309 downwards.
ATATTAGTTATTAGATTTTAACAAATTGTGAATGGTTCTAAACCAATTTCTTAATTAATTTCAATTGAATGCATTACATATCGAGTTTATGTTTTCTTTTTTTTTTGTTGTAAACTTTATTATGGAGCCAAGGAAATAGCAACAAGAATAAATCAAATCAAAATGTTATTTAAATAATTAAACATACACACGAAAACAAAAAAATTGATATGTGGGATACATGTTTATTAATTATTCTCCCTCATTTTTCTCATAATATTGCAAAAAATTCCATATTGTTTTTTTTCCACTGATAAACAATAAAAAAGTTAATAAAAATACGATAATTATTCTTTATTTAGTATGTACTCATAAACAAATTATATATGTAATTATGAAAGAATTGATCGAGAATGGAAGGATAAAATGTTGAAAATAAGTTGAAAGGACGAGCAGAGAATAAAGAGAAAGACGAGATTGTTATGTAAATATTAATTTAATTCTTATTGAATGATATCAAGAGAAAGGGAAGTAATGAAAAAATAATAATAATGATTCTTTTTATTTTCGTTTATTATTATTATTATAATTGTCTGTTCGCAATTGTATCATGCTGGAGGCTTTCGAGGGATCATAAAATACATAATTTTACTTTATTAATTTGCAGCTACGAATTTATTTAAATAGAATTTTAAGCAAACATGAATAAATAATAATAAGGGAAAAAAGAAACGAGAAAATAATGCTTCCACATTATTTAGGATTTATCAATTTTTTTTTATTTAAATTTTTATTATTATTATTATTAAGGATAACTTTTTTGTTATTTGAAGAAAACTTATGAATATATTATCATATGATTGTTGGTGTAATAAAATCATTAAAATTGATATTATCTGGATTTTAATTCTTATCCTTATCCAATGAAAATTCCTCAAAAATTACATCATCGATTTATTTTATTTTTTTATCCTAATACTCTAAGCATTGGAAGGCATTGCGAGGCCCTTGAAAAGATAAAGTTAATCTCAACAAAGGGTTTTGAATTTAAATTTTCCAAGAAAAGCGCAGTTAAGTTGGCTGCAATTAAATGGAAAATTATATGAGTATATAGGCAACCAAGCTTTCGTCAATTTAAATTTTCATTATTCCTTTTTACTATGTAAAGATTGTGGAATTTATTAAAAGTTACATATAATTTAGACGTTTTCTTTCAGAAAATGCTGCTAATTTAAAGGAATTTGCAATTTATTTCGTTAATACTTTAATAGTGAATTACATAATCGAATTGTTGGCAATGCTACACTTTGACATCTGGTCGACTGTTTGATATAAATTTTATTCGACATCAAAGTATTTACGAACTGTTGAAATAATGTCACGAAACAAGCAAATAGTAAGTATATAGAGTTTAATTAATTGCTAAAATGATTGGAAATAATGGAAATCACTTAAAAACCATAAATTGAAGTTTTTAAGTATAAAATAACCTACAAAGCAAAATTCCCTGTATAGGATGACACACGTATTTTTTCACGAAACTATCTTTTTGTTTTAATTAGCCTTCATAATTGTATTTTCTGTTCATTCTTCGCTTTTCTCATTTTAGCTATTACGGATCCAATCCTCCGAAGGAACTAAACGTATCGAAATATCGAAAACGGATACAACTTGCCAATTATTTGAAAAGGTTCACGATGCATTTGAATTAGACAGTTATGCATTCACTTTGTACAAGAGCAAGAATAACAAAGATGAAATTGCCAGTAGCAAGTCGAGGACCATATTGGGTGTTGGTCTAAATCATGGTGATATGATATACATGGCATCATTGAATGGTGCTGTAATTTTTCCAAAATCATCTGCCTCTGTACATGTATGACTAATGCATATGACCAACCTAAGAGAATGAATGCACTAATTAGTCATTCCATTATTTTTAGAATTCATCACCTGCTGGTGAACCAGCTGAACCAGTTCCATCGACAAGCAAATCTTTCACATCATCTGTTAATGCAGGCCGTCCATCAAGCAGTGCGTCAGTGGGCAACAGGGCTATGTCTTTTGTTGAGGATGAAGTAGACATACTGCTCCACAAGGAGGATGGCAAAATTGAAAGATATCGTGATGAAAAATTGTACGTCATGACACTCTATTTGATAGAGAACAAATAATCAGATGGGGATCTTTTTTAGATGTCGCCACGTTTCTAATGCCCGTTGCGTTCATTGTTCAGCTTTAGAGCCTTACGACGAGGCTTACTTGAAAGAGCAAAAGATCAAGCATCTCTCCTTTCATTCCTATCTAAGGAAAATGACGTCGGGCGTGGATCGTGGCAAATTTTTGGCATTAGAAGACATTTCCTGTCGCATCCGTAACGGATGTAAAGATCATCCACCTTGGCCAAGAGGCATATGCTCAAAGTGCCAACCAAACGCTATCACTTTAAATAGGCAGGTAAGACGTGGATATTATCACCCAGCATTACTTGCCTATTACATGTAAAATGTACGTTATTATTTTAGATTTACCGTCACGTTGATAACGTAACGTTCGAGAATACAAGTTTGGTCGAAAGGTTTCTTAATTATTGGCGCACGACCGGACATCAAAGAATTGGACTTTTGTACGGAAAATACGAAATTTCCACTGACGTGCCTTTAGGTGAATGACTATTTGCCTGTTCCTCTAGAGAAATTTGCACTAATTCCATGCGTAACCGTTTTTTAGGTATTCGAGCAAAAGTAGTAGCTATTTACGAACCACCTCAGGAAAGTACTAGAGACTCGGTGCGCTTACTGCCGGACGATAAAGGAGAACTGGCGGACAATTTAGCTCAATCGTTAGGCTTAACGAAAGTGGGATGGATTTTCACCGATTTACTTCCAGACGACGTGCAAAAGGGCACGGTCAAGCACACGCGAAACGTGTCGTCGTACTTCTTGTCCGCGCAGGAATGCATCATGAGCGGCTACTATCAGAATTTGCATCCCAATCCGTGCCGTTACGCATCGAGCGGCACGTTCGGTTCGAAATTCGTTACCATTTGCGTTACCGGTACGAATTATTATCCGCAACATATCGAATCTACGATACACGTTGTTTTCGTTTCTTGTCGCAGGCGATAAAACGAATCAGGTGCACATGGAAGGATATCAAGTGTCTAATCAATGCATGGCCCTAGTGAGAGATCATTGTCTTCTACCCACGAAGGATGCGCCCGAATTGGGATACGTTAGGGAATCGACTGACAAACAATACGTGCCGGACGTTTATTATAAGGTAAGAAACAATTTCAATTTCCTTCTTATTGTGCGCTGTTAAAATTTGCCGTTTGCTAACGTTGAACGTTCTTCAAATGAAACAAACAATTCATGTTCTGCGGAAAGTCGTTTATTTTGAAATTCTCTATCGTGTGGGTGGTTAGGTACTCAGTTATCACAAAAATTAGTCAAGGTAACAAGGCACAGACACCACTGGCGTCTACGTTGAATTCGCAAATATTTCATTATTTTCGGGGGGAAATAGCGAACATAAAGCGCGAGTTGCAAGAGAAAAATGAAAAGACGTTCGATGCGTTTCTCACGTTCTCGTTCTCGTAATTATTTTCCTTTTTCTAACTCTAAATATATTTATAACACATCGATTTTTTTTTTCACTTAATTTTAATCTAATTTATATTTGCGTCAATGCAATTGCAATTAATTGTTACAATTTCAAGTATCATAACACAATTCGTATTATATTAGCGGATTTGTTTATTAGAAATTATCCCTTATACGTGTATAAAACAATCTTATTGGAATACATATTTTGATTACATGAAATTATTGGGCAAATTTCAATTTGCAAACAGGAAATCATCGATCGTTAACAACAATTGCTTTGATATGTCGCGACTAAAAATATTTCGAATGTGTAATTAGATTGTTGCAAATTTTTCACGCACACACAGAGAGGTGTTTGCAAATTTGTTTCGAGGAGATTCGTTACCTGAAAGGCCCGATAATTTCCATACGAAATTGAAGCATTTAATTCGATTCTCTCTTCGTTTCTAAATCTACTTGAATTTTCCACTTTATTCACGAAACGTTTAAACCTACTTGAATGACATCGATTTCTTTTGCATTTAACACCGATAACATCGATTTTCAACGATTTAATTCCTGTAAACAGACTTAATTATTAATATTTCTAACCGAAGAAGGTCTGCAATGTTTCTAGGCTCTTTCGTTAATTGGATTGTGATTGAATTAAAAAGAAACAAAACTTTCCCTAATTCATTTCGAAATGATTTATTTCCTTGTTGTTAACACAAAATCCTCTTAATTTCGGCCATCGTCGACATTCAAAAACGAAATATTTTTATTAATAAATAATCGAATCTAAACTACATCGCATTTAAGAAAAACTACGTGCTTTCATTTTTCGAATTCAACAATCTTATAAAATCTCCATCGTAAACAAAATTAATGTCTTTAATCACTTTTTACACCGTTCGCGAAAAAATTATCCCTTTTTTTTTTCGTCGCAAAATTCAGATTATTCTTCCCTTAACCGCATAAAATTCAGATTGTCTCGTTTGGGAGCATTGGAAAACTAAACTAGTCAGCTGCTATTGTGCTAAATTAAAAGAATTCGTGAAATTTATTCGCAAGAAATCGTACAAAATGCAAAAAAAAGTTACTGAATCGCGCGATTACTGCTATTGGTCCCTTTGGTTTCGTTTTCTAATACCAAGGATTTTTATAAATGCTTCAGCGGAAATTTTCGATTGCAAAATTTCGTCGAGACGAAAAACAAATGATAAACGCTTGCAATTCAAAGGTTCCCTCCGTGTTTATTTCGTATGTATTTTCGTTTACGATTAAAAAAATAATTCAAATAAATAATCCGTGTGGTGTTTAAAACAAATTATAATTCTTACACTTTAACATTAAGGGCCTTCTTTACAAATGGTAAATCGGTTCGTGGCTCGCAATTCTCATGCATTTGTGTTTACGAGTCAATTGATCTTTTCCTTGTCGATAACGAAAGAACATCGAGTATGAGAATCGCGAGCCGAAGATACATAAATATTACATTCGAGACTTCTGTAAAAGAATGAATGACGAAAGTTTTCAACAACAATCAATCCTGGAATCGCAATTTCGCATCAAGATTTCTTTTTCAAAGAATTATAATAATTACAATTTTTAATCGTTTATAATTATAAATATATTTCGCTAATTCGTGTTTTTTTTGTGTATGTGCAAATACGTGCGCTGGTCGTTCATTTCTTTTAAATTTAAAATTATTCGATTTTTACCGACTTACAAAAATATATCGTTTTCTTCTTCGTCATCTATTCAATTTTTCGTTCAAATAGTGTAAACGCTATTAATTCTTCGGTTTCTCTGGTTAATAATTAAAAAAATATTACGCTCTACTACAATATACAATTCGATGATATTCTGTTCATCAAGGAAACAAAAAGAATTAAATAGGCCTCATCGTTCAACGAAAAACAGAACTTGATTAGAAACAGATTAAATACAATTCTTTTACATTATTATTTTTTTGTTAATCGATCCTTAATTTATTTTGTAATTCGCTTTCGTTCGATTCTTAATTTAATTTTTACCGGGGGATGATGACGAGTGTTTAATTTACAATTATAATTCGCATAATTTTTTACTATTTTCTTTTCTTTTTTTAATAAATATCGATTCAATTCAAAAACGTTTTGCGGACGATCGAGCAAAATAAACGCAATTTTATTTCGTACGTATTATTTAAACGAGCTCCGTTACTTAATTATCTCCCTTAAAAATTAACTTCTTCGGCGATTCGCTAAAACGTGTCCATCGACGGACGGAATCGGCCAATATAAGAGAAAAACTAAAGCTAAATTAATAACTAAATGTATGTATAAAAAAAGAACGACTTATTATTTAAACAAAAGGAAAATTAATATAATTAATTAGAGAACAAAAAAACGCAATAATAAAACTAAAAACTAAACTAGATCCGTTATTTTTTTTCCGTTAACGACTTAAATAATTAGAAAAAGAATCGTCTCGCTTTATTTAAATTCATGTTTAAAGATTTCGCTAAGAAAGTTCAATCGTTTTTTTAACACCGGCCAGAAACAACGCGACATCGCAATTAACTAATTAGAAAGAAACGACATTTAAAAGCTATTTATCAATCTCAATATCGATTTAATTATTTTACACATATTAAACTTCCCTTTTTAAGTTCGTTAAGCGACTTGGTTTCATTTAAATGAATTGAACGGAATATTATTTATTATCGAAAATATTATACGATCCATCCCTGAAAAATTCATCTTTTTTATATACTTTACGATTCGGCACGTGTATTTTAATTATTTCTTTCGATGCTGCTGCTGCTATCTCCATACGATACGAAAATATAGTTTTATTATCATTTTAACATTAACTTTTATACGGAATTCGATAGAAGCTACTTAAGACGGTTCCCTCATTTAAACGATATCTCACCTTTCGTTCTCTCGCTAATCCCTATAAGTTAAACTAAGTTGAACTCTACTACGCAAAAGCTACATTTACAATAACATCTAAAAATTTGTACGGTCAATTTGTTGTTAATAATTTTTCTTTTAAGCTAAATCTCATATATTTCCTTTTCTCTCTTTCCATCTTCGTTCGTCGTCACGAGGATCGCGTACGAGATTCAATTTTGCACGCGTTCGATATCGCCGCAATCGAATTATAATTTACCGCATTTCGCGATCAGTATGTTCTTCGTCGGTTTGCCGGTCGTGTCGCCGTACGTGCTGATCTTCTCGACTAACTCTAAACCTTCGACGACGTGACCGAAAATACCCGTAAAACCGCGCATCTCCTGCAATATGATGCGGAACTGCGAACCGACCATGCCGAGATTGTCGTGACGTTTCTGCGTGCGTCTCATGCCGACCGTGCCGCGTACGGCCAACAGTTTCGTGTCGTCCGGCAGGAAGAACGATTCCTCGAAGATCGAACGGCCGCCGCGGCCGTTGTTCAATTCGAAATCGCCGGTGATCACGCTCTCGCCCTCCCAACATTGGAATATTGCACAGCCCCTGTAGCCCATGCCCGCCTCCCCCGTCGACAGCACGGCAAAATTCTTTGCCATCTTCGGCGCGACGTCCGCACGCACCTCGATCACGATCCGGCCGAGCATCGTGCCGTTCACCTCGATATTGAAATAGTACAACGGGCACGCGTTCGACGGATTGCGCGGCATCTGCGGCGAGTGCAACATCACGTTGCTGCCGCCGCCGCCACCGTCCTGATACGGCGGCACCGACGACGACGACTTCGACGTCAGCATCAGATGGGCGGTCGTCTGCGGTCCGCTGTTGTACGTCGACGGCGCCGGCGTCGTCGCCAGCGTTTGTATCGCGTTGTGATTGTGATGGTGATAGTCGATGTTGCCGTTGACCGTTTGCTGCTGTTGTTTGGCGATCACGTGTCGCGAATACAATTGTGACATGCAGTAATTGGCGAGGAACAAGATCGGGTTCTGGTGTGCGGTGGGCAGTACGCGCGAATTGCCCGGGAACGGCGCCTCGCCGTTGTGTATGTTGCTGAGCGCTTGCTTAAGTAGCTGAAAGTCGAACACGATGGTCGCGTTGCGGATGAGATCGTCCAATTGGCATTGCAGGTACATTTCTTGGAAACGCAACTGTAACCGCTGCTTCTCGACGTTCAACGTCGTGTACAGCGCGTGCACGTCGCTCAGCGAGTCGACCAGCGACAGATTCAAACGCGCTTTGGCCAATTGCTCGCGCGTCTCGTTCAGTTCGTGGTGCGACGCGTTATTGGCGAGATCGGCTTCGACGTGCGTCTTCAGCGTGACGCACGCCTCTAGTATCTTCAACAGGAACTCGCGCTGTTGCACCGCCAGCCGCTGGATCTCGGTCAGCATCTTGTTCATCGCGGCCAAATCGATTTGCAGTTCGGCCACCAGCTGATCTTTGGCCTCGTTCTGCGACTTGATCTGGTGATTGGAATGCTCGCTGGTGGCCGCGCACGCCCGACACAACGCCGAACCGCAACTGTTGCACCACAACGCCAACGGCATCGCGTGCGTGTGGCAATTCTCCGAGATCACCTTCGTCGCCGACGGTTTCGGATCGGGCGGCGGCGGCAACGGCGACTGCTGCTGCTTGCCGCCCAGCTTCATCTGCGAGAAGTTTTGCGCGAGGCACAGCACGGGCCCGTACGTCGGCAACGATTCCGGGCCCATCTCGCCCAGTTCGGTGCGCTTCCAACAGTGGACGCAATACAATTCCTGTCCCTTGTTCAACGTCGTCCGTATGCATTGCAAGCAGAAATAGTGTTTGCACGACAACAATTTCGGACTTTGTTCGGCATCGTTGAACTTTTGCTTACAGTAACCGCACAGCATTAGCTCCTCTAATTCCGGTATTATGGAGTCCATTGCTGAAAATAAGTGGTCCGGTTTATTTCGAATCGAATCGTGTTTGCATGGGATTTTGCGAAGGATTCGCACAAAAAAAAATAGTGGAATTTATTATTCACTAAAAATACACTCGAACGATGAGTAACCGAGAGAACGAGTGTGTGTGTGTGAGCGCGCGTGTTAGTGTGGAGAGCCCCAAAATAATCGCGACCCATTCATAACGGCGATTGATTGACAAGCACATGCATTCGAAATTTATGTATAATATTAAATCGTTACGATTCCTCACCGATCGTTTATGTTTTCGCGCGTTTAATTGCCATCTACTTACAGCCAACGCGCGAAGTCGCACACTCTCTCGCTTCGATCGTTGTTTGCACGTGGTTTTTTTGTTCGTTCGTTTAACGATTCACACGCTTCTTACGCTCTTGTTGTAAATTAATTAATCGACTTATGGCGTGTGTTTGCCGCCAAACGCTATTTTAAAAATCGACAAGTTGCCTAGTAACTGCTACCTGTGATAACGTCAGAACGAGCAAATATCAACATTAAATTTTTTTGTTGCGGCGTACGTTAATCAAATTAACTCGGTCTTTGTACGAAAGCGAGCTTCTCACACCGAAGAAGCGAGAACAAACGACGCACACACATACACAGACACACAGAGAGCCAAAAAAAGCGGAAAAAAAACATGAATCCTATGAACTGCCTAATTAACAACGAACCTCTTACCATTTGTTCACGTCGATGATTATTATTGCACAGCCTTTTATATAAATTATTAATATTTTATTCTAACTCGCTAGTTTATATTGTATCGGTTTGCGCTGATAAAACGTTCGGCAACGAGTTTATTGTGGAAACTTCGATTTCCTCTCCTTTTTTTTTCTTTCGTTTCTCCTTTTTCCCCCTTCGTTATATTTTGTACTCTTATAACGGTTGATGATACGGGCACGTCAACCGGAGGACTGCTTCTGGTCCGGCGCTCTTTGTTACATAATTGGATTTTGTTGTCGACAACATTGACGGAATTACGTGAATGAATATAGTTGTTTATTGTGAACGACAACAACAACGAAAAGAAAAAAAAACAACTCCGAAAAATCTTCTATTCTACTGGTCGCTTGCTTATTTTAACGATGTGCCACATCATGTTGTCGGACTATCTGCGACTGTCTAACGCACTCGTCTGAATTGTGCGCCGCAAGCGTGCTCATTAAATCGTTTTTAGTCGATAACTTCATATGGAAGCCAAACTGTGCAGCCAAATTCAAATGTATAATCAATACTTGCCGCTCACACTTACACACAAACATATACACACCCACACAACATACCATTTCTAATATTTTCATCATTATTTTTCCGTTTTATTTTATTTTATTTTTTTTTTAGGAGAAGGATTCGTACGGAAACGAGATATCGAAAATTGCGCGTCCGCTACCGGTCGAATATTTGCTGGTCGACGTACCGGCCTCCGCACCGTTAACGCCGCAATACACGTTCAATCCGTTGACGAGCAAGGAGCCGTTCCCGATCGAGAATCGTTTGATCGACGGCCAATTGCAGGACATCGGCGCTCTATCCGTTTACCTGTCGCAGTTCGGCGCGTCGCAATTCTTGGAGGCGATCAGCGACTTCCATTTGTTGCTCTACATCGCCACGATGGACATGCTACCGATGAAGGAGTACATGGCGCCGTTGTTGGAAGCGGTCCGCGACAGGGACGCGGACGCGGCGTTAGATTGGTCAAAGTCCGAGCATTGGGCGACGATCGAACTGATCGCCAAGACCGGCACGTCGCCGAGAAGCTCTAGGTTCATTTCTTCTGTTCGCGTTGTCGCAAACGCTGAAAATCTAATTTTTCGTTCGATATTTCAGGGCGAACAGCGTGGCGAGCGGTCACGTCTCCGACGACGCCGGCCCGTCGTCGAACGAGCCGTGGACGTGTTTGATGTGCACCTACTTGAACACGCCGAACGTATCGAATTGCGAGATGTGCGACACGCCGCACATCGTCGAATAATCGGATGTTGTTGATCATCTCTTTCATCCCGATCTATCTCCACTTTTTCGTTTGCGTTTATTTAAAAGAAATATTTATTATCGATGTTCCAGACATGATTATTCGTCGAATGGTTTGGAGTAAAAGCTGGAAAGAAGCATTCTTTTGATTTGTTAGGTACGATTAGAAAAAGAGCCGCTTAGTTTTAGGTTTTCCATTCAGCAAGCAGATGTATTACTTGGGTTCGTTTGGAGTGCCCAAAAAATTGCCACGGCTAATTAACTGGATGGATAATAAAGTGATGCGTCTACTTGTGCGAATTAACATTGTAACAACAAACGTGGTCAAAAAGTATGTGTCGACCTCCAACATTCGATATTAATACATACATACATATATTTTTCTAAATTATACAGTTGTTTAATTTTATAAATAGCGCCGATTTTTAATGCGCTTTTATTAATCAACGAGTTATAATCATATTATTAATTATAATCAAGTAAAGCGTAAGACAAAGTAACGGTTTAAACAGAAAACGCGTGCTTCTCTGTAAATAAAATTTGAAGAATAAATTAGTATGTGTATTAGGAATTTAATCATTGATACTCCTGTTCTTTTGTACTCGGTTCTTTTATATTAAAATGTCTTGTATGGTTTACGAAGTACTCAAGCACGGCTGTATTAATCGACACGTTTAATTTTAAATGTACGGTGGTATGAAAAATTAAATAAAAATCGTTTGAAAATAATGAACCCCGACGATCTTTGTTCGTTCGTCGAATAAATTCACTTTATTTCTGGTTGTCGTTTTTTCGGTTTTTTTTTATTATTATCATCAATTTATAATTATTTATATATACAAAAAAGCACAGCGTGCGCTAAAAAATAAAGTGTTCAAATTAATATGAGACCACGGTACCTCATGTTGGTTTAAATAAAAAAACAAATTGAAAAATAAGGCTTAAAAAGCGTGGTCATTAAGATTTGAACAATTCTTTATCCAAACTCTGAAGAGACTTTCCACTTTTTTTTACAAAGAAAAAGCGAACGTATAAAGCACATCCTGCACTATCCAACTATAGCCGCGTTAATGGGCCAATATTATTATCAGTTAATTAATAATAAACCTTATTTTTTAATAAACGAATATCGTAAATCTTTTTTTTTTTTGCATTTTCACACAATTTTTGCATTCGCTTTGAAATGAAACAATCATATTCACTAAAAGAAAGAAAAGTAACTAACGCTAGATAATTAAACTGCTTGTTAATTAAATCAAGAAGAAACAATTACAAAAAATCACAAAACGTCGAATTCGATTCGACGAATTAACAAAACTGAGAAACGATGTCTTTAACGCGGGCTTTCGATTAATGTCTTCGTAAATAAATGATTACAAACAAACATTTATGCGTTAGAAATGAATAGAATTCTTTCTACTCCACGCACACATAAATATGTATATAGATATATATAAATCCTATTTAAATTAGTGGTCTTAAATACTTAAAAAATATATATTCACTATTATAGAATAATTTGCTAACCATATTGCCACTTATGTAATAATTCTTTGCCTTTTTAATTATTTTAACCCTTCTTTGATATAGTTTTTCCTTTTCAAACAACATTTAAGAAACGCTTCATAAGGGGCCAGTGAAATTTGTAAAATGATATGAAACTGGCGGATTGATTACGAAACAGAAAGAAAATCGAATTACGAACGAGATGGCAACGTTAATCCAGACATTAATTTACGAATGTACAGTTACAATTAACGAATGAAACTCATTAATTCCTCGACGCGCATCGATCAAATTAAACTAAATTCGACAAAACAAACTAGAAAGTAATCAAAACCTTTTTTTTGTTGGTTTTCTTTTCGAGTTATATATGTTGCATAATTCTTATATACGGGAACTATTCTTCTAAGTTAAGTAAATAAAATATGAATTTCTCGCCGATCCTCACGAACATGTGTATGAGCACGACGGTGCCGAACATGAGCTGATAACGACAACATTGCGGCTCGATCGAAGCGAAAACATTGCCGATGAGCAACGTGATCTCCAAGCCTCAGTCGGTTCGTTGCGTTAGCGGCGGATATTCTTGGTCGTCGTTGAACTGAAAGCCGCCTTTCGGCGGCGATTCCGTTGCCGCCGCCATTTCCCGATACTTTTCCGAGTCTATAACGGAAGAACGCATCAATTAATCGGCACTTGGGAGAAATCGATCGATTTAGTTTATAGCTGTTGTTTGTCTAAGCAAAGAACTTGCATCATTATTAATTTAACTGTTACCATCGGTTTAAAAAATCAAATAATCCAGTATAAGGAGGGATTTACGATGGAATATTTTGAAAATTGCTCATCGCAAACGAAAATCCATCCTTACAATTCGCATTAAAAATTAAGCCAATTTTAATGTTTATCCGCGTCAATGTCGTCGCGCGAAATACGATCCGCAAATTGAAAATCGCGATCGTATATGCGTCGCAACGATTCAACGGGATAAATTAGAAAAGCGGAGTAAAATAATTGAAAAATAAAAAACAAAGAAAGAGAAATTTGCACACAAGTAAAATAAAACCCACTGGACGAATGCCATAGGTAAGAAAACATGATTATTACAGAACGTTTCAGTTTTTCCTTTTTTGTCATTCTGTAAAATACGGAACTATCATGAAAATGAAAACGATGTGTGAACGATGCAGAAAATTAATAAGTTCGCTAAAAAGCATTCTGAAGGATCTTTAATACGAATACCAAAGATCTTCCCGAGTGTACAAAATTAAACGAATTAACTGGATTGGTAACACAAAAAGAAACGGTACACAAATTTATAGATTTTAACTTGTGCAATATTTTCCCTTTAATTACCGTTTAAGTTTGAAATAAATTTAACTTTTTAATATTCTGTCTTATCAAAAAAACTACAGATTTCGATCACTTACCCATTGCGTCAAAAATTTAAAGATAAATGATTTTTAAACGTAAAAATCGACAACAGTGGATCAATCGTCTTTTACTTAAACTTTTTATTTAACCTAAATGAAGAAAGAAGCGATACTTTGGAAGAAACCTAGAAAGAATAATTATTTAACAAAAATTAACGAAAACAAAAAGCCGTTAAAATCTTCATAAATTTGCATACTTTAAATTAAAAATTAAATTAATCAATTCGCAATACGTGATGGACAAATAATGCTGATCATGATGAGTGACCTACGATGATGATAATGATTGGCATTGATTAAATGCGTTTTGTTAATGTCTAAGCAATCTTATGTATCGTTTCTCGATTAATTCGTCAAATTGGCAAAAATCTACGACAAACAAACGAAATGCATGCAAAAATTAACGAAACAAAACAATAAATAAGATCGTCGATTAAAGTAACATCACACAAGAAAAGCAAAGCTTGCAATAAATGGGGTAAAACGGTGTTGATGGCGGCGGCGATGGATGATGATTTTTCAATGGGAATTTGGACGATAATTAAAATAATAAACTTTGATTAAAAAATAAAAATAAATAAATCGACGGTTAAATTATTTACAGAGTGATTATTTTTTCAGTACCTGACATCTGCCCAGCGGGGTTGCCTTTGAGGATGCCTGCGTAGGTACCTAGTATTGCCGAGCCTTGCAAGTAACAGAGAAAAACTAAAGTGGATGCGGACACAAATTTTGTTTTTAAAAATGATTAAGGACCGGGATCAACTTCCAATAACACCCCCAATTTTTCTTTAATTAATAGCGATTAAATTTCACCAAACCCACCCTTCAATAACGAATCGCCAATTATTACTCTTATTGCAATTTTCCCCCAATTTACAAAAATAACGCGTAATTTCGCAAAACAAAAGCCGAAATATTTCCTTTAAGTTTGTATGGATGAAAGTAAAAAAGTGGAGAAAGGATGCGCATAAACTAAATAAAAGGGTAAATGTATGGCACTTAAATTCGCGAGTAGACCGTATCGATCACGATCACTCGCATTCAACATTAATTGCCACTTATTTTTTGCAAGACGATAATCGCACCGGTAAAAATCGTGGAATCGAAATTAGAATTAAAAAAAGGGCAAACAACAATAAAAAACGATGTATAAATTAATTAGCAAGTGAACTCCAACAATTAATGGTAGTGAGAGAAACGCGGCGGGGCACGGCCAACAATTACATTTATATTAGTTTCGTAATCATTTCGATCAAACGGTTGTTATTTGTAAAAAATCAAATCGAAAATCCGCTTTGTTATTGCGTTCAGTGAATCGTTACCTCCGTCTGGATTGATCGGTTGCGGCTCGGACCGATGCGAACCGTCCGTTTGCGACGTTTCGTCCGGCCGACCGTCCAATCTGTGCTGCTTGTATAAAGTCAGATCGCCGCCTTCGTTACCGTCCATGTTATAAACGTACAAATAGCCATCCTCCGAAGCCACCAGTAAACGCAGTTGATTTTGAATGCTAAAAAACAAATTCCAACTTTAAACGCGTTGTCGCGAGCGGGAGGATTGATTAAAATAGCGAGTTCAATTCCCCCTTACACCGTGATCGCGATAATGTTTCTAACGCCGGAGAACGGTAAATGTGCGGTGATGAACGCTCGTCCCTGATTGAAAACGTCCGTCACTTGCGTCGGCAAGTAATTCGTTAAATAGTTCATCCAGCCGCTGTCGTCGACGCTCTTCCGTGGACTGAAAAGGATGACAAGGATTAAGAATTTTCTAAGATCGTGCCGTTTCCTTTACCTTTCCTTTGGTTCTTCCAACTTGAACACGTGCACCGTTTCCGTATTGCTGCTGCAAGCCAAATACTGATTGCACATACTGAACGACAGACACGATATGGCGACGCAACGTTTGACGCCGCGTCGAAATTCGTACAATTTCGAACCGTCCAACACGGAGAAGACGCGTATGACGGTGCCTTTCTCCGATGCGGTCGCTATCCTTTGACCGTTCGGACTGAATGCCAACGCCGCCAGCGGGCTATCGTGCGCCGGTATCATCGTTTTCGCGTGCTAACACGGCAAAGAGTTTAGATTAGATCGTTGTGCGAATGCAAAAAGGCGAGAGGCGATCATTACCAAATTGGTGGCATCGAAAATTTGTACTTCGCCAATCGTCGCCGAGCCGGGATAAGCCAAATAACAATTCTCGCTGTTTATGCTTAGGGCGCACAAACCTTGCGGATTAGGGGGGGTGTCTCTTATCGTGTGTAAAACTTTCATGTCCCTTATGTTGTGAATGTAAAGGCTCTCTTCCAAACATACCACCAAGCGGGCTCTAAGGGGAAAAACGAGATTAGAAAGTACGGAACACAAAAGGTTGCACAGATGCGAACAATCCGCACAAACGAATGGAATTGCAGAGGGATTTCCGAAAAGGTCCTCTTTCTCTACCTGTTCAATTTCACGCCCAGTATGGTGTTTGAATAGGAATAGTTGCATATCTCGGTGCCTTTCTTAAAATGGCAAACCTTCAATTTCCTGGGAGCCGTTAGAGAGACGATCGCCACCAAACTACTGCTGAACAATCGTTCTATCAGCCATGTGTCCTCTGTGCCATTACTGTAAATCTGGTCTAGGGTGTCTACCCCATTTAACGAGTACAATCTGTAGCCTGACTTATTGCCAACTGCCAACGATCTGGAAACATATTTATAAAAAATTACTAAACAGTATATAATAATTAATTAATTCATTGTGTTTCTAGGGGAGTTACGACATTGACCTTTTACAAAAAAAAAATTCATCATCGTGTAGCTGTTTGCAATTTGTACTTATTCGCAGGGAAATTCGTTTGCGGGGTGCTCTTAATGCAATTTCCAGTCGATTTCGTTATACGAAATTAAACATTGCACAACAAATTGGTTTATGATAAATAATTAATGCAATGACTCAACTTCTCTTCGTTTCTTTTTCTGTGTGCATACTTTTATACGCTTTGTTTATGTTATCGTAATAATTATTATTACGAGCCCATATTACCAAATTATCAATTGACAACAATGTACGTTAATTAAAACGCAACTGGTGCATAAGAGCAACAAGAAGAATGATTAGGATTGTGGATTTAAAGCAAGACAAACAGCTGATTACTTCATAATATTAACGCTGTTAAGTCGATTATCATATGTAAATAAATACACATAAGATCGGTGTCATTGAGGATCCTTTCTCTTTTTCGTCTGATATTGCAAAAACATTCGTTTATGTGTTTTTTTTGCCATGCACAAATAAACAAATAGAAAATGTACATTCGTATGATGATGATGGCGTTTATTTTTGCAATATACGAAACGCAAACATGTAAGTAATAAAAGGTAAAAAGGGAAGCAAAAAAGCGGATATACTTACGTGCAATCTTGATTGAAATTCACAAATAAACTACGCGAATTGCCAGAATCTGTCGAATTATTTGTGCTGTTCATGAGTCCGTTTTTAATGATTGATTACGTTCGATTTCGTCTTTCCTTTTTTGCCCTTCGAAGTCTTTTTTCTTCGCTGACGATTGACGACGACGTTGTTGTTGTTGTTCAACAAACAAAACTACAAACTGCACTAAATTTTCGTTAGTAAATTATTAAACCGTTGCTGCCTTTCAACACAAAGAGCGACCTTGACGAAATAATAAATTTTTTCTCGCTGGCTTATAACAACATCAACAACCAACCTAAACTACTACTTCCATATTGTATTGACTGTTGTGTACCGAACGAACAGCTGATATGTGTTAAAAACTCAACTGGGACGATCGAGTTATGACAAAAAAAAGTAAATGCCAGGAGCAAGCAACAGCAGCGCCTTGTATAACATGAAAATATTAACAGTAATAATAATGATGCTGATGATCAAATATAAACGCGATGTGTAGGTGTTGGTGGTTATTTTCTTCTTATTTTATTTAATTTTTTAAAATTATTTCTCACCCAAATATTCCCCTCGTTTATATATCGCGAATGTCTACAAATCACTACAAAACAAAAACGTAATTTTTCTAATGACGCAAAATTGATATGATGATCAACAAAATACAAAATTAAATCGAACAGTTTCGAAAAACTCGTCGCAAATTATTACGCAAAAAAAGTTTGTCGGACAATGATATCATCAGATTCTCAATTCTTGCTTATCAATTGGATGTAAAACGAACAACAGTATGATAATTGATAATTATTGTTGTTTACGAAAAGGAAAATAATTAATTTTAGCTGAATGGTAAATCAGGAGCAATTAACATTTTTCCCCAAAATAATACGATAACGTTATCGAAAATCTTATTTGTTTTAAACAGTCAATAAACTAAGAAAGAATGTAACTCACTTTTTCAAAAATGTGAATAAACTTAGTGAAATCGTTGCAAATAATTCGTATTTTACAGTTTTTACTAGCTTGTAACGTTGGTTGTTCATAAAAATTGAAAAAATGTCTGTCGATAAATCAGTTTCCTGCGGCAAAGAAAATTGGAAAAATACAACTAATTTCAGTCGATTTAATTTGGTTTTTCCTCTTGATGAGGTTATAAGATTAAATAAATCAATTTATTTGCTCGATTAAAATGTCGAAAAGGAAATTTTTCGATAATGTGCAAAATAAGAGTTACAAAAGTGCTAGGACGGAGAATGTGAAAAAGCACTCGTTGGATTCGGACGAAGAAGACAATAACGATGATGAAAATAATGTTTTGCACGAAGACGATATCGAAGGCGAAGAGGAAGGTGTCAGCAGGCAAGAAGGCGATATAAAGATGACGGCGTTTAATATGGAAGAGGAAAAGGAGTTAGGACACTTTGATAAGCAAGGGCACTTCATATGGACTAACGAGAAAGAAGTCAGAGACAACTGGTTGGATAACATTGAATGGGAGAAGATTGCGCCAAAAAAATACAATTTGGTTGATGGTGACGATGTTAAAGGTTTGGGTGAAAGTGACTCTGATAATGACGAAGAAGAGGTAAACGAGATAGAGACATATAAGAAAATAATTACTTATATGAAACCAAATGAATCGATAAACAAAGCTTTACGTAGATTAGGTGGAAAGAATAGTAAATTGTCAAGTGTGGAAAGGTTGAAATTGAAGAAAGCTGGTCTTTTAAATAACAACAAAGATGTTACAGATTTAACAGAATTGGCTAACAAACTTCTGACAACAGGGAATATGAATATTTACCAGGAAACTTATGAGAATGTGAAGAATATTATTGATAAACACGAGAAGAAATGTAAAGCCCCTGAATTGGATATGTATGCAGATGATTTTGAAGAATCTGAGAGGAGCAAATTAAATGTGGATGTTCAAGAGGGAAGCTCTCAAACAAGCACCGTACCTGACAATGCATTGAAATGGTTCTTTAAATGGGATCAACATAAAGACGAGATTGAAGGCCCTTTCGACACAATGCAAATGTACAAGTGGTCAAAAGAGGGCCATTTCAAAACCGGCGTTTGGGTGAGGAAAAATAATGAAGACACCAATTTCTATTCATCAAATCGAATAGACTTTGAATTGTATTTATAATCATTTTGCATAGAAATAACTTTTAATAAAAAAACTATTTTTTTTTAATTCAAGAAAATTTATTTTTTTAAATTTGTATCATCATAATTTATTTCACCTAGTTTAACATATTTAATTTGAAAATCACGTATTTTCCACAATCTGAATTGAATAGTTGTTTATGTACCTAGGGCGCGAAATGTGATACTTTGGTGCTTGAGAACGTTTTTTTGTTGTGGTAGCCTGTCGGCTATCGCCGCGACAAAAAAACATTCTCAAGCATCAAAGTATCACTTCGCGCCCGAGGTACATAAATACCTATTTTACCTTTTTAATAATAATACATAAACACTTTTTCATTTAAACTATTTGAAACGTACATTGTTGTTCCTGCGATAATTATTAATCCGGCGAATGCGGTAGGGCGGTACTGAAATACGGTGCCGACGTTTTGACTAGTAGCGTATGGCAAACGTCGCAAACTTTCGATTGCCTTTCGTTCGGACCGCTTTTAACTGTGTGCGATAAACATTGCACGCAAAATATGTGACCGCAATGTCGACAGTGTTGCTTCTTTTTGCCGGTACCGAACGGTGTCTTACAAGATTGACACTCTTCGACGTCTTCCTCGTATTGCCATCTTACTTCCGATTCGGAAGCGCGTATTTTCTCTAATTCGACCTACAACAAATAGTTTTACTTTTGCAAGCAAAGTGCGTTTAAAATAACGTACCTGCAAGTTTTGTGACAACTTTACGAAATCTTGTTGAACAACTTCGCTATTATCTAGCTGCTTCTGTAGCACCATCGTTTTATTCTTCAGTTCAATGAAATTCGTTTCTATGTTCGTCTTCTCCTCGTTCAATTTCGTTACTAACTTATCCAATTCCAACGTTCTCTCCTCCAATTTCGCATATCTGTTCTTGAGGTCGTCATATTTACGTGTATTGATTGCCTTTTCTCGTTCGGCAATCATTTTCTCTCTCCTAAAAAAAAATTAACGAGCGTTAGAGAAATAAGCTAAAGATAGCGCGCATTTTATCTACCGCAATATATCTATTTCTCTGCTATATTGCTGTTGTTCCTCCTGCAATTTATCATTGAGTAGAGCAATATCGGATCTGAGTATGTCTGAATTTTCTTCAGCCGATTCTTTTGCTATTTTAGCTATAATCAATGCTTCGTGTTTATTCAACACCAATTCTTGTAGTTCCTAAAAGACAAAGAGACGAATGATTTAAAAGTGCATAGCCAAAAGTAATTGGTCCAATTACGTCTACAGTGTCTGGTAAATTGATGACTTCGTCCTGTAACTGTTCAGACGATTCGCTATATTTCCCAACAAGATAATCATTCTCGTTTTGCAATCTAAAATGCAAACAAACAATTAATTGTAAAACAATGGGTAAATTTGAACGAACTGTTGTATTTCACTTCGAATCTGTTCGCGCTCTTCGGTCAACGTGCCCAGATTCGTGAAGATTTCCTTGCACGTTTCTTGGAAAGCCTGATGCAATTCTTTCAAAACCTGTTCGACGCGATCTATCTTCGTTGTTACATCGGCGACGAAGACTTTATGTTCTTCCCGTTTCTCGTTCCATTTCTCCTCCATTTCCTTCCGAAATCCAATCTCCTTTATTAAATCCTCCTTACTTTTAGCGGCAGTCTTTTCGGCAGCAATTACTTTAGCATTCAATTGTCGAACCATTTCTTGTTCTTTCACCAATTCCGCTTCGTAATTACAACACATATCACAGATTCTTTTGGAATTCTCCACGTCCGCATTTTGACCATCTGAAACTTCTACTACATCAGTATTTGACTCCTGCTCCTACAAAATTATGCGTTGATTTGTAAAGGTGGATTCATACATACATTTGTATTGTAAGTTTATGTACCTGTTGTTCAGGGAAATGCCCACACTGTCTACATTTTTGCAATTTCTCATCCGTACTCCGTAATTTATCTTTGAGCACCTTGATTTCTTCTTCCAAAGCACTGTATAGAGATTGGACAACTTCTGTGTCTTCTTGATCCTTTAACGTTGCCATTCAAATGTTATTAATGATTTGTTATTTTCCCATTGTACTTACTCTTAATTCATCTGAACTTTCTTGTGTGGAAAAAGCATCTAACCTCTTAACAATCTTCTTAGTTACAGCACTTAATACAACACTAGGTGCTAAACTTGATGTCTCCTGAATGGGATTTTGTTGTTGATTTGCAATAAGCTTCGCCTTTTCCACTTTTAATTCTGAAATCTCTCTCTGCAAGTCATAGATGAAAGCATGCAGTTTGGTAATTTCATTATCAAATTTTGACTTTGATGTGGAAGATTGTTCGACAGTTTCTAGAAGGAATTGAATATTTCAAATTAAGAACATTCCAATTATGAGTTTTAAATACCATAAACAATAGTTTGCCAGGATGCAATCTCCTCGGCTTTTCTTCGCTCAATTTCTAAATTTGATTCTAATTTCAAATCAGCCACAACCAGTTGACTCTTCAATTCATCCAAATGTGTCTTTAATGTTACAATTTCCTCTTTCAGCTTATTATTCTCCTCTTCTTTCTGATTTAATTCCACTATAACAACAACAACAAAAGAGATTATTTAACTTAACATTCTCCTTAGATTCAAATACAAAACTACTATAAGACCTTCTTTATGCAAATACAGTTCTTTCATTTTGGCACGTTGTTGATCAAACTGGGCACGTAATTTCGTAGTTTCTTTCTCAATATATGTATTCAATTCGTCGCCTGTTCGGAAAATATAATTTCATATTAATAAAAAGGTACAATCATTGTTTAAATGAAGCACACCTGGTTCACCTATGTTACTATTATTAATCTCCATTGTGTTAGGATATATGGTACACAATACTATTAATTAATAGCATCGAATAAATAATAAGCAAAGATTAGAAGGGTAAAATTTGTACGTGCACCACCACTCTATGAACCACAGTTTATGAAACTTGCAGCAGTTCCTTCTCGACCATTAAGCGCGCGTTGATTGAAATTTTTGAAATAGATTTATAATTAATATGAAAATACAACAATTACGATTATGGCACACTACATGGATACTCAAAGAAAAAGATACTGGTAAGCATTTTTAGTTTTTACTTCGTTTTTAAACTGTAAGAATGGAAACATTATGAAAATTCTTAAAAATACGCGTCAGGTTTTTCGCCGCAGAAAACAAGGGCACGCACTTGTAAAATAATTATTTTCTTGCTCTTGAAGTGTCCATTACACAATAAGAAGGATTGTTTTATCAGCAACAATAAAGGACTCAACATGATTAACACGACCGTGTCGTAATCATAAACCGTAATTGTTGTATTTTTAACTTTAATTAAAAACCTTATTGAAAATTTTCAATCAGCGCGCGCTTTTGGTTGAGAAGGAACTTTGCAACTTGACACACTGTGGTTCATAGAGTAGTGGTGCACGTATGCATAACCTCCCCTATTTTAGCAATATAAGAGGGGATACTCCCAGCTGATCGACTCCGATGTAAACAAACTGTCTTACGTCTCCTTCTTTGACAAATACCTTATCCAGGACATGGGCAATTCTAGCGATACGTCTCGCTTTCGGAGTTACGAATACGCTCAATAATAAAGGATAATCGGAATTATTGTTGTTGATGACTAAATCGATACGAATATGTGGAAGAAAATTGGCAACGTTACACGGTTTCTGATTACGAATACTCATTAAGTTAATTACTTTTTGAAACTTTATTCGTACTTCCAACTTTCGATTTAATTTACAAAATTAATTCTGAACAATTAAACTTCAATAAAACGCGCATGCTGTGACGCCTGGAATTCAAATTAGAAATACCTAATTCGTGTTCATTTATTAAATCAATTTAATTAACTACATACGTAGAGGTGTAATTTTATAGCAAAATCGACAGCATTTCATTAGACAATAAGTTAATTCAATAAAAATGGACAAGAGATATTGTATGAACAAATTCTTATCAATCATCTCAAATCCTATAGGACATACAAAAGCTAATTAAACCTTCTAGTGTATCGTAGAAATTATGTTAAGATGCTTTGAAATTAATTATTTATTACCTTAAGTAGTATACGCAAAGCCTTATCATCAATTTTTTGTTGTTCTGAAGGAACCTCTGAAAATTTTCTTCACCAAATTTCTTCAATTTTTTATTAGGCCTTGTTTATGTATCTATTTCAAACATTACATTTGTTCATTAATTTTTTCAAGCTCTATATCTTTAATTACATAAATTAATCTTTTAGTTCGTACTTTCATCCAAAAATTATTTTCAACAGCACGATAGATTCCTCTCGAGGAATATAAAGCCATATTAATAATTAATAACTTAGTTTCTAGTTAAAAGAACCTTTATCATCTGTATTTGCTCAAAACGGTCTTCATTCAAAAGAGAAGCAATCGTATTTTGAGAAGGGACTTTTACCTAGAACGTCTTCATAGTTTTGTAAGGTATTTCCTTTGAATTTTATCTTTCATATTAGAAGTTTAGTTTTGGATTTTTCTTTAGACACCTTTTAGTATTTCTAAAGATCTGTTGTCTTCGAAATATGTACCTGGCTAGCATAATGGCAATATTAGTATTTTTTTTGTAATTAATTTGAATTTCATTCAATTGCGCGCAAATACATTTAAAATAATTGAAATAATATTTCGAATTAATTTTCAATGTAAGCAACCAACTTCACTCATTCGCATCAAACCACTGTCACTTTTGCTTCTTTTTGACAAATTGTAAATTGCAATACCAAACATTACGAAGATACTTTCTTGAGTTTACACTATTATTGGAATTACACAGGCATTGAGTTGCAAAATGAGTGGTTCAAATTCAAAACCGACTATAACTCGCGTGCAACTAAGTGCTGTAATCAATTCTGGTGGGAGTCATAAGGATCAAGCAGAAAAGTGAGGATTGATTTCAACAAACCCTTTCTCAACTAAACAGAGGTTTATTTCAGGTATAGAGCTATTCTCGATTCGGTTCTAACGTCATCGGGAAGCGAACTGATCGAATGTTTGCAAATTTTCATTGAAGCCAGTAAGTATCTTCCTATTAAGGAAGTGCCAAATCAATGATATGCCATCAAATTTTTAGTTGTCAACGAGAATGTAAGCTTGGTGATATCAAGGCAAATATTAACTGATATAAGTAACCATTTAATGAAACTACCAGATGACATATCAAAAGCTGTGTCTCATTATACACTTGATAAAGTGCAGCCAAGAGTAATTTCTTTCGAGGAGCAAGTTGCCAGTATCAGGCAGCATTTATCTGAAATATATGAGAGAGTCCAAAATTGGAGAGAGGCAGCATCTGTATTAGTAGGAATACCACTCGAAACAGGTCAAAAGTATGTTTGCATTTCGTAATCACTTATAAACATTGTGTTTCTGATTAATTTAATTGTTGCCCTTTACAGGCAATATTCAAATGATTACAAGCTGGAAACATACTTAAAAATAGCCCGGCTCTATTTGGAAGACGACGATCCTGTACAAGCGGAAGCGTTCATTAGTAGGGCATCGATATTACAAGCGGATACTAAAAACGAACAGTTACAAATTTATTACAAAGTCTGTTATGCTCGCGTTTTGGATTACAGACGAAAGTTCATCGAGGCAGCGCAGAGATATAACGAATTGTCTTACAGGAACATAATTCACGACGACGAACGAATGACTGCACTGAAGAACGCACTCATTTGCACGGTATTAGCATCGGCTGGCCAGCAGAGATCGAGAATGTTGGCGACTTTGTTTAAAGACGAGAGATGCCAACATTTGCCAGCCGTTTCGATACTAGAGAAAATGTATTTGGATAGAATCATTAGGAGGTGCGAACTGAAAGAATTCGAAGCGTTATTGCAGCCGCATCAAAAGGCGAGCACCATCGATGGATCGACGATATTGGATCGGGCCGTAATCGAACACAATTTACTATCGGCCAGTAAACTGTATAATAACATTACTTTCGAAGAATTGGGCGCACTTTTAGAGATCCAACCCATGAAGGCGGAAAAGATAGCGAGCCAAATGATTACCGAAAGCAGAATGAATGGTTACATTGATCAAATCGATTCCATTGTTCATTTTGAAAGTATGTCTTAATTAATTTTCGTTTAAATAACATTAATTATTTTATTTTTAGCTAGAGAAACTCTGCCACAATGGGACAAGCAAATTCAATCGCTTTGTTATCAGGTCAATTCGATTATCGAAAGCATTTCGAAGGCGGAACCGGATTGGATTGTTAAAGTGATGGAAGAACAAATGGTCTCCTAAATAAATTCAGTATCATTATTTAAATATAATCAGTTTGTGGAAATAAAATAACAATGCAATCTCTTGTAATTTGTGTGTGTTGTATTTTTTTAATCATTATAATACTTAACATTCATATCATACTGAAAGGAAATTTAGCGTTAAAACTTAGATAAAATTGTTCCTATTTCCATCTTGTATCAGTTACAAAGCAAAACGACTCGAATCCAATTAAGCCATGCATGTAATTAATCGGCATGGACATTGATCTACTTTGATAAAAGATACTTAAAATTGTTTCCTCATAGTTTAGTTTGTAACCATTGAAGATGAAAATCGTTTGTTATTTTGCAAATATTATATTAGCCAAGTACCATTAATTAGAAGAAGAGTAGTATCGCTGTAAAAATCATTCGAAACTGGTACACATTTTTATTCTAAAACAAAATGAGCTGTATAATAATATCTACAACAGCAGATGTACAGTATGGATTCTAACGTTCACAAGGTTGGGTTGGATAAAATAGAGCTTATGCTTCCAATTCCAATGCTAAACCTATCTTATGACCGCCACTGTTGAAGTTCTTGCCGTCGATGAGAGTGGACAAAGTTAATGTGATACCTGTATGTGCACAGAGAAAGTATCGAGATTAATCTCTCATCATATCATCGATGCGAGTAAAGTAACAGAGAAATTACCGTCTCTTAAACGTTGCTGATATCCCAAACCGATTTGGCTTGCGTTATTGACTTTGGCGCGGAGCGACGCGTCCTTGTCTAGGTCGTATTTGGCGCCGATGCCGAATCTCGTGTTGTTGCTGCCAGAGGACCACGCCAATTGGATGCCGGTCTCCAAGCGTGGCGAGACTTTCTGATAGATGGAACCTCCGAACTCCTGGCCGTCGTCACTGTTATCACTGACATATAAGTAAAAGTGCCACAAATGAGATTACGTTCTTGCATTAACAATTATTGCCCTTTTATTTCTGGGACCTCTAATTAAGCGATAACCATTTAGAAGGTAAAATATGTCGGCAAGGAAACGAAATGTTACTCACACGTTGGTATGTAAAATGAAATCGCCGGTTGAGAATCCGAGCGCGAGATTGTTCTTTGTTAGCTTTGATTTGTTGGTATCGAATGCCGTTTGATAGCCGGCCAACCATCCCTGATAGCCAACGACGGCCGATGCTTTGATTAGCGGACCGTTCGTGTCCAAGTCGACGTCGGCGTTGAGCGCGATCTTTTGATTCTGGAATGATGACTTGACGCAACCAGATTTGCTTCTGCAAAAGAAAGAAACGTTCGTGCAGTGCTCGAACTCGTATAAAAGCTTCTACAATGATTTACCCCGTTTGCGGCGCAAAAGTGCATTCCGCACCCAATTTTAAACCTTGCAGCAGTTGATCTTGTACCGTTACTTCGGTTCCGAGCGTGTTGTCGGTGTTCCACTTTTCAGAGAACGTCACGCCGTACTCTTTGATTTTGTATTTCGTCTCTAACGAACCGAAAACCTTGCCGGTCTCTTGGTTCGACGTACCGCCAGTGTTGAACTCGACGCCGGAGCCAGTTTTCGTCTTGCAGTCCAATTTGATCAGACCGAAATGAAAGCCTTTGTTAAAAACGTCTCTGGCATTCTTGCCCAGATCGGAATACGGCGGTGGCGACATTACCTTGAAACATTATATAAAATATTAGTGGTTACATCTTGAAATTTCCGCAGCGAGTTACTTCGAAATCAAAGAAATTGAATAGGCCCATTATTTCGGCCTTTTAAACTTAATATCTCTTTCCTTTTTAACAAATTCTAATTAGATCCTATGCGATAATTATTCAATAAGTATGACTTTCTAAACGTCATCTGATTAAAATGGAAAACAATCGACTGTTATGATTTCCATAATCAACTGAATATTATTACTTGTTATACGAAAAAAAAAGTTATTGGATGATCAAGCGAAAGACCACGAGGTTTATCTTTTCTTCTAGAAGTTCGGTAACTCCCAGAAAAGAGCTCTGGTTTTGTTATCCGCATTAAACGTTCATTAGGAAAAGCGAAAGTCTAATTGAGAAAATACATTCGTCTTGTTGCAAAACAATTTAACGTCTTCTTTAGAAGTATAAATCGATTCGCCTTATTGAAATTGATTACGTTCATTAAACTCAGTTACGTCACGAAGCTAAAATGTCTTCCACATTTGCGTTTTAATTTTTCTCCGTTTCATTTCAATCCAAACGAAGCATTTGAAAAATGCGAAAAAAGTTATTCTTTTTAGATAATTCGAGACGAGTGGAGCGTTCTGCAGGAATGAGTCCATGACTTTTCTAACGTTGAACGATCGTAAAAGGCGGATTAGAAAATGTGATCAATACCGCACGACTTTCTATTACATAACCGAGTTAGAATTCATTATCAATTTGCCGGTATCGCATTCGATTTTTCCAACGCTCTCGTCAACCGGTTATTAATAATTAGCAAGTGGAAAATGCATGCCCTAGATTATCATCAACTGGATTAAATAAAAATAATTCCCATTAATACTACTTACAGTTAGTTGGTCACAGAATACAGAAAATCACACAAAACACTGAGATAGACAAATGGATGTTTCTTTAAATAGAACGACCTCCAGGTTAGTACGTAGTAATATAACCTGCAGGAGAGGTCCAAAAAGAATAGATGCTAGACACGCCAGTACTCGAAAGTTGTGTTTCAAAAAAAGTCCGTGTAATGGGCTGGGACCAGAGAGAGAGTTGAACGTAACTGTATAATGAAAAGCAGGGGATTATTTCCTACAACACAGAAAGTGGCATCTATATTAGATAGGTAAAAACTCACCAGATTTGGAAGAACAGATTGTGGTGGATCCACGCAACATGCATCTTTTCCCGATTTCTGTACCGACGATTTGAATTCGCCACTTCTCTGACAGGAATCACCGTAATCGGCGAGCCACACTTCGGTATTTGGATTATTTTTACGCTTAGTAAATTTCGGACATTCGCCTTCCATTATCGTTAATAATTTATTTTCTTATCCAATATATCCTTCTTGTCGTTTCAATTATTTTTCGGTCGGAATTTAATTACAATTACCCATTCATGTATTTTGGCGTTTCAAGCATTTTTCTTTCACTTCAAAAATTACATATTAAATTGCAAACGATAATTTTTCATGACGTCTATTTTGTTTTCGAAACTCGGCATACAAGATTTCATCGTATGCTCCATAAAATGTTGTTTTGGATTGCGTTCTAGTTGCGAAATTATACGTTTGCAAATAAGAAATATTTTAACAAACGGCTTCGGCTCGTAATAATAAAAGGTATTTTTTCAGTTTATCGGAGTTTATCATTTATCTTGGGGGAATTTACGTTGCGTACGTTGTTCATACGTATTTGATGGCAGCACTGTGACGTATGTGATGGCAGCACTTAATTTGTATTTTGTAATTTTGTAGTTGTGTATTATCTTTTATAATTTCTAATAATATAAGCTTCATCGATAAGTAAATGCATAATTATCGAGAAATACAGTTTTGATTATTATTTGTGCATCTATTAGTTATGTCATATTCGGACAAAGGCAAGTTTTATGTTAGCAACTTGTACGAATTAAATTTATAGCATTAGTTGTACAGAAAATGGAGGTAGTAGAAATATTTGAATTTGAATTGGTTGTGCAAACATATTTTAACCAAATTCGTTATTTGTTATTAATGGTTATTCGATTAATATTATCATTTTAAGATAATCTTATTGTATTTAAAGTACCTATAATTACATTGTGGCCTACATGAATCATCCATCAATGTTATATGCTTTCAGATTCCTCAGAAGTAGTTGAATGTCTTGTTGATGTTAACAATATTCATGATACAAATTTGAGCAACATATCCAGTACTGAATTAGAAGAATTTGCTGAATTATCACAAAACATGAGTGAAATGGAAACTCAAGGTACAGTTTTACTATATAAATGTATTTAAAGGTTGACCTTATTTGATACACAATTACTTTTAGACTTAGATGATTTAACACCAGATGATCAAGTGGAGGAAGTTGTACAATCTGAATTTGGTGCAGAGGAAATTGAAATTGAAACAATTACAGCTGAAGAACTAATGACAGAGAGCAAATCTAAATCATCAATGCCCCCATTGCATCCACTTACAATAGCACCAAAGCCAGTAAAAAATGTACCAATTGCAATAAAGCCAGTTACCACACAACAATTATTATTGGTGCAAGGCATTGGTACACGATAATCAATGCTGTTGTTGAATTAGTATTTCTAATAGTTTTATGATTTTAGGTGGGCAACAGGTAAAATTGTTATCTACACAAGGACAAGAAGTTAATTTGTCAAATATACAAATTGCCAAACCATTGACCATAAAGCCAGCATTAAAAGCTAATCAAAGGCACACTTTACCAATATTGCAGCCAAAGCAAGTTGTAATGAAGAAAGTCTTAACACCAGTACCTAAAGTAGCTCTCCCAAAAACTGGTAACATTAGTTTTGTAATTAAATAACAAGCTTTTTTAATTTAAACTTATTCCATCTACAGAAAATAAAACTGGGCAAATTGTTGTTGTCCAAAAATCAGATGCACAGCAAGTCACCTTACTTCAAAGTCAGGCTTCAACATCAGCTACAAAAACCATTACCCTTGCTCAAGCACAACAAATGGGTTTCAAATTAATTCCGCAAGTTACAGCACCAAAATCTACCATAATGTTAAACAAGGCGCCAAAGACGGTTAAGATTGTGCCACAGGTTTATAACTACATAATTTCAATTCTATTCATTTTACTAAGTTACTATGGTTTTTTAGATTAAGTCGCCAACTAAAATTCTACCAGCTCCGCAAACGACCGACTCGAACAAAGTGGCTCAGAGAATTTTTATTAAACCGGCGAATTCTTCGCCAATTATAGCATCGAGTCAGCTTATTCAAGTTACTGGCGGCCAAGCGCAAGCATTGCAAAGTGGACAGTTGCACCAGATTCAAATACCAGGAAAAGGGGTAAAAAAATGCGGCACGTTACTAATGAAATCACTTTGAAAAGATGTTTAATGCTTAAAATAGGTTCAGTACATAAAGTTTGTTACCACAACATCTCAGACCGACACCTCGGCATCGACACATTTAACAAACACGTTGGCAAATAACGTAACCGGTAAGATTGTGCCACTGACGACGTTGACAACGGTTAAAGGATCAAATATTTTGATTAATACCGATGGGAAGGTATAACTGTTAAAGATTTTAATGAATGTTTCTTTTCATTAATACGGTGTTCTATTTCAGAAGCCAATTAAGGCCGCAATCGCACCGAAAACCATAAAAACGGCTCCGACTTTAAGACCAGCTACCGTCGGCAATACATCTACTACGCCGCAACTGCTAATGGTACCAGCAAGCTATTTAACCCAACAACAGCAAGCCAGTACGCCGAAGATTTTACCGATTCAATCGACTCTAACGAAAATTTCCTCGGTTCCAAATGAGACCGCCGCTCCAGAGCCGAACATCGAACCGAACGGCATGCGCCCAAGAAAGCCATGTAATTGTACGAAATCGCAGTGTTTGAAATTATACTGCGATTGTTTCGCAAACGGCGAATTCTGTTACATGTGCAACTGCATGAACTGTTTTAATAATTTGGAGAACGAAGAGCATCGTAACAGAGCGATAAAGAATTGCTTGGAACGTAATCCGAACGCGTTTAGACCGAAGATCGGTAAGTCGAAGGATACCGGCGATTCGACCATACGTAAACACACGAAGGGTTGTAACTGCAAAAGGTCCGGATGCCTGAAGAACTATTGCGAATGTTACGAGGTAAGAACAGTAAAATATATTTTTTGTAGTTTAAGACTTAATCATCATTCGTGCACATTTTCAGGCAAAGATTGCTTGCTCTAGTAATTGTAAGTGCATAGGATGCAGAAACGTTGAGGATGCGTTGGAGAAGAAAAATGTGAAACCCCAGTTAAATGCAACATTGACGGGGTTGAAGAGCCCAACTTATGTTCAACCGACAATAACGAATTCGGAGTCTTCGCAACAGTTTCGCCCAAAGAAATCGAACAATAAGTAATACGCATAATTTTTCGCATTTTCCATCTTGTCTAACAAGTTTTTTTTAAGGCAAACCTTTGGGTTTCTTTCGAATAACATCGTCGAAGCCACGTGTCAATGTTTGCTATCCCTCGCACAGAGCGAAGAAATTGCATTGAAAAATGACAAAGTGTATACAGAGAAAATGGTACTTGAAGAGTTCGGAAAATGCCTGCAGGATATTGTTGCTTGTTCGCTTAAGTTTTAGAAGACCTTTTAAGTTTCTTTTCTTTTTTTTTTAGTAGTAATTTGAGGATTTTAATATCAACTCTTGCAGTAATTTGGGTTCAACTATATTGAGTTTTTGCTTATTATATTATGCGTTCACAAATATTTTAGCCGAGTTAGGTTTTCCTTTGTTTAGATTTTGAGTGATTAATTAATTTCACAGTAACACTAAATATTATTTTCACTTATTATATACAATATGGAATAAGTAAAAGTACATATTAGTTGGTAGATGAAATATTTAGATTATACATGAATATATATTATATATCTGAAGTTTGTATTAAAGTTTTGTAAAATAACATTTTTAATTATGAGAACGATCTAAATAAAGTACAAAAATCAAATGTTTATCACGTTAACTTTATTAATATTTATATACAAACAACTTATAATTTACAACCTTACTAACAAAAAAAAAATATGTATAATTTTCCTTTTCTTTTTCTCATGATAAACATAAATATATTAATTTCAAGCAAGAATATACAATGTTTTTTTATTTTTTTTTAAATTTTTCCTTGTATTTTTGTAAAATATTTCGTTCGTTAAATTTTATCCAATTTTTTGGCAATCACCAATGGATTCGATTGTTCTAATATTTTTCTACCTTCACTCTTATAATCGTACTTGCAATTGTGCGCCTCGGAATATCGGTGCTGTCCGCAAAATATTTTGCCACATCGACAATTGTATATGTTGACGATCGTTAAGCGTTTCTTACAATGTCCGCATCGCATCGTTTTCTTGCTGACCGCACCCAGACTTTCCTCCTGTTGTTTCGCACTCTCATCGTTCCTATCGGTCGAACTCCTAATTGTCGCCGATGCCGTCGTCTTATCCGATTTCGTTTCGTTCGAATAACTGCTCTTACGCTCCCCGTCGTACTTGCTGTCGAGCTTCTTAATTTCTTGCAAGCAACTAATTTTCCGTTCGGTGTCTTTCAAGTTGAACAGACTATTGTAATTATCCTCAATGTTGGCCGTAGATTCATTCAATTTCCCTTGTCTACCGTACAACGGTAGACGATTGTAACTTTTCGAATTGCCAATTTCGAAATATGTCGTATCACAGTGCGAGCTCTCTTTGGACGCGTAGGGCACGTTACTTGGCCAAGAGACGAGATGGGAAAGGTTGTAGAAGCCGTTTTCGAAAAAGTCGTTGTTCAACATCTCCTTGTTATCACCCGAATTTTTCACGTTATAATTGTGCTCTAAGCCAATGTGTTTCGTTATCAGTCCCACGTTATAACTTTTGTTATTGTGCTTTAAAGCGTCGCGCTGATGTATGTGCCATAAATCTTGCGGCGCGTCGTCTAAATCGACGCTGTCCGAGTCTTCCGATATATGAATCCTACTGAGATCGGCTCGGGCCGATAACGACAGGCTCTCGCTGCACGGCACACGTATCGACACGTTGTCGTCTTCGGCGTGTTCTTTGATTATCGATATCGGTTGATCGTATTTCTGCGCGAACGTTCGCGAACCGCTCGGTTTGATGATTCTCTCCGAGAGGTTTTTGCACAGAATCGATTCCGCCTCGACACTAGAGCCCTCGTTGACGACGCAATCGTCGTCGTCGTCGTCATCGTCGAACTCTTTCCGTTTACACGTGTCGCTCTTACCGATCTTCTCGCAGTTTGCGTGCAAACTTTTCAAACGTTGCGAAAAATTGCTTAACGTCATCTTCGTCCTATGTTTATCCTTCAACGCAATCTCGCTGTGTGTGTGCTCGTCGTCCGAATCGATGTCGTCGTCGCGGAATGTCTTTCGTCGTGTACTTTCTAATTTTTGCGTCGACACTTGCTTACGCGTCTCTAAATAACTTAATAAATTCGTAATGTCCTTCTTATAATTCTCGTACTCTTCCAGTTTCTCTGAAGATTCCGTAACGTTCTCTTGGCGCCTTCTGTTTCGCAGATCCTTCTTTATAGACATATTCTTCAGTTTTAACTTTAACATTTGCATTTTGATTGCCATGTCTATGTCTTCGCCAATCTTCTTAAAAAAAGTTTGATTATCCGTTTCGTTTGCTTGAGAATCTGCCGAAGATTTATCTCTACTATTGTATGGTGAGTAGCTGCCATCTTCATTCTCAATGACTCTGACTAAATTGATTATTTCACCATCTTTAAATACTAATAACGATACTTTAGTGTTTCCAAAGACATTTTCTCTATAAAATTCCACATTATGTATTTATCACATATTCATTTTGAACATTTATTCCACATGTTTAAAGAGAAGTATCAATATGCTTCATTAAAATTTCATCATCAACACTTCATTTCAAACAATCGGAATGCAGTTCACTGTACAATCACTTACTTGCTCAGATTCAAATCGTTCAAGTCCTTCCAGAGGACCTGATGATCGGATAAACGCTTTGTGGATATGGGGCCACCTCTCATCGAAAGAACTAATTGCAGCGTAGAACCATCCACAATACCAGTGTCACATATCCTTTTATAATCAGATAATTCAGACATTTTGTATAATAAATTTTGATGACTCACTGGTATGCCTAGAAATATTGTCAATTAAATTAGATACAATGTGAATTGAGCGAATGCATGATTTTTAACATGAATCCCTTACCTTCAATGCATTGAATTTTATTTTTCAAATCAAGTATTGTACTGGTCGAGTACATTCTCACTTTAAATGTTGTACCCATTAGATTTTCAATGTATAATTTCATCGTGGATTCGTATGGTTCTGATAATTCATCTTCAGACATATTTTTGCTTATAATTTGACAGTTTTGTTACAGCCACAGGATGTTTACTATTTACGTTTTTTCCAGAGTTGACAATGCAGTGATAACTAGCTTTTGCACAACCGTGTGTGTACTTTCAATTACATCATATGGTTGGTTGCTACTTTATATTGCAATTGTGTCACTTATTCAATAGATATTGAAAACAGTGTTATTTTATTTTATTGAAATCCAAAATAACGATAATCCGTACCCAGATATCAACAGAAGGGAACGCTTTAACTGTCGATTTGTGTGGCTGTGTGGTCACTACCAAAAAATTAATTATTAGTACACATTACATAACCTAAACTACATAAACAGCACTAGGAGTAAATAAAAAATATTTTTAAAGCAATGTATTTTTAAAAATAGTTCACCTTTATAATATTGTGCATCGACAATAAACGATTTGCAAGTAAAATATTTTTGTATAAATATATTAATAGATTCGAGATGACATATGTCAAACGTACTCATAAGCCATATGTTAGTTACTGAATTATTTAAAAATGCGCATTAGGCAACCATACAAACTGGAAAATCTCTGCTGAAAAGGCGAAAAATTCAAATCGGTTCCGTAGTAGGAATAAATCATTTATTAAAAAAAAAACTGGCAATATATATTATGTACATACAATAAATATGAATTAAACTAAATTGCCTCATGGATAAAAGTTCTGTAACGTATCACTGTACAGCGAATTGTACGAATCGTCGTCATTGAATATGTAGATATCGTTCGGTTTTCCATTAAACATAAATTCACCAGGTATCCGATGCACGTTCGAATTCTTTTTCCTTTTCATCGCATTCGTTTCGTCCACGGTTTCATCGAACGACGAATCACTTGCAGCGTGCCATTGATAGATGCTCGACGGTTTTCCGTTGGACAAGAACGGCACGGCCAAGTTAACAAAATCCTTTACGTGATGCTGCTGCTGCTGCTCTTGTAACGATTGCGACATGTATCCCAAACCGGGGACGTACATGTAAGGTTGCGGCGGCAGTTTGATGTAATAGATCGGGGAATCGAATGCGTTCTTAATCTTCTTCCCTCTCGGCAACGATCTATTTAAATCGCTTTCCTCGTAATACGCATAAGAATCGTCGTCGTCGTCGATATTTGGTCCGTTTCGATTGACGTAATCGTAATAGTACGAGATGGACTTTTTGCTTCTCGCCGAGTCGATCGGTGCCGATTTGACAAACTGCACGATCATCACGATTAAACTCAATTTGATGAGCGATATAGCTAAAACAGAAAGAAAGTTTGCGTTTTATGTTAAAAATCCAATGCGATTGATTAATAACGCTCAATAAGCGGTAAATTATGAGGTATTACGAATCGATTTGATTAAACGTTCGTTTATGGTATAACAGGAAGAACAACGTGCAAACCATAATTTTCATAGTGGAAATGTAAATTTACGTTTGCTCATTAACGATGGAAAACACCGAGAACAGTTTGGATAAATTAAAATCGCCTCGATATTATTTTAAACATCGTAAAAACTTGTCACCGTTTCCTCTCGCTGACGAGCGACGGAGATTATTCTCTTTGCGTTAAATGAAGACGTTCAATAAAACGTGCAATTTCAATTAGGCTCGAATGGCATAGAACGTTTCGCAATTTATTTGTGTAAATCATTTCGCACGCAAAATTAATCTCCAATTGTTCTTTTTGGTTTTAAATCTCGAAATACGCGTCTTCTTTAGGAAGAACTGACTCGAAAACTGAAAAAGTTTACGAAGTTGGTTCTCAAATTGCTTTAATTTCTGACGAATAAGTTTAAAGTTATGGGGAATGATAGTTTAGAGTTTTTCTTACAACTCACCCATTTTTTTAAAAATAATTGTCGCTTTTTAAGTGGTTTAACACACAAACAATCACCGAAACGAGTTTACTTTTTGGCACAATTCGATTTTTCGCACTCGTTCACGAAAGAATAAAATAGTCAAGTGCGGTGGCAAACGGCTGCTTGGGAAGAAGAAGTTGGTCGTCGAAGTACGTTTATTAAAATGATCATTCCATTCATACGCTACCGTCTTCTTATATGAAATGGTCGTGTGCTTGTTGCTGAATGAATTTCACTCTTTCTTTTTTTTTTCGACGATTTTTTTCTTCGCATCAAGTCGAAATTTTCTTTTACGCCTTTTTCTTTTGCTCGGAGAGGGAGTACGGTAAATTTTGATTCGCAAACAATTTTAATTGTTATTATCCGAACTTTTATCAAGCGAAACTTCGCGTCAACATCAGCAAATCGGTACGTTGACTTTTACGAAAGGTCCATTTGGATTCGAGAAGGAATTCCTAACGTGATCGATCATCGAGAAGAAAAAATCAAATAACATAATGGAACCATTAATAAAAATTAAATAAAAAACTTATCTGAAATTTTGATTAATTAGATTGTTCGAAAACATCTCGTTGAATGTTTAATGACTTATCGCCTAGAATGGACCCAAGAGGAGGCGATTTTTGTTTGCAATTTGTACTTTTCATGTTGATATAAAAATTACCGTTTTTTTTTCGCTCGCCGATGCCAATACACCGCAAATTTGCATATGTAAATTATACGTGTGTGCTTAAAACATTTTTGTTAATTCTATTATTATTAACATCGAACAGACGTTACAGAATTTTTTTGCCAACTAAATCTACTGTTTGAATGATGGGAAAAGTGCGCAAATTTCTGACAGCGAAAAACGGAGTTTTATGCGAATTTCGTAACAATTTTTGCACTTCCGCGCGGTGCGGAGGGAGTGTTAATTTAATATTCTGCGAAGAAATTCGTTAATAACATTTTGATCCGGATTAATTTTCTGTTAGTTATTCTAATGGTTGCGAATCGCTGTTTACGTTTGGATTTTTCCGTTTTATAAGTACATTTTGCAAGCGCATTAAATGGAGTGAGTATTGAGAAAGTATGCGAAACGGCGATTTGCATTATTAAAATAATTATGTCATTTTAATGTGTAACAACAGCAGTAACATAGTCAGCGAAAAAAAAAAACGAAGAGGAAACGAAGAAGACGAATAAGAAAGATCTGTATTCATTAATTTTAATGCGGCAATAAAATGAGCAATTTAATCGGCTAATTGCACGGATCTTAATAACCACGATGATGCTAATGCTAAAGACCATTTTCCACTGAACATACTTTCAAAGATATTAAATCAATTTCTTTCTGCATGTAATAAAATTCCAATTTTTTTTCTTTTGTTTGCTAATTTGCACCAGAGCAAACCGAGTAAAAAGTTTCGCTTTGTTGCTACCGTCTTCTTTCGCTGATATTTGCAATCGACCGAAAACAACAATTGCGAAATTCCTCTTAATTAAATTCGAAATTCGCACAACGATGATAATAAGAAAGAAGAAGCGCGAAACAGTTTATTTCTTTCCGTTAAACGCGAAATTGGCAAAATCGCTCTGTTTAGCTTGTGCGCGCAAAAATAATAAAACTCGCTACTTCACTGCGAACTCTTTCCTTTTTTACGATCGAATGATACTCGTGCGAATGACGAATTTGTGTTAATTTAGTTATAAATTTTCGACAAGCTACATAAATTTCTGCTACATTTTTTTTACATTCGTTTTCCTCGTTTTCTTTTCGGCTCGTTATTAGCTGAACTCGATTCTAAATGAACGTTACACGCTAATAAATGTCGTGCCGGTGGAATAACTGGAATCGTTATTCCTTTTTCTCTCTCGCATCAGTCAATAAATTCCGGGATATTTTTCGAACTCAATTTTTTCGCCATAAAACGTAACGAGCAAAATGAGTTTTGATAATGGTCGTTAAATGGCGATTAAAGTTCCGCTGGAGAGTGGTAATATTTTCAATCATCTCGATAACGTTATTAGAAGGAATCCGGAGGAATTAATCGCACGACGAACATCCTCGAATCGCACATATGGGCCAGGAATTCGCCCTAACCCCGAACACTTTTTGTCCACGCGATAATAACCAAAGTAAACGGTTCGAAAGTTATTTCAGTGCGTTGATAACAGTTAGATGATTATCTTTGGAGGACGTCTCATGATTATCGATATCCTGTTGGGGAGGTGTTCCGCATCAAATCGTTAACCATGATAATAAATGCTGATTTATCGCAGAGAAAACGTTATTTCTTAATTAATCTTCGATATCTTGAGCAAAGAGCGAGCGAGAAGGAAAACATCACCATAATTATATTGTACATAATTTATAAGGTGTCAACAGTCTAGTTACTTTTATGGCATAACATTCTCGACTTCTTGCGCTCGCTCGTGATGGTGCAAAAGCAAAGAGACAACACGAAGCGAAGAACAAAAGGAATCGAACTGAAATCGATCAAAAGGCCAAGAAAATTCGCTTTGAATTATCGCATAAAATTGTCTACAACTTTAATAATAAAATAAACGTGGAATCCGTTCTACACAACATCGGCGAATAGTAGCACGAAAACTGGTGGTGATGCTTTTTCTTTTATGCAGAAAGATACACACACAAAGAAAAAAGAAGGAATTGCGATATAATTTGCGGAATATTAATACAAATTACCTTAAATAATAGCAGTTTGTAATAATAATAATAATTGGAAAACGAAGAAGAAAAAACGGTCATGCATTCATACATGGTTGATTTCTTACTTACAAGTGGCAAATATTTCGTCGATTGCGAAACGTAATTTCACGGAACGACCAAAAAATAAATAAACCGAGAACGAAATCGCTCGCATCGAGATTAATTCCGAAACGATTTATGAATCGACCACAAAGTAATAAAAGCGAATAATCGAATGGAAGAAATTCCTTCGTTTCGCACATAAACCGACCTCGAAATGAACATTTAATTAACGCGATCCCGTGTAATGAACCGCATCTTCTTCTTTTTTCCGCGTCTTAAATTAGCGAAATTAATTTTGCACCATTTACGTACGTTATTGGCGCTCGTGTGCCGTTTCGACGGTAGAACATGTTCATTTCGCACGGAAATTGCTGCTACCTTTCTTTTTCTGACAAAAGCACATCTCTCTAATACGAAGCGATTTCAATTCCTTCGCAAGTTTGCAATAGCAAAATGCAGTCTCTTTTATTAAATAAGTTACGCTCGGTATAACACTTAAAATGAGAAACTATCATATCTCGTAAAAAAAACTGTTTAACGTTTCTTTAATTGTTAATTATCCTTCATTTGCATTACAAATTATTTGTTGTTAATTATAGCTGCAATTTGTGCTACATTTAATTGAAAAATACTCAATAACGATGGAGTTTATTTTCAAAAAGGGCAATTCGCTTTTTGGCTTCGTTTTATGTGCAGATGGCATTTTTTTTTAGATTATAACGAGCAAGAAGTATTCGCGAGAAATCGATTTGCAAACGGTGACTTATTTATCATTGAATATGTCTCCTTATAAACGTTATAATGTCCTCTGCGGCCGATTGTAATTAAAGCGAATGAGAAACATGTTTTACGATACTTATAAGTGTTTAATTGCAGCTGGACGAAGGACTTTCGGAGTTCGTCGTCCTTGACGGATTACGAATTTCTAAAGATAAAATAACGATAATAGATGACCATTTACTGCAAGCACATATTGTTTGCTTGTAATAATTAGTTTTGAAAAAAGAAATTAGGCAATAATAACGCGTCGAGTCGATGATAAAAGGCGTGAAATTACATTTGAAAACCGTCCTAATCATCGAGAAAGAACAACAAACAACTTTATTATTAAAAAAAACTCACGTTTTAAACTACAATAATATTAATAGTAATAACAGGAGGAATGCAATCGCGTAACCTACTAACATGAATGTTATTATTAACAAACAGGACCAATCGGTAATCCCAAATTGTAAGAGAATAAAAGAAATAAACGAAATTAGAATGGATGTAAATTGAATTAATTCGACTCTCGCACGCAATGTAATGGCAATAATTAAAGTGTGTGCGAGCGTTTTACGTTAATTTTCAATCAGTTAAATTGATTAGCGAAAGTTGTCGAAAATGTATTCACATTGAAAAAAAATTAAATTAAAAGAACAAAAACGCAGTTTGGTAAATTAAAAAATTGAAATAAATTCTACGTGCGTCCTACTTGAAATTTAATCGTTTTTTCCTTCATCAATTTCTAATTAAAGACAACGAAGAAATTGTTTCGAATCTTTGCCACCTTGAATTTAGGGCACAATTTCAACAAATTCGATTCATGTATCATAATAGAAAAAATCGTAAAATGAAAGCTTTTAAAACAATTCTAATAAAATAACGCCTTAGTTTGGATCAATTAACTGCGCTAATATTGTATCTGATTTTTCGTAGACATTTTTTTTCTTTTCATTCTTTCTCCATTTCGATTTTGAAATTCTAATGCAACATCCACGTCCGCCTTTTCTCATCGCATAGAACAGCGTGAAATTTATCTCCATTCAGGCTGTAATTAAAGAGGCTTATTCTTCTATCTAAAGGCTTACATTAAAGAAAGTAACCAAACGTTGATGTCTCTCGATTAATAACGAAGAAGAAAAAAACAGTATTTCTGATGGACTACTATTACTAATGGTATTCCATTATGTTGATTGTCTTTCTCTCTACAGGTTTATTTCTTTTCTTATAAAGCACCTTTCAATCATAAGATCTTATCAGATGACAGGCATATCATCATATGGATTTAGGATGATTTCCATCAAAGTTTATAGGACCAAATAAACAACATTATGTAACGCTTATATAGCTAAATGTTGATCTTGCACTTTTTTGAAGGATTGATTTGAAACTAGTAATTAAAATAGATTGGGACATTTACTTTCTAAACTAACATTTTTGATTTATAACTTACTCAGAGTCAAATTCCTTAAGTAAGGTCAACAGTTTCCGTGCTAATTGCTTTGTAGCAAGGAAAACTATCTGTGGGCAATGATACAATTACAGGAAAATCCTTTTCAATAAACGACAAATTGGGATTTAAACACTTTTCATTCCTGAAATAGAATTTTTTAGTTTGTTTTGAAAATGAATAAGCATTTTCATACATTAGCTTGTAGTTGAAGTAACCTCCTGATGGCAGAACAATAGTAAAATCATCATCAAAAGGCTTTGTACTGATATCCAGTTGAGGTCCATCTTTCTGTAGAGTTTTAAATAAATCTTTGAACATGCTATTGTTACTTTCAATTTGAGATTTATCAGTTTTCACTTTCTTTTTGGGAGGTTCTCTAGAACTTTCGTTCCTAATTACTTTTATACCTTGTTGCATGAGCTTCTTATAAGCCCTATACTGCTCTAAAGAATTATTTCTTAAATGCATCACATAAGCTTGTTCAATT
This sequence comes from Hololepta plana, assembly GCA_963695495.1. Lineage (NCBI taxonomy): Eukaryota > Metazoa > Arthropoda > Insecta > Coleoptera > Histeridae > Hololepta > Hololepta plana. The sequence goes on along the minus strand of OY968838.1, from coordinate 2,054,652 downwards.
GATACTGGTAAATTATTCCAAAACAATTCAATTTTGTTCTAGAGAAGAGAAGGAGGAGATATTAACTGATTGAACATCAAGAACATAATTTAACAGTTGTTACCTTTTCTAAGAGGTATATTACCTCTTCTGAATACAGAAAATGTCCTTCAGGATTTTGATAGCCATAGGAATTGAATATGCCTCCAACAATTCTTGTTGCTCTTCCAATACTCTTATCTTTCAACCAGTGCACTACTGTTCTTCCACATCTAAAAATGCAAGTTATGTAATTGATCATAAAACCTCAATGCTCTTGTGCACCTTCTATCTACTTTATGTGCATTTAAAATATCTGCATATTTACTCAAATATTCCAATATGATGTGATTGTCCTTGTCTGCATCATCTGAAGCAACTAATTGCTTTTTCAATGTGCTAAGTTTCTTTATTGGCTTCTGATGTTGAATAAACAACTCCTTTGCCCTACAAATATAATTGTAATGAGAGATTGAATTACTTACTCCATGCTATACCATTGTTCCATTGAATTCAACATTAATGAAAATTTAAATTTCAGATTTATGAAGTATTTTGATGCTAATAATTTACTTCATCGTGGATTCTTTCAAAAACCTCGATAAACGAGTGCCGCCATCTAATGCAGAAACACTCAACCTTCATTTGCACAAGAATAAGCTTTGATAATTTTTGAAATAAATTTTCCTTTATTTACATATATTTTCAAGCAATTTCATTGCGAATTATACAACTTTTAATTGTAGTAAAATTCAGTTATAAAAATGTTAAATCGCTACCAATAAATTAATTATGATTATAACAGTATGAAATGGTGTTTCTAATGCTTTTTGTACTGCTGTGCAAAATCTATCGAATTATCTTTTGTGAGCGATTAATTGATTATTTAGGAATGTCTCAATACAATATAGTTTGGTTTTTGCATGTTGAAATACTTTGATATGAGTTGTTCAACTTATCGCCAGTTGTTGCTTTCAAGACAATCTCTAAACTTTGTAAATCAGTAAGTCTCTTAACATCACTGTCCTTTCTGAGCCTAGTATTTGGTAATTTTCTAATCCGTTCTACTTGAGCCTCTGTTATTTCTAATTCTTCGCAACAGATATGCAACAAATTGGCATAAGTTAATTTCCATCTTGGTATCTCTATTTCTATATAATCGGGATCGTTTGATCCTGCTACTTTAACTTTTAGAATTAAGTCTGCAACAAAATAGAATGATAATACTCATTAAAATTATGATGTATATAAACATACCATCACTTTGTGCTGGAAGCATTGTTGTAGGAAGCGAGGAGAAATCTGTGTGCCTACTTCTTAAACGTGGACCAATATCAACTTGTCCATTTAATATTGGATTTCTCAAATAGTTTGGTGTATACTTTACATTCTTGTCTTCGTACATTATTGTGTCTTCACTGATTTCCGTTGTCTTACACTCGCCAAGCAACTGCTGTATAATTGGACTCGTGCACAAGTTTACAGGCTTCTCACCCTTGTGATTATCCAAATTTGGATTTGCACCATTATTAAGCAGGAGTCGCACGACGTCCTCCTGGTTTCTTTTGCATGCCCAATGTAAAGCAGTCCTGGGTTAACATACCAATTTGTATAAAACCAAATGCATAAAATAATTTAAAGCTAAATACCAGCCATTCATGTGATTTCTTGAATTAACATCAACATCTTGTGAGATAAGCAATTTGATTCCTTCTAAATCACCCAAATGCGACGCCTCTCGTAGTTTCTCTTCCAAAGTATTCGACATCACAATAACAAAGCATTAATTATTGAGTTTGAATAATTTTTCATCAACATCTTATTGACATTTTTGTGAAAACACACATATTATCTTTGCACACAGCCTTTAGTTTGTATAGTTGGTTGCCTACACTAACGTGCTAAAATTGTAAATTACTAAATATTTTTTATGAAAATATCTGCCTCAACTCACATTTTGAGTTGAAAGTATAAAGGGGCTTGATGATTAACACTAATTTAAAGTGGATATACATTAATTAATTCATTAATCGTACCATCTATTGATTTACTTGCAGAATTTTCAGTTGTGCCTCTCAAAGATATGGATGTAGGTTTAAAATTTTCAAATTCAAAAGTTAATTTTTTACAAAAAAACTGAATTTTGTAAATAAATTAAATAGCTTGAGTCCTGTAAATTTTTATTTTCAAGGTATGTTTGAAATAAGGATTAAGTTGATTTGTTGTTTTCTTTGCTGAAATATAATTCGATGACTGCAGAAAAATGGTTTCGCACGTAGAGGAAAGTGCGGATATCTTTTTAGCATTTTGTTCACGTTTACGTAAAAGAAAGCGAAAGTATTTGCAAGAAGATGTTTACTAACTTATATTTTCTCGAAGCTGACAAGGAAAGTGACGGCGTTGAATAGGCCTTCAAAGTTCAAAAGGGAAGAAGGATACGAGAAAGATTGGGAGAGAAGAATGACGGCGACGTTTTTTGTTCTTGTACATTAATAAATTGGATAATAACATTATTATAATAACGCAATATGAATGGCAGATGAATAGACCGTCAAGCAGAAAACTTTTTGTTCTTCTCCAGTCTATAATAGTCTTTTATTCGCTTATATAACGTGACCGATTTTCCGACGACAAGTAAATAACGCGACGAACAACAAGAACAAAAAACACGTCTTTTCCTTGCGACTTTATTCGCAGAAAGTTTGCAGAAGCGGAATCTCGTAAAATTACGCGAAACAAACTCCACCAATAATAACTTTCTCTCTCTGAAATTCAGACCGATTAATGATGTTCGTTCGTTCGTGGTTTTGCAGAAAAAGTTTACACTCTTATTTATAGCACCGAAATTTCTACTATTATCATCATCATCAGTGACTACTATATGGGTCTGTTTAAGATTGTGCACATATAAATTTCTTCGCCTTAAAAGAACAAACATATTTTTCTCTGCCTGAATGTACATTTATATTCTTTGTAGTAGAAGGTATAATAATATAAAGTTAAAGTTCTTATCTTTGGTTCTTAGCCATTATGAATGGACCTTTGCGAAATCTGATGAATTCAATGAAGTAACCAACAAAACCATTAATCTAATGCTACTCAATTGATTTAGAGACCAAAGATAATGTACTGAAAACAACTTTGTACCTTGAGTAAACGGTGCTGTAGAGGTGTAAGTGTAAGTAAATAGATAGGTCGAAATAAAACCCCAATTTCGGGGATAAAAAAGGAAAGGTTTGAAAATATAAACATATATACCTACTGGTATTCGGCAATAAAGTTCTTCTCATAAATCGTAGAAGAAACCCAAATAAAGGTCGACCTTAGTTAAAGAATCCGTAGATTTTTCCTCGCATTTAACATTCGTCGTGGACGTTCCCAGTAATGAAAGAATTGATGTACAGATATACGAAGGATATTGGTTTATAATCTTTGAACAAATTACGAGAAATAATTGCAAAAAAAAAGTTCAATCGAAATTGTTAGAAGTTTATTACCAGGATAAATGCAGACAAAGAGAGAAACCGTCGGATTTTCCAATATTTGCGGAATCACGTTTTTAATAACAAAGAGATGTTGTCCCATTACCTTCCCCGCGCCCATCTTCAAAAAAGATAAATTAAGAAAGGAACTGTGAATACGTCTCTCTTTCGATTACAGATCACACCGCGAACATTCCCGTCTTCAAGTTTAATTAGTTCTGACAACGTTTGTCAATTTTCGTGCGCCAACCAAATAATTAATTAATAAATAGTTTACTTAATTACTAAACAAAGACTATCATTTCGAATCAGCCAAAAAACTTGTCACTTAAGTTTAACTGCAACTTACGGCAAGCACACAACACGTCACATACATAGCAATCAAAGAGCGAGAAATCTTCCAGTAGAAAGAGACTAAGATAGCCGCAGCAATTTCGAATACCTCACCTGTGTATTATTTCCACGTTCCAAGATATCGAAATTAACAAGGAAGTCTACCACGTGAATGTGCGTTGATGTTTACATTAAGGACATTTAATCCTTTGAAAAAGGCGAGAATTGCTCGATCGTCATTACAAACCGTAGATTCATCCTTCCGTCATTTGTGGATTAATTTGGGGGTGGATTTTTTTTTTAAATTTCAGTCGTCGATATTTACTCTTTATAACGCTGTTAAGCAATATACTCTAATACCCGTATATTTTCTTAAGTTTTATATATACACTAACACCATACAAGAAGCGAACAATGTAACAATTTTAAACGAAAGCGGTTTTCTTCGGCGCCCGCGACGATTCTGATGTTGGCGTCGTGGTCCTATAGCTTCTATAGATGCTGCTGGCCTCGTTGTACGTGGGTCGACTTACACAATCTTCTTCACACTCGTCTTCTGGTGCATTTGCTCGTTCTGCTGATGTTTACATTAAGGACATTTAATCCTTTGAAAAAGGCGAGTATTGCTCGATCGTCATTACAAACCGTAGATTCATCCTTCCGTCATTTGTGGATTAATTTGGGGGTGGATTTTTTTTTTTAAATTTCAGTCGTCGATATTTACTCTTTATAACGCTGTTACGCAATATACTCTAATACCCGTGTATTTTCTTAAGTTTTATATATACACTAACACCATACAAGAAGCGAACAATGTAACAATTTTAAACGAAAGCAGTTTTCTTCGGCGCCCGCGACGATTCTGATGTTGGCGTCGTGGTCCTATAGCTTCTGTAGATGCTGCTGGCCTCGTTGTACGTGGGTCGACTTACACAATCTTCTTCACACTCGTCTTCTGGTGCATTTGCTCGTTCTGCTGATGTTTACATTAAGGACATTTAATCCTGTGAAAAAGGCGAGAATTGCTCGATCGTCATTACAAACCGTAGATTCATCCTTCCGTCATTTGTGGATTAATTTGGGCGTGGATTTTTTTTTAAATTTCAGTCGTCGATATTTACTCTTTATAACGCTGTTAAGCAATATACTCTAATACCCGTATATTTTCTTAAGTTTTATATATACACTAACACCATACAAGAAGCGAACAATGTTACAATTTTAAACGAAAGCAGTTTTCTTCGGCGCCCGCGACGATTCTGATGTTGGCGTCGTGGTCCTATAGCTTCTGTAGATGCTGCTGGCCTCGTTGTACGTGGGTCGACTTACACAATCTTCTTCACACTCGTCTTCTGGTGCATTTGCTCGTTCTGCTGATGTTTACATTAAGGACATTTAATCCTTTGAAAAAGGCGAGAATTGCTCGATCGTCATTACAAACCGTAGATTCATCCTTCCGTCATTTGTGGATTAATTTGGGGGTGGATTTTTTTTTTAAATTTCAGTCGTCGATATTTACTCTTTATAACGCTGTTAAGCAATATACTCTAATACCCGTATATTTTCTTAAGTTTTATATATACACTAACACCATACAAGAAGCGAACAATGTAACAATTTTAAACGAAAGCGGTTTTCTTCGGCGCCCGCGACGATTCTGATGTTGGCGTCGTGGTCCTATAGCTTCTATAGATGCTGCTGGCCTCGTTGTACGTGGGTCGACTTACACAATCTTCTTCACACTCGTCTTCTGGTGCATTTGCTCGTTCTGCTGATGTTTACATTAAGGACATTTAATCCTTTGAAAAAGGCGAGTATTGCTCGATCGTCATTACAAACCGTAGATTCATCCTTCCGTCATTTGTGGATTAATTTGGGGGTGGATTTTTTTTTTTAAATTTCAGTCGTCGATATTTACTCTTTATAACGCTGTTAAGCAATATACTCTAATACCCGTATATTTTCTTAAGTTTTATATATACACTAACACCATACAAGAAGCGAACAATGTAACAATTTTAAACGAAAGCGGTTTTCTTCGGCGCCCGCGACGATTCTGATGTTGGCGTCGTGGTCCTATAGCTTCTGTAGATGCTGCTGGCCTCGTTGTACGTGGGTCGACTTACACAATCTTCTTCACACTCGTCTTCTGGTGCATTTGCTCGTTCTGGTGATGTTTACATTAAGGACATTTAATCCTTTGAAAAAGGCGAGAATTGCTCGATCGTCATTACAAACCGTAGATTCATCCTTCCGTCATTTGTGGATTAATTTGGGGGTGGATTTTTTTTTTAAATTTCAGTCGTCGATATTTACTCTTTATAACGCTGTTAAGCAATATACTCTAATACCCGTATATTTTCTTAAGTTTTATATATACACTAACACCATACAAGAAGCGAACAATGTAACAATTTTAAACGAAAGCGGTTTTCTTCGGCGCCCGCGACGATTCTGATGTTGGCGTCGTGGTCCTATAGCTTCTATAGATGCTGCTGGCCTCGTTGTACGTGGGTCGACTTACACAATCTTCTTCACACTCGTCTTCTGGTGCATTTGCTCGTTCTGCTGATGTTTACATTAAGGACATTTAATCCTTTGAAAAAGGCGAGTATTGCTCGATCGTCATTACAAACCGTAGATTCATCCTTCCGTCATTTGTGGATTAATTTGGGGGTGGATTTTTTTTTTTAAATTTCAGTCGTCGATATTTACTCTTTATAACGCTGTTACGCAATATACTCTAATACCCGTGTATTTTCTTAAGTTTTATATATACACTAACACCATACAAGAAGCGAACAATGTAACAATTTTAAACGAAAGCAGTTTTCTTCGGCGCCCGCGACGATTCTGATGTTGGCGTCGTGGTCCTATAGCTTCTGTAGATGCTGCTGGCCTCGTTGTACGTGGGTCGACTTACACAATCTTCTTCACACTCGTCTTCTGGTGCATTTGCTCGTTCTGCTGATGTTTACATTAAGGACATTTAATCCTGTGAAAAAGGCGAGAATTGCTCGATCGTCATTACAAACCGTAGATTCATCCTTCCGTCATTTGTGGATTAATTTGGGCGTGGATTTTTTTTTAAATTTCAGTCGTCGATATTTACTCTTTATAACGCTGTTAAGCAATATACTCTAATACCCGTATATTTTCTTAAGTTTTATATATACACTAACACCATACAAGAAGCGAACAATGTTACAATTTTAAACGAAAGCAGTTTTCTTCGGCGCCCGCGACGATTCTGATGTTGGCGTCGTGGTCCTATAGCTTCTGTAGATGCTGCTGGCCTCGTTGTACGTGGGTCGACTTACACAATCTTCTTCACACTCGTCTTCTGGTGCATTTGCTCGTTCTGCTGATGTTTACATTAAGGACATTTAATCCTTTGAAAAAGGCGAGAATTGCTCGATCGTCATTACAAACCGTAGATTCATCCTTCCGTCATTTGTGGATTAATTTGGGGGTGGATTTTTTTTTAAATTTCAGTCGTCGATATTTACTCTTTATAACGCTGTTAAGCAATATACTCTAATACCCGTGTATTTTCTTAAGTTTTATATATACACTAACACCATACAAGAAGCGAACAATGTAACAATTTTAAACGAAAGCAGTTTTCTTCGGCGCCCGCGACGATTCTGATGTTGGCGTCGTGGTCCTATAGCATCTGTAGATGCTGCTGGCCTCGTTGTACGTGGGTCGACTTACACAATCTTCTTCACACTCGTCTTCTGGTGCATTTGCTCGTTCTGCTGATGTTTACATTAAGGACATTTAATCCTTTGAAAAAGGCGCGAATTGCTCGATCGTCATTACAAACCGTAGATTCATCCTTCCGTCATTTGTGGATTAATTTGGGGGTGGATTTTTTTTTAAATTTCAGTCGTCGATATTTACTCTTTATAACGCTGTTAAGCAATATACTCTAATACCCGTATATTTTCTTAAGTTTTATATATACACTAACACCATACAAGAAGCGAACAATGTAACAATTTTAAACGAAAGCGGTTTTCTTCGGCGCCCGCGACGATTCTGATGTTGGCGTCGTGGTCCTATAGCATCTGTAGATGCTGCTGGCCTCGTTGTACGTGGGTCGACTTACACAATCTTCTTCACACTCGTCTTCTGGTGCATTTGCTCGTTCTGCTGATGTTTACATTAAGGACATTTAATCCTTTGAAAAAGGCGAGAATTGCTCGATCGTCATTACAAACCGTAGATTCATCCTTCCGTCATTTGTGGATTAATTTGGGGGTGGATTTTTTTTTAAATTTCAGTCGTCGATATTTACTCTTTATAACGCTGTTAAGCAATATACTCTAATACCCGTATATTTTCTTAAGTTTTATATATACACTAACACCATACAAGAAGCGAACAATGTAACAATTTTAAACGAAAGCGGTTTTCTTCGGCGCCCGCGACGATTCTGATGTTGGCGTCGTGGTCCTATAGCATCTGTAGATGCTGCTGGCCTCGTTGTACGTGGGTCGACTTACACAATCTTCTTCACACTCGTCTTCTGGTGCATTTGCTCGTTCTGCTGATGTTTACATTAAGGACATTTAATCCTTTGAAAAAGGCGCGAATTGCTCGATCGTCATTACAAACCGTAGATTCATCCTTCCGTCATTTGTGGATTAATTTGGGGGTGGATTTTTTTTTAAATTTCAGTCGTCGATATTTACTCTTTATAACGCTGTTAAGCAATATACTCTAATACCCGTGTATTTTCTTAAGTTTTATATATACACTAACACCATACAAGAAGCGAACAATGTAACAATTTTAAACGAAAGCAGTTTTCTTCGGCGCCCGCGACGATTCTGATGTTGGCGTCGTGGTCCTATAGCTTCTGTAAATGCTGCTGGCCTCGTTGTACGTGGGTCGACTTACACAATCTTCTTCACACTCGTCTTCTGGTGCATTTGCTCGTTCTGCTGATGTTTACATTAAGGACATTTAATCCTTTGAAAAAGGCGCGAATTGCTCGATCGTCATTACAAACCGTAGATTCATCCTTCCGTCATTTGTGGATTAATTTGGGGGTGGATTTTTTTTTAAATTTCAGTCGTCGATATTTACTCTTTATAACGCTGTTAAGCAATATACTCTAATACCCGTGTATTTTCTTAAGTTTTATATATACACTAACACCATACAAGAAGCGAACAATGTAACAATTTTAAACGAAAGCAGTTTTCTTCGGCGCCCGCGACGATTCTGATGTTGGCGTCGTGGTCCTATAGCTTCTGTAGATGCTGCTGGCCTCGTTGTACGTGGGTCGACTTACACAATCTTCTTCACACTCGTCTTCTGGTGCATTTGCTCGTTCTGCTGATGTTTACATTAAGGACATTTAATCCTTTGAAAAAGGCGAGAATTGCTCGATCGTCATTACAAACCGTAGATTCATCCTTCCGTCATTTGTGGATTAATTTGGGGGTGGATTTTTTTTTAAATTTCAGTCGTCGATATTTACTCTTTATAACGCTGTTAAGCAATATACTCTAATACCCGTGTATTTTCTTAAGTTTTATATATACACTAACACCATACAAGAAGCGAACAATGTAACAATTTTAAACGAAAGCAGTTTTCTTCGGCGCCCGCGACGATTCTGATGTTGGCGTCGTGGTCCTATAGCTTCTGTAGATGCTGCTGGCCTCGTTGTACGTGGGTCGACTTACACAATCTTCTTCACACTCGTCTTCTGGTGCATTTGCTCGTTCTGCTGATGTTTACATTAAGGACATTTAATCCTTTGAAAAAGGCGAGAATTGCTCGATCGTCATTACAAACCGTAGATTCATCCTTCCGTCATTTGTGGATTAATTTGGGGGTGGATTTTTTTTTAAATTTCAGTCGTCGATATTTACTCTTTATAACGCTGTTAAGCAATATACTCTAATACCCGTGTATTTTCTTAAGTTTTATATATACACTAACACCATACAAGAAGCGAACAATGTAACAATTTTAAACGAAAGCAGTTTTCTTCGGCGCCCGCGACGATTCTGATGTTGGCGTCGTGGTCCTATAGCTTCTGTAGATGCTGCTGGCCTCGTTGTACGTGGGTCGACTTACACAATCTTCTTCACACTCGTCTTCTGGTGCATTTGCTCGTTCTGCTGATGTTTACATTAAGGACATTTAATCCTTTGAAAAAGGCGCGAATTGCTCGATCGTCATTACAAACCGTAGATTCATCCTTCCGTCATTTGTGGATTAATTTGGGGGTGGATTTTTTTTTAAATTTCAGTCGTCGATATTTACTCTTTATAACGCTGTTAAGCAATATACTCTAATACCCGTGTATTTTCTTAAGTTTTATATATACACTAACACCATACAAGAAGCGAACAATGTAACAATTTTAAACGAAAGCAGTTTTCTTCGGCGCCCGCGACGATTCTGATGTTGGCGTCGTGGTCCTATAGCATCTGTAGATGCTGCTGGCCTCGTTGTACGTGGGTCGACTTACACAATCTTCTTCACACTCGTCTTCTGGTGCATTTGCTCGTTCTGCTGATGTTTACATTAAGGACATTTAATCCTTTGAAAAAGGCGCGAATTGCTCGATCGTCATTACAAACCGTAGATTCATCCTTCCGTCATTTGTGGATTAATTTGGGGGTGGATTTTTTTTTAAATTTCAGTCGTCGATATTTACTCTTTATAACGCTGTTAAGCAATATACTCTAATACCCGTGTATTTTCTTAAGTTTTATATATACACTAACACCATACAAGAAGCGAACAATGTAACAATTTTAAACGAAAGCAGTTTTCTTCGGCGCCCGCGACGATTCTGATGTTGGCGTCGTGGTCCTATAGCTTCTGTAAATGCTGCTGGCCTCGTTGTACGTGGGTCGACTTACACAATCTTCTTCACACTCGTCTTCTGGTGCATTTGCTCGTTCTGCTGATGTTTACATTAAGGACATTTAATCCTTTGAAAAAGGCGCGAATTGCTCGATCGTCATTACAAACCGTAGATTCATCCTTCCGTCATTTGTGGATTAATTTGGGGGTGGATTTTTTTTTAAATTTCAGTCGTCGATATTTACTCTTTATAACGCTGTTAAGCAATATACTCTAATACCCGTGTATTTTCTTAAGTTTTATATATACACTAACACCATACAAGAAGCGAACAATGTAACAATTTTAAACGAAAGCAGTTTTCTTCGGCGCCCGCGACGATTCTGATGTTGGCGTCGTGGTCCTATAGCTTCTGTAGATGCTGCTGGCCTCGTTGTACGTGGGTCGACTTACACAATCTTCTTCACACTCGTCTTCTGGTGCATTTGCTCGTTCTGCTGATGTTTACATTAAGGACATTTAATCCTTTGAAAAAGGCGAGAATTGCTCGATCGTCATTACAAACCGTAGATTCATCCTTCCGTCATTTGTGGATTAATTTGGGGGTGGATTTTTTTTTAAATTTCAGTCGTCGATATTTACTCTTTATAACGCTGTTAAGCAATATACTCTAATACCCGTGTATTTTCTTAAGTTTTATATATACACTAACACCATACAAGAAGCGAACAATGTAACAATTTTAAACGAAAGCAGTTTTCTTCGGCGCCCGCGACGATTCTGATGTTGGCGTCGTGGTCCTATAGCTTCTGTAGATGCTGCTGGCCTCGTTGTACGTGGGTCGACTTACACAATCTTCTTCACACTCGTCTTCTGGTGCATTTGCTCGTTCTGCTGATGTTTACATTAAGGACATTTAATCCTTTGAAAAAGGCGAGAATTGCTCGATCGTCATTACAAACCGTAGATTCATCCTTCCGTCATTTGTGGATTAATTTGGGGGTGGATTTTTTTTTAAATTTCAGTCGTCGATATTTACTCTTTATAACGCTGTTAAGCAATATACTCTAATACCCGTGTATTTTCTTAAGTTTTATATATACACTAACACCATACAAGAAGCGAACAATGTAACAATTTTAAACGAAAGCAGTTTTCTTCGGCGCCCGCGACGATTCTGATGTTGGCGTCGTGGTCCTATAGCTTCTGTAGATGCTGCTGGCCTCGTTGTACGTGGGTCGACTTACACAATCTTCTTCACACTCGTCTTCTGGTGCATTTGCTCGTTCTGCTGATGTTTACATTAAGGACATTTAATCCTTTGAAAAAGGCGCGAATTGCTCGATCGTCATTACAAACCGTAGATTCATCCTTCCGTCATTTGTGGATTAATTTGGGGGTGGATTTTTTTTTAAATTTCAGTCGTCGATATTTACTCTTTATAACGCTGTTAAGCAATATACTCTAATACCCGTGTATTTTCTTAAGTTTTATATATACACTAACACCATACAAGAAGCGAACAATGTAACAATTTTAAACGAAAGCAGTTTTCTTCGGCGCCCGCGACGATTCTGATGTTGGCGTCGTGGTCCTATAGCTTCTGTAGATGCTGCTGGCCTCGTTGTACGTGGGTCGACTTACACAATCTTCTTCACACTCGTCTTCTGGTGCATTTGCTCGTTCTGCTGATGTTTACATTAAGGACATTTAATCCTTTGAAAAAGGCGCGAATTGCTCGATCGTCATTACAAACCGTAGATTCATCCTTCCGTCATTTGTGGATTAATTTGGGGGTGGATTTTTTTTTTAATTTCAGTCGTCGATATTTACTCTTTATAACGCTGTTAAGCAATATACTCTAATACCCGTATATTTTCTTAAGTTTTATATATACACTAACACCATACAAGAAGCGAACAATGTAACAATTTTAAACGAAAGCAGTTTTCTTCGGCGCCCGCGACGATTCTGATGTTGGCGTCGTGGTCCTATAGCTTCTGTAGATGCTGCTGGCCTCGTTGTACGTGGGTCGACTTACACAATCTTCTTCACACTCGTCTTCTGGTGCATTTGCTCGTTCTGGTGATGTTTACATTAAGGACATTTAATCCTTTGAAAAAGGCGAGAATTGCTCGATCGTCATTACAAACCGTAGATTCATCCTTCCGTCATTTGTGGATTAATTTGGGGGTGGATTTTTTTTTAAATTTCAGTCGTCGATATTTACTCTTTATAACGCTGTTAAGCAATATACTCTAATACCCGTATATTTTCTTAAGTTTTATATATACACTAACACCATACAAGAAGCGAACAATGTAACAATTTTAAACGAAAGCAGTTTTCTTCGGCGCCCGCGACGATTCTGATGTTGGCGTCGTGGTCCTATAGCTTCTGTAGATGCTGCTGGCCTCGTTGTACGTGGGTCGACTTACACAATCTTCTTCACACTCGTCTTCTGGTGCATTTGCTCGTTCTGCTGATGTTTACATTAAGGACATTTAATCCTTTGAAAAAGGCGAGAATTGCTCGATCGTCATTACAAACCGTAGATTCATCCTTCCGTCATTTGTGGATTAATTTGGGGGTGGATTTTTTTTTTAATTTCAGTCGTCGATATTTACTCTTTATAACGCTGTTAAGCAATATACTCTAATACCCGTGTATTTTCTTAAGTTTTATATATACACTAACACCATACAAGAAGCAAACAATGTAACAATTTTAAACGAAAGCAGTTTTCTTCGGCGCCCGCGACGATTCTGATGTTGGCGTCGTGGTCCTATAGCATCTGTAGATGCTGCTGGCCTCGTTGTACGTGGGTCGACTTACACAATCTTCTTCACACTCGTCTTCTGGTGCATTTGCTCGTTCTGCTGATGTTTACATTAAGGACATTTAATCCTTTGAAAAAGGCGAGAATTGCTCGATCGTCATTACAAACCGTAGATTCATCCTTCCGTCATTTGTGGATTAATTTGGGGGTGGATTTTTTTTTAAATTTCAGTCGTCGATATTTACTCTTTATAACGCTGTTAAGCAATATACTCTAATACCCGTGTATTTTCTTAAGTTTTATATATACACTAACACCATACAAGAAGCGAACAATGTAACAATTTTAAACGAAAGCAGTTTTCTTCGGCGCCCGCGACGATTCTGATGTTGGCGTCGTGGTCCTATAGCTTCTGTAGATGCTGCTGGCCTCGTTGTACGTGGGTCGACTTACACAATCTTCTTCACACTCGTCTTCTGGTGCATTTGCTCGTTCTGCTGATGTTTACATTAAGGACATTTAATCCTTTGAAAAAGGCGAGAATTGCTCGATCGTCATTACAAACCGTAGATTCATCCTTCCGTCATTTGTGGATTAATTTGGGGGTGGATTTTTTTTTTAATTTCAGTCGTCGATATTTACTCTTTATAACGCTGTTAAGCAATATACTCTAATACCCGTGTATTTTCTTAAGTTTTATATATACACTAACACCATACAAGAAGCGAACAATGTAACAATTTTAAACGAAAGCAGTTTTCTTCGGCGCCCGCGACGATTCTGATGTTGGCGTCGTGGTCCTATAGCTTCTGTAGATGCTGCTGGCCTCGTTGTACGTGGGTCGACTTACACAATCTTCTTCACACTCGTCTTCTGGTGCATTTGCTCGTTCTGCTGATGTTTACATTAAGGACATTTAATCCTTTGAAAAAGGCGCGAATTGCTCGATCGTCATTACAAACCGTAGATTCATCCTTCCGTCATTTGTGGATTAATTTGGGGGTGGATTTTTTTTTTAATTTCAGTCGTCGATATTTACTCTTTATAACGCTGTTAAGCAATATACTCTAATACCCGTGTATTTTCTTAAGTTTTATATATACACTAACACCATACAAGAAGCGAACAATGTAACAATTTTAAACGAAAGCAGTTTTCTTCGGCGCCCGCGACGATTCTGATGTTGGCGTCGTGGTCCTATAGCTTCTGTAGATGCTGCTGGCCTCGTTGTACGTGGGTCGACTTACACAATCTTCTTCACACTCGTCTTCTGGTGCATTTGCTCGTTCTGCTGATGTTTACATTAAGGACATTTAATCCTTTGAAAAAGGCGCGAATTGCTCGATCGTCATTACAAACCGTAGATTCATCCTTCCGTCATTTGTGGATTAATTTGGGCGTGGATTTTTTTTTTAATTTCAGTCGTCGATATTTACTCTTTATAACGCTGTTAAGCAATATACTCTAATACCCGTGTATTTTCTTAAGTTTTATATATACACTAACACCATACAAGAAGCGAACAATGTAACAATTTTAAACGAAAGCAGTTTTCTTCGGCGCCCGCGACGATTCTGATGTTGGCGTCGTGGTCCTATAGCTTCTGTAGATGCTGCTGGCCTCGTTGTACGTGGGTCGACTTACACAATCTTCTTCACACTCGTCTTCTGGTGCATTTGCTCGTTCTGCTGATGTTTACATTAAGGACATTTAATCCTTTGAAAAAGGCGCGAATTGCTCGATCGTCATTACAAACCGTAGATTCATCCTTCCGTCATTTGTGGATTAATTTGGGGGTGGATTTTTTTTTTAATTTCAGTCGTCGATATTTACTCTTTATAACGCTGTTAAGCAATATACTCTAATACCCGTGTATTTTCTTAAGTTTTATATATACACTAACACCATACAAGAAGCGAACAATGTAACAATTTTAAACGAAAGCAGTTTTCTTCGGCGCCCGCGACGATTCTGATGTTGGCGTCGTGGTCCTATAGCTTCTGTAGATGCTGCTGGCCTCGTTGTACGTGGGTCGACTTACACAATCTTCTTCACACTCGTCTTCTGGTGCATTTGCTCGTTCTGCTGATGTTTACATTAAGGACATTTAATCCTTTGAAAAAGGCGCGAATTGCTCGATCGTCATTACAAACCGTAGATTCATCCTTCCGTCATTTGTGGATTAATTTGGGGGTGGATTTTTTTTTTAATTTCAGTCGTCGATATTTACTCTTTATAACGCTGTTAAGCAATATACTCTAATACCCGTGTATTTTCTTAAGTTTTATATATACACTAACACCATACAAGAAGCGAACAATGTAACAATTTTAAACGAAAGCAGTTTTCTTCGGCGCCCGCGACGATTCTGATGTTGGCGTCGTGGTCCTATAGCTTCTATAGATGCTGCTGGCCTCGTTGTACGTGGGTCGACTTACACAATCTTCTTCACACTCGTCTTCTGGTGCATTTGCTCGTTCTGCTGATGTTTACATTAAGGACATTTAATCCTTTGAAAAAGGCGAGAATTGCTCGATCGTCATTACAAACCGTAGATTCATCCTTCCGTCATTTGTGGATTAATTTGGGGGTGGATTTTTTTTTTAATTTCAGTCGTCGATATTTACTCTTTATAACGCTGTTAAGCAATATACTCTAATACCCGTGTATTTTCTTAAGTTTTATATATACACTAACACCATACAAGAAGCGAACAATGTAACAATTTTAAACGAAAGCAGTTTTCTTCGGCGCCCGCGACGATTCTGATGTTGGCGTCGTGGTCCTATAGCTTCTGTAGATGCTGCTGGCCTCGTTGTACGTGGGTCGACTTACACAATCTTCTTCACACTCGTCTTCTGGTGCATTTGCTCATTCTGCTCCTCTCCGCGCTTCTTAGCAGGCGGTTTCTGACCGACTCCAGTCGCTTGGTTGCTGCCAAATCCTTCTTGGACCAAAGCTCGCATCCATAGAGCAGCCACAGCGTGATGATGCTCTTCACTAGGCGTATCTTGTTCAGAGAATGGATGCACTTTCCTTGCGATTAGCCGCTGCCACTCTTTTTGGTTGCTGCATCCATCGCGGCAGCTTCTTATTCGAGCGTTGGAATCGTGTACACCGAAAAGCGCCAGTTGCCGATTGCCAATTGCATGATCTTCGATAACTGCGTCGATTTGGTTGTCAGCCACGGCGATGTTGAACGAGGCACTTCTTCGTCAGTCGTCCTCCAACTGGACGCGGTTTCTTTGGTCATGAAGCGGAACTTCTGATTCTGAAGCAATTATTAGTTGACAATCTGACAGATCACGTAATGCACAGATGGATTGTCGACAAGCGCCATCTGTTCGAATTATGCGTAACTAAAAGAAGCGTTATTTTTAATTTGCTCTGCAACTGGAAATTATTTATACTATTTAACTTGATATTTAAACTGGAGTCTACATAATATAATCATACGAGGGCTGTTTGATATATAACTTGTTTCATATAGTTATAGGAGGGCGTAAGAAAACATTTCGATGTAGTCAGAAAATTTCATCTTTTTAAATGACAAATTTAATTCTGCAAGTTATTCTGCGTATAGTAAGTTACTTAAAGCTTCATTTAAATTTAAGTGTTTCGAATCATAAACAAAGTGGTTAAAATTGGAATTCGAAATGTTATTCAATTCTGCGTTTTTGCATGAGGAAGCAGCGAATGAAATCCATGAACGAATTCTGTCCACGTTGGCTGACTCATGCTCTTCTTATGAAACCATGCGAACGAGTTTAAAGGTGGGCGTCGCACTTTTCCAATTATTCCAATGCAAAAGCAAGATTTCACCATGATTTCAGCCGTAACACGCAGCAAAAGATGCTGCAGCAGAGGCTGAAGCCATTGAATTAGCTCCATCGCAGTAAGAATTTGCTCACGAAAGAGGTTTGGCCAAACTAATACGTAATAGAGAGCGCAATTGAGTGTTATAAAGTTCTTAAGAAATCCACTTCTGTAAAAGAATCAGAAAGCTCGAGGAACAAAGTTATCAATGTATCAATACAAGTTAATCCACCCTCGTGTTTTCTATACGGGATTTGGATTTTACACCTAAAAATCATTTTGTGTCTCACAGTTTTTATAATCTGAAAATGTAACTTTCTCATTTCTGAAAATTTGTACGTGTCACATAATCATTACTACAACATAATTATTTCGGAAGAATTCGTTTAATGATTATAAAAACTATTGATTTTGTACTTAAAAATCAAATTGTTCCAAACGACCCCGTATAGTATGGACGAGTGGCATTCGCAGTATCACGTTTCCTCGCCCGTTTGGCTCTTAATAAAAAAGACCCATTAAATCCATTAATTCCATCCCGTGTTACCCGCTGGTCTTTGCCGATAAAACTCCATGCGGACGCACACGTCCCGAAATAACTAACTATTGTTAAAGCCAACACCTGTAATAACTGTGGGATTCATTGTAGGCCGCGATTACGCTCTAAAATGCCAATCATGCATTATTATTATTATTATCATTTATATTAAAGCTAGAGGAATCGGCCTTACAAATGCCCCGAACCCGTTGTACATATATGCCTCATCAGCCGTTGCGTATTTTGTCTAAACTACGGCAATTGATTCTTAAATTATTAATTGCACTTTGCGATCTCGCGAAGCGAAAGTAAATTATTGATTGCGATAATCCGCCAAGATTCTTCTCCCACGCGGAATTAACGAGCCTAATTCATAATCTTTTGTTTGCACAAT
This sequence comes from Hololepta plana, assembly GCA_963695495.1. Classification (NCBI taxonomy): domain Eukaryota; kingdom Metazoa; phylum Arthropoda; class Insecta; order Coleoptera; family Histeridae; genus Hololepta; species Hololepta plana. The sequence goes on along the minus strand of OY968838.1, from coordinate 2,036,455 downwards.
TAATTCACAACGACATATCGAATCCTATATTAATCACTGCGAAATGATTTATGAGGCACATGAATCCAATATGGATCCAGATATCAAGCAGAAAATGGTTTTGCTTTATTAAAATCGGCATTTGTAGGAGAAACGATTAGAAAATGTAACTGAAAATTTCGTGCAAATGTAATAATAATCTCCAAACGTATTCTTTCCTCGCATGCAGATTAAAGTTTTACTTATAATAAGAGGAATGTGCGGATAGATCCAAAGGAATCCTTATTAATGTGACGTGTGCAACCGAAATTCTTGCACGCGTTCATAATTTGCCGCTTAGCGAGCGAATTAAAAAGCGAACTTATCGAGGATATGCATTAAATTTCATTAAACCTCATTCTTCCTCTTCTGGTACGTTAAAAATAAGGAAGAAAGCTCGAATAATTTGTAAGGATTTTAATATACGATCGTGCGGGCCTAGAAGCTCGGTGACTGTAATGAATACATTTTGATAACCGTTAGACGGGAAATTATTGGATTTTCCTATTACTCGTCGGCCGTATGGAAATTGCCGAAAAGAGAATAAGTTTAATGGCACGAGAAATAATGGTTAGGTCGGGATGTACCTTTTGATGCATCGTTTGCTTTATTGATAAAGGAGCGCGGAAATAATAAATGGTCTCGGCCAAACGAAACGGTACCCACATCGTTATAAGAGATTGAGTCGATAGGAATAACTTTTTCAGATACTCGCAAGAAGAAAGGAATCGGTTCTGCGTTATCGATGATCTAAAATAAATAGTATGTACGAATAAGATTTATTAATGTCGCAATTGAATGGCCCTTTGTCCAACTGTTGCTCCAACACAAGTTCCTCAAACTTCCCGAACGTTTTCCCAGCCGCATTTATTCTCTGCACGAAAAGAGATTGTATTTGTCTTTCATTAGATTAAAATTGGAACGGCGAGGCGAGACTCGGGTTTCCCCGTTTCGACTATGAAAAATGTTAACGTTCCGTGTATATAATTAAAAATTATTAAACATATAAATTATAAAGGACGTAAAGGAATTGTGTTGGTCTTCTTGAAAAATAGAATGATGGCGGTAGCAGCAATAACGGCAACAATTTACGATACTTTTAAATGGAAAATTTAATAATATAAAGGAGCACACAAGTCTGTTAACTTTGTTGAAAAGTTTCCAAACAATCGCAGTTATGTGTGTGTGTGCGCGTCCGTTGTTTGTCTTGAACTTTTACATCGTCTTATACAATGCGACAACTTAACCGGAATAAAAAGGGCAAAAAGAATGCGAGGCTTCTTTTGAAAGAAAATACAATTAATTAGCATATCATCTTACAAATAAATACAGGGTGTTCTAAACGTTCTCAAATCATTGATTTTAGACGATAATTTTTTTGGACAAAAAAGTCTAAATTGCAAATAACTTGTAAACCGTGCAAGCATATCTTAATATGATCGATTTCGCATTCAATGCTGCAACAAGAAATATATTCCATTAAAAAAAGAATGAAGTTAGGCACATTTGAACATGTTAAAGTTTAACAGGCAGTCGGTAACACTCAATTTCATACTTAAAGCAACTAAGAAAAGTTCAACTACATAAAGAATATAAGCTATAAAGTAGTCGAGATATAGATGCGATTTTCTACGACCTTGTAAATGACATTTCTCTGGAAAACACTGAAATAACTCTGAACCGCTAGATTCTAATATGATATATTTAATAAACTCAATGGTTGGGCGTGATAATATGGCTCAAGATTAGCTGAAAAGTTTTAATCAACATGGGTCCGGAAATGGACGGTTTCGGAGATACGAAGCATTTTGCAACTTTGATGTTATCTGCAATCGTGCACCGAAAATGTAAACTATTAACAAAACGCAAAAGGAAAATATATCTCTAATAGGATGTTCAAAGTGCCGTCCTTTCATCTTATGAAAGTAGTACCTTCGGACTATTTCGAAAATGGTGGCATCTTTGATCTGTTCGTTGTTTCAGATACTCGAGCTCATTTACAACTGTACCATAAATTAAACTTCAAATATCCCTAAATAAAAACATCTAGAGGCTTTAAATCTGGCGATTCTGCAAGTTATGATACAAATGCATTCTGGTGAGTCTTGCGTTCTCTTCTAGGTTAGGAAATGTCTTGCCGACGCGTTGTTGCTGGTTTGTTGAGGTTAAGAAAAGACACGAACTCGAAGTTTCTCGCTTATTTGTGGTTAAGTCCTTTTTGTTGGTTGAAGTCTTGTTTCGTTCGAAGTTTTATGTCGTTCTGTCGATGTTGTTTGTCGGAAGGTTTTTACAATTCTGTCTTATGTTAAACTAAATTTACGGACTAGCAACTAGTTTTTGGGGATGATGGCTTGATTTTGTTATCATTTGGTTTCTTTCTTTTATTCCGTTCAACTAGTCACTTTCATTTGTTGATGTTGTCCATTGTTTTCGGTTAACTTATTGTTGCCTGTTGGTAGACCGAACAATCGGGCAGTGAGAACATCCACATTCTTTCCTATCCAACGTCCTTTAAAAATTCTGTGTAAATGCTATCTAAAACGATGAACTAATGGAATCTGGCGATTGGGATAAGCTTCAACATAAAGACATAGAGCTTCTCTGGCATTTCCCATTAGCACGATCATAGATGAAATGTATGTGGGCTAATTCACAAATTTGAGCATGGAGGATTAGCGAAAATTCGTAAAATTGTCATTAACCACAGACTCTATGTAAGACTAAACCTCTGTTACGATATGAAAATGCAAATTAAGAAGGAGATAAACGAAGACATGCTACAAAAAGGAATAAAGCTCCGGATCTTCGAAATCGTCCATCTCCTAACACATGTTTCTGCATATTGTGGGCCATATTATCGCCCCTTAAAGTTTGAGACACTTTAATTTTAAACACCCTGTATGCATGTTTGAAAAGTTGTTGCCTTTCTTCCATTTCCTCATTTTTCGTAAAACTTTAAAAGAACAAGAAGGATACTTTGATAATAAGATGCTTTTTTTGCAATTACATCGTATTAATTTGGCCACAAAGAAGGGAAATCAGTTTACCTTTTTCCTTTATTTATGTTATTTTTTGTCGTCTAATTTTGTAAAATTTATATCAACTAAAAAGGAAAAAGAAACACAAAGTTGTTGTTAAGCATTCTCAAATTTGCGAAAAAAGGCATGGAATTAGAAGAATGAGAAATGTTCATTCAACAAATTGCGAATCGCACATAGAAGTAAGATGTTTGTACAAGAACGCTTTGCTGGATTATTTTGCAAAACCGAAACAATCTATTCAACTATTTCGTGAGGAACTGGTTCTTAATACATTTCATATGTTATAACTATTTCACTCCTGGCATTCACAGTGTATAGGAACGCAGATAATTAGCATGAAGTTCATCATCATCATCAGCAGAATAGCAGAATAATATCATCGTTTTCAGGGACGGTGCGTGCGAAATTGAAATTAATGTTTGCACGAAGAGTGAAATTGTCATTTACAAAACGTACCGTATGTAATGAATGTTTGCGGATGACAATATTTAATGTACGGTTGTATTGTAATAATTGGTAAGCTGAAGAAATGAATTTAATTCGAATAAAGTCGTATAAAAAAGTCACAATCGATTTATGGCAGAATTATTTCGGTTTAATTATAATAAATCCATTTCTTAACTATATTTGCAAGTTATATACTGGGTGTGCAATAATGCGAGGTCAGAGGTTTACGTCAAAATGGTTAACTTTAAAATTAAAAAAAAAGTTTTGTCTGTAAAAATATTTTCCAAGATGGTTGCATGGAATGACGTATTTTTTATTGCATTGTTTTGAATTCAGTATCAAATTTTAAGAGCAGTTTATTAAAGTTTAAAGTTAGAAGTTTCGAAGTTATTTCAGCGTTTGAAAGATCGTGGAAAATCGGCTATATTTCTGAATCTGTTTCAGATAGGGAGTGGAACGTTATTAGTTACATTAAGCATGAATTGAGGAAGAATTTGCACGGTTTGAATTCCGTTTAAAATGTTATCGACTGTGATTTGTGGCCTGTTAAACTTTGACATTTTGAAATGTGCCTAACTTTATTATATATTTTTTGATAACGACATTCGCCCTCGTCCTATCGATACACCCTGTATAATTGTTTGCGCCCCCATTGCGGCCATTGAAACTTTATTATTTTGCTGAATCCATTCGGAATTCTTTTTCCTATCTATCAAATTAAAGCGAGCATTGTTCATTTAAATGAATCGTAAATGGATCGTTCGAGAATAAAATGATTCATATTCCATTATTATCGAGGCTATTTATACAATTTCCCATGTTCTAACTGAATAATAGCGATTATCTATTAATACAATGAGGTCTCAAATTTTCATTGAAAAATTTCAATGGATTTGCTCGCTAAAATTTCGCAATTAAAAGCTTTAAACTGAATTCGCTTGAATCAACGACATTATTAACATAGATTTAGCCATTGCGATCGATACCGTTCTTTTCGTTTCGATTAGTTTATTCCCTAACGTAAGCGGCGAACAAGAATAGCCCTAAACTTTATGATTCCCTTTTAAGGTTTCTCCGGATTTTCCTTTTCGTTTCCTTTTGGTCGTTGGTCGTGTATTTACCGAAAAGGAAATAGAAAATAGTCTTTAACGATTACAAGAACTGGAATCGGTAGTGGGGTAACAAATTTAAAAGTTCCAAATGGCCGTTCTCCATCTAGAATTAGAAAATTGATTACTTTTCTTCCACTGTTAGTCTTAACGATTTCCCATGGGAACGCTGCCCTCCTTTTTGCCCGCAAATCGTACATTCTTTTCTATAAATCAAAATTTGTTACTAATGCACGTTGAAAGGGTCAAGTTTGTAATAGTTTTCCTCTTCCATGGACGCAACATTATTCTATTCCGGTTTATTCTTCGGTAGTTTTCCATCGATCAAATTCTGATTCGTATCCGTATTAACGAGCAAAAAAGTGGTGTTTGTATTGCACTTGAATCATAGAATTCCAATATTGTTATAGATTCACTTTTATTGTTCAATTTCCTTTTGAATTGTTAAAAGTGTCAACGGGAATATACGCGCAAACATTCACTATTTGCATACAATTATCGAGGTTGGTAACGAAGGCGTTTGTTGTTCAGTTTAATTTTAATGCAGCAATAGCGCGAGAGAAGAAACGAAGCGAAAAGAATTATGAATAACGTAAGATTTTTGTTTGTTCAGTTTCATTAGAAAAGCGAATTTCAGCGGAGTGTTTTATTAAGGAAAAAACTATCTCCGCTCGTTCGAAATCCATTCTTTTGCTCAATAGATTTTAATAAAAAGCCATCCAATTCCAATAGTCGTCTAGTGCCCACGCTTCAGTCTCTTGTTTTTTCTTTATCACTCGCGCCATTTTTCTCCTCGATGCTCATCATAAAGGATTCGATTAGAGGAAAATCAATTATTTATTATCGTTTCATTAAACCGACCAATTCCTGTTCGTTTAAAGACACGTCAATTGCCATCATTAGAGAGTTGAAGAAAAAGAGGGCAAAAATTCGAATAGGTTTCAGATATTAATTTCGTTCGGAAAATTTTTCTTTTCCTTTCGTACCGCGAGCAACAAAAAAGTTTCCATTTCCTTTAATTTAAGGATTCATTTAATTAACCCTACGTATCGTAATAATTGTGCAATTAAATCATTTCACAATCCAGTTTGATTTTGCCCCAAGAAATTCTCGTTTCGCGGAATATTGTTAAACGCAATTTCTTTTTATTCATCATCAAATGTCTAGTGAGACATGAAATAGTTCGTCGATTGGTATTCAGAGAGAGTATGCAATTTTTTAGCTTTCTTAATATTCAATTCGCGATCATTTTTTTTTTTGATAAAGACAAGAATACTTTTCGCGAAAACTCTTATGGACGCAATCGATATATTTTAATGTAGATGCATTTTACTTTATTTTAATTCCCATTCATTGAATTATTGATTAAGTTTTTTGGTTGACTAACATCTTTTGCTTACAGCCCGAAGTCGCCACCATCGACGGTGCAGCGAACAAGGAAAAAGAAAGCATGCAAATGCATATTCACTAATCAAAGTGGAAGAAGAATTCTTTTTGGCGAAAGCAGTGCACAATTTCGTTGGAATCTGTGTTAATAATTTGCGAGGGTCTTTGGTTATTATTATTAGAATGTTGAGGAAGTTCTCGATGCTTTTTTTAGCGAAAATTAATGCCTTATTAAAAAGAAAGTAACAATAAAAGACGCGTCATTCACAGTATTGCCCATCGCTAGCCACTACTTTTTCTCATACGTCTGGTAACAGTTGAAGTCCAAGTCGGAGAAGCGACATGTCTTTTGCGGCTATCCAATGAGGCGACCCATTTTTTTGCATCTTACTAAGGATGGAAGTGCTGAAATAGCTGATAATCGGCAGGGGCAATGTCTGGTGACAATAGGACGTGGGGGGCAGAACTTCCCATTTAAGCGTTTGCAAGTAAGTGTTCACAGTGGTTTCTTATGCTGCAAAATCACATTGCCGTGTATCTGCGCGAACAGGGGCGGTTTTCCTTCAATGCTCGGCTCAAAAGCATGAATTGCAGTGGGCAGCGAACTCCTGTGATGGTTTCGTTCGCTTTGAGCAACTCATAGTTAACGACACTCAGCTGATCCCACCAAATACGGAGCAGAAACTTGGAACCATGGGATACTTGGCTTTGCCAACGACGGTGATGTATGGTCGGCCTTACCCTGTGATTGATATGCGCCTAGGAATATCCTAGTATGTCCACTATTCATTGATAGTCACGATATAATGCGAAATTCCTTCCCTTTTCTGCCATTGCAGCCGTTTTCAATGGGTCTCTGGCCTTCAAATCATGCGCCACCCAATGTCCTTGCCTTTGAATCGTTCCTAATGCTTTCAAACGTTTGCTAACTGCTGTGCGGTGAACTCTTAACGATTCTGCAATCGCGCCAGAGGGTTCTTTATCTTCCATGTCAAAAACATTATTTTTGAAGCGTCTAAACGAATCTCTGAGTGTTCTTTTCGAGAGAACTTGGCCGGCGTATGTCTCAACGAGAATTTTGTGTGCTTCAGCTGCAGCTTTTTTTGAATAAATTGGTGCAATAAAATTCCCCGTTATTATTGTTTTTTTTTCTGCACTAAATTCGCCCTTTGTAACACTAAAGAAAAGAAACTTGTTTACTGAATTTTAAACTTGTTTATGTTAGAGTTTTCCCAAAAGCTTTTCACATCTTCTAGAATCTAGAATCTTTTCTGGATTATTTCTCTGCAAGGAATGTTCCCGAATGGAAAGTTGTACAGGAGTGAAGCATATCGTCACTGAGCATAGATAACGAGTTTAAATATACCATGGATAAGCGCGAAATTCGCATTTTCGTCATTTACGTCACTGTCGTGTTGCTCAATTTTGATTCAAGGAATTCAATAGTGCCAAAACAGATCTCAAAGGTGAGCCACGTTCAGGTCGACCTGCTGCTGCAGATTCTGAAAAATATCCATGAAGCTATTGAAATTAATCCATCTGCCAGTATTCGCAGGTTGTCCGCCAAATTCTACAACAGATCGCGGGAAGAATCTGCTCACGAAACTCCAAACATTACTGGCCGAAAGAAACTTGCTGAATGTGATAGTTAATGGAGGGCGTAATTGAGTGTTATGAAGTTCTTAAGAAATCCACTTCTGAAAAAGAATCAGAAAGCTCGAGGAACGCTGGCACAAGTGCTTTGGACTTCGAGAGGAACAGGTTGAAGAATTAGATAGTCATTATAACCGAAATTGTCGTCTGCCATTTAATGTATTTCAAAACAAGTTATTTATCAATTCACCCTCGTAGCATTTGATTATGCATGCATTATCAACGTAGGCAGGCAAATCTGATAAGGCCGCCTGTTGGAAAACAGGGCGAACTTATTCAATATCATAATATAATGATCTTCATTGTTTTCTTATCACTTGCATCGATAGCTCTTCTACTACTCTCACTTAATCAGCCCCAATTTATCATTCGCAACTTGTTAATCTGTTTAAACGCGAAAAAAGAAACAGTGTAATCCGATAATTAAAGTTTCCTCTTCAGTTAATCCACACTTTTCCCGACCCCAAGAACTAACTCAGTTCCAGTAACAAATAAATAAGCAATCTGAGTTCTTTGCCTAAATCAATCGTGCCGACTATTTTATTAATAAAGTAGCCCCATTCGACGAAACTTCTTGCGTATCATCGTCATTCGGTGTCGTTGCCGGTCGACAATGGCTTATTAACGCGAGTTAAAGACGATTTTGTCAGGTAAAAGACGACGATATTTTATGCGACACACGTATACACGCCGAGAATTAGATTAAAAAAATCGCTCGTACGCCGGGATTAATAACTCCCGATCGTAATGATGATTAAAACGAGAAAAGCGAAGCGCGAAATTTGATCGATTCAGGATCCGCGTGTTACCAACCACTTTGCGAATTTTTTTCATTCGAATTCTGCATTTGTTACGATAGTTCTTTTTTGCAGTCACATACGCAACGTTCGCTAATTTCAGAGCGCAAACTTCTTCAGGCGCCTCGTCGAATTCAGTGCGCGGCAGTTACTCGCCGAGTCAACAAGTTCGCGGACGGAAATACAGAGGGAAGATTTGTAAAGATTTCGTAAAATAATCCAATCGAAATTGTTCGCAAAACGGCGATGGTACCCATTAAAATTTTAAACTTAATAGACACTCGATTGTTTTCATCAAAAAATTAGGATGGATTTAAGCAGGTGCATGTGCGGGTTTCTTTAAAGTTCCAGCGACGATTGCTTAGTCTTAAATAGATCCAAAGAGAGCGCAGAGAGCGAGAGAGACCGGGAAACGACAGGAAAATCGAATCAAATGGGTAAGTTGCTTATGGTCTCTTGCGGAAATGAAATTTCGTGTGCAATTTGTTGCTCGCGATGAAATTACACGCAGATCACCGGCGATAAATCCAGCTTCTCACGTATTCTGTTGCTAATTAATTGCTATTAATATCCGACGAGCGTTTTTTTTTTGCGGGAGCCACATATATTTCCTTAGGCAGAAATCCAATTAAATTCCTTCTTGCTTAACAATAATCGCCGAGCTTACAATTTGGCGCAAAGTTCGCCCTCGGACTTTCCTCATTTTCTTTTGTCGCATTTTCCTCTTCATTTCCTTCCTTTCGACGAATGTTGACCGCACTTTCTTCGACGTTACAAATTAATTTATTAGAAGCTTTCTCAGAAATCGTCTTCCTTCGCGTCGTCGTTGACAATGACGACGAAATTAGAGCCGATTCCGTTCGCTACGAGATATTCCGTGTCGTTTAATATTGCGATAATATTTGGGCAAGAGGGAAAAAAGGCGGACCTTTTGTTTGCCATTATTTCAATCGTTTATTTTCACGTTTTTTATTTCGTCGTTAGCCGAAGATAAGGGCATTTATTTGGCGAACGTTTCTTGCGGGATTTTCGCAAAAGCTTCCGCTTTGTACGTCCTTTGTCGCCCACAATTTCTTTTCCTCGATTTTGGTTTTACTCTTATTGCCTCGTGTCATTTACTGTTGTCGTTCCCACAAAACGAAGCACTCGCAGTCTTCGTTTAATGGTACGCCCGTATTATTTAATTTTTAAATTTCGTTTGCCAAATTGAAAACTTTCTGCTAACTACTAATAAGCGATGTCGAATAACTCGGAAAACTGTTAAGAGCAACAATAAATATTTGGAATTGTTATCAAAGTGTACGTGGAAATTTTAATTTAATAACCGGAGAAACGACTTTGGGATTGTTTTTAATATAACGCTGATTGTTTGCGAATTTCGCGTGCACTTAAATCTCTTTAACGATCATTATTAATCTTAACATTTTCGAGGAAGTTTTCGTTATTTCTTTTTGCTTTGGGAGTGTTGAAGGAAGAATTTCTCATTTGTAAAGTTATTTAGCGAACGGTAATAAGTGGTAATGATACCGAGCGGGAAAATGGAACAAATTGAAGCGAAAATTGTAGCTTATTGTTTCGTCCAATTTTTCCAAGTTCAACTTCGCTCCATCTAGTTCTTTCATCAGTTCGCTTACATAAATCATATTATTTAAATCAAAACTATAACAAAATCAAAGAACCACTTTTATCATTTTTGCACGCCAATATTTTAATGTGGTATATACAGGTGTTAAAAAAAGTGTCACGAACTTTAAGGGGTGGTAATATGGCCTAAGATAAGCAAAAAAGTCTTAATGAACATGGATCCGGAAATGGACGGTTTCGAAGATACGGAGGATTGAACTTTTTTGCAGCATATCTTCGTTATATCGGTGCATAATTATCCGCCGTTTTTTGAAAGCTATTTTCTAGGCAGTTCGCAACAGAAAAATTTATGGTAAAGACACACAACTCATTAATAAAGGTCCAAATTATCATTCATTTCAATTGAAGCCTTCGATTTGTTTGCCAGATGGCCAATTCCACGTGTGCAAAAGAGCTAAAAATCTGCAGCTATGCATTCCCTTACATCGGTTACCAAGTAAATACAATATTTTGATTACTTGGTGACCGATGTAAGGGCAAGTAAAGTTGCAAATTTTTAGCTCTTTTGTACACGTGGAATGGGCCACTTAGCAAGCAAATAGGAGGCTGCAATTGAAATGGATGATAATTTGGACCTTTATTAATAAGTTGAATGTGCTTACCATAAATTTCTCTTTTGCGAACTGACTAAAGAATAGCTTTCAAAAACGGCGGATCGAACGAAAATATGCAACCAAAAAGTTCAATCCTCCGTATCTTCGAAACGGTCCATTTCCGGCCCCATGTTCATTAAGACGTTTTTGCTTATCTTGGGCCATATTACCACCCCTTAAAGTTTGTGACACTTTTTATTTAACGCCCTGTATATATGTAATGAAACTTTGCGCAAAACTTTCATTTTTAAATTTACATGGTTTAATTACAAAAATATCGAACGATCAAGGAGGAAACCGCGTAAACACGTAACACTTTAATTATGCAAGTAAAAGATAGCGAATTAATTGCGAACTTTAAAAGATTATCATTTTAATCAATAAAATTTTGATTTGTTTTTAATCGTTAAATTCTGCGAAACTCGTAACAAAGGAAACTTTTCGTAATTTGATTGAAGAATAGGATCATTTTGGCTATTTAATCGGGCATCTTTTCGAAATTGTATCCGACCGCTGCGTTCCAATTTTATGCAAACTATTGTTAAATAATTAAAATTAGTTGAATGTTAATGAGGGTTGATTTGCATTAAAAGAAAAACTTTGGGGTCGCTCAAATTGATGGTATTATGACGTATTATGCACATGTGACTGTTTGCATTGTATAAATTACCATTTTAAAGTATTAACAATCTGATCTGATCGCATAAATAGTAAATATTTGCATTGACAAAACCAATTTCCAGTTTGCCAGAACGGATTAAGTTTATTGAATTGGCAAATAAACGTAACCAAATGTTTGCCATTATGCAGAGGATTTTATTCGCTTTGGCACCGATTTTTGAGCAAGAAATAATTCTATTATAACAAAATAATTAATTGGTTGCACGGAGAGATTTTTAATCTCAATTTAATGGGATTTGATTATGATCGAATTTAAACGATTTGCGATTAATTATTATTAAAAAAGAATTCTTGTTAATTTTTCGCCGCGCGTTCTTCTGATGTGATCCATTCAAGTGTTATGGATTCTATCGATTCCTTCCTATTAATAATAATAGTGCTAAAGATGATAATAATGATAGAACAAGAGTGGCGCTTGTAATTCACAGCCCAGTAATTTTGCAGTGTTGTTGTTGTTGATGTTATTGGAGGTAAGGCTTTTAATTATGATCACCTCTCTATCGTAAACAGTAGGTACCAACAGTATAACATAGAAATGGCGGTGTTGATAAAAGACTAATTTCTGTTCGTTTTCGCTCGAAATTATTCCAACGCATAAAATGGTCGTGAAAGACCATTAATACGATGCTGCGGTTTATTTTGTTTTGGTTTAACGTTGTTATTGTGAAATATTCGATAATTGCACGTGAAAGAACGCCGTCTTCTTCGGAGTGTAGGACCAAATAAAGTGCTGGTAAAGAGGCGAACTTAGCAATGATGATGATGATAATAAAAAGTTAAAGAGGAAATGAAATCCTAAACGTTTTGTTTTAGCGCGTTTCAGGGGGGAAATTTAATTTAGTTTCTCAATTTGATTACGCCTCGAATGCGACGGCAACAATCATCTTGCTCTTCTGTTTAGTTGCTGATTATTTAATTTAATTCCCAACGATTATAATATAGAAAAGGCTTTAGGTGAAACTTCCGGGTGCAAGTATTAATGCAAAATTATTAGTTTAATACATCGTAATAAAAGAGAGCCATTGCCATTGAGTGATTTGCTTTAAGATCACGTCCCTTATATATACAGGATGTCCCAATAATGCGGGTGCTCAACATTGCGAATAAATCGGAAATCCTGAGGGAATGGACCCAATAATATGTAGCCAACAAATATATGGTTCCATTAAAAAGAAATGATTATGAAAATGCCAATCAATAAGAGGCCAAAGTCTGAGTCCGTAACACTTGAAATACAATTTCAATAGCACAAAATCGTCGTCGTTTCTTGCTTAAAACAATTAGAGAAAGTTCAAGTCCCGATCGCAAATGGTGACAAAGAAATGTGCAACTGTCCACGATGTCCCAAACGTAATTTTTCGCGAAACCTCTTCAATAACTCCGAACATTTTGAGTATAAACAGGCTTCAATAAACTGCCCTTAAAATACGCTAAGGAATCCAAAAATGCACCTCTCCATTTAAAATAATGGATCAACTATGAACATAACCGAATGTGCGTCATGTTAGAAAATAATGTTGTAGCCCTATCGCAGAAAAAACTTTCTTATCTGAAACAATTTTCTCCAACTTAATCTGCGTGTCGCCAGGACAGCCTGTATACAGGGTGTCCCAATAGTGCGGGCTCGGAGGATCACGGCCAAACGGAAGACTTTAGAGGAAAATATTTCGGATAAAAAAGCTTTCCCTGGGATAGGGCTACAGCGTAGACATATTTTCTAACATGACGCACTTCCGGATATACCCGGAACTGATCATTGCCCCGTTATTTTAAATGGAATGGTATCTATTTTATTGGATTTTTGGATTCCTCGTCGAATTCCAATGGGAGTTTATTAAAACAATCACATGCCGAAGAATTGCCGTTTCGGAGTTATTTCAGTGTTTCTCCGAAAAATGTCGTTTGGAAGGTCGTGGAAAATCGCTCAAATCTCCGGAACTTCTTAAGATAGAGAGCTGGACTTTTCTTAGTTTTTTTTAACCACGAAATGGCGAAGATTGTGGTCTGCCTACATTTAATTGAAAGTATTACTGGCTGCAATTTGTGGCGTGTTAAACTTCGACATTTTCAAATGTGCATAACGTAACCTTTTTCAAATGGAACCCAATATTTTTTATTATCGCATTAGACGAAGAAAATTATACCCTTTCGATCTTATTAAGGAAAATATGGGGTCAATTCTTGATGATTTTTATTATATTAGAAATATTGATACAATTGAAAAAAACAATGAAATTATTTATTAACAAAACAAGAACTTATGCAGAATTGAAAATGGCAAATTGTAGCAGGCCACGAATGAAAGCCACTTCCACTTTGAATTGACTTTAAGCAGTGAAAACTTCGTCGTTTCTTAACTAAAAGAACTAAACAAAGTTCGACTCTCTATCTTCATTACAAACGACATTTTTCAGGAAAGCACTGAAATAACTCCAAAACGGTGCATCTTGGGCGTATCAATTTTAAGAAACTCCCATTGAAATTCCACGAGGAACCCAAACATGCAATAAAATATACATCATTTCATTCACATTGTCGAAGTAACCAACAGATTCCGGTATATATTGTTACATTGTGGTCCTATTCTAGTGAAAATTTTTTTATATGGAAAATTTACACTTTAGAGGTAAAGTCTTCCTCCAAGTCCGCACTATTGGGTCCATCATACATTAGTAAATAATTGGATTTATAATAGCAATGAATGGCCCGTAAGAAATATTGTGTTGAATAAAGCATTGATTTCATCTTAATGTAACCGTATCTCATAACGAAATCTTAAGGTAAAATCAAATTATTTGATCTCTTCGCATCAGTTTCGCACACAAACAAAGAAGAAACTCAATTAATGCCTATGAAACACGATCCGTGTTTTGATTGTGTAGGCGTTTCATTCTTCTTTTAACTAATTTTTTCGATGGATCAAAATAACGAACGTAATTTCTATAATTAAATGGATAAACTTTTTTGGGGGATGAATCTTTCATTTAATCCGCGATTCTTTTTGCCCGTCCCCGTTTCTCGCTCATCCCCATTCGTTTTTTCTCATCCTCGCCAACACGAGGTGACGAAAATCAAAATTTTATTGTTAAGTTTCCATCGCTCGGCCTACAAAACAATTTTCATTAAAGCGATTGCTTTTTATAATCTTTCGTTTAATTTTGATTTTCTTTTTCATAACAGTACGTAACGATATGCCGACGTTTTTTGCGTTTCATTTTACAGTGTTTGATAATGAGAGATGGCAAAAGTTTAAATTCTGTTAAAAAAAGAAAATAGAGAAAAAAACTAATTTAATTTTGAATCCAATCCACCCTTTTTCTCTTTAAATAAATCTGCTTCCATTCATTTCTTCCGTTTTTTTTATGGTCGCAATGAATTGGACTAAATTGGCTTCGACGATTTTGGTTCCAGTCAACTCATGTACAGTTATTAGCGGATGAAATGGATCTTAATTAAAGTCGAGGTTTCATTTATTTTGAAAATAAAAAAAAAATCTGCTGCAATCCATTTGAACCAAATTCCCATTTCATCCGATTGCCCACATTGTAATCAATCAAATTATAGGTACGATTTGCCTGCAAATAAACGCTACTAAACCTTAATGCACGTTAAAATCAGTATTTTTTGTAAAACGTTTTTTTTAGCATTAAAAGCTAATTAATTAATGGATGCCGGAAAATTTGTTTCCGTTTTCGTGATTTAACCGCCAGAAAGTCAATTAAAACGTTCGCTTTGTAATCATTTTATAATTTAAAATTCCAACGAATCATTTACAGATCATTTGATTTTAACATTCATCTCGTACCCATCCCTTGGGACGGTAATCGAATTTCTTTTCACATTTCAGAAATTGCTCTTGTCTGCTCGTTATTGATGAATATTCATATTTAAAAATGTTTTCCTTTTAATCTTTTTTAATGATATGTTTCAATCTTACGTGGTCTATTAAAAATGACTTCTTTATCAAGATAATGTTGCTTTAGGGGCAAAAATTTAATGGCAAAATACTGGGGATGATATTGAAATATTTCGAATGACTTCGTATGTAAAACGATTTAAGGGAGCATTAAGAAAATCCTATCAAGATAAGTCTTTTCAATTTCCGCTTTTCTTTTTGTTTCTTCTCATTCCTGCTTTTTTGTTTGATTCCAACTTTACGTGCATAATTAATGTAATCCCTCCAAGATTCCTTTAGGTTGTGCACGCAATAAATAATTCACAGAAATGGGCAAAACTTGTAAAACAAATGGTGAATTAGTTTCCATGAATAATTATAACATTTATTTTCACGAGAACAACAAAGACATTAGCGTCTTTTCTTTAGGATTAAATATATTAAAACAAAATGAATTAAAAAAAAAATGAATAGATAGCATCTAATATATTTTAGTTCAACATTTTAATGCTCTTTTGCAAATTCCACATTCGCTTATTATGGCGGAACAAAAGCGTCATCGTCAGGAGCAACGATAATGATCTACAGATGGAATATTACATCGTTTTTCTTATTGTTCTCAACTATAATGATTTAATGTTTAAATCGTTGCTCAGATCGCGATTATATATTGTCCCTTTGTAAAATCCCGTTAAATTACTGCACCACTCGATTATTAATGATGGAAATATGAATATGGTGATAATAATAACGTTAATGCTCTTCATGCATGCACATATTATGTTATTGGGAACGAATGCATCGGCATTGATTTACTACAATCTACACAATTCTTGATAGTAAACGATTTGTATCGTTTATTAATTACGATGTAAAGATATCGTTGTTAGCGATTGATTGAATTAAACAGGACACGTTCAGTATTTCACGTTAAATTTGATACATGGATTTCTTGTTAAAATGATCATTGTTTTAAGAAAGAATGGACAATAAAACGATTTCTCAGGCGATATTTAACTGAAATTTGAGGATGTAAAAGGCGCAAGAAAGTGAAGGAAATACAAATTTATCAGCTAAATTTTCGAATAGCTTCTTCTAAACTATTACGATTACCTTTTTGATTCATATATCACTGAATGAACTTTAAATTGTCAACCACTTTGTAGCCACTGTAATCCGTATTTCACTCAATGATCTTTAAATTGTCAACACCACTCTGAAGTCACTTTGATCCATATTTGACTCAATGATCTTTAAATTGTCAACGCCACTCTGAAAACACTTTGATCTACATTTCCCTTAATGAACTTGAAATTGTCAACACCACTCTGAAGTCACTTTGATCTACATTTCACTGATTGAACATGAAATTGTCAACACCACTCTGAAGTCACTTTGATCCATATTTGACTCAATGATCTTTAAATTGTCAACGCCACTCTGAAAACACTTTGATCTACATTTCCCTTAATGAACTTGAAATTGTCAACACCACTCTAAAGTCACTTTGATCTACATTTCACTGATTGAACATGAAATTGTCAACACCACTCTGAAGTCACTTTGATCCATATTTGACTCAATGATCTTTAAATTGTCAACGCCACTCTGAAAACACTTTGATCTACATTTCCCTTAATGAACTTGAAATTGTCAACACCACTCTGAAGTCACTTTGATCTAGATTTCACTGATTGAACATGAAATTGTCAACACCACTCTGAAGTCACTTTGATCCATATTTGACTCAATGATCTTTAAATTGTCAACGCCACTCTGAAAACACTTTGATCTACATTTCCCTTAATGAACTTGAAATTGTCAACACCACTCTGAAGTCACTTTGATCTAGATTTCACTGATTGAACTTTAAATTGTCAACCACTCTATAGCCACTTTGATCCATATTTGACTCAACGAACTTTAAATTGTCAACACCACTCTGAAGTCACTTTGATCTAGATTTCACTGATTGAACTTTAAATTGTCAACCACTCTGTAGCCACTTTGATCCATATTTGACTCAACGAACTTTAAATTGTCAACACCACTCTGAAGTCACTTTGATCTAGATTTCACTGATTGAACTTTAAATTGTCAACCACTCTATAGCCACTTTGATCCATATTTGACTCAACGAACTTTAAATTGTCAACACCACTCTGAAGTCACTTTGATCTAGATTTCACTGATTGAACTTTAAATTGTCAACCACTCTATAGCCACTTTGATCCATATTTGACTCAACGAACTTTAAATTGTCAACACCACTCTGTAGTCACTTTGATCTAGATTTCACTGATTGAACTTTAAATTGTCAACCACTCTGTAGCCACTTTGATCCATATTTGACTCAACGAACTTTAAATTGTCAACACCACTCTGAAGTCACTTTGATCTAGGTTTCACTGATTGAACTTTAAATTGTCAACCACTCTGTAGCCACTTTGATCCATATTTAACTCAATGATCTTTAAGTTGTCAACGCCACTCTGAAGTCACTTTGATCTAGATTTCACTGATTGAACTTTAAATTGTCAACCACTCTATAGCCACTTTGATCCATATTTGACTCAACGAACTTTAAATTGTCAACGCCACTCTGAAGTCACTTTGATCTAGATTTCACTGATTGAACTTTAAATTGCCAACCACTCTATAGCCACTTTGATCCATATTTGACTCAACGAACTTTAAACTGTCAACACCACTCTGAAGTCACTTTGATCTAGATTTCACTGATTGAACTTTAAATTGTCAACCACTCTGTAGCCACTTTGATCCATATTTGACAACGAACTTTAAATTGTCAACACCACTCTGAAGTCACTTTGATCTAGATTTCACTGATTGAACTTTAAATTGTCAACCACTCTGTAGCCACTTTGATCCATATTTGACTCAACGAACTTTAAATTGTCAACACCACTCTGAAGACACTTTGATCTAGATTTCACTGATTTTTGCGATACTCAATCATTTCTCGTGGCTTTCTGTTATTACATAAAGATGATATTCGTCTGTCCTCACAGTATCATTCTTTGATAGCAATAATATTTCAAATTGTTCACGCAAAGATATTCTGTCTTCACAATGAATAATTATGAAAGTCCACACGGTTTCGCATATATTTTTACGTTTTCTGAGAAGTTTAAGTGTTTGAGAAAAAAAAGATTTATAATTAATAATGTATGTAAATTTAAAACATATTAATTAAGATAATAATTGCAAGACTAAAATCATACAATACATTACAAAACGGAACGTTTCCAAGATTTCCAAAAGAATGACAAACAGGTTGCACAAAATCAATCCTTACAATATCGTTTCGGCTTCCTTTTGTTCTTATTGTAAAATTTATAAATGCTAATGCGTTTTATATATTCAAAGATTTTCTTTGTGCAGTATATATAATGTCGTAATGTGTAAGAGAATAGAGATTCACTTCAATTTTCAAAACACTTAATTTTCTTGTATCTCCATAGTGAAGAAAACAATTTTTGTGCTTGCTATTGAAGCTAAATAATAGCCTGAATTGAATACGTTGCTAAATGATAATAATCATTTGATTCTAAAACGATTTAATTTGTTTATCTCAAGTTGTCCTATTGTTCTTTTATATAAACCTACGTTTTGGCACGTGTTAAAATCTCTTTATTCGCAAAGGAAATAATAAATCCTCTCGTTCTTTCAACCGTAAAAGCGCCCCCGTCGCCATCGACTCATATAACAAATTTTCGCACATCTCGAAATTGAAGCCCGCGGATTATTTTACGAACGCAACAATTAGAAAATTTGCAACAATGGATTCTACAATCGACGACGCATTAAAGTAATAACATTGTCGTCGCTTACAATAAATACGTTACAAATATTAACCGTGCTGAATTCAGTTTTATTTATTTATCGAACACTCGCACTCGCGCGCAAATTGAATAGAACGACGTTTGCATGAAAGAGATTCCGCGATTGAAAACAGTCGAAGAATATTACTCCCGATTCGAAACTATTCAAAAATGCGGTTTTCCATCAACGAAAGAATTACATAAATCTAGTTTACCCTTTCAATAATCGAGGCTATGATTTAATAATAAGACGAGAACGGCCCGAGTAAATATTGAACTTCGGCAATATCGATGATGGAATATTTAATGATTTTTAATGGATTTCAATTGTGCGCCATTGTTCTTTCTAGATATCGGCGATGCCGATGGTGGGAAAGTCTTTTAGACGATGTTTTAATGGCATACGTCTAGACTTTCATCGAAAAAGAAACGTCAACCCAACGTTATCATCGAGATTCCTTTCAAAATAAATCCACATATTGTAGATAGATGTGTGTATACACGCGTCAAAGTATCGTGCAATGTACACGTTAACATTTCAAACAAAGTTTCGTGTGCTGCATATTTTCACAAACGAGAAAGAAATGATTAATTTGCAAAGAAAACTAAGCGACAGCAGTCAGACAGCAGTAAGTATAAGTTTTCTGCCTCTTGATTGTCATTCTTTTGGAAATCGCTGGTACATTCCGTTTCGTACGAGAAGCATTCAATTTCCTACATCGATTTCCATTTGAAAATTAACATTTTCGTTTTGCAATTAACATGCATCACTACAATTTTTTTAAATAAAATACTTTCATTTATTTGAAAAGGTAATGATATATTAGAAGCCATGCGGAAATTATTAATTTTTCATTGTCAAGACGTAACATCTTTGTTTGAAGTATTTGAAATATTGCTTCTACCAAACAGCGATACAGCGAGGGAGGACGAATAAAGCCTTTATGTAGTAAGAAAGAGGCGATATCAATGATTAAGTGGCGAGAAAAATTCACTTTACGTGAAATAAAAAAGCACACCGAAATTAACTTCAATCGAGTTGGGGAAAATACTTTTGGATTCTAACGCTACTAATCACAATTAAGCCATCATTCAACGTTCACTGCGAAGATACTTGTTCTTCACGGGTATGTTGAAGACATAATTAAAACACTGAAATTCGCCCAAGAACATCCAAACTAAGTAATTTGAATAGGATAAACGTAAATCCGTCTTCTCAAGTGCCAAAGGAAACGAAGAATATTCCCAAATGCAATAAGGCTTATCTTAAAAAATTGTCAGCACAAGTAAAACACGATGGGCAAAGTGGACTCCAGAGAATACGGATCAAAATGTTAATCGTAACGCTCTACAACTAAATTTGAAAAACTCAGCTGGAAAGTTCGTATTTCATAAACGCAAACGCAAAATGAATATGATAATTATTCAGTTTCTTACGCATTTTCTTTCGGATTCGCTTTTAATTTATCGTCTTCCTTACCAAAATACCATCTAGCGTTATTATTGTTTGTTATCTTTGTGGTTTACAACATAACGGAGATAAATTTGAATTTGTTTTCATATCAAAATTACGATGAATTCGCGTAAATTCTCGACGTTTCTAATGGCCGCACAGCAGTTGCCGAGAACTAAAAAATGGAAGAACTTTTCTGCATTAATATTCTACGGTCCAACAATAGATCTACGGATTTAATATTAATACAGACCGAGATATTGTGCTTTAATCTTTAACTCACTTAATAAACGGGTTATAAGATAATATTAATAAAAGAATTTGAAACGTTCTTTATTTTATCGTTTTTTTTTGCTTTTTTGTTGCTTAATAGAACTTTTTTAATTTTTCCTTTTTGAACACGTAAAATATTTATATCGTTCTGCCTAGAGTTATTTATTAGATCGTTTTATTTGGGAGCATTTTCCCTTAAAGATTAAATGGACCCCGATTTATTTGGTACCATTATAGTCAAAGCTTTGTATGAATCTTATTTCTGGTAATGATTATAAAGCATTCCAAAATGTAACTTTAAGAATGAGATTCTTATATAAATAACCGTTTAGTAGCATACTGAAGACGATAAAATGATAAACTCGAGAATGAAATCTTTTTAGGCTATCATAATAAATCACTTAGAATAAAAACAAAGGGGTGGAATAAAAGAAGTTGGGAAAGAAAAGAAATTGGGATCCGAGCCTGACAATAATGTTGATATATTATGGAATTGTTTCTCTCGATGACAACAGCAACAACAACAACAACAACCAGAAAGGGAAACCGAGCGAGGTTTATTAAGTTTTCCCTTTTGTTTTTCTCACTTTTCCGCTCGCCTCCACGTTCCTAAATCTGATCAAAAACCTTGCAGAATTTCTATTGGAATCTGAAATAGCGTTTCCAAATCTTCATCCTAATGTTATCTTCCTCCCCATCCAAAGGTATTGAAATATCAATCGGGTAGGTAATAAAATTTTGCTGGCAATCTGTCTCCCAACGTTTTTCTTAGATGCTTTTTGCAATAAACCTACGGTGTATGTATGGACGATAAATCATTCGCCGATACCCAGTCGATAATGTGATTCCTGACGCAAACTTTGGCACGTTTTTTATCGTTTTGTCAAACGAGAACGTTTGATTGGAAACAATTTTTCGTTTAGCTGTAATAATAATAATAAAAAGCGTCTTCTGGTTATGAAAGCAGAATTTCAATATGGGATTAGTCGAGATTGAAATTGCTGAAATAATACAAACCCATCCAATTTCGCCTTTTTTCTCCTCTAACGGTAACGACGATGATGACGACGATGATGGAAATATTAAATTTTAAGTTATTTAAAACGAAAGCGGGGAGTTTGTTCAAAGCCTAAACGAAAAAAAAAATTGTTCTCTTTCTTTTCAGTTTATTTCTGAACTTATTCAAACACGGATTATTACTATTAATGGGAGCATCGATAATGAATGTTTAAGATGGCCTCCCTCGAAAATCGCGCGGTGATACAAAGACAAAGCCCGGATTAAGGATAATCCGGTTTTTAAAGCTGATGTAAAATTGAGTGTGATCGATGTAAAAATCTACAAAAAAAAGAAGACAAGAGCGAAGCGGCGAAGGAAAATAAAAATAAAATCCGCAGGTTCATACCAAATTATTGATGGAAGTACCGGCAATAAAGCGGTTTCTTTTGGCCTTCGCCCGTTGCAAATTGTTGCCTCAAGAGAAGGTTAAAAGAAGCGCGGCGCATTATACGAAAAAAGGAAAATCTCAATTCTCGGTTCGTCCGTTTCTTATATTACGTATTATTACCGTATATAAACTCTTATCGTCCATTTATGGTCGCGAAAAAAATGTTTTACAAGATGTAACAATAACAAGGAGAAAGGAATCTTTTTCCAAGCAACCAAATGAATACAGACGCGCTTCCTTTTGTGCGCGCCACATCTTCGCAGCTTTTACACGCTTATGCTTCTATTATAACAAAAACGGAAACGTCTCTGACGGTCTTTTTATTTATTTTAATTTTATTATTATATGGAAATTTAGTTTAAAGCCAAAAATACATAATATAAATCTCATTTTTATTGTTGGAATTATATAGCGTGGAAGAGAAAAAACTACGTTTCTGCTTTAAAGGGGATGTAGAATTAAAAACGGCAATTGCGGCTCATTCCTCTGGAAAAAGTCGCTCTTTGTCGCATATCGCGTTGCGATCGTCACAATTATGATTCAGAATTAAGATCATTGTTTTTTATTTCACGTTCTTTGTTTTTATTTTCCTAAATCACCTAATTACCAATGAGCTTCTTTATTCCTAAAGCACCGCATAAATTACCACGATGCGAGTGGTTAAACGTCTTTTTATCGTTCTCATAATATTGGATGATTCAATCAACTTTACGAGTCCATATCTTTCTTCGTTAGTAAAGAAAGAGGAGGCTAACATCTTTTAAAACCGTCTTAAAATGTTTCCCTTTTGCTAAATTATTTAGCGTTTAATGTAGATTTAACTGAAAATTCGACCGAAGCTTCGAATTAACATACTTGAAAAGTTGCGTCAATCACTCGCTCCCCTCGTCTTTGCTGCGACTCGAATAAAAAAGCCTTTAGCTAACTTTTTGCAATCGGGAATCGACTTCAAAGATTCGAGTTTAAATGTTATTCCGATGCAATCTAAACACATATTTCCAATGGTTGACGATGATAAACTAATGTCTAGGTGCATTTGCAAAAAGCGAACGGACGCGAATAACAAAAACGTGCACGTTTAAATTGCATTTTGAAACGTATCCAACGTTCGCATGGGCGAAGAACGAAGATGGCGAATGGAAAGAGTGCGAATATGTTCTGAACGCGAGGCGGATTAACGGCGAGGCGAAATAAAAGTGGGAAATTGAGAGTTTTACTTTGCAAAATATGCAATTTGCGTAACTAAATGAGGGTGCATAAAAGAATGAATATTCGCAAAGAACGTCGTCCACCCCGCTATTTAATGTACGTGTATCGCTTTATGGCGAGGTTAAATTGATGATAAACTCTCGAAATTACGTTGTTAACCTTTTTCTTTTCAACCAACAGGTCCTTTATGGCTTTAATTTCGTTCTTTTTACCTCGTGCATAAAAGTAAACTATAAACTTTTCGCTTATTTGCTTTCGTATATATTTAAAAGACTCCTCGGTAAATTTGAATCTTTCAATCGCGTTTGCTTTTAAATCGTTTCAGCACACTTACCCGCTTTTCTTTATGCAAAAAAGATTGCTAATACTCTAAAATTAGCAAATGGAAAAAAAAACGTTAATAGATAAATTGCGTGGCGACCGAAAGGGGCGGTGAAAAGCGAACGAGGTAAAAGGAAGCTTGTCAACGTCAATTAACGTTTTAGTTGTAATAGTAATTAAATTTGATAATACCGAGTCGAACGAAAAAAAAGTAATGAATTTTGACGTAATAAGCTTTCAGTCCCATCTAAAAATTAATTTGAAAATTGGCTAAAATTTCGCTAAAGTTTGACACATTAACATTTGAAAAAGAAAAAAAAAACGAACGCGAAGTAAATGCTTTCAAGAATTATTGTTGCAAATATTAATTCAATTTACACAGTGAAAACGCGCCAACAATAAGAAAGAAATTGCGGCGTATTGCAAAATTGGTGGATGCGCCGCGTTCACGATTCCTACTTTAGCGTTCTCCTACGTGGGGCGGACGAGAACGGCCATAATGAAGCTTCAAAATCCGCTTCATTTCTGATTCGCCCCCCGTATTTATGTATCGATCGAGATGCGATGCATTAAGATATTGGATAAGGAAATTGGTGTTTAATGGATTTTTATGATCGATCAACTTCCATGAACAAACAAACGTAAAATCTGATAACGTGTCGCATAGTTTTGAATTAAGTTTGCCATAAATGTTCCGCAATTTCTTTAAGGCATTCATTACGTTAATACGTTCTGTAAAGGCGAATAGGTGCGAGTGGCGGCGTCTGAAGGCTTTCCATTAACGCTTGCTGAAGGAGCGGAGAAATTCCCTCCATAAAACGCGATTGCCTTTATCATCGCATAACCAAAAATTCGTCGATTGCACATTTAAACCCCCGCTTCGTGGCACCATAAACTTAAATTTTCTTCCGCCATTTCTCATAAGGATCGCAATGCCCATTTATTACAATGTCGTTTTATTATGCATACACGAATATATGCGTGTGTCGTTGTCTTTCATTGTCATTGTGAGTCATATCCATCGGCAAAGAAAAGGACGTGCCAAAGAATGGATGAACACAAATAAAACTAAAATATAACATAAAGAAATAAAAATTTTCTTTTATAAGGTTAGAACGAAACTTTGAGAACAAGTTTCGAACGTTCGTTTCCGTTTTCGTAACGTCGAATCGACATTGAAGTGAAACCGAAATCTAATTCGCGACCATATAATAATTTGCATTAAACATTGTGTGCAATTCGCGGAGTGAATTCCGTTTAAGAGACGAACCGTTAATAATAAGTTTTGTAGACGTTGTCCTTTTCTCCATTAGATACGCACATAAATCGATTCGCTTTTTACGGCCAAGTACCGAAGGTTTATTTTATAGAAAATTTATGGGCGCGCGTTAAGAGATCGAAAATAATCGTATTTCTTCTTCGTCTAGTCATAAAGTACACGACTAAAGAGATAAGAAATTATTTGTTTGTGCCAACGGGAAAAAGAACGGACGACGATGCCGGAAGAACAACGAAGAAGTCGAGTGGAACTGCATAATAATCATAATAATCGTATTCATTACGAACGATGATCGTTATTGTTTTGGATGATTAATGAGACAAAATTCGCATTAAAATGAAAAGGCGAGTTGGAAAGCGAGAGATCGGCGAGTAAATTGGTTATGTACAGGGTGGTGCAATAGAGTTGGCTTTAGAAAGAAATATTTCAAATGGAGAAGTTTTTCTGGAATCGGACTATAACCTAACAATATTTTCGAAGATATATTTTAAATGGAATTATGCCTCTTTCAGTGTGATTTTGAATTCCTTAACGAATTTTATGGAGAGATTTTTGAAGCTACTTTAACGTGAAGAATGTATCATTAGACTAATGACTTTTGGAAATCGCTTGGCACAATTTTCTCAGTTGCTTTCAGCACGACACAAAGAAGATTCCACACTGCAATTTTTATTAATGGTGGTACTGGCTTCGATTTGTGGCCTGTTAAATGTTGACATTTTCAAACGTTTGGGACACCCTGTATATTGTTTAAATTAATCGTTTTCATGCACGTTCAGTTTTTTCCTGAAAATTCCAACGTCTCTATTTCTTATTCCATTCTTTGTGAAACGAACAAGGGCGTGCAAAATTTTAAACGTCTATTCAAAATGTCGTCAATCGTGCAAATATCCGATATCAATCGAAGCGAAACACAATTTTTCCAATTCATAGCCGCAGCGAATATTTATAATCATTCTTCTAATCCTTTTATTGTGCAAATATTTGTAGTTGTGATTTGTTAAATTTTAAGATAAGAAAGAAATTTGCGAATAAGCGATTTTGATTATTTATTTCAAAAACCCTGTATCAAAAAAAAAATGAAGCACCTTGAAGAAGTGGACTTAGATGTTGGAGATTTTGTGAATTTTAGTAGCTAATTGTGGCAAAATATCGATTCGATTTTCAAAAAAATCGAAGCAAATTCATTCAACAACTCTTCTGGGGATGCAGAAATCGTCTATTGCCTCTTGAGGTATCGTGTCACAAGCTATCTGAGGCAGTTCGCTTAGTTCTTTTAAAGTCATTGGAGGATTAGGCAATCGACATAATCTTTGTCCGAACGTGTTGCCAAACGTGTTCAATAGGGTTTAAGTCGGGAGATCTTGGAGGCCAGAGCAAACAATTGATATTATGTTGAACTCTGAAGTTACGCGTAAGTTGGTAAAATTGTTGATGCCTTCGAACTTGCGGCATTGTTTATACGAGCGTGAACAGAATAATGTTCAAAGAAACTATAAACAAATGCAGACCTTTGTAAATGGAAACGGAAAATTGAAAACTTTTAACAGATTGCAACTTCTTTTTGGAACGACACATGTTTCAAACTTTAATCATTTGCTTGTCTCAAGGCTTCAATTGTCTTCATTTAATTTCGAACAACTGGGTCTACTTCTTCTGGGGGGTTAATTTTTTTTTGGGCGCTGTTTATATGATGCCATTTGTACGTAATGGGAGGCATAAAACGAGCAAAAATTGCTTTTTGTTATTAGAATCTTGTAACAGACGATGAAAGGTGATGATAGGTGAAGAATGTGCTCGCTTTGTTGATGACCATTGCATTTCAATTAATCGAGTTTTAACCCTTCTTGTTATATCGTTACATCCATTTTATTTCATTGCTTTCGAAATCGAATTAAATTGATATTATTGCGATTAATAACGATCGGTAATGAAGGTTTCGTTTTATTAGCTTGCAAAGTAATATCCATCGGATGATCGTTCTAATTAGGCACTTTTACATCGTCAGCAGCGGCAGCTAGTACCACCCATTGAATTATTATTATAACAGTTGTAATGCGGCAAAACTAATTAGTGAACAATGTGGAAAGTTGTGTGTGTGTTTTGATTACAACGTATTCGCACAATTTAAATGCGAACGCCTACAAAGATTCTTGTGCTGGTATTAAATTATTATCATTATTACGGCGTGACACATAAATATAAGCCCACTACACTTTTGTACATAACTTTTTCTTTCGTGCTTCAATCTAGAATGAACAAATATTATTGGATTCAAAATGAGAAAATACATCGAATTAATGCGATTTCGATAATCTTCTTTATAAAACTTTAAAAAATCGTTCCAAATAATTGAAATTCACTAACACAAAATAAAATATAAGATCACCTGGAAGCATCAACTTAAGCCATCTAAAAACATCTGAGAAACTGTGAGAATGAACTTTTTTGTAATGTGACAGGTCATTAATCAGGACTTTGGTAAAAATGTCGCGTTCCAGTTCTTTAATTTACATCAAGAAAGGCCAAATTATTGCCTACCACAGTATGGACTTAGTCAATGAACATCGCAACGTCTATAAACCGTTTCAAAACCGTCCTGCAACATTTCTTGAAAAACTCCTGATAAATATGGAACAATCAAACGTCTTGGACGTACGTCCATCCTTTTCGAACGCGACCATCGAATCCTACAACGTCTCCAACTCCACGTTAAGCACCCATGAAGTTGTTGCCACATTTGCAACCTCTGGAAGTCATGAAAGGGCTTCGAAGGGCAATACACAACTCTGGTAATCTAGTTTATCGTTATGGAATAAACTTCACCAAAGTATATTAATTTCGCTTTGCGAATCTATGCAGAATCTTATTCTTAGGTTAATTTAAGATAATGGATCTCATGCTAATTATTAAAACTTTTTTCTCAAGTGATCTTGCGATTGACATGTGTCAATGAAATTTCGATTATTTGCAATGTATTTTGAAATTATCATGAAAAAATGATTGAAATCGCTCGAATTATATGCATTTTGTCAATCTGAATCCAATAATATCGGTTCGGTTCAGATCGAACCACGAAGGAAGAAGTTATGCGCAAAAAAGTTTTGGTCTTATATTTATGTGTCGCACATCTTATTTTATTCGCCGGATTCAGTTTCCAAAACCAAAGCGATTTATGCAGGGAAATCAAAATAGATTGTTCAATAGGATTCAACTCAACTTTTTAATAACATCAAACACCGACATGCGGAAGTTTTAATTAAACGAAAAGGAAATTCGATCGGGCGAATTGTTTCGATTAAAAGGACGATCGAATTGTTTTAAATAATTTTAATCGAATCCTGAAAACGATGAAATCGGTTAGATGATATTGATAATGAAAATCAAATAGCACGAATGCGAAGGTAATAATTGGAAAGAATGAATAGAAAAAGAAACATCGCACCAACCAAAGCGCAATAATAAAAAGTTTGGAGCGCTTTCCATGAATTTTGCATTGAAAGCTCCGGCAGTCGCTGTTAGGTCGCGACGCTATTTTTCCTTCGCGATGGTTGCTTCTAAGCGAAATTGATTTTTTTCTTGCACGCATACGTTAAATTACTTTTTTCTTTCCATTACATATTATTATTATGATCGGATGTGCGCGCCAGAATGTGTAAAAAATGACGAAGATTATCGATGTTTTTTGGCGCGTAGGAGGCGAATAACTGAAAGGAAAATCGCGTTCTTCGACGCTTACATAAAAACGTAAGGAAATTTAATTGTTGCCAAACGAATTCCCATTCGAATTTGTTTAATTTATATTACCAAAAATTTGGTTATTGTTGAGCGTTGAAACACTTCGAATTTTCGCACGCGTTTAAATCAATCTCTCGAATGGAATCGTTGCTTAAATTAATTAACATTTTAATTAATGGCTCTGTTTTCGATTTACATTCGTAAACCGTTGTAAGAAACGCAATTGAATAAAAACTGCCAGCGGTGTGAACCGTGCTCTTTTTTTGTTCAGTTTTCTACGGTCACAATTTCTTTTCCGCCTTCCTTCATCTCCTCGCTTCCTACAGCTTCATCTCTTTTGATTGAAGTCATTTGGTTCTCCGTCTCGAGCTATTAAATTAATGAAAATGTTTATGGGTAACATTCTCATTAATAAACCGTGTTTGCAACCATTTTTCTTCCGTTCCTCCAAACGTTCTCATTCTTATCACGCATCAATTCGTTATTGTTCTACATTAGTTAAGCTTAAGTAGTAATGCAGATGTAATAACGATGACAAATTGTAGGGAGATTATTCAATTTTCCAACCCTTCCAGCGAACATTTTTCCGCTTTATATTTTCCATTTTATTATACGGTTTCTTCCGTTCATTTTTCGTGGAAAATTCACTGTAACTGACTCGTATTTATCGTGTGTGTGCACAATATTTTCGCAACGTGTCACAACCTCAAATTTTTTTTGCACGGTCCTATTTCATGAAAAGTTCTTTCAATTCCATGTCATGCAATTTGGGTGCGTGTGGGATAGTGAATTGTGATGATGAGAATGAAGATATAAATCATCGCTAGCCGAACATTCGAAAGTCATTTTTTTGCTTTTTGTCCGTTAACAGTCTATAAATATACATGCGATTTATGTAAATAAATTTGGCAATGCAACCGGTCAGGTAGTGCAAAAAAAAGTTTACTGCATTGACTGAAATTAGCACTACCGAAAAATAACACCGGGACGTATTCGGGACATTCATTTGTCGTATTGGTTAATTAAAATTGTTTGCGGTACCTATAAAACATTTAATTGGATTTAATCAGGTAACTTTAAGGGCGAGAGAGAAAAAGTTTTTGGTCCGATCGAATTTAATCATATTTCTCCGGCACGACAAGAAGTGAAAAGTGTTTTTACGATGTGCAAACCGAAAGGCCGTTACTTTGAGATTGGTTTCGCTAAATTTCTCTCGTGTCATTTCGCAACGATTTTCAATCGAACATTTCCCGAAACAAATTTAGTACGACAAATCGAACGTGGAATCGAGGACGACACTTTGAACTTTTTCAGCAGTAAAAAAGAGGCAAATTTTATAAATTCCGCAAACTTAATCCTGCTTTTTATAACACAATGTTTAACGTCGTTCATCTATAATACGATAAAATCGTTTATGTTTTTATTTCGTTGCGATAATAACAAAACGGTGTCAGTAATTAAACGGAA
This sequence comes from Hololepta plana, assembly GCA_963695495.1. Classification (NCBI taxonomy): domain Eukaryota; kingdom Metazoa; phylum Arthropoda; class Insecta; order Coleoptera; family Histeridae; genus Hololepta; species Hololepta plana. The sequence continues at coordinate 2,006,159 of OY968838.1, read as the reverse complement.
ATCTTCTAGTAGATCAACCAGAAGAGCGAGAATTTCGCGAATTAATTAATTCCTATAAAGCGGTAAATATTGTTTTAATTTCGCAATATAACGACGTCTTCCCTTCGCCATGCACTAGACTAATAAAATCGTCGATTCCTATTGGAAATTTTCTACTAATTGGCAACATTTCTAGATAAACTAGCAATTCACTATTCGCTAATTAATAGACACTCGAGATTTGAATTATACGTGGGGCGGATGAAAAATGAACCGGATTATTATATTACTTTAGTTAAGTTCAAGTCAAGATTATACAGCCACTGTAGCAGCTAAAAGAAATTGAAGAAATTTGGATTTGTCGTCATGCGACTCATTTCTGTGGACGATTTAAAATTAGAAGAAATTTATCGAAAACTTGGTAGACTGTAATGAAAATGTAGCATTCGGTCATTCTTTCTCTGGATTTCGATAATAAAGTAAATTTTTGATCCACCCCACGTATAATGATGAGCAATAGACGGGATTATAATGTGCCATTCGGCGAGGATTGTCTTCTGTTAATTTCGTTGCAAATAAACGAGCTGTGCGAAATTAATCGATTCAACTGGCAATAAGTTTAATAATAAAACATTTTGCGGTTATTAAGGCCTAAAGGAACGGTTGCAAACAACATTTATTTATGCTTAAAATATTACATGCGAAATTACCACGTTCGAAATTGGTTAATGCCACTATTATTATATTCGCAAGAACGTGCGTTTGTTGTACGTTCAATCTTTGCGAATAAGTTATAACCTTTATTATTATATTCAGCAGGTTATAGAACGTCTTACGTATAGTGCAAAGGCGAAAATAAATAAAATCCCGACTTATCGAAACTCGTATTAAGGCACCGTAATAAATTACAAACAGCTTTCGGGCTCGTTTCTCACGGATTATTATTATCATAAACACAATATAAGACGTGCTACGCGTGATGGATGGATAAATCATCACGAAAAACGAAGGAACAAAAGAACTTGCCTCGAAAATTTGATGTAATAATGGCCAATTTTCAAACATTTTTTAAATAAATGAATTATTTTCAAATAGGAATTTGAATGGATTGCAAAAAGTCCATCGATCGTACAGTCTTCTATGTATCGTCAATGAAATCGTCATTTAACATTGTGCCAACATCTTCCTCCTTCGTCAAACTTTCTCCTAGTTTTCCGTTTAAAAGCGGTCGTTGGGAAAAATGCGTGAAACGATGTATATTTTCCAGGAATATCAGTTTGTTATAATAAAACCTCGATCCACGTGGACGGAATTGAAATATAGTCTTTTATTTATTTATTGGGGACGTCGCAATCTAAAGATTGTCGAAGGAGAAGAAGAAGGTGATGGAATGACGACGACGAAACATTTTTCAAACTCGATCCAAACTCTATTTACATTACGACGTCTCCGGATATCATATAGAAAGTTTTGCATGTGTTAATGCCCATGATGCAGTACTTACACACAGAGAGATATACAGGATGTTAAAAAAAAGCGTCACAAACTTTAAGGGTTGATAATATGGTCCAAGAAAAGCAGAAATACCCTAATAAACATGGGGCAGGGAGTTGACGGTTTCGGACATACGAAACTTTTTGCAAATTGATATTGCTTAAAGTGACGTAAGAAAATGCAAACTATAAAAAAAACAAAGGAAAAATAACTCAAAAAAGATCCTCAAAGTGCCCTTCTTCTATTTTACGGCAGCTAATTCAAAAGTTAGAGTAAAAAGGCCTTGCGAAAATTCCTAAAATTCTCATTAACCACCTAACCTCAACTACAACCTCTACGTATGATAAAACATTTGAAAATGCAAGTTTTGTGAATGTAAACGAAGATAATCGAAGATGTGCTACAAGAAGAAATAATCCTCCGTATCTGCGAAACCGTCCGCTTCCGCACCCATGTCCATGAATAATTGTCCGCTTATCTTGGACCAAACCATCACCCCTTAAAGTGGTGACACTTTCTTTTAACACTCTGTATACAGTTTAAATATACGCACACACGTGAACATTTTTTGCGCTCTCTTCTCGATATCGATCTTCTTCTTCTTCTTCGGCATATACATATATGTTTGTTGCCAAAATAGGAAAGTGTCTATAGGTATAGATTTACAAGCGAAATACATAAATTCAATTTTTATCTCGCAAAGGGAACGCGTCACATTGAATTATAATAATTCATTCGATTGAATGCGTGCGTGCGTATGAAAATAGTTACGGAATGTGAAACGAGTATTTCTGCGGTTTGGAAAAAGAAATCGCGTCTCATTTCCTTGCGTATTGCCATGTTCATGATTATTTAATTTCTATCGCAAATTTTGCAAGAGATTGTAATTAGTTGCGAGAGAAAAAAATAGAGAGAGAGAGAGGAAAATCGCCGGTAATCAAATCCATTATCGTTATTAATTCGTATAAATGCAGCGACCGTTATTAAATACCGGCCGGAACGACTGCATTTAATTTATTCATTGAATTTAATTCGAACAGATAATGTTAATTCGCATTTTGGATTCGTTCGTTTGTTTGTTTTTTTCGCGCAAAGGATTCCGGCAATTTTTAATTTCATGTATTTGTTTTGCTGCAGTAAAAACTAACGAATTTGCAAACAAAAATAAATAAAATCGGATTAGCAGACAATTTCAATCGTTTTTACCGTCGATTTTTTGTTGCAAATTATTAAATTAAAAAAACAACTTACTCAAGATAATTACTGATAGTACATCGTGGAAAAATATTAGATCAATGCCGATGATTATTCATGCCGTCGAAAGCGGAATACGAGATTAATCAACTTGAAAGCACATCGATTCGCTGAAATAAATAGCGACACGAACGCATTTTTTCTTGTTTCTCTATTTCGCTACGTTCGAATGAACTCACAGTAATTTGAACTACATTAGTTGAATTGATTATTTGCCAAGGAATCAGTTGGAATTGAATTAAATGTTGGCATGTTATGGAAAACGATGCATTCGTGAAAAGAAAAAGGCTATATGCACTTCTTTCAGATCCTTTTCCCCGCTGGATACGAAAGCTTTAATTATTTCTCTTCATCATGCAGTAATTTTGTTAAACAACTTACCAATTTCTTGAGCTGGATGGAGACGTTAATAATGTTTCCACACGTGTGTATTACGTAACATGTTAGACTCGAAGTTTCTGATAAAGATTACAGCATCAAACAAGCAGCCACGATGATGATGATGATGATGATGACGATGATGATGACAGAAGGACACCTCTTATTATTATTCGTGGCTTTAAACTTAAATCAAACAAGAAATTAAATTAATTTTATTAGCGAGACGAAGAACAAGAACTTCTTGTAGGCGCCAACTAAACACAAGTTACGGGATCTTTGTAATACAATGACTACGGGAATGATTGCGTTACATGTAATTCAACTCTTCCGCAACTTGTGCAAAGGCGAAAAATACAAGGATGCGAAAAGGAGTCGTCTTTGTTTCTTTCGCAAAACTATTTACGGATAAAGAGAGTCACTTATTAACGAGCTCTTTTCTATGAGACGAGTAAATGTATAAAACGTGCTGCATATTAAATGATCGTCAATAAAAATTTAATCAAATCCTGCAGAGTTTAAACGGTTATTGTCTCACTTTCGTCCGTGATAAATTAACTAGACGATACAAATTTAATTTGCCAACAATCCGACAATCGCTGAATGGAAAAGATGGTCCCGACGTGAAACGGATTCGAATAATAATTCGCAACGATTTGCACGCCTGAAGCTGTTATTTTAAACTTTCGAGCATCCACATATAAATGTGACACTTCTTATCGTGCGACCCCGACGTTTTGGCCTCTTTTCAGTGGAATATAGCGACAACAATATAGAATTTATAACGGATGAAATTGTGAGCGTGAGGATTTGCTCTTGAAAACTTAATACTACCATCACGTCGATGTTAAAAACAAGCGTTTCTTCTTCTAGGGTGCAAACGTAATGTCAGTCGGCGTTCTTTAAAGGGAATTAAAAATAATCTAACTCCATTCTGATGAGAATCCATTCTTAAGTTTATCAAATTCTGTTGGTGGTTTAAATGTTTGTCTTTCGCTTTTTGAGTGCTGAAACAACGATTTGACAACGAGTTTCTGCTTGTTGCTTGTTAGAGCGAAATCACATGAATGTCTCTCAGCGGAAAATTGATTTTGCGAAATTAATTAATTAAACGCTTGGCAAACGGCGGTGGTAGCAGCAGGCAAATGTTTCTTATTGTTATTAAATTCGTTAACAGGAGACTAAACGACGAACAAGGTATAATTAATTAATGCTAATAATCGCGTACAGGTAATCGTTTAATTCAATATTAACTAATTCAATTCAACACTAATTAAGATTGTTTGGGATTGTTTATTTGTCGCGAAAGATGCGAACATTAAGTCAATTAGCGAATTCGTTAGTTGGCGCGTGCAAAATGCGAGGGAGCGAACTTTTTGATCTAATTTTTAATCTCGTCTTCGTACGCGACGAACTCTTACCAGAAACTTTCCGTTTGGGCGTCTATTATTATTAAATATTTTCTTTTAATTTTGCTGGATAGGAAGTCGAAGAAGAGGGCGCACGATTTATTTATTAAGTTTCGAGATTCGTTTCGAGCTTATAATTTCTATCGTATTTTCGTTTTTTTTTGTCCTTTTCATTCATCTACTTTCGCGCACTGTTTTGCAACAGTGAATTATTGCTGGCAGCCAACGACTTACTCGCAAGCAATTTATCAATCCACGCAATCAAAAGCACTCTTTACTTCATTGTCAATCAACAGTTAGAGGATGCGTTTCGTATGACAAAGAATATACAGCGTTTTCCAATAAGTGCGTCAGAACTTTGAAATGATGCACAATAATAACAATATGAGACAATCCGCTGTTTTTGTGTTATTTTGTAGAACAATCGATGGCATTCTGTCTTAAAAATTATATCGCTTAAATGTCCACCTCGACTTTGTCTCACCTTTACGACTATTTTTTTCACGCATATTGCGTGGTACATTTCGATTTTGAATGCCGCGTCCAATGCTTCGTTTGAGGTCGGGAATTGTTCGTGCCTCATTTTCATGTTCCAGAGTCTTCACATGACCCCATGTGAAGAAGTCCAATGGGTGTCATGTTGCATGACATTTTGGGGGCCAATTGACCTTAGCATTCTTAGAAATAACGCGTCCAGGAAGGTGTTCGTGCAATAAATCAATTGTCTTCGAGGTGTATGACATGTGGGCACCATCATGTTGAAAGAAAACGTTGTTTACGTTAACGTTTCTCAATTTCAGGCCAAAGACATTTCGTTAGCTCGCCATTAGCAGTAACATGATTTCCATCATCGTCCTCAAAAGAATAAGGTCCGATCACGCCTTCAGGCCAGAAACCGCACCAAACCGTCAATTTCTCAGGATAAGGAGGCGATTCGTGAATAACCTGCGGATCTTCATGGGCCCAAATCCTACAGTTATCTTTGTTTACTAAACCATTGACAAACGCGCTTAATCGGAAAAGATGATCTTTTCTGCAAAAACTGGATCGGATTTCGACTGCTCAAGGGTACGCGAAATTTCGACGCAAATGATGGTCATTTGATTTCAATTCTTGGGTTATTTGAACTTTATAAGCCTTAAGATGGAGATCCTGATGCAAAATTCTCTGACAAAGGCTACGTTCTTGGGAACGACGCGGATAAGAAAGGTTTGGATCATCTCTTACACTTTGGCTCACGGTGACAATGTCAACTTTTGATCGGGCACTCCTTCGACGCACAAATGTTGATTTGTCTGCCAGTGAGCCAGTTTGTCCAAACTTTTTAACTAAACGATGAATACACCGTTCAGCTGGTCGATTGTGTTGACCATAAATATCTCGCAATGCAGAATATGTCCTGCATTTTTATGGTAAATTCGGATTATTTCTAATCGCTATTGAATCGTATATCTGTCCATATTGGTTTGCCACAATATGCTGAAGACATTTCTTATCGCGATTTGACATTTACATTCGAATGCAATCTCTATTTCGGCATTAACATTCTGACACTCTTATTGGAAAAGCCCATATTTTGAGTTCGTTGGCGCAAAAATAGAAACAAATCCGAATAATATAATATAATTCATATACGAACATTTTCAATTGCGCGACGCAACGTTTCGTCGCCGATGTGAATTTCCGCATTATGTGCAACTTGAAGGTAAATCGGTTTTAGCGGCGTTGAAGCCGATGGTGTCTTCTCTGCCATATTGCGTATTCATATATTTAAATTTGTTTTCATTTGCTGGTCGATGTAACATGCAAAGTGGTTGCATTTGATTTCTTTGAGCGAAACGGAAATGCAAAAAGCGATTTTCCTTTCAGTGCGAGTTAAATATTATGGGGAATGCGGGGGACGATTTAAAGCTACCATCAATGCTCAATCAGTCCATTTACACTCATTATATCGCTCGAAGTTACTCAATCTGCGGTTTTCAATTAGGATGCATAATTTTCCGCCGTTTGAAATCGCTTAAACGATATTATATTTTCAAACGCAAAAAAAATGATAATACGAGCAGTTATTAAAATTTGCATGGGATTATTTAGCATTAGGACCGAGCGAAACGGCGATAATGAAAATGTAGGCGAAAGGAGCGGAAAAATGAGGGGCTGCACGAAAATTACTTTTCATTTTGAGCGTCTTAACAATATAAAAATGACATACCTTTAAGCTGTCCCCATTCTGAATGCTAAATCCTCGTTACGTCTTCCCGGGGACTTCTAAAATACAGGGCAAACGAAAATAATTAATTACTGGCTACAATCGAATGGCGAACGTCAGAAAGAAAAATACGTTTTCTTCAGTTTGGAGATTTTAATGTTATTGCGATGGATATTAATGCGAAGACGAGCTCGGTTATCGATTAATTGTTGCTCATTCTCTGTAGCCCATAAGTTTGAAATTCAACAAATTCCTTTTTATTCCGTCTTATGATGCTATTTATTAAATGGAAGAGCGTGCGTATAAAGGAAAATTAAAATTGGTTTCGAAGAGTATTTGACGAGAAGCTTTAAATGTAGATGAGACTTCAATGACGATGCAAAATTGCGTTTGTAAACGCTTTACGCTCCATTAAATTCGTTTGTCATTATCTTTTAACTAAATTTATATCATTGTTGTGCCTTAAATGCCGCTCAAAACAAGCGCTTCTGCTATAATCGTCATCGCTGAAGTCAATAAAATTTATTAATAACAGCACTAAAGCCATTCCAATGTGTCCTATTTAAATCGAATCCCAAAACTAATTTCGACGGTCCTTGAGCATTGAACCTTCACGAAACCAATTTATGCGGATGCTAATGCTAAACAATCCAAACTACACCGGAAACTTCAAGAAGTCAAACTCTAATAGGTTAAGTTATCGAACGATGTACAATCCTTGTCTAACAAGAAATGTATATTCGCTTAAAAAACGTTAATAAAACCGTTAAGATGTCGCTTTTTGCGTACACCCTGTACCAATTGTGTCACCCGTGCAAACTACTTCGACTATTTGAACCATTATTCGTACGCATTATGCGGCTTTTTTGCGTTGTCGTTCCTGTTAAAGCACGTAAAAGAATAAATGTTATACATTTAATCTTTTAATCTAAATGCGGGCGGAGAAAATAAATACATAAATTTTAACGCTTGACGTCCGCAAAACGGCATTTTTTTCCCATTGCTTTCGCGGTCCCCTTTAATTTCGCTATTCGCCACCCACACAAGGATATACTTGTATTCTTCGTGGTGTAACAATTATTATACATTTTATTGTGGTTTTCAATTAATTGCTATTATTTTTGCAAACGATTTTGTAACAGATTCATCGGTTTCAGCACGAGATTCTAGCGTAAAACAATTCAAATGGTAGTTGGCAGTTATTGTTTCGTTTATCACGCGTTTGCGAAATGAATTCTTTCAGCGAATGACAGTCTTATTGTTTGTCGTTGGAACGTTTAATATCGGAGTCAAAGTGACGTGAGAAAAGCCGACAGATGCGCCTCCCACATTTGAAACTCAAATTACACGATTATCCTTAGTCGGATTTAGATGTTTTTTTTTCAAATGAAAGGGAATTGCTATGCTAGTTGGTTAAAACATTTTTTTTGTGTCCAAGTGGAGACTCCACTCCTTCATTATTTCTAACTTATGCATACATAAATGCTTGCAATATTCGGATACAAAAGCCTCCCACAATTTAAGCATCATTTTCAAGACTACCGTTAGTCCGATTTGGACGCTTTGTTTTTGAAAAGAGAGGGCATTTTGTGGCATTTCATGCTAGTTAGTAACAATATTATTGTGTCCAAGTGGAGAACATTTTCCTTGATTATTTCTAACCTATTCCTAAAGGCTTGCATTATTCCAGCAGAAAGACTTCCCAGAGTTAAGCATCATTTTCAAGGCTACTGTTAGTCCGATTTGGACGCTTTGTTTTTGAAAAGAGAGGGCATTTTGTGGCATTTCATGCTAGTTAGTAACAATATTATTGTGTCCAAGTGGAGAACATTTTCCTTGATTATTTCTAACCTATTCCTAAAGGCTTGCATTATTCCAGCAGAAAGACTTCCCAGAGTTAAGCATCATTTTCAAGGCTACTGTTAGTCCGATTTGGACGCTTTGTTTTTGAAAAGAGAGGGCATTTTGTGGCATTTCATGCTAGTTAGTAACAATATTATTGTGTCCAAGTGGAGAACATTTTCCTTGATTATTTCTAACCTATTCCTAAAGGCTTGCATTATTCCAGCAGAAAGACTTCCCAGAGTTAAGCATCATTTTCAAGGCTACTGTTAGTCCGATTTGGACGCTTTGTTTTTGAAAAGAGAGGGCATTTTGTGGCATTTCATGCTAGTTAGTAACAATATTATTGTGTCCAAGTGGAGAACATTTTCCTTGATTATTTCTAACCTATTCCTAAAGGCTTGCATTATTCCAGCAGAAAGACTTCCCAGAGTTAAGCATCATTTTCAAGGCTACTGTTAGTCCGATTTGGACGCTTTGTTTTTGAAAAGAGAGGGCATTTTGTGGCATTTCATGCTAGTTAGTAACAATATTATTGTGTCCAAGTGGAGAACATTTTCCTTGATTATTTCTAACCTATTCCTAAAGGCTTGCATTATTCCAGCAGAAAGACTTCCCAGAGTTAAGCATCATTTTCAAGGCTACTGTTAGTCCGATTTGGACGCTTTGTTTTTGAAAAGAGAGGGCATTTTGTGGCATTTCATGCTAGTTAGTAACAATATTATTGTGTCCAAGTGGAGAACATTTTCCTTGATTATTTCTAACCTATTCCTAAAGGCTTGCATTATTCCAGCAGAAAGACTTCCCAGAGTTAAGCATCATTTTCAAGGCTACTGTTAGTCCGATTTGGACGCTTTGTTTTTGAAAAGAGAGGGCATTTTGTGGCATTTCATGCTAGTTAGTAACAATATTATTGTGTCCAAGTGGAGAACATTTTCCTTGATTATTTCTAACCTATTCCTAAAGGCTTGCATTATTCCAGCAGAAAGACTTCCCAGAGTTAAGCATCATTTTCAAGGCTACTGTTAGTCCGATTTGGACGCTTTGTTTTTGAAAAGAGAGGGCATTTTGTGGCATTTCATGCTAGTTAGTAATAATATAATTGTGTCCAAGTGGAGAACATTTTCCTTGATTATTTCTAACCTATTCCTAAAGGCTTGCATTATTCCAGCAGAAAGACTTCCCAGAGTTAAGCATCATTTTCAAGGCTACTGTTAGTCCGATTTGGACGCTTTGTTTTTGAAAAGAGAGGGCATTTTGTGGCATTTCATGCTAGTTAGTAACAATATTATTGTGTCCAAGTGGAGAACATTTTCCTTGATTATTTCTAACCTATTCCTAAAGGCTTGCATTATTCCAGCAGAAAGACTTCCCAGAGTTAAGCATCATTTTCAAGGCTACTGTTAGTCCGATTTGGACGCTTTGTTTTTGAAAAGAGAGGGCATTTTGTGGCATTTCATGCTAGTTAGTAACAATATTATTGTGTCCAAGTGGAGAACATTTTCCTTGATTATTTCTAACCTATTCCTAAAGGCTTGCATTATTCCAGCAGAAAGACTTCCCAGAGTTAAGCATCATTTTCAAGGCTACTGTTAGTCCGATTTGGACGCTTTGTTTTTGAAAAGAGAGGGCATTTTGTGGCATTTCATGCTAGTTAGTAACAATATTATTGTGTCCAAGTGGAGAACATTTTCCTTGATTATTTCTAACCTATTCCTAAAGGCTTGCATTATTCCAGCAGAAAGACTTCCCAGAGTTAAGCATCATTTTCAAGGCTACTGTTAGTCCGATTTGGACGCTTTGTTTTTGAAAAGAGAGGGCATTTTGTGGCATTTCATGCTAGTTAGTAACTATATTATTGTGTCCAAGTGGAGAACATTTTCCTTGATTATTTCTAACCTATTCCTAAAGGCTTGCATTATTCCAGCAGAAAGACTTCCCAGAGTTAAGCATCATTTTCAAGACTACCGTTAGTCCGATTTGGACGCTTTGTTTTTGAAAAGAGAGGGCATTTTATGGCATTTCATGCTAGTTAGTAACAATATTATTGTGTCCAAGTGGAGATCATTTTCCTTGATTATTTCTAACCTATCCCTAAAGGCTTGCATTATTCCAGCAGAAAGACTTCCCAGAGTTAAGCATCATTTTCAAGACTACCGTTAGTCCGATTTGGACGCTTTGTTTTTGAAAAGAGAGGGCATTTTGTGGCATTTCATGCTAGTTAGTAACAATATTATTGTGTCCAAGTGGAGATCATTTTCCTTGATTATTTCTAACCTATCCCTAAAGGCTTGCATTATTCCAGCAGAAAGACTTCCCAGAGTTAAGCATCATTTTCAAGACTACCGTTAGTCCGATTTGGACGCTTTGTTTTTGAAAAGAGAGGGCATTTTGTGGCATTTCATGCTAGTTAGTAACAATATTATTGTGTCCAAGTGGAGAACATTTTCCTTGATTATTTCTAACCTATTCCTAAAGGCTTGCATTATTCCAGCAGAAAGACTTCCCAGAGTTAAGCATCATTTTCAAGACTACCGTTAGTCCGATTTGGATGCTTTGTTTTTGAAAAGAGAGAGCATTTTATGGCATTTCATGCTAGTTAGTAACAATATTATTGTGTCCAAGTGGAGATCATTTTCCTTGATTATTTCTAACCTATCCCTAAAGGCTTGCATTATTCCAGCAGAAAGACTTCCCAGAGTTAAGCATCATTTTCAAGACTACCGTTAGTCCGATTTGGACGCTTTGTTTTTGAAAAGAGAGGGCATTTTGTGGCATTTCATGCTAGTTAGTAACAATATTATTGTGTCCAAGTGGAGATCATTTTCCTTGATTATTTCTAACCTATCCCTAAAGGCTTGCATTATTCCAGCAGAAAGACTTCCCAGAGTTAAGCATCATTTTCAAGACTACCGTTAGTCCGATTTGGACGCTTTGTTTTTGAAAAGAGAGGGCATTTTGTGGCATTTCATGCTAGTTAGTAACAATATTATTGTGTCCAAGTGGAGAACATTTTCCTTGATTATTTCTAACCTATTCCTAAAGGCTTGCATTATTCCAGCAGAAAGACTTCCCAGAGTTAAGCATCATTTTCAAGGCTACTGTTAGTCCGATTTGGACGCTTTGTTTTTGAAAAGAGAGGGCATTTTGTGGCATTTCATGCTAGTTAGTAACAATATTATTGTGTCCAAGTGGAGAACATTTTCCTTGATTATTTCTAACCTATTCCTAAAGGCTTGCATTATTCCAGCAGAAAGACTTCCCAGAGTTAAGCATCATTTTCAAGGCTACTGTTAGTCCGATTTGGACGCTTTGTTTTTGAAAAGAGAGGGCATTTTGTGGCATTTCATGCTAGTTAGTAATAATATAATTGTGTCCAAGTGGAGATCATTTTCCTTGATTATTTCTAACCTATTCCTAAAGGCTTGCATTATTCCAGCAGAAAGACTTCCCAGAGTTAAGCATCATTTTCAAGACTACCGTTAGTCCGATTTGGACGCTTTGTTTTTGAAAAGAGAGGGCATTTTGTGGCATTTCATGCTAGTTAGTAATAATATAATTGTGTCCAAGTGGAGATCATTTTCCTTGATTATTTCTAACCTATTCCTAAAGGCTTGCATTATTCCAGCAGAAAGACTTCCCAGAGTTAAGCATCATTTTCAAGGCTACTGTTAGTCCGATTTGGACGCTTTGTTTTTGAAAAGAGAGGGCATTTTGTGGCATTTCATGCTAGTTAGTAATAATATAATTGTGTCCAAGTGGAGATCATTTTCCTTGATTATTTCTAACCTATTCCTAAAGGCTTGCATTATTCCAGCAGAAAGACTTCCCAGAGTTAAGCATCATTTTCAAGGCTACTGTTAGTCCGATTTGGACGCTTTGTTTTTGAAAAGAGAGGGCATTTTGTGGCATTTCATGCTAGTTAGTAATAATATAATTGTGTCCAAGTGGAGATCATTTTCCTTGATTATTTCTAACCTATCCCTAAAGGCTTGCATTATTCCAGCAGAAAGACTTCCCAGAGTTAAGCATCATTTTCAAGACTACCGTTAGTCCGATTTGGACGCTTTGTTTTTGAAAAGAGAGGGCATTTTGTGGCATTTCATGCTAGTTAGTAACAATATTATTGTGTCCAAGTGGAGATCATTTTCCTTGATTATTTCTAACCTATTCCTAAAGGCTTGCATTATTCCAGCAGAAAGACTTCCCAGAGTTAAGCATCATTTTCAAGGCTACTGTTAGTCCGATTTGGACGCTTTGTTTTTGAAAAGAGAGGGCATTTTGTGGCATTTCATGCTAGTTAGTAACTATATTATTGTGTCCAAGTGGAGAACATTTTCCTTGATTATTTCTAACCTATTCCTAAAGGCTTGCATTATTCCAGCAGAAAGACTTCCCAGAGTTAAGCATCATTTTCAAGGCTACTGTTAGTCCGATTTGGACCCTTTGTTTTTGAAAAGAGAGGGCATTTTGTGGCATTTCATGCTAGTTAGTAATAATATAATTGTGTCCAAGTGGAGATCATTTTCCTTGATTATTTCTAACCTATCCCTAAAGGCTTGCATTATTCCAGCAGAAAGACTTCCCAGAGTTAAGCATCATTTTCAAGACTACCGTTAGTCCGATTTGGACGCTTTGTTTTTGAAAAGAGAGGGCATTTTGTGGCATTTCATGCTAGTTAGTAACAATATTATTGTGTCCAAGTGGAGATCATTTTCCTTGATTATTTCTAACCTATCCCTAAAGGCTTGCATTATTCCAGCAGAAAGACTTCCCAGAGTTAAGCATCATTTTCAAGGCTACTGTTAGTCCGATTTGGACGCTTTGTTTTTGAAAAGAGAGGGCATTTTGTGGCATTTCATGCTAGTTAGTAATAATATTATTGTGTCCAAGTGGAGATCATTTTCCTTGATTATTTCTAACCTATCCCTAAAGGCTTGCATTATTCCAGCAGAAAGACTTCCCAGAGTTAAGCATGATTTTCAAGACTACTGTTAGTCCGATTTGGACGCTTTGTTTTTGAAAAGAGAGGGCATTTTGTGGCATTTCATGCTAGTTAGTAACTATATTATTGTGTCCAAGTGGAGACCATTTTCCTTGATTATTTATAACCTATTCCTAAAGGCTTGCATTATTCCAGCAGAAAGACTTCCCAGAGTTAAGCATCATTATCAAGACTACCGTTAGTCCGATTTGGACGCTTTGTTTTTGAAAAGAGAGGGCATTTTATGGCATTTCATGCTAGTTAGTAACAATATTATTGTGTCCAAGTGGAGATCATTTTCCTTGATTATTTCTAACCTATCCCTAAAGGCTTGCATTATTCCAGCAGAAAGACTTCCCAGAGTTAAGCATCATTTTCAAGACTACCGTTAGTCCGATTTGGACGCTTTGTTTTTGAAAAGAGAGGGCATTTTGTGGCATTTCATGCTAGTTAGTAACAATATTATTGTGTCCAAGTGGAGATCATTTTCCTTGATTATTTCTAACCTATCCCTAAAGGCTTGCATTATTCCAGCAGAAAGACTTCCCAGAGTTAAGCATCATTTTCAAGACTACCGTTAGTCCGATTTGGACGCTTTGTTTTTGAAAAGAGAGGGCATTTTGTGGCATTTCATGCTAGTTAGTAACAATATTATTGTGTCCAAGTGGAGAACATTTTCCTTGATTATTTCTAACCTATTCCTAAAGGCTTGCATTATTCCAGCAGAAAGACTTCCCAGAGTTAAGCATCATTTTCAAGACTACCGTTAGTCCGATTTGGATGCTTTGTTTTTGAAAAGAGAGGGCATTTTATGGCATTTCATGCTAGTTAGTAACAATATTATTGTGTCCAAGTGGAGATCATTTTCCTTGATTATTTCTAACCTATCCCTAAAGGCTTGCATTATTCCAGCAGAAAGACTTCCCAGAGTTAAGCATCATTTTCAAGACTACCGTTAGTCCGATTTGGACGCTTTGTTTTTGAAAAGAGAGGGCATTTTGTGGCATTTCATGCTAGTTAGTAACAATATTATTGTGTCCAAGTGGAGATCATTTTCCTTGATTATTTCTAACCTATCCCTAAAGGCTTGCATTATTCCAGCAGAAAGACTTTCCAGAGTTAAGCATCATTTTCAAGACTACCGTTAGTCCGATTTGGACGCTTTGTTTTTGAAAAGAGAGGGCATTTTGTGGCATTTCATGCTAGTTAGTAACAATATTATTGTGTCCAAGTGGAGAACATTTTCCTTGATTATTTCTAACCTATTCCTAAAGGCTTGCATTATTCCAGCAGAAAGACTTCCCAGAGTTAAGCATCATTTTCAAGGCTACTGTTAGTCCGATTTGGACGCTTTGTTTTTGAAAAGAGAGGGCATTTTGTGGCATTTCATGCTAGTTAGTAACAATATTATTGTGTCCAAGTGGAGAACATTTTCCTTGATTATTTCTAACCTATTCCTAAAGGCTTGCATTATTCCAGCAGAAAGACTTCCCAGAGTTAAGCATCATTTTCAAGGCTACTGTTAGTCCGATTTGGACGCTTTGTTTTTGAAAAGAGAGGGCATTTTGTGGCATTTCATGCTAGTTAGTAATAATATAATTGTGTCCAAGTGGAGATCATTTTCCTTGATTATTTCTAACCTATTCCTAAAGGCTTGCATTATTCCAGCAGAAAGACTTCCCAGAGTTAAGCATCATTTTCAAGACTACCGTTAGTCCGATTTGGACGCTTTGTTTTTGAAAAGAGAGGGCATTTTGTGGCATTTCATGCTAGTTAGTAATAATATAATTGTGTCCAAGTGGAGATCATTTTCCTTGATTATTTCTAACCTATTCCTAAAGGCTTGCATTATTCCAGCAGAAAGACTTCCCAGAGTTAAGCATCATTTTCAAGACTACCGTTAGTCCGATTTGGACGCTTTGTTTTTGAAAAGAGAGGGCATTTTGTGGCATTTCATGCTAGTTAGTAACAATATTATTGTGTCCAAGTGGAGATCATTTTCCTTGATTATTTCTAACCTATTCCTAAAGGCTTGCATTATTCCAGCAGAAAGACTTCCCAGAGTTAAGCATCATTTTCAAGGCTACTGTTAGTCCGATTTGGACGCTTTGTTTTTGAAAAGAGAGGGCATTTTGTGGCATTTCATGCTAGTTAGTAACTATATTATTGTGTCCAAGTGGAGAACATTTTCCTTGATTATTTCTAACCTATTCCTAAAGGCTTGCATTATTCCAGCAGAAAGACTTCCCAGAGTTAAGCATCATTTTCAAGGCTACTGTTAGTCCGATTTGGACCCTTTGTTTTTGAAAAGAGAGGGCATTTTGTGGCATTTCATGCTAGTTAGTAATAATATAATTGTGTCCAAGTGGAGATCATTTTCCTTGATTATTTCTAACCTATCCCTAAAGGCTTGCATTATTCCAGCAGAAAGACTTCCCAGAGTTAAGCATCATTTTCAAGACTACCGTTAGTCCGATTTGGACGCTTTGTTTTTGAAAAGAGAGGGCATTTTGTGGCATTTCATGCTAGTTAGTAACAATATTATTGTGTCCAAGTGGAGATCATTTTCCTTGATTATTTCTAACCTATCCCTAAAGGCTTGCATTATTCCAGCAGAAAGACTTCCCAGAGTTAAGCATCATTTTCAAGGCTACTGTTAGTCCGATTTGGACGCTTTGTTTTTGAAAAGAGAGGGCATTTTGTGGCATTTCATGCTAGTTAGTAATAATATTATTGTGTCCAAGTGGAGATCATTTTCCTTGATTATTTCTAACCTATCCCTAAAGGCTTGCATTATTCCAGCAGAAAGACTTCCCAGAGTTAAGCATGATTTTCAAGACTACTGTTAGTCCGATTTGGACGCTTTGTTTTTGAAAAGAGAGGGCATTTTGTGGCATTTCATGCTAGTTAGTAACTATATTATTGTGTCCAAGTGGAGACCATTTTCCTTGATTATTTATAACCTATTCCTAAAGGCTTGCATTATTCCAGCAGAAAGACTTCCCAGAGTTAAGCATCATTATCAAGACTACCGTTAGTCCGATTTGGACGCTTTGTTTTTGAAAAGAGAGGGAATTTTGTGGCATTTCATGCTAGTTAGTAACTATATTATTGTGTCCAAGTGAAGACCATTTTCCTTGATTATTTCTAACCTATTCCTAAAGGCTTGCATTATTCCAGCAGAAAGACTTCCCAGAGTTAAGCATCATTATCAAGACTACCGTTAGTCCGATTTGGACGCTTTGTTTTTGAAAAGAGAGGGCATTTTATGACATTTCATGCTAGTTAGTAACAATATTATTGTGTCCAAGTGGAGATCATTTTCCTTGATTATTTCTAACCTATTCCTAAAGGCTTGCATTATTCCAGCAGAAAGACTTCCCAGAGTTAAGCATCATTTTCAAGGCTACTGTTAGTCCGATTTGGACGCTTTGTTTTTGAAAAGAGAGGGCATTTTATGACATTTCATGCTAGTTAGTAACAATATTATTGTGTCCAAGTGGAGAACATTTTCCTTGATTATTTCTAACCTATTCCTAAAGGCTTGCATTATTCCAGCAGAAAGACTTCCCAGAGTTAAGCATCATTTTCAAGGCTACTGTTAGTCCGATTTGGACGCTTTGTTTTTGAAAAGAGAGGGCATTTTGTGGCATTTCATGCTAGTTAGTAACTATATTATTGTGTCCAAGTGGAGATCATTTTCCTTGATTATTTCTAACCTATTCCTAAAGGCTTGCATTATTCCAGCAGAAAGACTTCCCAGAGTTAAGCATCATTATCAAGACTACCGTTAGTCCGATTTGGACGCTTTGTTTTTGAAAAGAGAGGGCATTTTGTGGCATTTCATGCTAGTTAGTAACTATATTATTGTGTCCAAGTGGAGACCATTTTCCTTGATTATTTCTAACCTATTCCTAAAGGCTTGCATTATTCCAGCAGAAAGACTTCCCAGAGTTAAGCATCATTTTCAAGGCTACTGTTAGTCCGATTTGGACGCTTTGTTTTTGAAAAGAGAGGGCATTTTGTGGCATTTCATGCTAGTTAGTAACAATATTATTGTGTCCAAGTGGAGATCATTTTCCTTGATTATTTCTAACCTATCCCTAAAGGCTTGCATTATTCCAGCAGAAAGACTTCCCAGAGTTAAGCATCATTTTCAAGACTACCGTTAGTCCGATTTGGACGCTTTGTTTTTGAAAAGAGAGGGCATTTTGTGACATTTCATGCTAGTTAGTAACAATATTATTGTGTCCAAGTGGAGACCATTTTCCTTGATTGTTTCTAGCCTATGCCTAAAGGCCTGCATTATTCCGACGGAAAAGCATGTCACATTTTAAACTTAAATTACAAAGCAATTTTTGGTCGGATTTGGACGCTATTGTTTCCAAAAGATAGGGAATTTTAGGTCATTTACGTGTTACTAATTGTGTGCTGTTGGATCGTTCGGAGCCCTTTTTTAAGTGTCACAAAGTACAAGCTGCCAATTGTTGTATCGAAATGCTTCGCAACTTTTTAAAACCGATCTTGCCCCATGTGACTCTTTCCTACATGATCAGCTAAAATCTAATACATTCGGATACCATCCACGAAATATTGAGTGATACGGCCTTGTTAATGGTTAATGCTTTTCTTCATTCAACACACATAATTTTATAACTATTTGTTATCGGTTACCTATAATTGTATTGTTTTATAACCATTCGTATTACGAGATTATTGTTGGTTAACTTTTTACTGTTCCGTTGTAAGGCATTATCTTAATTGAAGTGAAGTCCTCAACGCCGTTGGGAATTTATCTTACAAAACAAAATTGAAAGGTACAGAGGAAAAGCCCCAAAGGAATTCCAAAATTATTATCTTTATCAAAGGAGATTTTTTTTCTTTAAGTTAAGATAACTACTAATAAACACTATAAAAATCTTTTTAAGAGCATCAACATCATAAAATTATCGTTGTGAAAATGCATCAGTTAAAATTAAATTAAATGTAAAAATTAACACTGTTCATTTCATTCCGCAACGTGCGGTCGGCCTTTAACCCAACAATTGGTGTTTGGACAAAACAACAAGAAAATGAAACAAGCAATCGGGCAGAGAATTGCCGCGCTACCGCAAGAAATTATTATGCAAGCTTTTAGGCATGGCTTACAAATAATCTACGAAAGTGGTCTCGACTTGGACAAAATAATTTTTTGAACGAAATAGCACAAAATTCGCTCTCTTTTGAAAGGAAACCCCGCAGTTGAAGGGATAACGTAGCGTTTTCGGTTTAAACAGCAAAGATGAAAATTGAGGGAGGAAATGGGAAAGGAACATGTGTCATTCGCAGATATTAAAACGTTTGCCGCTTATTTACTCAGTGTTTTATTTTCAGAGCATAAAAAAAATAGCATAAACGATATTTCGTTGTTCATTTGAATTAAATTCTTCTTTCATTCCCGTAACTAGTTTATCAGGGTGATCGATTTGAATTCAATAGGAGTTAATTGTTAATGGTCCTTTAATTAATCGGATTTTCCGGATGGATTCGCTTCTTTAGAGTTTGCTTCTTTAAAATTACGGCAACCGAGAGTAAACGATACATATAAAACGCAAACTTTCTCTCAACGTTGCTCCACCATTCAAACTCTATCGCTCTTGCAAATTATTACAGCGTTCAGTTCAACGATTCAATCCAATTTTAAACATAAGGAGACGAAACAATAGGATGTCTGTTTAAGAAAGTTTATCCGCTTAAAAGGCCGAGGAATAATTTTAAAAGCTTCTTTGGCTTCATTTTTGGCAATGTTTTTGTTTTTAACGTATAAAAAGGTTAATTATCTGTTTAGTTGGTAATTGTCCTGAGTTTTCGGTATAATTTAATCGCGCGAAAATAAATGAGTTACGATATCCTAAATTTTTCGGAGGGAAAGGGAAAAATAAAATAAACGGGAATAGAGATTAAAACGTAACGATGTAATAGATTGTCAGGTAATTTGAGGACGTTAACTTAATTTCAACGGGGCGACGTGAGAATAATAATAGGATGGACGAGGCGACGTGATTGGTAATTTTCGCAAACTTGTTTTTCTACTAAAATTGGCGAAGCAAGGATTCGTTACGCTGTTCGCTTTTATATTTAATCCGATGGTGCGAACGCAACATTAACTGACACATCTAAAAATAGCAAAGCATCGAGACCCTTGGATTTACATAAATCCCTTTCCATTCGTTTATTACAACAATTTTTTTCCTTGCTTGCAATTAGTTGCTAGTTTCTTGCGAAAAATAAAGGTTCGAAAATTGAATACTCCGAATTCAATCGCTGTCTATCAATTATACTAATAATATTCCATTGCGATCAAACAATATTCATGCCAAATTGGCTTGCGATTATTCGGTAGAAATCTCTTTCCGTCCGTCCGTCTCTTTTCTTATTTTCTTTTCACGTTTTTTCTTCGAAAATAAGAAAACTCCGCAAGAATAAAACGTAGAAGAAAATGATTTGGCAAAATAAACTTCAATTCGCAATCTCGCAATTCAGTTCGTCTCTATACTTTAGTCGACGTAATCCTCTACTTCTTCTGCTCGTACGATATCCGTGCGGTCTTAGGATTTTATTTAATTTTTTTTTCTCTTTCTCTTTTTCCCCATTTATAAGTCCGGCTTTTCATCTCGTAGTTAAATAAGAATTAGTGATTTTATTCGCACGTGGGCTTTACAAATATTGGCAATGAGAAAAAGGAAAGTTTCGTTATTTTAGGGTCACTTCGTGTGATACCAAAAGCTAGGCGTATAAGCGTTCACCTGCAGAAAAAAAAACCCTAAACCAATCTCTATTGTTATTGTGTTGAAAAGCTCGCAAAAAAAAATAAAACATATCGAGCTAATGAAAACACTAACAAACAAAAAAATAAAAGCAAATTCGAGTGCACGAAAATAATCGCTTTAGAGTAAAAGTAATGTACGGATGCTGCGGATTTCTGTCTTTTTCGTTCGTCCCTCGTCGCCCTTTTTAAGGCGACATCATTAACAGCGAGCTTAATTAAAGGCGCGCACTTTTTCATTCGCAAACAGTTTCCGATACTAACGACGTAACTAACGATAGAAACGAGATAAAAAATTCGTTTCGATCTTCCGTTTCTTCCTTTTCGAACTTGCAAGCCTCAATTACATTTTATAATCTAATCTTGCGAGCGCTTTTATAATAATTAGAAGAAAAAAGGGTGCTAATTGGATTTGATATGTTAACAACAATTAGTAGCTATTAACGGGATAAATTAACACGTGTAAACACAAATGTTCATTATCGGATGTTATTATTAACACATATTAAAATGTGTGTTTTAAATCGTTGTATTGTAGACATAATTTGGTTTATTTATAGTTGTCTACAATTCGCATTTGTTGTTATTGTTTGTGAAATAGTTTTGAAAAGAACCATTTTACTATCATCAGACAAAAGTTACAATAAAATAAAGGGGGAATATTATTTGAAAACTAGCCATTTAAACATTGAGTATTGTTCTTCGATAGAAGTACTTAAATTGTCGTTATAAAGAATAAACCCTTTTTTTTGAAAAGGACACAATTAGACTAATAATTCAAACAAACTATTAAATAAAAATTACAACAGCGAAACATTGTAAAGGGTCACTTCCACCACCCTCTTTAGCTCAATGAATTGGTATATATATCGTCGAATTTATCATACGACATGACGGTTCCAAATTATCCATTCAAAATTTTCAGAACTCCAAAGGCAAAAACGTTTTTGCTTTTGGGAAGATGTAGACCAGCGAGAACACCATTTTCCAGATGTTTTTTTAGAGTTTGCAATCACGTCAAAAGAAGCTCGTTAACATGAAATTAAGATCCTCCAAAGTATAAAAGAGGATATTCTTGGTTATTTTTTTAAGAATTACATTGCGATTTTGAAACCGCTATTTGACGCTCGATATCTCGAAGACCAAACATTTTCGGACTATGGTTCATATGAGCTTTTTGGTTGATTTTAACGCGAGGAATCACCCATTAAGCGTTGTCGGTGTTATTTTGTATGATCTTGTATATTAGTTATTAAGTATTTCGAAATTGTTTTACTTAAACAACAAAAAACCGGCGACAGCAAAGAAAAACTGTCCTTCGACACTCAACATCGGATTAAGACACTCTCGCGTCCGCTCTTCATAAAGTTTAATATTACGAGTCTTTGTTCAAAATGTATATTTATTCATTTAGTTCGAAAAACATTTACAAACAACCTAATAACTATATCCTGGTCATTTTAATATTCTCTCCGTTACTGAATTTATTTGGTCTGGTCATTCATTTATACGTGCATTCATTTTGTACATTTTATAATTCGACATTACTTAAACATCCTAGTATTCAATTTAACATCGCTGTAAAGGTATTATTTCAATTGTTGGGAAAGCACGTTCATACCGTCACTTGTTCCTTTTGGGAAATCCTACCTAGAACAAGGGACAGAAAAAAATTCGCCGCGTCATTAGGGAAGGGATGTCGTCCCACCCTCGAACCAACTTTTCTTTAAATCGAAATAACACCTAAACAATCATTTGTGTACTAATTGTCAATCAATAAACTCATAATCAATTTCACCAATTGTGCATTTGTAAATAAAGTATTTAAACAAAACAGACACAAAGATATGGAGAGAAGGCGAATTTTGTCTATTATATTAAACTTTTTGGCAATCGAGGCAATTATTAATAAAAAATTAAAATAAAATTCGACTACGACAGGTTTCAAAACGTATTCTACATGTGGGCCGCATTATAGATTTATGTAAAGTTTCCAAGCCGTATCGTATAAACTAAACTAAATAGAAGAAGGAAAAGCAAACGTGAGACCGAATGAAGAAGAAAAAGAAAAAAAAATATGGGAAAGAGGAAGCGGTCTCGTTTCGCGCGATATATACATATAACCGTGCAGAGACGCAGAAATTTAATATTGAAATTGGATATGAATTTCTGTTTTCGTACATCATCATCAACATCATTTCCTAAGAGCATTGCTACGGCTCTTTTATTGATTTGTACCATAGACGTATAAAAAAATAATCGGAATTTTCATCAACATGTGACGGTGGCTTTAGGAGGACAAACATTCCATGATTTCGCACCAATCTTTTCTAAATTTCAAATTTCATCTATCTATTAAACGATAATAATCACGTTGTTAGTAGGTTAGCAAAAAAAAATATCGAAAAGTTGCGAAACCGTTTTGGATTTGATTCTAAAGTTTTGTAAAAAATTTCGTTTTTTTTTTATCCACCCACGTACATATCGAAAGTATCGACGAATCCATAAGCAAGCGTAGGCAAACGTGGAAAAGTTATTGAAAGACGACAACAAAATTGATACACAAGTTTACTTTTCTCTAAAGAATTTCCGTAAACCATCCTCCAACTCGTCCTTCCAGTTTGATATCGTATTAAAAAATGGGTAAAAATCAAACAATAAAGTTGACAATAATCGATGCAACGATCATTTTTTATCTTATTATTTTGGCGTCATCGTATCGTTTTACAATGTTTCCGTCTCTTATTCCGTGAGTCGAAGAATATTTTCTCTTGAACTATCCATTGACCACATTTCAACGTGTAATGTACCATAAAAGAACAACGGAAATCCTTTCTTCTGCTCCTTCTTCTTCTTGTAGCATCGACGACTTTCATTTTTCTCGACCGGCTATCTTTGCGTCTCCTCGATCGTTTGGACGAAAAAGAAAATTCTTTTTTCCACCGTCGCCCATTGGGGAAAAGGACAGACAGTCAGTCATCCTTTTTCTTTTAATCGTCCCCAATTGATTCCTTATCGCTTATTTTTGTATTCGAAAAATATGTTAATCGAGTATGGAACAAATTGTAATTTAAATTGTGCACGAAATAATATTTTATTTTGTTTCTTTTTCGTTCCCCAATTCCGAATTTTAATTACTACAGTTTTAATTGGATTTAAATAGACAATCTATTATTATTTATTTTAATTAACTCAAACGTGCCACGTGAATTTATTTTTACGAACAATCTTTTCCTGAACGTTTGTTTACCAATTGGAATTCGACGAGGTGTACACGTCTATTTACGTTTATTTTTTTCACTCTTCCATACGACCAACGGCATCGAATAAATAATTGCGGTTCCATGCTTTATATAAATATTATAAGAATCTAATTTTAAATAAAATTTACAAATAAATCGAGTCTATTTGATCAACTTTAAACGTTTATTAACACCAACACAATTGTGCCAACGCGCCAGTGAGCAAATTGCAAGTGATCATTTTAATTCGATTGGCAACAAAAAATAATTGAAACGAAATGGCGAAATGCTTGAATTAATTGCAAAATTAGAATGGGTAATTAAAAGGTACCAGTCGATTGCCTAGTACCGTATTTAATGAAGAACTCGACAAATAGTGTTCAAATCGTTTATAATATAATAAAGTCAGATTTTTTTTGGAATAATTTTTGCGGTTGGTTTTGCATTGATTAAGCTACTAATTTCATTAAAAATTAATCGCTCGAAACCGAATTTCCCTCTAATTTGTATTCATACGTGGAAATGTACCTTTTCCGCATGCAAAAAGGAGCATATACGTTAACGTTTGCGTACGTTTTTGCAATTTCCACGTTTAGTAATAAATTTATTTCGTTTTTGTCCATTCTCGTTTGCAATATATGTTTGTTGTAAACGTGATACGTTCTTCCTCTTTAATAACTAAATGAATAAAAATCGAGGAAGAAGCAATTTTTTTCATTTCCCTCAACTCCGTCGTAGAACAATTTAAAAAGCAATTAAGTCGCTCATAATAAATATCATCGTCGTAGTTTCGCGAAATATTCGTACCACTAGAGTACGCGAAACTAGAACTAAAAAGTTTCGTTGTAACTTAACAAGTTTTAAGTATCCACAACATTATAAATAGGTGGATATGGGGGTTATGGTTGAAAGTTCCAAGTTGCCTCGCTCGCTTCTTCTCCGCCGTATTCCACAAGATTTTCCTGCCAAGGAAATTTTTCTTTAATACTTCTCTTCCCTTTGTTTTTTTTCTGCCTATTATTAAACAATATCTTCAACAAATTACGTAATATTATTATGATTATGGTAACCTTATACATAATTATCCTCTTTTGTGCTATATACAATGTGAATCGAGTATAAGTTTTCCTTTAAAATTTCCTGAATTACTTGTACCAGTTATAAATAGAATTCCAGTGAGATTATAAATAATAGTAATAATATGCCAAAGTATATATACCCAGAAAGTTATTAATTTTAATATTAATCATTGTTTACAACGCTACCATATAAAAAAGGCAAAAAGCAGAAAAAGAAAACATATTCAAACTTTTATATTTCCCAGTGCGCACTACGTAGAACAACAACGTTTATTAAAGAGACAGACCTTGCTCTAATAAAACGTTTCTTTTCTACAAATATTTCTATTTCTTGTTTTCTTTTCGTAGAGGCAATAATAATGATCATTAAATGCGAAAACGAAGCACAAATGGCAAAAAGTAATTGTAAATAGAGCTTCTACAAAACGTATTAATATACTACGTAAATAGGTTACGTTTATAATATAATAATACAAAAAAAGAAGAAAATGTTTTCATCATCTTGTTAAGCAAAAATGAAATTCGCATCAGAGAATAACGTACAAAAAAAAAATGGAGTGAGTGAGTGAGGGCGCGACAGGAACGTGGCAGGATAATAAATATTCAAACGTCTTGCAGGACGAAAATAATTTACTTCCATCCTTGACTCCGTTTTACGCATTCACGCTCAAATCTGGAAAATAGAATGGAAATTATTTTGCACGAAAAGGAAAAACAGAAATCAATCGATATCCAGTCAGAAGTAACCAATTTCCTGCTCTTACAATTTTTAATTCGGCCTGATGCGTATTTATAATGTTAAACTGCAAACAATTTAATGGACAACCACACTTGAATCTCGTTGTAACGCAATATGCGAGAAGTTAATGAGTATTTTTTTCTACTAAAAATGTCTGTTTCAGTGTAGAATTGTAATTACATACATACTGAAGAAATTATTTGCAATTCTGAACTTTCAGTATACCATTTTCACTTTAAACTATTCAATCGGGGTTTGGTGAAATTGTGAAGTTAAAATTGCACTTTCCATTGTGTTTAAATGTTTAAATATTTTCAACCATAGATCAAGAGAGGAACTTCATCAACGTCTTTTACTTGTATAAAAAGCTGAATCCTAACAGATAAGAGAATTTGCAATGGTTAGCACTTGCACAATAAATTCTGCAAAGTCGATTTGAAAATTCTAGTAAAAAGCGGCCCTTTTTGTCAACATAACCGTATACACAAACTTACGATTTATGAACGTTAAAAGCGAGAATATTTACATGAAAATGGACAAGTTGAGGTCAGGTCGGGACTACGGCGAAAGCGCGTAATATACGGGAGCGTTATAACGAGATTCACTGTATTTCTAATCCCGTTGCTTATTATGTAGTACGTCGTAAAACTGTAGGAGATTACGCAATTAGCGAAAAATATTTTATAATGAGATAAAAAAGTCTGGTGGACGACTACAAGTTGAAAAAATGTTTCACCGTTGGCGAACTTCCGGGTTTATCGGAAATAGTTGCTTCGTTATTTTACATGGAAGGTGAAATTTCGAGAACATTTGAGCGAAAAAAAGAATGGCAGTTGGACGGTCGCGGAAGATCGCTGTTGTAATGAGAAAGTTGTAACTTTTCCTATTTGTTTTAACGATAAAATGGCAAATGTTTAACATTCAGATTTTTTTAATTAAGCAAATTCGATTTGCTAGCATCGATTGTGTATTACTTCGTTTCGTTTTATGGAAGCAATAATTTTCATATCATTATTATTCGATCATTTTCTGCCGATTTTCGCGTAATTGCACGATTGAGACATGCTGTATAATGTTTTTCTTTCTCTGTGAAAATGTGTATATGAATAAATATTTAGATGAAAAGGAGAAATCGCTTCTTTTCTCGTTGCTTTTATTTCCTTACAAATATTTCCCACACTTTTTCTTTTCGTAGAACAAGTTTTCAATCAACAAATAAAGTTCGTTTTTTTTTTAAATTCTTTTCGAGAACCCGTTCAAAAGTTTATCCTCTTGGAAACGATGAAAAGGAGAAAAACCATATCTTACATATTAAGATATAACTCCTCCAAGTTTTCAACTTACGCACAAGTGGAACATTGTCAAGAAGAGCCAGAGAAGAGATAGAAGGATTTTGAACAATTTTGAATGGTAATCGATGAAGTTTGAATTAATGCCCTTCTTGCTGGTATTAATTAATCTGCATTGACCAAGTGAAATCTGCTTGAAACTTCTTGGCGAAAAAAATAAACGACATTCGAAACTAAATACGGTGAAATCTCGTTATAACGCTCACGCATATTACGCTCTTTCACCCGTAGTTCCGACCCCAACTTGTCCATTTAGAAATGAATATTCTCGCTTTTAACGCTCACCAATCCGGCTTATAACAACTCGCGCAAGTTTGTTTATACGGTTATGTGGACAAAAGGGGCTTTTCTTCAAAAATTTTCAAACCAATTTTGCAAAATTTATTGTGCAAACGCTAACCATTGCAAATTCTCGTATCTGTTACGATTCAGCGTTTTATACAAGTAAACGATGTAGAGGAATTTCCTTTCTTCATCTATGTTCTACGGTACTACGATGGAAAATATGTCAACATTTAAACGCTATGGAAAGTGCAATTTTCACTTCACAATCTCATCAAACCTCGATTAAACATTTTTTAAGCGAAAATAGCTTATTGCAAGCTCATAATTGCATATAATTTATTCATTATGTGTGTTATTATTATTGTTATTTTGTCGCGATATTTTTTTTAATAAGTTGATTATTAATGCGATTTTCCGCTGGTTACTGTTTAAATAGCCAATATTTGCTACTTACACCTTTTATTATTAACTAAAATATCGTATATGTACAAATATTTGGAATTTGAGTTCAATTCAACCTTTTGAAAGTTGTCACAACTATATCTTCACCTCTTGAAGGTTTTTACAGGTCTCTGTTATGTTAAACTAAATTTACGGATTAGAAACTAGTTTTTGGGGATGATTGGTTGATTTTCTTCAACTAGTCGCTTCCTTTTGTTGATATTGTTCATCATTTGCGGTTTATTTATTGTTCCTTGTTCGTAGACCGAACAATTATTCTACATTGATACAAACATATTTTTAATAGAAAAAATATTACTAATTCATTTCTCGTACATTTCCGTCCGGTGTCTGCTCGAGAGCTTTATAACGAGATTCTGCTGTATAATTGATTCTGTTAATGGCAGCATCCATTGCACAATCGTTCGTTGTTGTTGCGAACAAAACTATACAATGTAACGTTTCGGTTGTTGTATTACTTTGGTTCTTTTCCAAAAAAAAAAAAAGGAATAAAAGGAAAAACCGAATGAACAGATTCGCCCAGCGGCGAAGAACGTTTCGTTCTGGTGCAACCGAGAGTTGTCCATCAATGTCGGGCGTAAAGTGGTGGGAAACCCGGTTGAACGACGTGCGCCACATTTGGCCCATACATCCTGCCGCATTGTTACACATTTGTCTGTTCTTCGCTGGAAAATCGATGTCGTTTTAATTGAAATTTGCCCAATTGCATGTTTTAATATAATATCGATTCCGATTTCAGTGCCGCCGGCCAAAATTTGCCGTCGTTTCCTTCGCAAT
Organism: Hololepta plana; assembly: GCA_963695495.1. NCBI lineage: Eukaryota > Metazoa > Arthropoda > Insecta > Coleoptera > Histeridae > Hololepta > Hololepta plana. The sequence continues at coordinate 1,977,872 of OY968838.1, read as the reverse complement.
CGCTTCCGTTTAATTTCTGTCCCATTTGTTTCATTCTAGACATCATGGATTATATCGACGTTGAAAATGAATCGGTGACGATATCGACGACGAACGAATACACGCCGTACTCGCAACGGGCCGAAACGTACATCGTGCCCGTCGTTTTCTTCGTCATATTCGTCGTCGGCGTGCTCGGCAATGGCACGCTGGTCATCATATTCTTGAGGCATCGAGCGATGAGGAATGTACCGAATACGTACGTAAACCATTGAGTTCAAGTCCTGATAGTTTCCCTCTGGATTCTATCAGCGTTTATAAGATCAAATTTCATTGTGCATCAACATTATTGTACACAGAAATATTTTAAATAAATGACGTTCAAACGAAAAAAAAAACCATTGAGTTTGAACAATTACTTTCAAACTCTATTCTGCCTGAAAAGTATTGAAACGTGCTCAATAACTCGCAAACTATTATTGCGCTTCAGTGAAACTTACTTGAAGTTATGTTCGTCGTTGGTTTTGAATAAAGTTTTCGCAGAAGGTAACCTCGTTCATTTGTTTCGTCTGATTTAGCAAGGCGTATCTCGAAAACTTCATTTAGCAAAGACCTGAAAATATTTTGATGCTCTAAAAGCAAAGTCAACGAACTTGCACCGGCCTCTTTGGGCCTATGCCAAAAAGGAAGGGCAAAAATATAATTTGATGAACTTTGGAAACCAGTTCCAGTACTTTTCAGGCAGAAGACGCACTTCGAAACTTGTCGAGTGCACATTTACCGAATTTCATCGTTTCCACATTAATACCAGAATTTTGTTTGCCCTTCCATTATGGAAAATTACCTTATTGTAATTTTAGAATTATATTAGGGCGTTGAATAAGTTTTTGGTTTTTACCAACACTGCCTTACTAGACTCACCTGTATATACTTTAAGTTAATTGAGCATTAGGAACGATTCAAAAGCAAGGGCATTGGGCGCCGTATGAAGCAACAGTTCGGTCAAATGTTGCGAAACCTGTGAAGACTTAGTTGGAAACGTTTAACCCCACTTGCCCTATTCTCTGTACATTGCACCTTCCGATTATCACTTGCTTCGATCGATGGCACGTGGCCTGGCTAAACAGCAAAGCACTTCCATTCTCATGAAGATGCCAAAAAATGGGTCCCTCTTGATAAGCCTCAAAAAGTCTGTTGTTTTTCGTAGGTCGAATTCAGATGTGGAAAAAAGTAGTGAATGACGTGCCATTATGATTTTTTTTTAATAAAGCATGAATTTTCACGAAAAACCAACGAGAACTTATTTCAACATCCTAATAAATGAGACGATTTAGTTCCATCAGAAAATTTGTCAAAAAGCAAATAAAGTTTTTATTACAATTCGCCGAATAAACTGCTTCTTAATTAGCATCAAGAAAAACAATTTTCATGCTATTCCCATTTCGCGGAACTTTTTCGGTTCTCTGTACATTTTGCAAACGTTTTGCTGTATTGACACTTTTCAGAAATTATGCGAGGAAAATTAAAATTGCAATCCCTCCGCACTTAATCTTCTTAATTTGGTTCCCTAAGCTCTAAAACTCTGTAAATTCGCGTGCTTTATTTTTTCTTCTTCGCTAAACGAATAGATATAATTCGTTAGAAGTATTATAATATTTGCGGAAATAGTTTCATATTTGCTAGAAACGGTAAAAGAAAAAATATTTTCTCACGTCTGATTGACAAAAGAATGGCGAAATAATTTTCTTTCGCGTTTCCCAATCGGTTATAAACATTTTGCAGCCCATCTCTTCCATTTGCTTTCCTCCATAATAACTTGAAGGAACTTTTGCAGTTATTTTTGTGCTGATTAAATTTAACATTCAAGAATGTTCAATAAAGATTCCTATTGTAGTAATTTCAATCAACTTTTTAGCAGTCGATTTAAGGGAAAGTAAAAGGGGTCAAAAACAACGAAAGAAAATTACGATAGAATAACGGTGGCATGGAAATTAAGCCATTTATGTGCGAAAGGAGCGAAAGGGGGCGGGCTTGCTCAATTTCATAGCAAATTTCCGTCAGATTATATACACTCCCTTCGTCATTTCTTTTTTCACTTAACAACGTGCCTTTTCATAATTAATAACGATTATTCTCGCATTTCCGCGCACCCATCTTCGCTTGCATTCCGCATCGTTCTTGGCAAATTCCGTCAAAATCGTCCCGCAGATTTATACAGTAACCGATTGCCATCCGTCTTTCCCTTCCAACCAACGAGTACGAAATAATAGTCCTTCGGCATTTAGGGCGGCTTTATGCGTTCGCTTTTATCGACGAGGAACAAAATCGCGCGTTTGCCCGAAGAATAACGGATTCTCTTATCTTGATAAGAAATACGCAAAAAAAAATGGAGAAAATCAACGTTGACGCTAATATAAGCGCAGAGAAAAATTGTTACACGAGTGGCAATAATTTACATAAATAAATGCAAATTACGTTAGCTCGCTCTCCTTTCAAATTGCACGTTTCCTATTCCTCTTTCGCCTTCCTCCTCCTCCTCCTCGTTCCTTCTTCTATTACACACCAATTGTATATATAGTACTGATTTTGCTGTTGCCCTGTTTCCGTTTCAGCTACATCCTGTCATTGGCATTGGCAGATTTATTAGTGATAATAACATGCGTACCGTTTACGTCAATCGTGTACACGGTGGAATACTGGCCGTGGGGCGTTGCGTTATGTAAGTTATCCGAAACGGTTAAGGATATATCAATTGGCGTTTCCGTTTTTACGCTGACGGCCCTATCGGCCGAACGTTATTGCGCCATCGTGAATCCGTTAAGAAGATTACAAGTAAGTAGAATGGCAAAAGGGAACGTACGAAAGAGTGAGATGAATAATAAATGATGATGAATAGATTAGGAACGGGGTTTAAATGAATGAAACGAATGATGGCGAGTCGGATGGTAAGGGACAGAGTGCGAGGGCCGGATAAGAAACTGGTGATTAAAAGTAAAATTCTCTTTGGGATGGAATAAAGTTTGTGTGGCGCACTGGGCCGAAATCTAATCGAGGTAAAAGAAGGCAAAAAGTTGTGCAAACGAAAAAAAAAAAAGAAAAGAGTGGAGGTGGGTTCTACTCGTTTCAGACACTTAATTAAACTTTACAATCCTCGTGACTTGTAGCCGTTTAGTTTTGCGCGAATCGTTCCGTTCGCATTGTCAAAGAGGGGCCGAAGAGCCGAAGAGAAATGAATCGGAAGCGTTTCCCCCCGCCGAAAAAAGAAAAGAGCGACTAAAATCGTTATTAATAAGACGACGATTAAAATCTATTCAAGGGCGTCCATCCCCGCGGGAACGTGTCGGATTTCCTCGATCGTTATTATATTCCGTCGCGAAATTTTCGCTCCTCGCCCGTTCGTTCGCGCCATGAGAAAATGCAAACGGCACATTTCGACAGAGAACGAAATCATTTTTCCTGTTCCGTCGAATGGAGCCGACGATTTTCAGATTTGCCTCGATCATTTTTATTAATTTGCCAAAGCGATTTTTCGTTTTCAATTAAATGCCCCGTTTATTTCATTCACCTTGGAATTTGACGTGAAAGGAAATTTAATAAGAAACGTTTAATTAAAAAAGTAATGCGTCGCTTACAACGCGACTTTATTATGCGTGCAGGAAGACCGGCGCTTATTGAGGTCACGGCTTCAGTCGGTCTTAATAATCTTAATAATAAGCACCGAGCAACGATTCCTCTTCGTCCCTTCGTCTGCTGTTATGTAATAATCCGTTCTTATACATCCGCATGGCGAGAAGAACACGGTTTGATGAACGTTAATCTCCCTCCACGTTACGCGGACTCGCATCGTACGAGAGGCATCGACCCACGAAGACGCGGAAAATCTCCCTTTTGCGTTCGATTACGTAATCGAATCTTTTCCCAACTTTTCGCATTCACTTTTATTTTTCTTCGAACCGTTTCGCAAGTTAAACAAATTCGCTCAGAGCCTCATAATTTCATCGGGTGCTCCCAACCGTTCCCCCCGCTATCCCCCCCGGATCGTATATCCGTAAACGGATCTTAATTCCCCGTGTAAACAAGACTCGATTAAGCGGCGATTGAGCAAACAAAACGGGATGAGAATAAATGGAAATGAAAACTCGTAGGCATCGCGAAATCTCGATTGTCAATTGGTATCGATTGGATTGAGTTAAAGTGCGCTTGTGTTATTACCGGGGATGGATGGAAATGTAAACGGGATTTTTTTTTTTAGAGAAGAATTAGCGGAATCTCTTGGGAACTTATGCCGCTCTTGATAATCACTTTGTGGTGCAAATTATTACAAAAAAAAAACACCCGGTGTGCTAGAGCCTTGTTTTATCTGGGCCAGTGCTTCTCAAAAGGGGTGACGTGAAAGGTCGAAGATGTTTGGCGAAATATTTCTAATGTAAATTCAGTTAGGAAGATATACTGCTCAAAATCGTTAAAACGCACTGAGTTAAATGTGCACATTGAAATTGTTACTGTTATTCGTTTGGGAGTTTGTCCACATTTGACAAACTTCCTTTTTGACGTAGTAATAATGTTGTGCTGGTTAACAATTACTTTATTTACAGATATTTACAGTACGAATGGTTTCGTGTTAATGCTTCTATATTTCTTGTACAAGTTGTTTTTATATTATTTCGTTTGTATTACAACATTTGACGAATGTATTGTCACAAATCAAAGGGACATTATGTTATGAATTGGAATCAAATAGCTCTATTGTCTGAACGACGAAGCATTATGTAGATTCTTTCTGTTAACTGGATAATGTCATAGCATGAAATAAATCTCTTTTGCAGCACGATCAACACGTTGTTTCGGCACAAACAGTTACTGTGATGTAAATGAAGCACGTGTAAACAAGATATGGGAACATTTTTTCAACTTTTAACTTGCTTGTGGAAACTTCAACTCAATTTTCATTCACGCACATAAATCAATAAATTTAGCAATGAGGTATATAACAGAAAAACTTCACAATTTCTTTGAGTATGCACAGTCGAGTTAAAACGTGATAAAAAATGGATCATACGTGACACAATTATTGATACTGTTTTCGCAAGTGATCTTATATTTTTGGGGCAGTGATAATTACTAAAATATGTACGAAATCGCATTAATTCGATGCATTTTGTCATTCTGAATCCAATAATATTGGTCCGGTCCAGATTGAGCCACGAAAGAAAAAGTTTTGCACAAAAATGCAATGGTCTTATAATTATGTGTCACAGCATATTGTCTAAACGCATTTCATTTACAAAATAAAGAAGCTCAATTTACGCTTTTAATTCGTTTAAGAACATTCTTATAAAATATGCGTTAATTCTTTTGAGCAGTGTATTTAACGACAATATTGCAAATTTTACATTTTTCGTTCGTCCACGTTTAATGTGAATGTTAGTGGATGAATGGGAAGTGTACGAGTGCGAATTCATGAATAAGTTATTTCGCATAGTCATAGCAGACGCTAAGAAAAAATTGCGATGTAGCCATAAGATTTCATCCTTCGAAATGACTGTGATATTGTTGCAAGTAATTCTGCCAATAATAAGTTGCTTAAAAATTCATTTCGATTTAAATATTTCGAGTGATAATCACAATTAATACAATTGGAATTCGAAATGTTATTCAAATCTGCCCTTATTTTGGAAGGACGTGGAATGGACCACTCAGCAAGCAAATAGGAGGCTGCAATTAAAATGGATGATAATTTGGACCTTTATTAAACAATTAATGGTGTTTACGATAAGTTTTTGTGTTGCGAACTGCTTAAAAAAAGCGGATAATTATGCACCGACCTAATATTTGACTCAAAGCAATTGGGTGACTGAGTATTATGAGGTTATTGAAGAAACTGACTTCTGCAAAAGATTCGGAACGCTGGAGGATCGCTGGCACAAGGGCTTTAGACATCGCAGAGGACTGCCTTGACGATTTAAATAGTTGCCTTACGTATGCAACCACGTTATTCATGAATCCACCCTCGTACATTTCTATACAGGACGATGGATTAATTACATCCTCACACTGATCATTATCAAATTAATCTCCGTCGAACATTGTTTTTTTTCCCTTTCAGACACGTCCTCTAACGGTCTTAAGTGCCGTATTAATTTGGCTCCTGTCGACGATATTCGCGATACCGGACGCGATCGGCGCGAATATCGAAGAGTACGTAATCGACATGAACAAGACGATCGCCGTGTGTTCGCCGTTCGCCAATATCCCGTACAAATTGACGTACGCGAAGTACAATTTGTTCGCGAAGGCCCTCATCTACTACATCCTCCCGTTGATCATCATCAGCTGTTTCTACGTGCTGATGGCACGTAGACTGCACGAGAGCGCCAATCGGATGCCCGGCGAATTGCAGGGACAAAGCGTCGCACAGGCCCGGGCCCGGAGACACGTCGCCCGCATGGTGTTGGCATTCGTTTTTCGTAAGTCGAACTCCCAAATTTGTCTTTTCCTCCCCGAAGTCATACATTTTTTTTTCGCAAAATTGGAAATAGGAAATGCTTGTTCTGATGAACCGTATTGGTGTCGAAAAGAACGGAATCGAAGCCTTGTCCTGCACGTTTATATCGTTGAAGGATGAATTTTTGATTTAAAGTTAAATCTGCTTATTACGCGGCGCAAATTGCGGTTGTTCCCTTTCACGGCACGATTCCTCAAACATGTTTCGCCGCACGGATAACATTCGAGATTGGATTTATGATGGCCGAAATATAAGAATTGCGAGCGGCAATTCGACGAGTTTCCACTTACGTGCACTTACGTTATTATTATTACTGCCTACGGACCGGTCTAACCGCTCTATCACTATATCGTCTTGCGGCGGAAAACTACTCAATCGCCCCCAAAAGAATTTCCCAATGATTTACAGATGGAAATAACGTGCTTGGAACGTTTAATTTTAACAGTTTTCCATACACTTTTTCCGTTTGTTTTGTTAAAGGTACCGGGCGTTTAAAAAAATATCGCAATTTTTTACAAGTTTGAAAAATTTATCCTAACGAAGATGCGTCCGGAAGTGGGCGGTTTCGAAGATACGGAGGATTCTTCCTTTTTTTTTGTAGCATATCTTCGTTTTTCTTTCACAGAACTTTCATTTTCGTATCGTAGTCAACAGAAGTTGGGTCATACATAGAGTTTGTAGTTGATAAAGACTTTAGTGACAGTTTTACAAATTTTCGCTATGCCTTTTTATTCTATTTCATTTTGTCTTCTTAGAGAACATTTTAGTCGAGTAAACAGTGTAAAACCTCGGTGCATCTTGATGGAACTTTTTTGTTGGATTTCTAAGACCCAAAACTAAAATGCTGTACAATAACATTTTAACGCAAATTATTTTTATATTGTGTAAATAAACAAATTCAAATATCGAACACATTTTCACATTTTTCGCAATAAAATCGATTTTTTTTTAAATATTCAATTTCTTTTTCTTAATTAGTTGCAAAGGAGACATACATTTTAGAAAAAAAGAACAAATATTTACTACTAACGTTTTAATGCATACATACTGGTCCGAAATAACTTTCTTTAGTGATTTGTATATGCATCGCAATAATAAGACTTTTTCTCCTATTACTTTCATTTATTAAGTATTTTGAATTAAATCAAAATATTATAAAATTATTATTTAATTATTTTTACAACATCCGACTGCCACCGTTTCCAATCAATGGCACACATCATTCGCGAACGTAAATTCCGAAAGGCGTTTTCTTCCTTCCTTCCAAACTTGCTTAAAGTTTGGAAATGATAAAAAGTCTGTAGGATAAATATTAACGATGGATTACACCTTCGTAGTTCCAGAAAAGAGAACATACGAGTGGTGAAAATTGATAGTCAGACATTAGTTGATAATTTTTTGAAAACAATTATGAGAAACATTATACAGCACATTCATTCCCTGCCTCATTTATGGTTAATACAAGTGCAACGTTTAAACAACTATTGCCTTTGCATGTTCGATATTTGAATTTATTTATTTAAATAATTCAAAAATAATTTCCGATAAAATTTTATTGTAAAACATTTAAGTCTTAAAAATGCAACAACAAAGTCCCATCAAAATCCATGGGCGGCGAGGTAAAAAGCTAATTGCGCTGGACTATTTACACAGACGTTTTCAAGGAAATTGGATAGGAAGAAGCGGATCCGTGCCATAAACTGCAAAATCGCCAAATTTATATCCTCTAGATTCCTTTCTTTGAGGAGATTTGAAAAGCTTTGTGCATGCAACGCTTGTAAATGACCCGGAGGGACCAAAACAAGGAATAGATCAAAGATGCCACTGCATTCAAGCCAAAGTTTTATTATCAATTATATTCGCAAGATTTCGAAGGTTCTTGTGGCTGCTGTGAAATGGACGGAGGGCTCATTGAACATCTTATTTGAGTTATATTTCCTTTGTTTTTTCTTCATAGTTTGCATTGTTTGTACATGATTGCAAATGATATCAAAGTTGTAAAGTTGCAGTACTATCACCCCTTAAAGTTTGTAACTTTTTCTGACACCCCCTATATGTTAACACAGTAAAATATTAGACGTAATCGCTTTCCCTTACACACATTTCGCCGTGCGATTGTTATGCAAGTTGTATGCAGAAACGGCAATCTCTTCGTTATATTGTTATTTGCGAATAAATTAATTGTTAAAAAGACCGACGGCTTTTCCGACGTACGGTTTCAACGTTACGAATCCGAATAGAATTTTATCCGTTTATAATATTCAAATCGTATGCAAATAATAAAACGAATGAAACGTGTACGGCGAAATCGAAACACAGAGAGACAGAGAGGAGCGTTTAATAAATATAGTAAATAAGTCAGCAGTAGCAAGTCCAAAGAAATTCTTCGAAGTAAGACAGGTTGTGTCGCATTTACATTTCGTTATTTAACGGATCGAATCGCGTTCTTGCGGGAAAAATAAGGAATGAGATGGAGGTACAAGAGGAAGCAATAAGATTTGGTGGATGCGCCGGTACGCGCACAACAATAAGAATTTAATTGAAACGACTGCGTTTGCGAATAAAATAAAAGCGCAATAGTTGACTTTCGGTTTCGAAATTTACCAAAACATTCGGAAAGAATCTTTTTTTTTGTGTGTAGAATCGAATGCCAGTGATTTCTTCGCGCAGATTTTAATCGAAATTTTACCTTGCCTTACGGCTTATTTTGCGGATGGTTAGAACTTTGCAATACGGCATCTCTCATCTGTTACATTTTGCGAAAGTTTCGTCGCAAATAAATTAACCGCACGCCATCAAACTTACGATTGAATATTAAATTAAAATCGTGGTAATTGTTGGCAAAAGGTTTTTTTTTTAATTCGCCCAACGGAGGCGACGCTTCCATCAAAAGAACAAACCAGTCGGCGACGCGGCGGCTCGAGCAATTAAATAAAACCTCTTTTGGCAGGATCGAAAAGACTGCGCGTCGCCTGTAATAAAGCGAAAATGTTTTCGGGGAGACAATTCGCGCTGCAAACGGAACGCGAATAAGCGAGAGAGCAAGCGACAAAACCGAAACTATTTCAATATAAAAAAAGCACTTTTGCCCGTCGGACGACACGGAAAAATTGGCACGAAGAGGGAGGGAAGCGGATTTGCAAACGCGACCGCAACCGATTCCCTTGACGTTATTAGCACGTCGTTTATACGGGCGAGACGCAAACAGGATTCAATTAAACTCCTCTCTCGCTCTCACCGTCTTTCCTCTTTCCCCAGTGTTCTTCTTGTGCTTCTTCCCGTACTACGTCTACATGCTGTGGTTCCTTTGGAATCCAAACGCCGAGTACGAGTACGACGACTTCTGGCACTCGCTAAAGATCATCGGCTTCTGTCTGAGGTAACGAGCGCAATTCGCGATGCGAATTTCATCAATTAATTACGATTGCGTTTGTTCTTCGCTTGCGGCCGCCAGCTTCCTCAATTCCTGCGTGAATCCGGTCGCTTTGTACTGCCTGAGCGGCGTCTTCAGGCAGCACTTCAATCGGTACTTGTGCTGTCGAAACACGAGACGATTACAAAGGAACGTGCCGTCGACGGCCAATTGCGAGACCAGCTTCAATTCGACTTACAGACGACACACGCAGGTAATTAATTTCCTCTTTTATTCCCGCTTCGTTTCGATCAATTGTCCATTTGTTAGCGTCGTGGAGAAGACGATTTTTTATTTTTTTGGCTGAGATCGCGAAAAATTTTGGATTTTGTCGAGATTCGTGCGTATTATTTATTAAAAGCTCTTCCCCGAATGGTAATGTGGCCTAATTAATATTATGCGCGAAGTATCGTAATTAAAACTGATCCATTTTCATTTCCATGCGAATGATTAAGAATGCATTATCCTTGCGGGAAGGGAAAAAATATTTATAAAAGGCTGACGTAATACCGTACAAAAAAAGCGATTCCTGTAGGGAGCGCACTTTTGTTTAATTTATTTTTTCGACTTTAATGAAGAGTAACCGTTTTATTCTTTTACGTTCGTTATTTTCCATTCCTTTCCTCTCTTTTTTTTGGTGCGTATGTGTGTCCCTGACACGTGATTCCATCCTATTATCGAGGGAAATAAAGAATCACAAATAGTTAAACGGATAATGTGTCGGCTATGTGAGAGAGCAGAATAGAATTTTTGCCATTTATAAATTTGTCGCGTGCGTGCAAAAGCAAATAACAACAACCGAAAGTATAAAAAAATCCCCAAATAACTGTACAGAAGATTATGGTAATGGGAAGCCAATAATAACGATAACGATAAAAGCAATAATACTTTAAGAGGCGAACGTTAATAATAATTTATAAAGGGAACAACTGTGGACACACAGATAATGTACCGGAAGAACACGTTGTTGGCGCGGCAAAATACCCAAGACACGAGCCTGATCGCGTTGGAGACGTCGAACAGCAAGAAGGATTCGGGCATTAAGAGCTCGTTGATAATGCGGGACGAGAAGGATCGCGAGGATCGCGGCAGTTTCGGCAGTTGAGGAACGAAGACGACGATGACGCCGACGAGGAGGAAGAACAATAATCGGACCAATAGTCGTAGACAGCGCAAGGTCATCACCTGGAACGCTCCGCTCGCCGTTAATTAAGCACCTCTTTACGAACGATCCCGTCACGATTACAGGTGAGTCGCGGCGATTTTCGAAATCGTTTCGCACGAACTTCTGTCGAAACAGTTGGCAAGACTGCTTTTAAGCCGAAACGCTCATTTCGTTTTTTTTTTTTGGAGTTTTATTGTTAAATAAAGTTTTACATACGAAAAAGTAATCGCACGCTCCTAAATCAAAGGAATGATTTAACGTAAAAAAAAAAACGATTATTGGGCCAAATATGCCCTAAGAATCATTGAATGATGAGCTTTAGTGCTTTTTTCTTCGGGTCCAAAACATCGATTCTATCGGTGTCAATTGAATATTTTGATATTCGCAGCTCCAACTCAGCCTTCAATTAACGCATTTTTGCAAAGTTACTTTCGGTAATTTGATGCTTTTGAACTTCCTTATCTATGATCACCATCAATATCTTCACGATTGCTCTTTCTGCACTATTAAGTTTATTGTACGAGATACGCAATCATCACCAATAGCTTGTTTTATCCATAATTGGTGATTGTTTTTTTTTTGAGTTTAAAACACAATCTGGCATTAGTTTTTTATTAATTTTGCACTGACTCTACAAAGGTCGTCACATTATTTGCTACAACTTTTTTTGCAATCACCAGAAATTAACGAAATTTGTGCACAATATCAAAAATATATATAAAGTAATTAATAAAAAAGATCTTACAAAGAACTGCAATAAATTACAAGTTTGTAATAAAATAAAAAAGTTGTTTGAAATGTTGATGAATTTTCTTTAATGTTATCGTTTAAAGGTACTAATAAACTGCAGGTAAATGAATTTTAAACAAAATTGTACTTCAATCATCAATAATAATCGTACTCAGAGATTGTTAGTTTTATTTAAAAAAAATCTGTTTAAATATTTATCCTGAAGATGGCCCGAAAATTAAGGCCATAACGTGGTTAATTGATTGTGCTGTTCCTCAAAAATTGTCCGAAAAGTTTAAAAATCCCATAAAAACAATAACGTATTGGAAAAAACTTCTTCATATAACCACACTGCGTTCAATTAAATGATAGTTAATTAATTGTTAAGACAGTTGGCGGACTTTTTCGACAGAAGGTTTTTTTTTATTTATTTGCTTTCGGTGATTTTGTAAAAGGGCGAATCCGAAATAAATCCTCGGTTTCGCGAAATAAACTCTTCCTTGCAGTTTCAGATTGCCTCAACGATAACGCAACATCAAATAGAATCGCGTCACGATCGCTTACGTCTACGTGCAGCAGATGAGAAAAGGGATCACATCAGTGTTCGTCTCGTTCATCCGCAATCTCCTCGGCATTTTCCTGTTTTTCCTATTTTTGCCTTTCTTCCTATTTTACCTTTTTTCTAAATTATGGGCAACACTTAGATGTTGAGTGTATTTCTGTGTTAAACGATAAAACGACAGATTTTACGAGATGGTTTTTAATAAGGATATATAGTATATACGTACCTTTATAATTGTGATTAATTAAGGAATTTTAAGATGGGCAAATAGTATTCGCGAGGAGGAAACCGGTGGGCTAATGGAACTTTATCGAGGCCAAGCAGGCAACTGCACAATTTGCATTAAACTTTTCGTTGCAAAACTGGTTTATAGTTATTTTAGTGTACATAAATTGATTTTATTTTTATTTAAAACGAAAATCTCGTTCCTTTCCGGTGTGGGTAGACGACTTTGAATGGTTGGCGATTAGATGAAAAGCAATTTTCATGAACGGATAATGGATTCCTTTCGCCCGGCGGTTTTTGGTCCTCTATTATTACCATTAAAATAATAAAATGGGGGTAAATTAATGTTCGTTGTTTGGGGAAAAGCCTATGTACAATGTACGAAATTTAATTTAACATAACCGAAACGAATTATTTAAACTTTAATGAAAGTTTCGCCTTCATCATTACGACGTTTGTTAATTTGGTTAGGAGAGATCGCAATGTAGAAAAACAAATCGACTGTAGAATAAAACAAAACTTTAAGGTTAGTGATGCACACAATTTAAGAAAAATTATGCACTTAAATAGGGGGAAAACATACGCGGCTTCGAAAAGCGTCTGTACATATGATAAACGAAGGATCTATTTATAAATGTGCTCAATAATGATAATTATTATTATGTACAAATTATTCGAAATGGGTGTTATGTAACGAGATTAATAAGCGAAGCTTTAAACGAGTGGACAAACTCTTAAACGTGCGGAAACTTTAACGACTTTCACGCGCACCAAATCGAATAGACGTTCCCAATATAACCATTTAAACCAAATGCACAAATAATATTTATTAGTGTTTACGTATGGAGTAGATCATAAAGGAGATTGCAAAAACGTGAAATAAAACTTAATGTTTGCACAAGTAATTTAGTCGCTATCATAAAAACAAATTGAACAGCAAAATATACACGAATCGATCCAATGTTTTTTTTTGTATTTAACTTCGAATCATTTCAATGTTTATTAACATCATTACTAAAAATACAACAACATATTAGCATATTGTATATATTTATATAAAAAAAATTTAAATAAATAACGTACTCTAACCCAATACCGTGTTAAAAATAGTTGACGGAAGGTAGAAGAGAAAACACGTTAAGCGTGCTTTAAAATTTTTGCAATTTCGAGTCGTAAACTACCGGGAATCCGACCAATTCGTATCTTCAAACTTTCGCATAAAATCCATTCCGCTATTATTAGTATAATGCATAAACGAACTTTAACAAACAAATTCCGTAAACGAAAAACAACGTGTAATCGCATTTATATGGATCTTACGTGAGATTATAATGTAATTTTACTTTGCCAATTTTCATTAATTCCCACGATTGCACCAATTCTCAAGGAATCTAAACTGAATGCAGTTAAAAGGAGGAACCATTAACATTTACGTTGTCTGCGTGATTCCAATATTAATAACGATTCAACCGTAATTTGTTCAAGCGTCCCAATTGCGGTTGCTTTTTGAGTGGGAAGCAATTATTTTTGAATTTTGTAAATAGTCCAATTAATCAAATCGAAAGGTACATTTTGATGGCGCAGGTAGCGAGAAATGATGGTACGAAATTTAATAGAGCTAATTGGGAAATCGCCAAAATTTGCACGTAAATATTGAATTACACTTTGCATTACGAGAGGAGATGATATGCGGAGTAATAATATCATTAAGCAAGAGGGCCTCTGCAAATATAAATTTCAATGTAAATATTGCCTAACGTCTCATTTAATCAGCGTATCTTTGTACAATTAGTAAAACGACGAAATGGATTTCCTTCCTTCTCAAGAGGTTGCACTCGGCTCTGTTCCATTGAAACAATTAAATTTCGCATTTGGAACGCGCGTAAAATGAATTATTTCAAGATGATTTCCTTATTGCTAAACGATACAAGGACCAGACGAGAGATAAAAGATTTTGTATGTAAATGTTGAACTTGGAATAATGAATTTAAACGCTAGGGGAACCAATTTATTTTATGTATTTGAAAATGTATAGAAAGAATGAATAAATTTTTCTAATGAAGCCAATTGAAAAGAAAGACTGCGAGCGTTTGAGTTTTTGAACGAATCCATATGCCCCCCATGTATGCAACCAAAGATGCTCCTTGAAAATATGCATGAAAGTCCTTCAATTAAAAATGATAAATTCCTCCATGGAAACCTTAGAAAAATCAAATGTCCACAATAAATAAAATCACTTCTCTTTCGATTTCGATTACCATTCGTTAATCCGCATAAAGATGCCGTACCATGCGCCGAAACATATTTGCACGTTAAAGCGGCAAGCGGAGAACATCACCCACGTATCGAAATTGAATAAATTCCAGCAATTCTTCTATTTACCATCGAAGGTCAACACGAAAACGAAACACCGATTACCCAGTTTGGGAGCGCTGCTGAAAGAGGCGAAACGGATATCGCGCATGAAGAAGCGATACATTCATCCGCTCAGTTTATTCAGGTAATGTAATGTGGATACTTTGACCGCACAGTTAACTGCGCGAAATAACTGTGCTTAAAAACTGCACAGTCAACTTCACTGTACGTTCGTATGCTACCGTAGATTTTTCTTCAGCTATTGACTGCTGTTATGTCTGTTTCCTTGACAGAGAGAAAAAGGAAGTCCTTTGACAAAACCCCACTTTCTGCAATTAATTGATAATGCCAGCGAAATCTACGTGGCGCATTTACATTTTTTATTGATTACGTGCATACAAAATCAATGAATTTAGTGATTTTTTTTAATTATGAGTTTATGTAAAGTGCGTATAAGCGAAAATAGTTTATATGGCATCGCTAACTGTGGTAATTGTAGGAGTACTTATGTTAACCGTGCCGTTTATCCTTGCAAAAGAGGATCCCGGAAGCACTGGCCTAGGAACTGCGTAACTGGCAGTCAGTTTATCGCACAAACACCATGTTGTCATACGTAGTAGACTGTGCAGTTTAACTGAATACGTGGGAACTCTCTTGAAATTAGGTATCACTAAGTGTGCTAACTGAAAAATTAACTGCGTTAACTATACAGTTTATTTTTTAAATTAAAGTGCCCGAAGCAGGCTAAAGAACTGTGTGAAAACTGGTCACAACTACGCAGTTTAGATAGTTTATCACACAAAAATGTTTTCATACATAGTAAACTGTGCAGTTTAACTGATCATATGGCACTCAGTTCAAATTGGATGTTTGTAACTGCGCAAACTGAACGATTAATTGTGTTAACTGTGCGGTTTATCGTTGGGATAGAGAGTTCCCTAAGCCCAGGCCCAAGAACTGTGGAAATATCACTCTTAACTGTGTAGCTTTGATGTTTTATCGCACAAAAACTCGCTATCCTGCATAGTAGATTGTGCATTTTAACTGAGCATGTTGAACCCCGCTTGAAATTAGGTATCTCTAAGTGTGCCAACTGCAAAATTAACTGTGTTAACTGTGCAGTTAATCTTTGCGAAAGGGGGTGCCTCGGGCACAAGTCTAGGAACTGCGGAAAAAGCATTCATAATAACGGTGTTGTTCAGATATTTTATCGCACAAATACACGTTTCCAAACTGTGCAGTTTAACTGAGCATGTGGAACCCCCCTGAAATTTGGTGAAATTAATGTGTTAACTGAGCTGACCGTATTAACTGTGCAGTTTATCGTTGCAGAGAGTTCCCAAAGTACAGGCTTAGGAAGTGAGTAAAACTCAATCATAACTGTTCAGTTTAGATAGTTGATCGAACAAGTACATCGTCATAAATAGCAAACTGTGCAGTTTAACTGAGCTTGTGGAAACGCCTCTAGATTAATCAACGCTCAAAATAGCCGACGATCAAACATAAATCGCTCTTTCTGTCGATAGAGTCATATGGGAAGTCATCTACATGATCACCATTTACACCGGCTTGTTACTGTATCCGGTGCACGTGTGCTTCGTGTCCACCATCGACGCGTACCGCGCCAATCTCGGCTTCGCCGTGTTCGTCATTCAAATAATCTGCTTGACGGACGTGTTCCTCAGTCACATGACCGGATTCTACGACGAGGAGAAGGAGGAGGCCGTTCTAGAGAGATGTGCGATTTACAAGTAAAACCGATTAATTCGCGACGATCGATAACACTTTATAATCATTCGCTTCGCCTTAGACGCTATTGGACAACCATCACGAACGTCCTAGTTCTATTCTCGTCGATACCGTTCGGACTGCCGTTGCGTTACGTCGAAATGGACGAGCGAACCGGCTTGAAACTGTTGCACGCCGCCAATCTATTGCTGATGCTGAAAGTCTTCGAGACGCGTAAATTTTCGATCTATTTGGACGAAATACTAATCGTACGTGATTCGTGATCGTTTACGCGGGCGATTCCATGAGCTCTCCCATTTCTTATACTCAAACCATAAGAACAACAAGATCGTGTAACACTTGCCGGCGACTTCTATTAACTTGTTGCAGTTGGTCAATCTGAATCCGATCCGAGCGAAATTGATCGACGTGATGATGATCGGTGCGATACTTACGCACTGGATGGCCTGCCTGTTCTTCATTATACCAGTTTACGCGGAGATCTTGTTCGGCTTCGCCGTGCAGGAAAAGTGTTGGATCAATTTGGTCAGCAATCGCGAGAACTATCACTATTACATCGACATGCTGTTCCGTTCGGTGTCGCTACTAGTCAGTGAGTCCGTTTCGCTTTCCTTTTCTCTTTTTTTTTGCGATAACCGTTCGCAAAATCATCGTCTCGATTTGCATTAGGCAGCGGCCACGAGGAACTGATCACGTTAACGAACTTGGATTCGCTCGTCATGCTCGTGCTTCTGCTGATTGCCGAGGTGTTCGTGAAGATTGCCGTCGGTGAGGTGTAAATGCGCGTCTCGCATCGTTTCTCTTACGTTACTTTGCAGTTTACTTCTTGGACGTCATACATTTGACGAACGCCGCCACCACCAACTACGAAATGGAATTGGACAAGTTGAACAGTTACATGCGTTACAAGAAATTGTCGTTGGCCACGCAGCAACGGATCGTCAGCTATTACGACTTCAAGTTCGAGCGGATGTATTTGGACGAGAAGGGATTGGCGGCCGCCGTTCATGGTAAACCTTCGTTAAAAAAAAAAAAAAAGACAAAAAATCCGGAAAACCAATTCGCTCTTATTCGCTTTCGCGCAGAGACTTTGCAAGACATCACCTTGTACATCCGTCACAAGATGATCAGGTCGATACACGTGCTTCGCTATCTGGACGAGACGATTGTCGACAACATCACGCACTATATGAAAGAGGAGATTTACCTGCCGAACGATATCATCATCAAATCGAACACGCACGCCAGTTGCATGTACTTTTTGTATTCGGGCACGGTGTGCGTGAAGACGCCGAATGGAAAAGAAGTGAGAAACTGCCACTTAAGACGCGCCTTCGCTAACAGAGCTTCCGTCCGAAAAGTCCGCGAACCGACCAAACTCTTAAACTATGAGGTTGATGCACAATTTCGTGCGAACTTTTTAGATTAATTTGTTTTTAATGTTAAACAAAAAATGAGAAGAATTAATCATGTCGACGACAAGAATTTCCTGGCTTCGACTCGAAAAATTCCTCCAGTCGTCGCGCAAAGCGTGCGAAAGAGAGGCAAAATCTGAAGGTGTCAAGTCCAAAGGATACGGAGAATGTGTCAGCAGCTCCAAGGAGGAGACGTGTTTCCTTACTTGAATTTTTCTTAGAGTTTCGAATCGTGAGGCGTTCCTTACTCCGGTTTGGAATTTTATTTGTTTTCGCGACTTGTTATTGTTTAACCAGGACTTGGATTGCACAGTCGTCTAAGGCGGAAAATCCTCCAACGAATAGCGTATAACAAGTTGCTGATTGTTTAAATTTATTTAGCACAATTTTGAAACTAAAAACCACACGAAATCATGCATCAACGCATTCGTAGCGCCCGTAACTGCTGCCGCAGGTATAAGTTTTGGTTATTGCGAAAAAAAATTTATAGTGCAAAACGTCTCTTTGTTGTTGGTTCGAAGAATATTGCGTGGAGTGGAAGGACGACTACATGATTGTCGTGGACCAAATGAATTAATTCAAATATTTTGTAGCTGGATACGTATTTTTTTCCCTAAAAACAAGTTCGCAAACTTTTTAGACGGGCACGTCACAATCAAATGAATAACGATGAATTCTCTCCTGAATCGCATTCAGGTGTGTCACATATCGGAAGGTTCCTATTTCGGCGAGATCGGCATGATTAAAGAGCGGAAGCGTACGGCGGACGTGATCGCATTGGAGATTTGCCACGTGTTCCGCTTGGATCGGCGCATCTGCAAAATGTACCTGTTCAATACGACGAGCATCATGAACGAGTTGCAGGCGACGGTCGAGACGCGATTAGACGAGACGCGTCGCATCGAGGAGACGCACAAGCGATTGCTAATGGAACGGATCATTCACATGGACACCGAACGTTACGATCAGTACGAGTATTAAATCCGGGAACAAGGAAGGGAGGCATTGAAATAGTTGAATTTGTAGAGTTTAAACGACGCTTTATCGATTCGATTGCATGTTTTATTGTATTTCAAGTTTCAATTCATGTAAAAGTCATCTAATATTTCGTTGGGTTTGCATTTAATTTTAGAAAAAAATACCGTTGAGTGCAAGGAAATAATAATAATAAAAAACCGAAAAATTAAACGCCAGGTGTAAAACAGATGTACGAGAACGGCGACGAGAGAAGGGACCGCCGTTGCACCTTGCTACCTCACGTGCGATAAAGGAATAAAAAATAAAGGACCCGGACCATCATTTCAAGTTCATTCTCTTTTATAAAGACAAAATCAGGAGAAATTGCAAATTTACATATACGTACATGTGCAGGTGCGACAAATGCGTTTCGAGACTGTGGGCTAGGAAACAATTGAATGAAAATCTCGGAAGAGAAAGATACACTAATTCAAATCATTCTTCCACAATCTCGAGGCGTTCTTCATAGAAATTAAGAAGCGATTCTAATGCCCTGTCGAGCTCGTTTTGTGGGATAAAGTTGAATTCATCAAAAATGGGATATTAGCTGAAACATCATATCACGTAGTTAGGGAGTTCGCAAAGAAGTAAATCACGAGAATTTGGTAGACGGTCGCAGATACTTCGAGAAATCAGAAAAATATTGTCGAATTTAATACAATTTCGTTTAAAGGGAGAGAAGAATCGGGGGTGTCTAATGAAAATAAGGGCGTACGAAAAGAAGAGGCAACAGCAGCTGACGGGCCGATAATTATTTTTAATTCTTTTCCCTAGAGCAGATGGCACGAGGCAAAAACCAATCAACCAAACTGTGTTCATAAATCCATCCTGAAGAATGCCTTTGCATCGATATTAATTAAGCAACTGATTAGCGCCGAAGAGCGCATTTCTCCAATTAAGTGCAGACTTCCCCGAAGCCAATCAAATCAAAATCTAATTCACAAAAAAAAACGAAGAAGATTAAAAGAGGATCCGCGTGATCTAGTTTCCTCTCCCAACTACCATCCGACATTATCTTTCGTCTCCGCATAAAAACGTTCTACCGTGCATCTGTCAATGATGGGAACAGCTGCAACATTAGAAGCGTATTTTTACAGAGCGGCTTAACGTCTCTTTTCGTTGCGTTTACGTTATATCAACTTCTCGTTTCCCCCAAATAACGCTTAATAATAATGGTGGTACGGTCTCTCTTTCTCTCTTTTTTTTTTTGTTCAATCATAAACGAAGAACACCTCGTCGCTCTGCAGCGGGCACTTTTAACGGCGAAGTGAAACGAGCAAGACGAAGAAGCGAACGTAAACATTTCACGTGAATAATGGTAAAAGGTGAAAATAGCAAGAGAGAAATTAAAAGGAGAAAGAAATACGAGATCGTGCCTCGATTCTTTTCTAGGCCACCGTCGTCTCTTCGGCATTTGATTGACTAACGTTGTGGGTGCAACAACAACAACAAACAAGAAGAAGAAGAAGAAGTTCGTCGACGACGTGCAAATCGAATTTGAATGATGAAGAAATCGCGACAAAAGAGCAACGACAACGATCACCATCGGCAACGCACCGGCGGAATACGGAGAAAAAGGGTAAGCGAATTCGCGAATCGAAATTTGCGAATTTTTCATTATTCGATTGCCACAGTCGTTCGTTCGTTTCGAGAAACTTCCTCCCGTGTTTGTTCGTTTTTCTTTTCTTTCGCGCAGAAATCGCATCGCGGCAGGGACGACGATCACGTCAACGAATTGCTGAAATTGTGCTTGCAAAAAGTGTGCGAACTACAAGCGGAAATCGGGGGCGACGTGACGGAGGAGCGGGACGCCGAAGCGGAAGGATACGCGGCCTGTGCGATGGAAACGCTGCGGTTCTTGTCCAACGAAGGATTGAGCGACGATCATCCGGTCGTCAGAGAGTTGACCGATAAGTTGATGGGCGAGCGAAACGACGACGGCGACGGGGAAACGTGAAGATTTTTCGTTCCATCGACGAAGACGACGATGGGGGAAGAATCGATAAACAGCTGCTAGTCATTTACAAAAACGAAATAATATTTATTGGAGTATTTGCTAATTTTAATTTACTATAATATTTGTATGCGTGTATTGCGAGTCTAGTCAAAACGTATTATACAAAAATGGACCTAGTCAGATTTATAATGAAAACGAATTTATTGATCGATTCAAATTAATTATATTTAATTATTGCCAGTTTGTTTAATAAATTTGCAATTGAAACAAAATTGCGTGCATTTTGCTATTCCCAGTTTATTCGCTTTTTAAAATAATATGATTTTTACATTCGGAGATCGTGCCGATAAATAAAAAGCTCTTTGCTTCTTAACGTATTGCTTATTAATAATACTAATTGTAAAATATTGCTCTTTAGACTAGAAATAATACGAACATGTACGCGAAAATTGCGAAAACGTTCGTTTAAATTCAATTGGTTAATACAATTCAAATAGTTTCTTTAGCGCAATGTTTTAGATAAAATTCGACTTCACTTGACTGTCATTTGTAAATAATTAAATCTTAAGCGTGCATTTTAAATCTCTCTCTTACGTTAATAATGTTCTGCGTCAATTACAACAAGATAATACTAAAATATGAGTGGATGAGCATTTGTAAATTCATTCGATTCTTTGGCATTATTGCTCCCAATTCGCAGAGAGTTTTGAAAACTTAATATTACTTTGGTATTTTGATTAGAATTCTGCAGATAAATATATAACACATTCAAAGAGGATATGCTAAATAGTAATCGTATGGCAATTGTTAATCACTGCCAGCTGGCATCGTTGCTCGAGACTCTATTCCAACTCTCTCTTCGTTTCGTCGACTTTGTAGTGTAAATCCGTGCCCAAATAGGCGAATCTCAACAACTTCTCGATATCCATCGGCGGCATTTTATGCTCCTCCAATTCCTTCTTCAACTTGACGACTTCCTCGTGCGCCGTCCTCTTCGTCGCGTGGATTTTATAATTTGGATTCTCCGTGCTGGCGAGACGCGCCATCTCGTGATAGGTAGCAAACTTCGGGTCCTCTTGCATCGTCAGTTATTATCCTGCGTAGAATAATGAAGCATTTCAAACGTAAACTTATAAGAAAACCATCTACAGGGTTAAATTCACCGTGGGCGTTATTATTATTAAGAGTAAACTTCTTTTCTTGGTGAAAATTAGAATATCAGTGATTAGTATCGACTAATTAGAAAAGTGATTAGGAATGTTTTGATCGGAGCTATCGATTAAATTCTACACGAATCACAAACAATCGTCGGCTTCTTGCAAAGGAGTTGACCAAACGGGCGGTTTTATATCGATTTAATTTAATTCTTTCGTAATAATAGGATTAATTCACATTGTCTATTGTTACTTACTCTATTTATTGATCAACTCTCCAAGACTTCCCCTCCTATTTTGGATTCAATTTCAGTTGCCCTACGCCCGAAGAAGTTGCACAACTCACCGATTACTTCTTCCTATCATTTAAATTGGCACGCCCTTATATTTTATTAACAGATAGTTTATCACTGATGATGATGATACGCGTCATCTTGCTTATTCATCGTTAGTCTGAATGAATTTTTGTTTGTAAGTCAGAGCCGTGTTTTAAGTGTGCGTTAATGGTAATGATAGAATGGGGCAACCCCTCTCTTTGCTTTTACCATTTACTTAGTGTCCTATTGCTCGCTTGCCATTTGGATAACACGAACATCTGTTCGCTGTTGACGGAATTATTATTACTATTGGTTTAAATAGAGAGTCCGGAACTTGTTGTTAGTTACAAAAGGAGAGTTAATTTGATGATGAAAAGAATCGGGCTCGGTCCCGCATCCAATTTGAGGCTGAAGAGTTTGGTCGATTTGAAAGAACCGATTTGAATTGCGACGGTGTATTGATATCTATTAGGTCGGTGCACAATATTCCGACGCGTTTGAAAGTTATTTTTTAAGTAGTTCGCAACAAAAAAATAAATCGTACACAGCAGCAACTTTATAATAACTGTCCAAATTATCATCCATTTCCATTGCAGCCTCCTATTTGCTTGCTAGATGGCCAATTCCACGTGTGCAAAAGAACTAAAAATTTGCAGCTATGAATGCCCTATTACCTATTCCTAGTAAAGAATAGTGAATATGGTTGCTGTTTGACTTCTCCATATGTTGAACGGTGATCAAACTATGAATTTTTGAAAACAACATATCTTGAGTTGCGGCCAGTTGATAAGTATTTATTTTTGAAAGGGCTAACGGACAAAGAAGTTTTTGATGTGGTGGAAACCTCAGGTGTCCACCCCTATACGTAAATAATACCGCGATTCCTCTTTTTTTGGCAACGACTGCCAAATACCTAGGTCTTCACATGGATTCGAAACCCACCTGGAAAGAGCAAGAGTGAATTGGTTGTTGAGAAGAAAATCCAAATTAGCACTAGAAAATCAAATATTACTAAATAAAGCGATTATCGTACCCATATGGACCCACAGGATCGAACTATGGGAATATACTAGCAAAACAAACCTGGCTACATTACAACGAAGTCAATCGAAGATCCTGCGATTGCTCACAGATGCACCGTGGTATGTGATAAACGACACTTTGTCTTTGTCTGGACAAAGACATGCGTTAAGGATTTAACCCAAGGCGAAAGTACTAAACACCACATGAAATTAGAACATCACATCAACAGTTTGCTTCATCCTCTGCCACAACAAACAACAACGCGAAGATTAAAAAGGAAATTGCCAGTTGATCTAAAAGAAGTTTCAACGGCCCTTTCAATGGAGTGGGACTGTCCCCGTCATTTCGAGTCATTAGTTCTCAAGTCAGGAAATTAGCTCATAGAATCCAAAACCCTGATTGCTAATTTAAATTTAAAAAAACTTTACAACATAAAATTAAAAATAGTTGCTTTATATAAAAAGTTTTCTTATGCTTAAGGCATATTTGGACAATTTTCCAACTGATTCCTATGACTTTCATAGGTGGGCCTTACCAAAAGCTGATGGTGAAAAAAGCCCAGTGGAGAGTTTTTAAAATAATTTTTCCTTCTTGTACTTCTGAACATTTCATTTTGTTACTGCATATGTATTACATGGACAATGTAATAAGCTTTCAACAATCGATGTTCGTCAAAATTTCAGTCTTCTCAATTAATTGTTATAATAATGAAGAGTAATTGTGCGCCTTATTTGGGTCAGTCGTCTTACATGTGTCGTATTATAACATGATTATAAAAATGTGTTTTAATAGCATATAACCTATGATTGTAATGAGTTATACTCGATCGACAAAAGTTTGGCTCGATGAAACTTTACCCGATCAACTCAAAACTCGGTCAAGTCGATGTTCGCATGGTCGAGTCAACTCGTTTCGTAAGAACGCGCCTATAATATAATATTATTATTTATTGAGATTAATTTGGTACTAAACTAAAGGTATGTGGCTGGATCAAAAGCAAACAGGAATTCTTTCATTTTCTAAACAAGTAGATCACAGAAATGTGATCTTTTAGAATCATATAACTAGGAGTATTATTATTTATTGAGATTAACTTCGTACTAAACTAAAGGCATATGACTGGATCAAAAGAAAACAGGATCTTTTAATTTTCTAATCAAGTAGATCACAGATATATGAACTTTTAGAACCATATAACTATGAATATTATTATTTATTGAGATTAATTTGGTACTAAACTAAAGGTATGTGGCTGGATCAAAAGCAAACAGGAATTCTTTCATTTTCTAAACAAGTAGATCACAGATATATGAACTTTTAGAACCATATAACTATGAATATTATTATTTATTGAGATTAATTTGGTACTAAACTAAAGGTATATGACTGGATCAAAAGCAAACAGGAATTCTTTCATTTTCTAAACAAGTAGATCACAGAAATGTGATCTTTTAGAATCATATAACTAGGAGTATTATTATTTATTGAGATTAATTTGGTACTAAACTAAAGGTATATGACTGGATCACAAGCAAACACGATTTGGCTAACGAAAATTGCTAACTATCGACAGAATTTCCCAAGTTTTCAACACATTTTTCCCAACTTTTAGGCAGCTGCATTATTTCTTTTTAGTAAAAGATTTATACTTAATCAGCAAACGATTAGCGCTAAAGCGCTTCTGTTTGCCCATCACCATGAAATGTTTGTGCTCTCAAGGCCTTTTCCAAATGGCCCGAAGAATTGATAATCGCACCTATTTGGACTTATCTGGAGGTTACAGTTCTACGATTTAATTTGTTGTCACAATGGGCTGCATGCGATTTTGTAACATCATATTTCTAAAAGGGATTTTTTTTACGGTATCAGAGTTCCGCACCCTCTCTAGCAGCTTGGTATGGTAGGCTAAGCACTTATCGATACCACCTCGTATAATCCAGCATTTCAATTTGAGCGAGGAATTATTTAATAATCCGAGCATTTCCTGAGCCTTAAACATTTATTCGCCTTTTCATTCGAGCCGCAATTACAATCAATTAACTTACGAAACACTTAAGTCTATGGCCATTACGCGCGCAACTGCCCGAAACTGCTCAACAGCACCAATCCCAACGTCGTGTACTTGATTCGACTGTCCGCCGAACGATGTTCACCGCCGGCGGCGCTCGTCGCCGTCTTGCCGCCGCTCTCCAATATCCGTATGCGATCCTCGACGGCCGGGAAGATCGGCGCGTGCCGCTGCATGTGCCACACCAATATCTCCAAATCGTTAATGTCCTCGATGCGTTTCCGCGTGCCGCGCTCTTTGATCACGCGATGCCCGTCGCCGCCGTTTATCAGGAAGCTCGTCGTCACGACGCGATACATTTTCCGCTTGTCGATCGGCTCGTAGCGCGGCACGAAGCACGCGCCGCATCGGACGCGCACGTCGTGCACGCGGTGCCCGATCGGTTTCGACAAGTCGTAGACGACGCGCAAGCCGGACACTTGCAGGAATTCGCCGCGCGACGTTCCGTTCGCCCGCAGGCCGATCTCGAGCGTTTCGATCAGATCGCTGCCGTTCAAACCGACCGTGTAGATCTGATTGTCGAAGGGCATGCAGCCGAGCAATTCGCCGCGCGTCACGTTGCCGCCGTTCAACGTGGCATTGATGCTGTTCCGTATGGCGCCGCCGTTGACCAGCCCGATCGGCGCGTCCGTCCAATGGACGCCGCCGTAGACCGACGTGCGGTAGGCGACGAACGCGTCCGTGATCCAATTGCCGAAGTTGCATTCCCTGAAGCGGCACTCTTGCGCCGCGCCGTCCAGGACGACGCGCGTCTTGCCCAACACTTGCCTGTCCAAGTCGCTCACCTCCGGCCGATAGCGTTCGAGCAAGTCCAGCACGTCCTCGTCCTCGTGCACGTTACTGTCCAACAGCAGCGGCTGACCGTCGAAGTAGATCAGATCGCCGTCCGCGTTGAAGGTGACGTTCAATCGGCCCATGTACTTCGTGTAGGCGTACGCCTGCACGACCGGCACCTTTTTCCCGTTCGCCTGTTCGATGACGGTCGGATAGAGACCTTCCGGATTCTCGATGTCCGGCGCCGGTCCGTTCCACAGGAACGTGTTCGTGTGGCCGCCGATGACCGCGTCGACGAGCGGCACGTTCTTCGCGATGCTCTTGTCCATGTCGAAGCCGGAATGCCCGACGGCGATGATGATCTTCACGCCGTCGGCGTCCAATCGCTCGCTCTCCGCGCGGATCGAGTCGACCTCGTCCAGGAAGATGACGTTCTCCGTCTGCGAGATCTGTTTCGTCTCGCCGGTCAAATAGCCGATCACGCCCACGCGGACGTCGTTCACGTTCAGGACGACCGATTTCGGGATGCGGCGCATCGCCAATTCGGGTTCTCTCGAGTAATCCAGGTTCGCCACGACGAGCGGAAATTTGATCTTGTCGATCAACGGCAGCACGCCTTGGACGCCGTTGTCGAACTCGTGATTGCCGAAGGACTGAAAATTTAATTCAAAAAGGAATTAGATTCGAATAAAGTTTTGGCGTTGTGTTTGGATCGCAGAAATGTAATCTTTTTGAATCTTGGGTCTGTGAGTATCATTAATTATTGAGACTAATTTTGTGCTAAAGTAAAGGTATGTGGCTAGATCAAAAGTAAACAGGATTCGTTTCATTTTCTATTCAAGTAGTTCACAGAAATGTGAACTTTCAGCATTATATAACTATGAATGTTAATATTTATTGAGAATAACTTCGTACCAAACTAAAGGCCTATGACTGGATCAAAAGCAAGCAGGAATTCTTTCATTTTCTAAACAAGTAGATCACAGAAATGTGAACTTTTAGGATCATATAACTATGAGTATTATTATTTATTGAGATTAACTTCGTACCGAACTAAAGCCCTTTGACTGGATCAAAAGCAAACAGGAATTCTTTCATTTTCTAAACAAGTAGATCACAGAAATGTAATCTTTTAGAACCATATAACTATGAATATTATTATTTATTGAGAATAACTTCGTACCAAACTAAAGGCCTATGACTGGATCAAAAGCAAGCAGGAATTCTTTCATTTTCTAAACAAGTAGATCACAGAAATGTGAACTTTTAGGATCATATAACTATGAGTATTATTATTTATTGAGATTAACTTCGTACCGAACTAAAGCCCTTTGACTGGATCAAAAGCAAACAGGAATTCTTTCATTTTCTAAACAAGTAGATCACAGAAATGTAATCTTTTAGAACCATATAACTATGAATATTATTATTTATTGAGAATAACTTCGTACCAAACTAAAGGCCTATGACTGGATCAAAAGCAAACAAGAATTCTTTCATTTTCTAAACAAGTAGATCACAGAAATGTGAACTTTTAGGATCATATAACTATGAGTATTATTATTTATTGAGATTAACTTCGTACCGAACTAAAGCCCTTTGACTGGATCAAAAGCAAACAGGAATTCTTTCATTTTCTAAACAAGTAGATCACAGAAATGTGAACTTTTATAATCATATAACTATGAGTATTATTATTTATTGAAATTAACTTCGTACCAAACTAAAGGCCTTTGACTGGATCAAAAGCAAACAGGAATTCTTTCATTTTCTAAACAAGTTGATCACAGAAATGTGAACTTTTAGAACCATTTAACTATGAATATTATTATTTATTGAGAATAACTTCGTACCAAACTAAAGGCCTATGACTGGATCAAAAGCAAACAAGAATTCTTTCATTTTCTAAACAAGTAGATCACAGAAATGTGAACTTTTAGGATCATATAACTATGAGTATTATTATTTATTGAGATTAACTTCCTACCGAACTAAAGCCCTTTGACTGGATCAAAAGCAAACAGGAATTCTTTCATTTTCTAAACAAGTAGATCACAGAAATGTGAACTTTTATAATCATATAACTATGAGTATTATTATTTATTGAAATTAACTTCGTACCAAACTAAAGGCCTTTGACTGGATCAAAAGCAAACAGGAATTCTTTCATTTTCTAAACAAGTTGATCACAGAAATGTGAACTTTTAGAACCATATAACTATGAATATTATTATTTATTGAGATTAATTTGGTACTAAACTAAAGGTTTGTGGCTGGATCAAAAGCAAACAGGAATTCTTTCATTTTCTAAACAAGTAGATCACAGATATGTGAACTTTTAGAACCATATAACTATGAATATTATTATTTATTGAGATTAATTTGGTACTAAACTAAAGGTATGTGGCTGGATCAAAAGCAAACAGGAATTCTTTCATTTTCTAAACAAGTATTATAGATCACAGAAATGTGATCTTTTAGAATCATATAACTATGAATATTATTATTTATTGAGATTAATTTGGTACTAAACTAAAGGTATGTGGCTGGATCAAAAGCAAACAGGAATTCTTTCATTTTCTAAACAAGTAGATCACAGATATGTGATCTTTTAGAACCATATAACTATGAATATTATTATTTATTGATATTAATTTGGTACTAAACTAAAGGTATGTGACTGGATCAAAAGCAAACAGGATCTTTTAATTTTCTAGTCAAGTAGATCACAGAAATGTGAACTTTTAGGATCATAAAACTATGAGGATTATTATTTATTGAGATAAATTTGGTACTAAACTAAAGGTATGTGGCTGGATCAAAATCAAGAAGGACTTTTTTCATTTTCTAATCAAGCTGATCACAGAAATGTGAACTTTTAAAACCATATAACTATGAATATTATTATTTATTGAGATTAATTTGATACTAAACTAAAAGTATGTGGCTGGATCAAAAGAAAACAGGATCTTTTAATTTTCTAATCAAGTAGATCACAGATATGTGAACTTTTAAAATCATATAACTATGAATATTATTATTTATTGAGATTAATTTGGTACTAAACTGAAGGTCAAGACCAAAAGCAAACAGGAATTCTTTCATTTTCTAATCAAGTAGATCACAGAAATGTGATCTTTTAGAACCATATAACTGAGTATGTGTATGAGTATTATTATTTATTGAGATTAACTTCGTACTAAACTAAAGGTATATGACTGGATCACAAGTAAACACGATTTGGCTAACGAAAATTGCTAACTTTCGACAGAATTTCCCAAGTTTTCAATACATCCTTCCCAACTTTTAGGCAGCTTCATTATTACTTTTTAGTAAAAGATTTATAGTTAATCAGCAAACGATTAGCGCTAAAGCGCTTCTGTTTGCCCATCACCATGAAATGTTTGTGCTCTCAGGGCCTTTTTCCATTGGCCCGAAGAATTGATAAACGCATGGTGACCTATTCTTCGATTTATTTAGTTGTCACAATGAGCTGCATGCGATTTTGTAACATCATATTTCTAAAAGGGATTTATTTTTACGGTATCAGAGTTCCGCACCTTCTCTAGCAGCTTGGTAACATTGATAATTCGACTGCCACAAACAAAATTATTGTGCAAAATTCTACAAAAATCCCTGCAACATTGTTAAACCTAGTTAATTGGCTTCATATTTTCCTTTTTCTTTTGCCCTCCAGGAAAAGCTTTGGTTCTGTTCAACACTTGAGTCCTTCACAATGTCAAAATGATTCGTTGCGCCAAAGACGTGTGAATTTGTTTGATCATCGGACGAAAGAGCAAGAGCAGCAATATTAGAATATGAACAAAGATTTTCTCGATTCAAGGAAGAATCGCATTCAATATCTTATCCCAGTAAACTTCCATATGGATTTTATGCATTGAATCAAACAACGTGATAATTTTCTAACTTTGGAAAAGTTTGGGGAAAAGGATTCTTTGCTTCGTTCCTTCACCAATTGATCACCGTTTCCTTTGCCTTACCATGGCATCCGGCATCAGGATGTTGAGGAAATCGACGACGATCCGCCACTTGTGCACGGCATACCACGCCGTTCCTGTGTACGTATCGCCTGCATTCAAATAAATCATTTTCGGGCCAACGCCGGCGCTCGCCTTTTCTCTCGCCTCCCGGATCACGTGCGCCACCCGGGCGAAACCGCCGACGCAACGTTCGCGTTTCTTCATCTTACACGTACCGGAATTACGCGAGGTTTGCTCGAAACGCGCGTGCATATCGTTATTGTGCATGATCAGGAAACTGACGTCGTTCGCGCAATCGGTTTGTGCAAATAATAATAATGCACAAGATAATAGAAAAGATAATATTAATGAATTCATTTTTTTTTTTCTATTTAGTTAACGTCCGTTATGAACAAATTCTTCGATTACGTAAAAATATTACGCACACCGCACCCGATAGATTCGTCGAATGGTGCGATCTGAAACATTGAAATAAATTATATCATTAACAATTTCGGTTTTTGCAATTTAGCGACGATTTAAATCGTTATTGTGTTAAATTAAGCGTATGTTTACACTCGGGGTTTTTGAATGTTTAAATTTGGAATTTAATTTTGCGCACACAATAGATAATATTTTATGGTTTTGCTTTAGAATTTCGATAAATATGCCCCTTTCAAGGCTAATTCTGCTGCTCACTTTTAACACTCGAATCGGTATTAAATCTTGATGAAGATGAAATGGTTCGGTGCAATTAATTTTTTTAACGACGCGAGATACAAAATAAGATAGAATGTTAAACTGTAAAGAGCGACTCGAAGACAAACTTGCGATAATTACGAGGGTTTCTCTTGCAGGTACACTAACCGTCAGCACATTTTTTACATTTCTGTTTTTCGATTCAAATAAAACCGATCACGTTTAAAATGTTCCACCAAATAAATTCGCTTAATTGAATTTAAATAGAGTAATAAAGATTAAAAAGTCACGTACCTGATGTAAATTCGGGTCGTAAACAAATTGAAGGCGCTCGTAAAATGTTCGAAATACGAACGAATCGATTCGCAAAACCTCTCGATTGAACCGCAACTATTAATGCGATTCAATTCTGGTCAAGTGCATATTATTACTTAATTTATGGCCGAAACACAAATGAACTCAACTCAAAGTTGCAGCAAACTGTTCTTGAACATTGGTAACACTAGACTGAATAAGTATTACCACATACTTATTGTATTATACGAATGTCTCTGTATGTGAATCGTGAATATAATAAATTTATTATAGCCCATTCTCCCTCTTACGAACAAACAAAAATCAAACAGAAATGTGTTTAATGCATAAATCATCGGCGTCTTTCCGCCAATTAAATTTAATCGCCGAAGATCAACCCGAAATACGCGATTTCGTTTCCTATTTCATTGAATTGATCGACGAGAGTAGGGAGATATCGTAAATGGGATTATAATTAGGAAGCAAAAGGCCAGACGACAAGAAGTAAATTAAAAAAAAAAACATCAGAGAGTGAAGACTCTACTATAACTTTCAATCCAACTTTTATCGTTGTGTATATAGAATTATGCGAGCAAATATTAGATTATATACGGAAAGCAAAAAGAAATGATAAAAATAATGGCAATAATAATAACAAGGCAAGATTAAGTTCGAGGCAAGTTGAATTAATTATGTCATTGACAGCGATAAGAATTTCGATTATTTCTTTTTACCGAAAATAAAAACTTATTTATTTTCGAATGTTATTCTTTCCGAAAAAGGAAATTTCGGTCTTCTGGTGCGAGAGGTCACGGCATATGGCACCGCAATGATCCTCCTCATTGGCACAAAAAAATGTAATCTGTTCGATTTCCATCGCCATAATTTAACAAAAATTAAACAAACTGGTTATTTTTTTTTATAGCGGAATTATCTTAATTATGTTTAATAATTTCGTTTGCTTTCGTATCGCTCGCTCATACTTTACAGAATAGAAATTAATAATCTCTTATAAGAAATACAGCTTCCCATTTATTTTCCTTCGCTATTTTATTTTTATGTTTGGTATTTTAAACGTGAAATTTCTGCTATTTCAATAAACACGCAGGAACGTTTTGTCGTAGAAATTTACAATTTAAATGTAAAGTGAATGTTGAATATGTAATATTATACTTAAACACTTTTGATTTTGTTTTGTAAGTGAAAATAAGATAAAGTTTCGTTTATTATTAACTACGATCTGCTTTATTACTTGTGGCACAAAACAATTTCCTTTTGTTTAGTCATTCCTGCCGAAGGAAGAATTTCTTTTTGAATGTTGAAATAAATAACATTGAAATTGCAACAATCTGCAGTTTATGTGCGGAAATTGTTACACTTTCCTCTAGATTGTAATTCATCGCCTAAAGAAATGATTTAATCTTGTGGTCACAGTTATGGCACTTTGATTCATTTTAACTGCTCTTAAATGGATTCTAAATCACAAAACGTTCAAAAATTTTCTTTTGAGGTGCCACAAAACACTATCATTGTGCAAAAAGCAATGTTGTTGGCGATTTTCTTTTCAGTACGTTTACAAAAAAACTGTGGAAATTTATTTAAAATCTTTAGAGAATTGTGTTGCACATTCGCAATCCTTTTAAATAAATTTGCACGCCAAAACATTAATCAAAGTTTTGTTGGAATTATCGCGTCGCTGATGATACGCTTTCATTATTATTATTAATGTAATACGTGTTTCTATTTTTAGTAATAATAATAAAACCAACACGAATTTTGGCTAATTGTTATTTACTCACATACATTGAAATTTTTCGTCCTTCCATATTGTCAAGGTCTTTCAGATTGAAATATTGCGTTTAACATGAACGAATTATGAAAGAAAAAAATTAAATAATTTCATTGCAAACACGAGACTGCTCTTCGTTTAACGCTCTTCAACTTACATAATCATAGAACATAAAAAAAACATGCATTAACTTTTGCGATTAGTTCGATATTTTTAGATATTTATTGCCGGTCAAATGGAGGATAAACAGGAGGAATAAATGTGAGACAAAATCTGTTACAAGGATTGCGAAGAGAGAACAATAAAATTCGAAATGAGAATTATGAGTTTTACATAAATTTTAATAGGGAAATTGTAAAAAGTCTGCACATCTGCTACAGATAAATCAAAAACACGGAATCAATTTCAATATTATTTTTCATTTTTTTTTTTCACGCAGGCAATTTTCCATTTAAACGATCAATCTATAATAAATAAATTAAAAAAAAAAACGCCGACTGCTTTTGATGTCGTGTTAATTATGCAACACGTACCTTTTTTATTTATTATTAACTATGACACACTTTGGCTGTGCTCTTGAACGCCGAATGGAAAAATAATGATCCAACTCGGATTGCATATAATTAAAGAATTACGAGAGATGTAGTAATAATTTAATCATCGATCGATTAATAACGATCTCTTATATAAGTAAAGAAGCGAATAGAAAAATAATAATGCAAAAGTTTCGGCCGTGAGGCTACTTTTTTCGCGATCATTATTACTCACAAATTACGAATTGTCATTTAATAATGCAGAAACGCTTTCGTGCCGATCCTATTAATTTCAACGGCGCAACAACAACAACAAAGTAAACCGACAGTAATTGCAATTGAAACATGCTAATTAATGGCGGTCGCGAAAACTCGTCATATCATTTAAATACCCACGTATTTATTATGCACGGTAATCTGGATTCTCATACTATCCTATAGCAAATGCCTTTTATTGCCCAGTATCGTGTAACAATGCTTGATATACTCTTGTATCTCCAACACGCTCTTCGTCGGCTTGTACATGTCCAATTCGTTCGCGTACTTGAGCAAACGTGGCAACTCGTCGATCGCCACGTTCCGATCGCACATTAACAATCGCTTCGTTATGTCCTCGTCGATGTCGACGCGCCCGTCGTCCGGCAGATTGACGTGGAACAAGGGCCAATCGTTCGTGCACGCCACACAGCGGCAATCGAACAAATATTGCCAGCGCAAATGTTTCTGACGATCGATACGGCCCATCAGTGCATGATGGTATCTAAAAGAGCGAGAGATGTGTATTTAGTAAATGGCGATTGAGTTACGCAGAGTTAAGTAATGGAAACAGTAAAGTTTGCGTCATCGCTAGTGATTGATTGGAACAGATGAGGAACGATTTGCACAATGATTCGCCAAAGGCGGGACCAACCGTGAATCTAGATAAGGCAAAATTAATGTACCTGGAAGCAAGGAATGTCACTGGGCATGGGAAAGGCATGGCAAAGGTGGACAAACACAGGGCGTTAAAAAAAAAGGTGTCACAAACTTTAAGGGGTGATAATATGGCCCGAGGTAAGTAGAAAAGCCTTAATGCACCGTTTCGAAGATACGGAGGATTGAACTTTCTTGCAACATATCTTCGATTTTTACTTTTTTGATTCACTTAAAGTTTGTGGCACTTTTTTTAACGCCCTGTATACACCCTCTGTCTAAAAAGATTCCAAACATGCTTAATAACTCTTAAATTGTTAGTGCCCTTTGTTGTTGCAGTGTGGTTACTCGAAGCTACGTGTGTTGTTGGGTCCAAATTTCGTTAAGCTTTGTAAATTTGCTAAAACAGTTAAAATGCAACGTAAATTTTTGTGAAATTCCGTTATAAACTCGGAAAAACAATCGGAAGCAGTCCAAATTTTAAAACATGTTCATGGGCGACGCCTAAGAATTTCGTAAATTACGATTGGTACAATATACAACATCGATCGTGAAGACTTTGATGATGATCATCGATTAGTTCACGAAGACAAACAAAAATCTTCATTGAGACGCCTGGAAATGGAGTTGAAAATATCTAAAGATGCAGTTAAATCAACTTAATCGATGATTTAGCTGTGAAAAATTGAATTCGAATTGATGTTTAGCAAATGGCGATTGACTATTATTATGATTCGCCAAAGGCGCGACCAACCGTGAATCTAGATAAGGCAAAATTAATGTACCTGGAAGCAAGGAATGTCACTGGGCATGGGAAAGGCATGGCAAAGGTGGACAAACACAGGGCGTTAAAAAAAAGGTGTCACAAACTCTAAGGGGTGATAATATGGCCCAAGGTAAGTAGAAAAGCCTTAATGCACCGTTTCGAAGATACGGAGGATTGAACTTTCTTGCAACATATCTTCGATTTTTACTTTTTTGATTCACTTAAAGTTTGTGGCACTTTTTTTAACGCCCTGTATACACCCTCTGTCTAAAAAGATTCCAAACATGCTTAATAACTCTTAAATTGTTAGTGCCCTTTGTTGTTGCAGTCTGGTTACTCGAAGCCACGTGTGTTGTTGAGTTGGGTCCAAATTTCGTTAAGCTTTGTAAATTTGGTAAAACAGTTAAAATGCAACGTAAATTTTTGTGAAATTCCGTTATAAACTCGGAAAAACAGTCGGAAACAGTCCAAATTTTAAAACATGTTCATGGGCGACGCCTAAGAATTTCGTAAATTACGATTGGTACAATATACAACATCGATCGTGAAGACTTTGATGATGATCATCGATTAGTTCACGAAGACAAACAAAAATCTTCATTGAGACGCCTGGAAATGAAGTTGAAAATATCTAAAGATGCAGTTAAATCAACTTAATCGATGATTTAGCTGTGAAAAATTGAATTCGAATTGATGTTTAGCAAATGGCGATTGACGCGTTCGCCAATCAACAATTTTGGAGACTATTTGGACAAGAATCGAATTTTAGCAGTAAGTCATTCCTCTCATTCACTTAATTTGGCAGAGTGTGATTTCTTTTGTAACTACAAATTACATTTAGCAATGAAAGGAAGTTCAAAAATGCTGATTCTGAGTTTTTGAAAACGTGCAAACCACCGTATTGTTGGCGTAGAAGATTGTATTGAATAAGAAAAAAATGGCTTAAAATAACACAAGTTGCTTTTGATTTAAAGCAAATTCCACTAATATTCCGACGAAGGATGTGTACATATAGTGAAACAAGCGTAAGAAGTCCAGGAATGTTATTTCACGCCTTCAATTTCTACGGCGTGTCATTTTTATCAATTATTAACACTAAACGAACGGATAGTTATGCCAAATTATTACTCAGCATAAAGTCGGTCCACATCTACTGCTTAGTAAACCAAATACGTTGCAGAGGAAACGTCGCTGAGGCACGATAAACAATTCTTTGGGATAATCTTACTGTTATCGCACTTCATCTGTTTGACTATACTTATATCTTGGCTAAAGGTTCAGCTTGGGTAAGAACAATCAGACAACGGAGATGAAAGTAAGAGAAAAATAATCATGGTCGTTGTTTGGAAAAGTAAGCTTCGTACATGAAAGCCCAAAAATCTGTGCATAATCAAAAATGGCCGCGAGAACGGTCTCCCACGAGACGAATAGCTGATCTCAGAGTATCGAGGTGATTGAAATGGATGCGAAAGCTGCAAAGCAGTCGGAAAGTTGAGGAGGCGGTTTGGCAGGCATAGAACAATGAAAATCATTCACCCGTAATTATCCAAAATCTGTTCGCCCCGCTCGATCGGCTTCAGCGCTCGCAAAACGATCGTTTTCCCATAACAATGGCGCACGACGTTCGGCGCGCACGAGTGATTCAACAGGCTGAGAAACGTGTAGGCGCCGGATCCGATCTCGACAATTTCGTACGTGCGATCGCGCTTGACGACCAGCTCGGAGATTTCGTGAAAGTTCGACGACGCCGCCTCGTAGTGCTTCAACAGCATCGCCTTGAACCGTTCCTCGTCCATTTTGCCGCGTAACACGTTCGTGTTCCCCTTGACCAGATCGTAGACGAGCGCGACGATCATGCACCGTTGGAGCAACTCTTGCGGGTCGCGTAACTCGTGATTCGTGCACAAGTTGCCGATCTCCTCGTAGTTCGCCGACCGGTACAGGTTGCGATCGTGCGCCTCCGCCGTCCTCTTCGGGTTCCGCGCGACGAGCACGATGCGCAGCGCGATCAGCACGAGTTTGGCGAAGCCGAGCTCGAGCAGCGTGTCGATGACGAGGCATTCGTGTTTGTGATAGGACCAGCACTCGTCGCGGCAGCGCTCGCTGCAGAAGCCGATTTGCACGCACGACTTGCACGGCACGAGATTGTACGAGTGCCTCAAGCAAGCGTAACAGTGCGTGTCGTAGGCGGTCTTCAGCAGGATTTGCACGAACGGGTTCTCGACGGCGATTATCTCGCCGGCGCCGATGCGCCGCGTCGCGACCACGTGTCGGCCGTACAGTGGCAGATACTTGATTTCCAGACAGTTCGACGCGCACTCGATGTACGGATTCGGCGTCGCGATGATCGGCGTCTTGTAGTGGTACTCGTTGACGATCTCCTCCGGGATCAGCGATTCCGCTTTCGCGCGGCGCCCCGTCAGTTTCTCCTTCAACTCGGACGGATAGTTGTTGCGCTCGGCGTTGTTGATGTCCTAAAACGTAAAAGAAGCGATTGTGAAATCTCGTGCGCCCCCTGCCTTTTTGCAATTATTGCGCTGTCTCAAAGGAAATGGGCAGTTTTTTTTTTTTGATAAGTCTAAATTTTTGCTATAGCGTCAAAGTGGTGTGAATTGAATAATTTGTATTGTGATCTCGATATCGGCGACTCAATGAAGATTAATTCGACCTCTTTCTCAATGTTAATTCCTTCCCGATTTGTGATAATTCTTGATGCCTTCACGGCCGTTCTTGAGGCGATTGTACCAAGCGTAAGATACTTGTACGTGATTAATGATCATCGCCAACAACGTGTTTGGCCATTTGGAATATAATGGTAAAGGTTTTCCAAGTTTAAAACAAAATTTAATACTGCGCTTGTGATAACCCGAAACTTCGCGCAATTTTGGTAGAGCAGCAAATTCGCGACTGTGCACAACTCAATAGAATGCATGCGGAGTTGGGGAGGTAATACTCTGCATTGGTGAATCGAAATTGCGTCCTTCTGCAGCAAAACAACGTCAAAAACACACACAGAGCCAGGCAAACAAAGGAGACATTCAAAGAACTCGAAGTGAGCGAACTTCTTCCTCGTCGCGTATGCAGGGTGTTAAAAGAAAAGTCTCACAAACTTTAAGGGATGTTAATATGGCTCAAAATAAGCAGAAAAGTTTTAATGATCATGGGTCCGAAAATGGATGGTTTAGAAACTACTTTAGAAACAAACTGCATACTATGAACAAAACAAACGAAAGTGCAACTCAAATAATGTGCTCAAAGTGCCCTGCTTCCATTTCATGGCAGCCATGGCATCTTTGCTGCAAGGACCTAAGAACTCTTTCGAAAATCATTGGCAATCAAGTCTTGGCTTAAATTTAGTGGCATCTTTGATCTATTGGTTGTTTTAGTTCCTGGAGGTCATTTACAAGATCATGATCATGATACATATCCACTTCTTGATAAGCATCTTTATTTAAAAATTCCGCCGAAACGTTCTCTATGAAGACGACCTAAAGGAATCTGACGAATGGAATAAGCTTTAACATAAATACAAAGCGCTTCTCTGCCATTTAGCATTAGCACAACCATAAATGAAATGCATAGGGGCTAATTCAGAATTAGAGTAAAAAGGCAAAGAGCGAAAATTCGTAAAATTGTCATAAGCAAGTTAATATGAATTGCAAACTCTATGTATCACCAAACAGCTAATAATTACGATATGAAAATGCAAGTTTTGCGAATGAAAAAGCGAAAATCGAAGATATGCTGCAAGAAACTTCACAAGTTCATTAAGACTTATCTGCTTATTTTGAGCCATATTACTGCCTTTTAAAGTTGGTGACACTTTTTTTAACGCCCTGAACATTTCGCAAATGTAACTTCCACTGGGCGTTTTCTTCCATTTTACAAAACTTGCTTTCGATAAACGAAAACTGACTAAGGCTCCGTCAATTCCAAACAAAAGTTGGGAGGTGATTGAAAGCCCATCGGGTACAAAGTCATGGTGGATTACAGCATCTTCGAAATGACCTTTTGCGGCAACCGTAAACGCTTAACAACTGCCTCATAGACTTGGTACTGTTTGCGAAACTGCTGCATTTTATGCTTTGAGACACCGTAATATTTCAATAATTTTTTGCTTGATTGACGCTACAATTAAACATTCGCGATATCGTCGGTTCTCGAATAGGACGGCCGATCGGTTGGCGTAGGCGATCGACAGATTGCTGTCGCCCTCCTCCGCGTAGAAGGCGCTCTTCGTGTACGCGCGCAGCGCGTTGTCGTAGTCGCGCGCCTTGAAATACTGATTGCCCAACTGTCGCAAGCGTAACGCTTCCGCGCTACTCTTCCGCATCTTGCTGTTGCAGATCAGCAGGTTGCGCGACTTCAGCAGGTCGTACGCGTAATTAATTTGCTCCGCGTCCGTTTGCAAACGGCCGAAACCGTGCAGGATGCCGTTACTGTTGCCGCTCTTCACCAGATGGCACACGATCTCGGCGACGACGTCGTGTATCGGCGGCTTTCCTCCTCTTTCGCACATGTTTCCCAATTGGTACGCCTCCTCCTTCTTCCTCCAACGATATCGATTCCTACGTTATTATTATTAATACTTCTCCACTCACGTATTATTATTATATTATGACTTGTTCTATTACATTTAAGCGAAACATACTTTAATAATCAGGTAGTCATACCAGATGTAATCGAACGTAATGGATCAACAACAGGAACTGCAACAACAACAACAACGACAACAAAGCACTACACCATTTTTGATATTGAATTTAGGATCCGAGATGGTATTCGTTATAGCACAACGTTTAAACGCACAGAACGTACCTAGGGACAAATCTGACTTTGGTATGAGATTATACTACACGTTCTCTCTGTAAAATGTTGTTGCATTGTTATTTTTGGTTTTAATTTTGAATTTCCAGTTAGCGGCACTTTTAAATTAAACGATTTAGTTCTTTTTAATTAAACTTTTCAACTTATATTCGAATGTATCCATATTTGCTATTATTGTCTTGTGATTTAATGTTTATTTTAAATAAAATGCACTGCTTCGAAGTTTTCAGCAAAGATTCGCATTTAATGTCTATCCCTCGTTTGTGTCACCTTTTTCTTGCTCGGATTTAATGCACTTTTAATTAAAATTCACGAGTTATTCCACGTGGAAAGTGGATTTTGCACGAGTGGACAATTGTCGCTTGATTATTTATCGATTTAAGGTTGTTGTAGTCGAATGCGATTCATTAAAAAATCATGAAACGCATTAAAAATATCGATTTTCAAGCAATCTTGCGTCATTCAAACTCCACTTTGCTTTATTATAATTTTTTGCCGTATAATAACAATTATTATGTTTAAGTTGACTGTAAAAGAGGTCGATCGATCGATGCACGCGGTTGAAATGGAAAATTGCGAGGGCACGAATTGCGAAATTTCAAACGACGAGAAAAACGTTAAATAAAATGGAAAATTCCGCAACCGCACTTAATCCTATTGCTACGACCAAACTTGATTGATCGATGAGACCAATCGGCTCGTTAATTTGCGACCAACCATCGCATCGTTTACGATACGATTCTGTTTTTCCTTCTGTTTGCGCCTCTCGCCCCAATTCGCGGTTTCTCTGTTCAGTTTAATAACGCCTGTGTCTCCGCAGTTTTAGACGAGATAATATCCGTCTTGGTGTCGCCGCAATTGATCGACGAAATAATGCGACCGCAGGCGACGTATTCGCGCGACGACGTGAAGAACATCATCGAGGACGTCGCGCAGTGCTCGTCGATGCGTTTGGACGCGTGCAGCATGAACAAATTGTGGGACCTGATCACGATGATCTTCAAATGGCAGGTTACGCTCGCGACGGATCTGGTCAAGGTCACGCAGCGACACCTGTACGAGATCGAGAGTTACGTCACGCAGCCGGAAACGCAATTGCAATTGCATCGCGTACAGAATCTGATCGATAACGTCGCGAGAACGCTGTCGCCGCACGAACTGAACGCGTTACGCGACGACGTGTTGGAATGGCACGAACAGTTCAACGTGCGCGTCTCGTTGCTGTTGCGTTTGGGCTTGCAAAGTGCCGACGGGGCGTTCGTCGCGAACAGCGACGATCCGATCTGTCGGGAGATTTTGCGAAACTTGGGCGAGAACATTTACGCGGTGACGGAGAACGGCAGGATCATCGAGAGGCA
Source organism: Hololepta plana (assembly GCA_963695495.1). NCBI lineage: Eukaryota > Metazoa > Arthropoda > Insecta > Coleoptera > Histeridae > Hololepta > Hololepta plana. The sequence continues at coordinate 1,936,308 of OY968838.1, read as the reverse complement.
GGACAACGGGAACAAGAACGTGGACGACGACGAGGATAATAATCTCGTCGATAATCGTCGACGCGAGATGAAATTGTTCGTCGACGAGATACGCGGCCCCGGCGATCGGAAATCTGGCCTAATCGATAACGATAACGTCTTAAAGTTATCTATACAAACCGAATGCAATCATGTAATCAACGATAAGGGAGGTAAACAGAAGATGTTCGAGAAAATTAGCATCGAAACGAACGATAACAAGTTACATCGCATTATGGACGATTTGAATCTAAACGAGAGCATCGACACGACGAACTTCACGGAGGATCTCATCGACATGATCGGCGCTAACGAAACGTCGTGAATCACAGAAGCGATGCTTGTATTATTTATGTGATTTTTTTTGTACGTTTCGTTAACGTTAATTGTTTTTGTTTTACACACGATCTATTGCTATGGGATAGTACTCGACACAATAAACGAAAAGTGCCTGTTATCAATTTAATTTAATTGTATATACAATTTCTAATTTGTTAGGATTACATTTATTGTATTTATTTATTATTACCGAGTAATAGGACACCATTAAAAGTAAAATTGCGATTGTTCTCTAGCTTTTATTGTAGGATTTTTATAAGGAAAAGGTTCAGACTTAACACGTTGATTTGATTATTTAATCAAAAACTTTTTAACTAATTTCTCAAATTAAAATTTCCTATTCGCACACCTACTTTCAAAGTGATACGCTCAACGTTTAGCAGTGACTTCAACAGATGGCGTAATCTGTTTGAATAACGATAAAGTAAATCGAAAGATTGTTGGAAGTGCGATAAAATAAAAGTCTCCAAGCTATGTATGTTGCCATCTTTTCTCGACAGATTCGTGCCGATCCAGTTATCAGCAACAATAATTCCGATTATTATTTATTGTTCAGGTCGAGGAGTATAGAACTCTAATTAGGAAAAGGTTCATAATTGACGAGATGAATTAATTCGATTAATTAATCAAAAATCTTTAAACAACGTTTTTGTAAGTTAAAAGCTCGTCTTAGCGCGCCTAATTTCAAACTGCTCCCTTAAAGTTTTTGCAATTATTCAAACAGATGGCGCAATGTACTTGATACTCTTCAAACCCAAATGTCTCGAATTATACACAACAATATTTATTTGTAACAACAGGTGAACTTTCAATAGTATAACAAAATATAACAGGTGGAAAACTTATTTAGATTAACCATTTTCTAGAGTCGACTTTGACTACGCTTGGACAAAGCGCGCCATCTCTCATCTGGTAGCCATATAATGATGAATAAACATAATTAAACAAGGAGAATTAAATGGGAAATAATTTATTGACATCATTTACACCTGATAAGAAATAAATCAATCCATCCTTTTAGTGCAACTTTATATTATCCTGAAAACTATTTATTGCCTTTTGGCTGTAGCTTCATTGTAACGATTTAAATAAAAATAAAAGGTTGTAGTAATAGATAATAGTAGCTACCTTCACTAGCGCCACCGAGGAGTAGCAAACCCCACCACGAAACAACCCCCACTACGAATGATCCCTTCCACGCAGAATCCACATGGGCAACGGGTATAAAAGCCGAACACCAGCAAGAGCACAGCATCTTGCTTAGCGCGCTCTTGGAGGCCTAATCGTAAGATAAACTAATATTCTTACCTTGCAGTACTGCAACAACTGCTATTGATTTAGAATAAATCGTTTTCACCGTTATTCAACTAAGTTCTTCCTTGTAAGAAAGAACGCTACCAGTCACAATTTTCGCCAACGAGTTAGTGTTGAAGACCGAAGAAGCGACATATTAATAATATATATATACTATCTTTGAAAGCAACGATGAATTACACGTTGACGGAGGAACAATTCCGAGTTCTACTGGCAGCACGAACAGAAATTTCCAAGAGAGAAGCGAGCTTCTGCGGATGTACAGCACGTTTCGACGGAAGCAATCCGAGGAAATTAAAAGCTTTCGTATCAACGATACAGCTCTACAAGGACCTGCAGAACGTATCGGATCAAATGGCGTTACGAAGCTTGCCCCTTCTGCTAGAAGGAAGCGCTAGTATCTGGTGGAACGATGTGACAAACACGATCACGAATTGGCAAGACGCAATCGAAGCTCTAACGCATACCTACGCACCAACAATACCAGCATACAAAATATTCCTGGAGATATTCGCGACACATCAAGGAAACGACGAACCGACGGAATTGTTCATCTACGATAAACGGGCACTGTTGGCAGAGCTCCCAGAACCGGCGATACGGGAAGAGCTCCAAATCGACATGCTCTACGGGTTGCTGAACCCGAAAATAAGAAACCGACTATGCCGCGAGAGGATTAGCACGTTCGTCGATTTATTAATTAAGGCACGGTCAATTGAAGATGCTTTGAGTGACGAAATCCCACCAGAAAACAAAAACACGACCAGGAAGCGGTGTAACCACTGCCAGAACCGGGGACGTATCGAAGAAGAAGGTAAAAGGAAGAAAAGAGATGGAAACCAGGACGAAGCAAAAGAGCAACCAAAAGAACGACCGACGCTCTCCTGTTACGGTTGCGGGAAGCAGGGAGTAACAAGAAGAAACTGCAACAATTGTAGCAACAAAGAGATCGCGTTCTGCGCAGCAATTACAAACTTACGACCAAGAGAACGACCGACGCTGGAAATTAGCATTCACCAGCAAGCAGGATTGGGAATTGCCGACACAGGCGCCAAACAAAGTATAGCCAGTCGCGGGCTATACAAAATTCTGAAAAGGAAGAAGACACCGTTCAAAAAGGAGAGAGTGTCGATCACATTGGCTGATGGATACTCGCAAACGAAGGAAGTACTGACCACCGAGTTAGAAGTGCAACTGGTGACAAGGAAGGTGAAAACAACGTTCCTGGTACTTCCTGATGCGAAACACAATTATACGTTGCTCGGTGCCGACTTCCTGGAAGATGCGGGCGTCGTACTGGACATGCCTTCAAAGGAATGGTTCTTCAGCGATTGTACCGACGAACGATACGCATTCGCGAACGACCCAACCATATTAGAAGCTGAAGAGATGGACATGGACGAAGTAGACATCCAGGGCGACATCTAGTTTACATCGGTCCAATCGATACTAGACACGCCACCACGCTTCAACGACGGACCACATGTGAACTACAATCCCCGAGTCCAGCAACATCGCACATCCAGAGGAACCAACTAAATTTCTGGTGAAATATCACATCTCGGCACTAATGCCATACAAAGGACCAACAACGGAAAGGCCCATTGGAAAACATTAAGGGAACTGTCGGGGCGACTTGTGATCCAGAGGGGTAGACTGTAGAGGAATATTGAGGCATATTAATAGTTAATAACATATATTCTAGTTACGTCTTCATTAAAGGGAGAAGCAATCGCATTGCGAACTTCAGCACATTTTCTGGAGACAGTTCCTCTCAAATGTCTGTTTCATAATATTAGAAGTTTAGTCTCGTTTTTCTTAGTGACTTTTCAAGTGTGTAGAAACTTTCAAATAAATTATTGTACAAGATCTTGCGAATTTTCGTATAATTTTTAATATTGCCATTGAAATCAATGGGTAATTTCAATATAGGTTATTTGCTAATTGCAATTGTGTTACATAACAGAAAATAAATGTTTTTAATTATACAAAAAAAAATTAACAATTGTGTAACATTCATTCTCGTGATCTCCTTTCTTTGAAATATGTACTTGAATAGCATAATTGCAATTATAGTATTTATTTCGTTATTCATTTAAATTTGAATTTCTTCAATTGCACGCAAATACACGTCTTTCTGGGACGCAATATCCCTTTAGATTTGAAAAAGTAGCGATAAGAAGTTGACAGAATAATGTATTATAACCAGTGGAATAAAATATATCAGAATTGCAGTAATAATTATGAGCTGCCTTGCCAAATTTTGAATTTGCATTTAAATATGCAGAGATGACAGCAGTTCCTGGGTCAAATTATTTACTGCAAGGTACATAAAAATCTCGATTAACTCAGAACTATTTTAAAAAGTATTTGCACCAAAATTCATTAAAAAAATCGCCCGTCCATTCATCAGATTAAATAAATTCCGTTTTAGCGAAATCGACGTCTTTTCACCGTTTCCTTTTAATTTCTCAACTATGCAAGCGAAAATCAAAATTAGGGCTTTGACCACCGGAATTACCTCCTGAAAAACTTGATGCAGCTTCTTAAATGATTAAGTGTATATTAAGGGCTATTTTGCCCCGAAGGGTTTCAATGGAATCTTATGGGATTTTGAAGGAGTATTCCTGGTTGCATTTGAGGTACTGTCGTCTCTGAAAGGTACATAAAAATCTCGATTAACTTAGAACTATTTAAAAAATACTTGTACCAAAATTCATTAAAAAATCGCCAGTCCCTTCAGAGCCTTATTTAAAAATAAATTCCATTTAAGCGAAATCGACTTCTTTTCGCCGTTTCCTTTTAATTTCTCAACTACGCAAGCGAAAATCAAAATTAGGGCTTTGAGGGTCCCACCGGAATGACCTCCTGAAATACTTGATGCAGCTTCTTAAATGATTAAGTGTATATTAAGGGCTATTTTGCCCCGAAGGGTTTCAATGGAATCTTATGGGATTTTGAAGGAGTATTCCTGGTTGCATTTGAGGTACTGTCGTCTCTGAAAGGTACATAAAAATCTCGATTAACTTAGAACTATTTAAAAAATACTTGTACCAAAATTCATTAAAAAATCGCCAGTCCCTTCAGAGCCTTATTTAAAAATAAATTCCATTTAAGCGAAATCGACTTCTTTTCGCCGTTTCCTTTTAATTTCTCAACTACGCAAGCGAAAATCAAAATTAGGGCTTTGAGGGTCCCACCGGAATGACCTCCTGAAATACTTGATGCAGCTTCTTAAATGATTAAGTGTATATTAAGGGCTATTTTGCCCCGAAGGGTTTCAATGGAATCTTATGGGATTTTGAAGGAGTATTCCTGGTTGCATTTGAGGTACTGTCGTCTCTGAAAGGTACATAAAAATCTCGATTAACTTAGAACTATTTAAAAAATACTTGTACCAAAATTCATTAAAAAATCGCCAGTCCCTTCAGAGCCTTATTTAAAAATAAATTCCATTTAAGCGAAATCGACTTCTTTTCGCCGTTTCCTTTTAATTTCTCAACTACGCAAGCGAAAATCAAAATTAGGGCTTTGAGGGTCCCACCGGAATGACCTCCTGAAATACTTGATGCAGCTTCTTAAATGATTAAGTGTATATTAAGGGCTATTTTGCCCCGAAGGGTTTCAATGGAATCTTATGGGATTTTGAAGGAGTATTCCTGGTTGCATTTGAGGTACTGTCGTCTCTGAAAGGTACATAAAAATCTCGATTAACTTAGAACTATTTAAAAAATACTTGTACCAAAATTCATTAAAAAATCGCCAGTCCCTTCAGAGCCTTATTTAAAAATAAATTCCATTTAAGCGAAATCGACTTCTTTTCGCCGTTTCCTTTTAATTTCTCAACTACGCAAGCGAAAATCAAAATTAGGGCTTTGAGGGTCCCACCGGAATGACCTCCTGAAATACTTGATGCAGCTTCTTAAATGATTAAGTGTATATTAAGGGCTATTTTGCCCCGAAGGGTTTCAATGGAATCTTATGGGATTTTGAAGGAGTATTCCTGGTTGCATTTGAGGTACTGTCGTCTCTGAAAGGTACATAAAAATCTCGATTAACTTAGAACTATTTAAAAAATACTTGTACCAAAATTCATTAAAAAATCGCCAGTCCCTTCAGAGCCTTATTTAAAAATAAATTCCATTTAAGCGAAATCGACTTCTTTTCGCCGTTTCCTTTTAATTTCTCAACTACGCAAGCGAAAATCAAAATTAGGGCTTTGAGGGTCCCACCGGAATGACCTCCTGAAATACTTGATGCAGCTTCTTAAATGATTAAGTGTATATTAAGGGCTATTTTGCCCCGAAGGGTTTCAATGGAATCTTATGGGATTTTGAAGGAGTATTCCTGGTTGCATTTGAGGTACTGTCGTCTCTGAAAGGTACATAAAAATCTCGATTAACTTAGAACTATTTAAAAAATACTTGTAGCAAAATTCATTAAAAAATCGCCAGTCCCTTCAGAGCCTTATTTAAAAATAAATTCCATTTAAGCGAAATCGACTTCTTTTCGCCGTTTCCTTTTAATTTCTCAACTATGAAAGCGAAAGTCAAAATTAGGGCTTTGAGGGTCCCACCGGAATGACCTCCTGAAAAACTTGATGCAGCTTCTTAAATGATTAAGTGTATATAAAGGGCTATTTTGCCCGGAAGGGTTTCAATGGAGTCTTATGGGACTTTGAATGTGTACACCTGGTTGCATTTGAGGTAGTGTCGCCTCTTAATTTAGAATAAATTATCACCAATATTCAACTAACTTCTTCCTTGTAGGAACGAAAGCTACCCCGTCACAAGGTGCAATAATTTGAATTCAACAATTTGAATTTCATGTTATTTACTCGATGAGACGTAGATTTTTTGTTAATCAATGTGAAATACTCGTATAAAAATCGTTTATTCGCTATAATACAATCTTTCTTCGTTATAGAATAAAATTTCTTATGTACAAAAAAGTCAGTTCGATATTTAAGGCACTAATTTAACATAAAATATCATTATTCAACAACACCATCATATACTCGCGCTACGTTATTAACAATACAAAAATAAATGTCTTATATGGCTTTGTACAATAATGCTCGCAACTTTGAACGAGACGAAGAAACACTTTTTATCATTAACGTGAGAGAAGGAGGAAAATAATCGAAAATAGTTAAATAATATTACAATATTTACAATCGAAACATATACATCATCATACTAATTTAAAGCGCTTAAAAAAAACACGAACAGAAAAGAAGAAAAAATCCTGGGAAACGTCGACGAAACGTTAAACGTAGCTCTCGCTCTCGGCGTCCGTCACCAGCAGGAGCCGTGCGGTCGCGTACGTCGGCGGTGGCGGCGGCGGCGGCCTATAAACCGGCGGCAGGTGTCTTAAAGGTGGCGGCCTACGCGGCGGTATCGGCGGCGAACAGAGACTCTCGTTCGACGCGCAGAACGCCTCGTCCTCCTCGATCCACGCGTTATTATTGTCCAGCGTTCGTATCCGCGCCGCCTGTCGCGCCCAGTCCGACCGATGGAACGTCGCCGTGTTATAATTCAAACCGGGACTGTCGCGATCGTCCTCCGACATCGTCAGCCCCGAGTCGCGGCTCAACGATTTCTGGTCTTTGCTCAATTCCACGCTATCCAATGATAAGCCTAATGCTAGAAGAGGAAAACGCGGGTTTTAATCGATCTTCGGCAAGTGTTCGACGACCGATTAACTTACAGTGCAAACTGTCGGATTCCTCGGCGCCGCTGTCGTTCACCTCGCCGTAGAGCGACAAGACCTGCGACCCAAACAGCGACTGGCAATTATTGATCAGCATCTCGACGAGCGTCGGTAACGTGCGCATCGGCGCGTTTTGATTCGCCTCCCAGAGCAGACTCGGCCCGACGCAAACTCCTGCAAATTAAGAACAGTTAATTGAAGGCACGTTTTCCTGGTCGCGTCTTGCGTCTTACGACGTGCGGCACTTGTTCGAATGTAACTAAGCGGGACCGTTTTCCTAAGATGCGTCTTGCGGAATGCGCGAGACGCGTGCGTCTTAGAACGAGTCGTCAAGTGACGAGTCAAAACGCAGGACGCTGCGTCTTAGGAATATATACTACGCACAAATGAATAGGGATATTTGTAAAGCGGCGCTTTCGTAGCCGCGTCTTGTGTCTTACGACGTGCTGCACTTGTTCCGATGTAACTAAACGGGACCGTTTTCCTAAGATGCGTCTTGCGCAGGCGAAATGCGCGAGACGCGAGCGTCTTAGAACGACTCGTCAGGTGACGAGTCAAACGAAGGACGCTGCGTCTTAGGAATATATACCACGCACAAATGAATAGGGATATTTGTAAAGCGGCGTTTTCCTAGCCGCGTCTTGCGTCTTACAAAGTGCTGCACTTGTTCCGATGTAACTAAGCGGGACCGTTTTCCTAAGATGCGTCTTGCGGAATGCGCGAGACACGTGCGTCTTAGAACGACTCGTCAAGTGACGAGTCAAACGAAGGACGCTGCGTCTTAGGAATATATACTACGCAAAAATGAATAGGGATATTTGTAAAGCGGCGTTTTCCTAGCCGCGTCTTGCGTCTTACAAAGTGCTGCACTTGTTCCGATGTAACTAAACGGGACCGTTTTCCTAAGATGCGTCTTGCGGAATGCGCGAGACGCGTGCGTCTTAGAACGAGTCGTCAAGTGACGAGTCAAAACGCAGGACGCTGCGTCTTGGGAATATATACTACGCAAAAATGAATAGGGATATTTGTAAAGCGGCGTTTTCCTAGCCGCGTCTTGCGTCTTACAAAGTGCTGCACTTGTTCCGATGTAACTAAACGGGACCGTTTTCCTAAGATGCGTCTTGCGGAATGCGCGAGACGCGTGCGTCTTAGAACGAGTCGTCAAGTGACGAGTCAAAACGCAGGACGCTGCGTCTTGGGAATATATACTACGCAAAAATGAATAGGGATATTTGTAAAGCGGCGTTTTCCTAGCCGCGTCTTGCGTCTTACAAAGTGCTGCACTTGTTCCGATGTAACTAAACGGGACCGTTTTCCTAAGATGCGTCTTGCGTAGGCGAAATGCGCGAAACGCGAGCGTCTTAGAACGACTCGTCAAGTGACGAGTCAAAACGAAGGACGCTGCGTCTTAGGAATATATACTACGCAAAAATGAATAGGGATATTTGTAAAGCGGCGTTTTCCTAGCCGCGTCTTGCGTCTTACAAAGTGCTGCACTTGTTCCGATGTAACTAAGCGGGACCGTTTTCCTAAGATGCGTCTTGCGGAATGCGCGAGACGCGTGCGTCTTAGAACGAGTCGTCAAGTGACGAGTCAAAACGCAGGACGCTGCGTCTTGGGAATATATACTACGCAAAAATGAATAGGGATATTTGTAAAGCGGCGTTTTCCTAGCCGCGTCTTGCGTCTTACAAAGTGCTGCACTTGTTCCGATGTAACTAAACGGGACCGTTTTCCTAAGATGCGTCTTGCGGAATGCGCGAGACGCGTGCGTCTTAGAACGAGTCGTCAAGTGACGAGTCAAAACGCAGGACGCTGCGTCTTGGGAATATATACTACGCAAAAATGAATAGGGATATTTGTAAAGCGGCGTTTTCCTAGCCGCGTCTTGCGTCTTACAAAGTGCTGCACTTGTTCCGATGTAACTAAACGGGACCGTTTTCCTAAGATGCGTCTTGCGGAATGCGCGAGACGCGTGCGTCTTAGAACGAGTCGTCAAGTGACGAGTCAAAACGCAGGACGCTGCGTCTTGGGAATATATACTACGCAAAAATGAATAGGGATATTTGTAAAGCGGCGTTTTCCTAGCCGCGTCTTGCGTCTTACAAAGTGCTGCACTTGTTCCGATGTAACTAAACGGGACCGTTTTCCTAAGATGCGTCTTGCGTAGGCGAAATGCGCGAAACGCGAGCGTCTTAGAACGACTCGTCAAGTGACGAGTCAAAACGAAGGACGCTGCGTCTTAGGAATATATACTACGCAAAAATGAATAGGGATATTTGTAAAGCGGCGTTTTCCTAGCCGCGTCTTGCGTCTTACAAAGTGCTGCACTTGTTCCGATGTAACTAAGCGGGACCGTTTTCCTAAGATGCGTCTTGCGGAATGCGCGAGACACGTGCGTCTTAGAACGACTCGTCAAGTGACGAGTCAAACGAAGGACGCTGCGTCTTAGGAATATATACTACGCACAAATGAATAGGGATATTTGTAAAGCGGCGTTTTCCTAGCCGCGTCTTGCGTCTTACAAAGTGCTGCACTTGTTCCGATGTAACTAAGCGGGACCGTTTTCCTAAGATGCGTCTTGCGGAATGCGCGAGACGCGTGCGTCTTAGAACGAGTCGTCAAGTGACGAGTCAAAACGAAGGACGCTGCGTCTTAGGAATATATACTACGCAAAAATGAATAGGGATATTTGTAAAGCGGCGTTTTCCTAGCCGCGTCTTGCGTCTTACAAAGTGCTGCACTTGTTCCGATGTAACTAAACGGGACCGTTTTCCTAAGATGCGTCTTGCGGAATGCGCGAGACGCGTGCGTCTTAGAACGAGTCGTCAAGTGACGAGTCAAAACGCAGGACGCTGCGTCTTGGGAATATATACTACGCAAAAATGAATAGGGATATTTGTAAAGCGGCGTTTTCCTAGCCGCGTCTTGCGTCTTACAAAGTGCTGCACTTGTTCCGATGTAACTAAACGGGACCGTTTTCCTAAGATGCGTCTTGCGGAATGCGCGAGACGCGTGCGTCTTAGAACGAGTCGTCAAGTGACGAGTCAAAACGCAGGACGCTGCGTCTTGGGAATATATACTACGCAAAAATGAATAGGGATATTTGTAAAGCGGCGTTTTCCTAGCCGCGTCTTGCGTCTTACAAAGTGCTGCACTTGTTCCGATGTAACTAAACGGGACCGTTTTCCTAAGATGCGTCTTGCGTAGGCGAAATGCGCGAAACGCGAGCGTCTTAGAACGACTCGTCAAGTGACGAGTCAAAACGAAGGACGCTGCGTCTTAGGAATATATACTACGCAAAAATGAATAGGGATATTTGTAAAGCGGCGTTTTCCTAGCCGCGTCTTGCGTCTTACAAAGTGCTGCACTTGTTCGAATGTAACTAAACGGGACCGTTTTCCTAAGATGCGTCTTGCGGAATGCGCGAGACGCGTGCGTCTTAGAACGACTCGTCAAGTGACGAGTCAAAACGAAGGACGCTGCGTCTTAGGAATATATACTACGCAAAAATGAATAGGGATATTTGTAAAGCGGCGTTTTCCTAGCCGCGTCTTGCGTCTTACAAAGTGCTGCACTTGTTCCGATGTTACTAAACGGGACCGTTTTCCTAAGATGCGTCTTGCGGAATGCGCGAGACGCGTGCGTCTTAGAACGACTCGTCAAGTGACGAGTCAAAACGAAGGACGCTGCGTCTTAGGAATATATACTACGCACAAATGAATAGGGATATTTGTAAAGCGGCGTTTTCCTAGCCGCGTCTTGCGTCTTACAAAGTGCTGCACTTGTTCGAATGTAACTAAGCGGGACCGTTTTCCTAAGATGCGTCTTGCGTAGGCGAAATGCGCGAGACGCGTGCGTCTTAGAACGACTCGTCAAGTGACGAGTCAAAACGAAGGACGCTGCGTCTTAGGAATATATACTACGCAAAAATGAATAGGGATATTTGTAAAGCGGCGTTTTCCTAGCCGCGTCTTGCGTCTTACAAAGTGCTGCACTTGTTCCGATGTTACTAAACGGGACCGTTTTCCTAAGATGCGTCTTGCGGAATGCGCGAGACGCGTGCGTCTTAGAACGAGTCGTCAAGTGACGAGTCAAAACGCAGGACGCTGCGTCTTAGGAATATATACTACGCAAAAATGAATAGGGATATTTGTAAAGCGGCGTTTTCCTAGCCGCGTCTTGCGTCTTACAAAGTTCCGATGTAACTAAACGGGACCGTTTTCCTAAGATGCCTCTTAGAACGACTCGTCAAGTGACGAGTCAAAACGAAGCACGCTGCGTCTTAAGAATGTATATAGATATAGTATGTGCATAGAATGCAGAAAACATCTTGTTATATTTTGATTCTTTTGCGGCTGCTTTTGATTTTTTGGCCCAAATATAATGTGAATATCCCATTCTCTTGTTATATTTTTACCTAATTTATATCCAACTTTTGGAAAAATCCTATTTGTCGGACCCGAAATAAAATATTCAAGCTTGTTTTTTAAATGGTTTTCTATTCATGAAAAAATATGTCTTCAATTTTCAAATTCAGAAGACGAAAAATATCTCTACTCTTCGACTTTTTGTAAGTACGCAAGCGCTTGACGCAGTTCGTTCCGCTCGTAGGAAAACGGGTGACTGTGCGTCTTACGCAAGACGTCTAGGCCGCAAGACGCGGCTAGGAAGACGCCGCTTAACAGAGCGATCGCTTAACGCGCACCGCGGTCCTCACCTAAGTTCGTCGCCGACATGAGATTGTATCGCGCCCGTTTCGCGATTTGATTCAGCACGCTGACGACGTGCATCAGCAGCAGATGGTTCTCCTTCGGCAATTGGTTCAACAGTCGTCGTAACGGGTCCAAGCGACCGGCACCGGCGACCGTTAACCACTCTTGTGCCGCGCCCGTCAGCAGCGGTTCCGGTAGACTGCGGAGGAAATCTTTCAGCAGCGCCGCTAGCAGTAAGGCGGGCGTATTTGAAACCTCCTCGCACACGGCCGTCCCTTGACCGTCGACCTTCTCTCGGAGTTCGCGTAACGCTCGCGCGGACGCGCATCTACGGAATATCCCTTGCGTGTGCGGGCCCTTGTGGTACAAACTTCGCAGCGTCGCGCCGATCGCCGCCGGCAACGTGCCGTTGATGCATATCCTCGATAGGGCGACGCCGAACACGCGACACGTCGACTTCTTGAACAGTTTCAACGGCGTCCTAAGATTGATTAGAATGCGACGAATTAGTTTTCTGTCATGAAATTTGTATGCGATCGATAAGAAATCAGAAATAATAGGCTTTCTCGTAAAATAAGGTTCGTATTCCGGTTTAGATGCTAACGAAGTAGCCGCAAGAGGGTGCTTCGAGGATTCATCGCCATTATGAGGCAAAATTTAAGGCGGGTCTTTCAAATTAAATTATTTGTGCAATGAATCAACAATTGACTAGAATTAATGCGCTGCCTCAAAAAATAAGGTTCGAATTCTAGCTTAGATGCTACTGAAGTTGCAGGAAAAGGGCGTTTCAAGGATTAATCGTATATAGTGCCTATATTCAACATAGTGACGCCATTATGAGGCAAAATTTAAGGCGGAACTTTCAAAATGATTTTTTTTGTACAATTAATCAACAAGAGACCAGAGTTAATGGGCTGCCTCAAAAAAATAAGGTTCGTATTCTAGTTTAGATGCTAAGGAAGTTGCAGCAAGAGGGCGTTTAGAGGATTAATCGTATATAGTGACTATGTTCAACATAGTGACGCCATTATGAGGCAAAATTTAAGGCGGGACTTTCAAAATGAATTTTTTTGTGCAATGGATCAACAAGAGACCAGAGTTAATGGGCTGCCTCAAAAAAATAAGGTTCGTATTCTAGTTTAGATGCTAACGAAGTTGCAGCAAGAGGGCGTTTCGAGGATTAATCGTATATAGTGACTATGTTCAACATAGTGACGCCATTATGAGGCAAAATTTAAGGCGGAACTTTCAAAATGATTTTTTTTGTACAATTAATCAACAAGAGACCAGAGTTAATGGGCTGCCTCAAAAAAATAAGGTTCGTATTCTAGTTTAGATGCTAAGGAAGTTGCAGCAAGAGGGCGTTTCGAGGATTAATCGTATATAGTGCCTATATTCAACATAGTGACGCCATTATGAGGCAAAATTTAAGGCGGAACTTTCAAAATGATTTTTTTTGTACAATTAATCAACAAGAGACCAGAGTTAATGGGCTGCCTCAAAAAAATAAGGTTCGTATTCTAGTTTAGATGCTAACGAAGTTGCAGCAAGAGGGCGTTTCGAGGATTAATCGTATATAGTGACTATGTTCAACATAGTGACGCCATTATGAGGCAAAATTTAAGGCGGAACTTTCAAAATGATTTTTTTTGTACAATTAATCAACAAGAGACCAGAGTTAATGGGCTGCCTCAAAAAAATAAGGTTCGTATTCTAGTTTAGATGCTAAGGAAGTTGCAGCAAGAGGGCGTTTCGAGGATTAATCGTATATAGTGACTATGTTCAACATAGTGACGCCATTATGAGGCAAAATTTAAGGCGGGACTTTCAAAATGAATTTTTTTGTGCAATGGATCAACAAGAGACCAGAGTTAATGGGCTGCCTCAAAAAAATAAGGTTCGTATTCTAGTTTAGATGCTAACGAAGTTGCAGCAAGAGGGCGTTTCGAGGATTAATCGTATATAGTGACTATATTCAACATAGTGACGCCATTATGAGGCAAAATTTAAGGCGGAACTTTCAAAATGATTTTTTTTGTACAATTAATCAACAAGAGACCAGAGTTAATGGGCTGCCTCAAAAAAATAAGGTTCGTATTCTAGTTTAGATGCTAAAGAAGTTGCCGCAAGAGGGCGTTTCGAGGATTAATCGTATATAGTGACTATGTTCAACATAGTGACGCCATTATGAGGCAAAATTTAAGGCGGAACTTTCAAAATGATTTTTTTTGTACAATTAATCAACAAGAGACCAGAGTTAATGGGCTGCCTCAAAAAAATAAGGTTCGTATTCTAGTTTAGATGCTAAAGAAGTTGCCGCAAGAGGGCGTTTCGAGGATTAATCGTATATAGTGACTATGTTCAACATAGTGACGCCATTATGAGGCAAAATTTAAGGCGGAACTTTCAAAATGATTTTTTTTGTACAATTAATCAACAAGAGACCAGAGTTAATGGGCTGCCTCAAAAAAATAAGGTTCGTATTCTAGTTTAGATGCTAAAGAAGTTGCCGCAAGAGGGCGTTTCGAGGATTAATCGTATATAGTGCCTATATTCAACATAGTGACGCCATTATGAGGCAAAATTTAAGGCGGAACTTTCAAAATGATTTTTTTTGTACAATTAATCAACAAGAGACCAGAGTTAATGGGCTGCCTCAAAAAAATAAGGTTCGTATTCTAGTTTAGATGCTAAAGAAGTTGCCGCAAGAGGGCGTTTCGAGGATTAATCGTATATAGTGACTATGTTCAACATAGTGACGCCATTATGAGGCAAAATTTAAGGCGGAACTTTCAAAATGATTTTTTTTGTACAATTAATCAACAAGAGACCAGAGTTAATGGGCTGCCTCAAAAAAATAAGGTTCGTATTCTAGTTTAGATGCTAACGAAGTTGCAGCAAGAGGGCGTTTCGAGGATTAATCGTATACAGTGGCTATATTCAACATAGTGACGCCATTATGAGGCAAAATTTAAGGCGGGACTTTCAAAATTATTTTTTTTGTACAATTAATCAACAAGAGACCAGAGTTAATGGGCTGCCTCAAAAAAATACGGTTCGTATTCTAGTTTAGATGCTAACGAAGTTGCAGCAAGAGGGCGTTTCGAGGATTAATCGTATATAGTGACTATATTCAACATAGTGACGCCATTATGAGGCAAAATTTAAGGCGGAACTTTCAAAATGATTTTTTTTGTACAATTAATCAACAAGAGACCAGAGTTAATGGGCTGCCTCAAAAAAATAAGGTTCGTATTCTAGTTTAGATGCTAACGAAGTTGCAGCAAGAGGGCGTTTCGAGGATTAATCGTATATAGTGACTATATTCAACATAGTGACGCCATTATGAGGCAAAATTTAAGGCGGAACTTTCAAAATGATTTTTTTTGTACAATTAATCAACAAGAGACCAGAGTTAATGGGCTGCCTTAAAAAAATAAGGTTCGTATTCTAGTTTAGATGCTAACGAAGTTGCCGCAATAGGGCGTTTCGAGGATTAATCGTATATAGTGACTATGTTCAACATAGTGACGCCATTATGAGGCAAAATTTAAGGCGGAACTTTCAAAATGATTTTTTTTGTACAATTAATCAACAAGAGACCAGAGTTAATGGGCTGCCTCAAAAAAATAAGGTTCGTATTCTAGTTTAGATGCTAAAGAAGTTGCAGCAAGAGGGCGTTTCGAGGATTAATCGTATATAGTGACTATGTTCAACATAGTGACGCCATTATGAGGCAAAATTTAAGGCGGAACTTTCAAAATGATTTTTTTTGTACAATTAATCAACAAGAGACCAGAGTTAATGGGCTGCCTCAAAAAAATAAGGTTCGTATTCTAGTTTAGATGCTAAAGAAGTTGCAGCAAGAGGGCGTTTCGAGGATTAATCGTATATAGTGACTATGTTCAACATAGTGACGCCATTATGAGGCAAAATTTAAGGCGGAACTTTCAAAATGATTTTTTTTGTACAATTAATCAACAAGAGACTAGAGTTAATGGGCTGCCTCAAAAAAATAAGGTTCGTATTCTAGTTTAGATGCTAACGAAGTTGCAGCAAGAGGGCGTTTCGAGGATTAATCGTATATAGTGACTATGTTCAACATAGTGACGCCATTATGAGGCAAAATTTAAGGCGGAACTTTCAAAATGATTTTTTTTGTACAATTAATCAACAAGAGACCAGAGTTAATGGGCTGCCTCAAAAAAATAAGGTTCGTATTCTAGTTTAGATGCTAAAGAAGTTGCAGCAAGAGGGCGTTTCGAGGATTAATCGTATATAGTGACTATGTTCAACATAGTGACGCCATTATGAGGCAAAATTTAAGGCGGAACTTTCAAAATGATTTTTTTTGTACAATTAATCAACAAGAGACCAGAGTTAATGGGCTGCCTCAAAAAAATAAGGTTCGTATTCTAGTTTAGATGCTAAAGAAGTTGCAGCAAGAGGGCGTTTCGAGGATTAATCGTATATAGTGACTATGTTCAACATAGTGACGCCATTATGAGGCAAAATTTAAGGCGGAACTTTCAAAATGATTTTTTTTGTACAATTAATCAACAAGAGACCAGAGTTAATGGGCTGCCTCAAAAAAATAAGGTTCGTATTCTAGTTTAGATGCTAAAGAAGTTGCAGCAAGAGGGCGTTTCGAGGATTAATCGTATATAGTGACTATGTTCAACATAGTGACGCCATTATGAGGCAAAATTTAAGGCGGAACTTTCAAAATGATTTTTTTTGTACAATTAATCAACAAGAGACCAGAGTTAATGGGCTGCATCAAAAAAATAAGGTTCGTATTCTAGTTTAGATGCTAAAGAAGTTGCAGCAAGAGGGCGTTTCGAGGATTAATCGTATATAGTGACTATGTTCAACATAGTGACGCCATTATGAGGCAAAATTTAAGGCGGAACTTTCAAAATGATTTTTTTTGTACAATTAATCAACAAGAGACCAGAGTTAATGGGCTGCCTCAAAAAAATAAGGTTCGTATTCTAGTTTAGATGCTAACGAAGTTGCAGCAAGAGGGCGTTTCGAGGATTAATCGTATACAGTGGCTATATTCAACATAGTGACGCCATTATGAGGCAAAATTTAAGGCGGGACTTTCAAAATTATTTTTTTTGTACAATTAATCAACAAGAGACCAGAGTTAATGGGCTGCCTCAAAAAAATACGGTTCGTATTCTGGTTTAGATGCTAACGAAGTTGCAGCAAGAGGGCGTTTCGAGGATTAATCGTATATAGTGACTATATTCAACATAGTGACGCCATTATGAGGCAAAATTTAAGGCGGAACTTTCAAAATGATTTTTTTTGTACAATTAATCAACAAGAGACCAGAGTTAATGGGCTGCCTCAAAAAAATAAGGTTCGTATTCTAGTTTAGATGCTAACGAAGTTGCAGCAAGAGGGCGTTTCGAGGATTAATCGTATATAGTGACTATGTTCAACATAGTGACGCCATTATGAGGCAAAATTTAAGGCGGAACTTTCAAAATGATTTTTTTTGTACAATTAATCAACAAGAGACCAGAGTTAATGGGCTGCCTCAAAAAAATAAGGTTCGTATTCTAGTTTAGATGCTAACGAAGTTGCAGCAAGAGGGCGTTTCGAGGATTAATCGTATACAGTGGCTATATTCAACATAGTGACGCCATTATGAGGCAAAATTTAAGGCGGGACTTTCAAAATTATTTTTTTTGTACAATTAATCAACAAGAGACCAGAGTTAATGGGCTGCCTCAAAAAAATACGGTTCGTATTCTCGTTTAGATGCTAACGAAGTTGCAGCAAGAGGGCGTTTCGAGGATTAATCGTATATAGTGACTATATTCAACATAGTGACGCCATTATGAGGCAAAATTTAAGGCGGAACTTTCAAAATGATTTTTTTTGTACAATTAATCAACAAGAGACCAGAGTTAATGGGCTGCCTCAAAAAAATAAGGTTCGTATTCTAGTTTAGATGCTAACGAAGTTGCCGCAATAGGGCGTTTCGAGGATTAATCGTATATAGTGACTATGTTCAACATAGTGACGCCATTATGAGGCAAAATTTAAGGTGGAACTTTCAAAATGATTTTTTTTGTACAATTAATCAACAAGAGACCAGAGTTAATGGGCTGCCTCAAAAATACGGTTCGTATTCTAGTTTAGATGCTAACGAAGTTGCAGCAAGAGGGCGTTTCGAGGATTAATCGTATACAGTGGCTATATTCAACATAGTGACGCCATTATGAGGCAAAATTTAAGGCGGGTCTTTCAAATGACATTTTTTGTGCAATGGATCAATAAGAGACCAGAATTAATGGGCTGCCTCAAAAAGTAAGGTTCGTATTCTAGTTTAGAAGTTAACGAAGTTGCAGCAAGAGGGCGCTTCGAGGATTAATCGTATACAATGACTATAAACAACACAGTGACGGTGACGCCATTATGAGGCAAAGCTGAAGGCGGGACTTTCAAATGACAAATTTATGAAGTGAAAGCGTTCCCTTTTCAGTTAGTTAACACGTTTTTATAACAGTAACTGGTATTAATTCAGTAAAGGCCGATTAACTGACGATGTTTATTCTGATCGAGAAATTTTTAATCTAAAAATTGCAAAGTTTACTGCAAGCAACTGCGAAGGAGGCGTGCGTGACTTTGACGCTTTCTTCTTGCTTGAGATGGCGCTTTCGAGACGACAATACGAAACGTGCATTCGCACCATTTTTACCCATTGCAATAAAACTTTAGACTTAATCGGAAAAAGGCAATTGCTTTTTTTTGAGGCAGCATAATAGTATATTTTTGATCCAACCACGTAGTATACAATGGACACTTACTTTCTCGTCGTCGGCTTCGAGTTTGGTTTCAATTCGAATATTATATCGCACGGCACGCGATTATTGTTGTTGCAATGCATCAGATCGAAGCCCTCCTCAGTCGATAGCGATTGCCGCAATCTGCGAAATTGATTAATTAATTTCCGTATGCGATCACAAAACAATTATCGGCGAATCGTTAATTCTTCGCTTATAGGAAGTAATCAATTAATTACCTGGCCAACTGAATCGAATGCGGCCGTTCGCAGCCGATCAACGGACACGGCGCCGAGTCCCGTTCCTTCGCCCAGAGCGTGTAACCCCATTCGGACGTGCGCGACTCGTCTAAGGCCATCCGCGCGATATCGCACGTGTTCGTCTCCGGGCCGACGCCCAACGTTTTCGACTGTTGAACAAAGCAATTGAATTAAAATCCCTCTCGCCACAAATCGAATCGATCGCACGTACGCATTCGGTGCCGCTAAGCGGATCCCTATAGATCACTTTGATATTCGTCGTCGGCGGTTCCAATCGCAACTGCGCCGCCAGCGCCTGTTGCAGTTCGCGCCACCACGAATCCCTCGCCGCTTGCGTGCAAAACGTCACCAGAACGGTACGTGCCGGATTGGGCCAGCCGAGTAGGAAGCCGGTCTCCGAATCCGGGCACGGAGCCAGCCACAATTCCGAGACTCGAACGCTTTCCTATCAAAAAATGTGGCGAGAGAAAAAAAATGCATTTTTTTAGTATTCGTAGCGATGATCGATTGATTGCGTTTACCTTCAGCTTAAAGTTGCCGCCGTTCTTCCGCTTGGCCACCAGCAGCAGGTCGGAGAAGAGGAAGAGGTGGCGCGGTTTCGCTAGCAGCGGCATATGCGACGGTGCCATCGCGCACGGCGCCTCCACCAGAAAGATGCGATTGCCGTTCGCGTAGGTCATCTTGTCGAGACTGTGCAGATCGCCGAGGGATTTCTTCCGGAACGATTTGCTCTTCTGCAAGCGGCCGAAAAGAGACGGGATTGCGTTTAGTAAATCGCCAGTCACGAAAATAATCAACGTTTCTTCGTCAGTTATTAAATAATTATGGCATCTGTGCCTCTTTTATTTCGTATTAATGGCAGTCGACGCATTTACAATTGGAAATGGCTTCATTATCTCGCAATTGCGAAGAAAATTATGCGCATACACGTCCCACAATAACGAGCAGAAATAATGTTTCTAATAATAAATGAACGGGAATGAATGATGAATAATACAAGGGGTAATTGAACGGAAACGGTAAACAATACAAACAGCGACAGCATCATCAGCAAACGTACCTACAACAATGTGGACGATTAAAACTATTTATTATTGCTCTTTATTATTCGTTCCCTTTTCATTACCATTCATCCTTTATTCGCACAACAATTAAAGTCAGCCTCTTTCTTTAACGATAATTAAGATGATTTAAGGTAAGTTCCAAGTCAGTACGAATAAAGCGGAGTTAAATATGCAAAACATTTTAACTACGTATGCAATTTATGCTTGAGAGCGAGAGAGAGAGAGAGAGAGAGCGCGTGTACCTGCTTGTAGTGGCAACTAACAATGAAATAAAAGCGTTTTTCATATTAGAGAAATTTTAAATTAACTCCCCTCGAGGTTACGTATTAAAATTGTATTAGAGTAGAAAGTGCGGACGTCGGTTTTCATTCCGCGATTAAATACCCATTCAATCGGAGAAAAGCGAAATTGTCCTTCGAGCTAATTGATTGCACTACGTTAGTCATTTTGAACGAGTTAAAATGTACACTTATTAGCAGTAAATATACCAACCACGTGATACGTTGAATTCGGTTCGCAGGAATGAAGGCCTAAATAATCGTTCGGGAATAGATCTTGTATGCGGTCCAAGTCCTTCCGTCGTCCATCTAGCGACGGCTGCGAACCTCCAATCAGACGGCCGTAATCGGCTAATCTTTCGGCCTGAAAATGAAGAATACAAGAAAGTGTTAACACGCTTCGAACCACACGCATGCACAAATCGAATCACGTTCTTCGTGAGCTAATGGTTACCGCTTTCATCCTTTCATTGGAATTGCAACGAATTAATCATTTACTGCGTTAAAAATATAAAATAAAAATGAACATCCAGCAATAACATTTTTGCCATTTTTCCAGTAATTTGCGAAAAGTTGCTTAAAGTTTATCATGACGAAGCCACAAAAAAGAACGCCAGTATTCGTTTGCGCTCTCGTGTTCTTTGGGACTACGACAGAAAGTTGATAGCGACAAACTGAAGACTGAACACGCAACTGTTAATGAAGCTTCCAGAAAGGTGACAGTTGGTGATCGAACAAAAGGGACATTATACAGGGCGTTAAAAAAAGTGCCACAAACTTTAAAGGGATGATAGTATGGCCCAAGATTACCAGAATAGTCTTAATGAACGTGCGTCTCGAAATGGATAGTTTAGAAGATACGAAACATTTTGCAACTTTTGAACCATGGACAAAAACAAAGGAAAAATAACTAAAACAAAAGCGTTCAAACTGTCCTGCTTCCATTTCACGGCAGCCACGACATCGTTACCGCAAGGTCCTTCGAACTCTTTCGAAAATCATTGGCAATGGAATCCGTGGAAACTTTGATCTATTCGTTCTTTCAGTTCCTCAAGCTCATTTAGAAGGGTAGCATACACAAAGCTCTTCAAATATCCCCAAGAAAGAAATCTAGAGGGTTTAAATCTGGTGATTTTGCAAATTATGTTAAAGAGCCTTCCTTTAAAAGTTCTGTACAAATGTTCTCTAAAAGAACGAAGTGAAGATATCTGCCGATTGGGATGTTTCAACATAAAGACGTAGAGCTTGTCTTGTCTTTAACCAGCAAATATCAATTACAAACTCTATGTCTGAGAAAATGTCTGTTAATTCCAATGCGAAAACGCAAGTTTTGCGAATTAAAGGCGACGAAAAACGAGGAAAAATGTAAAAATCCTCCGTATCTCTCAAAGCGTTCATTTTCGGACACGTGTTCATTACGACTTTTCTGTTTATCTTCGGCGCTTTAAAGTTTGTGCCACCATTATTATAACACCCTGTACTACAAGAATAATAATGAATGAATCTAATAATTGTCAATTGAATGCTCAATTATATAATTTGCGATTAAATTTTTGTTTTGCGAATCGTCGTTGCTTAATTTCGGCAACGTCTTATTCGATTGTGGAAAGACGATTCGTCGCAAGCATCTCCTGTGGTCCCCTTACGAAAGTAGTTTTCTCTTAATCATCGGCCGTAATAAATAAATCAGCGGATAATGACGAAGACGAAGGTGATTGTCCTCGATTTTTACTTGCACTTTGCCGCATTAAACGAAATTTCTCATTCGTTTCGTGCCCGTTTTCGTCTTCGTCGTAGATTTCTCGCGCGGTCATTCTGGGCAGCAGTCGATTTTCACCTGCCCTATCAATTCAATTACAAAAAGGAAAAAAACCACAGGTGTTCGACGCTTCGAATGGACGGAAATAATACGTGTTCGGTCTCGAGCGAAATTAAATGCGTATGCGCCTTTTTTGTTCTTGTAATTAAATTTTTTTTTTTGCGGGCGAGATTGTGAATTTCTTTCTCACGTAGGCCAAAATACATCTTCCCAACTCTTTTCTCTTTTTTTTTTCTTGGCCTACACGTTTACGAGGCGGTCGCAGTGAAAGTTGTTCGCTTCGAAAACGAGATGTAATAAATAATAATTCAAAGACGGCAAAAGAAATACGGTAGTGCTTATTAGACGTTTTAAATAGTTTTTTTTTTTTGATAGTCGTTTCCGCATTTCCTCTAGCGCACGTTTTCTTTTCTCTCTACTTCCGCTTCTTCCTGCAGTTGTTTCGTTCATTTCCCACGTTTTATTTTAGCGGTTCCCTCCAATTCCAACTGTTTTCGAAATATCGTACGAGCAACACGATTTACCTGTTTTCTAACTGGGAATTAACGCAAAACTCACCGAAACGTTATTATTGTCAGGACATTATTACTCCTAACACAGTGAACGTCTTCCAGTTGTTATTTAATCGTCGATGTTGTAAACGTTTAACAAGAAGTTGTTACAAGTTGTCTCATTTACAGTTGGTCTTCCATCGTTGAGTATTAAAATTTTTCCACAATAAAATCCCGCGTTATGCGTTTTAAAATTGAAATAAAACACCTTGCAGCCAAACGTAAAATCATTTTATTCGAATGCGTCTGACACTGAACACGATACGCAAGAAAGAAGTAAATCTGGTACCTTGTATGAGCGAAAATTAAGCAATAATTTTAATACCCTTTCACTTTGATCTAATTTAACGATACGGCTTTATTATCTATTTCGCGTTAATTCGAACGAGATGAATATAATTCTTGCGGTCGTGCAAATATTTTCCGTAATTTAAATTCAATAAATGAAAGCGTTTCAGATAAGATGATTGGCTTTTAATTGAACGCTCGCCAATTTATTGCACGTGCGATTCTTTTATTTCATTATTATTACTATTATTCATCTTAGAACAACGATAACGAAATTTCATGTTGCAATTGCAAACCCACTCTCGCTCAAAATCATTATTATTATCATCGAACGTGTTCTCCAGATTTTCGTTTAGTAATCAATTAAACTGATAAACTGACACAATGATAAAATTGAGCCTTTACACGTGATATTCAAGCGAGAAAAGTGAACCTATTAATAAAAAACGGTTTCTAATTGAGGCGAACGCCATCGGAATTTCCACTTTTATTGTGAAAAGCAAGAGGAAACTTAATCAACTGAAATCGATTTAATGCAATTTAGGCATCGAATATTATTTAGAGAAGGAAGTGTGTCATCGATGGAAAGTCTTCCAAATAAAAAAAAACACTCCATTGCATCCAATCAATTCGATGCACAACGATCCGATAATGGAAAAAGAGAAAGAGTCTCTCTCGCGAAATTACCGGAATTTATTCCTGAATGTTTCGCGAGATTGTATGAAATTTACGCGAATAAGGAAATCGATTGATTTGCAATGTAAAATTCGATTGGAATAAAGCTATCCCACTTTTTTGCAAATAGAGAATCGATTTAGTGCGCGCAAATATACAGGGGGTTTTAAAAAGTGTCACCAACTTTAAGGGGTGATAATGTGGGCCAAGATAAGCGGAAACGTACGGAAATGAACAGCTTGGGAAATACAAAACAATTTGCAACTTTTATATTATTTGCAATTATGTATAAATTAGGTGCAAACAATGGAAATTAAAAAAATTCAAAGGAAAAATAAGTCAAATAAAAAAGTTCGAAATGCTCTCCAACCAATTTACAGCAGCTACGACATTCTTTTGCGCAAGGACCTTCGAGCTCTTTAAAAAATCATTAAGAATCGAGCCTTGGCTTGAACTCGGTGGCATCTTTGATCTTTGTTTCAATTCCTCGAGGTCCTTTAAAGTTTGCGACAATCTTTTTAACACTCGGTATATCCATCAGATGTATGATTCTTCGTCGTCTTAGACAACCAATAGCAATTAAAAGTTCACGTCTCCGATTTCCTTTCGTTGGTGCATCCAATGGAACAAGACAAAAGATGAACGCGGAACGAAAATCTGGTCGATTGATAATGAAGTTTCGATGTTTGTGCAGAAAATACAAAATAAAAGAATTTGCACAAACGCATTCCTGAAAGCAGTTGGCCCATTAGCGTATGCAGAGTGGGGGAGAGATTTTAATCATTCGGACAATACTTGCATTATAACATAACACATCTGTTTATAATAAGGAGATAATAATAAAGAAAATCGCCTTTTTCTTGCTGTCACTTCATTAAAACGACAAGAAATAAATTGCGTTTGGGCATTTCTTTTATCCGAAATCCAAAAGGCAAAAAAAAACGAACGCTGTTCACGTGTGGGCAAAGGCGAAACCTCTCGTTTTTTCAACGGACAGAACTTCTTTCACATTTTAATTCCCTTCATTGCCATCCGCGAGTTCACGCTCGACGCTTTTGTTTTAATGCATTCCTTCTCG
The DNA here is from genome assembly GCA_963695495.1 of Hololepta plana. Taxonomy (NCBI): domain Eukaryota; kingdom Metazoa; phylum Arthropoda; class Insecta; order Coleoptera; family Histeridae; genus Hololepta; species Hololepta plana. The sequence continues at coordinate 1,911,394 of OY968838.1, read as the reverse complement.
TTCTTGTTACGTTTTCTTTTTCTCTCTCTCTCTCTCTCGCTCGTTGCGAGAGAGAATTTACTTGTTCTTGCGAAATGGTAAAATTCACAAAATTCGCAATACGCTTGACGTTAGCCACCGAGCAGTGGATTTACGTGTCTCTCGAGGATAAAAGTGCTCGTGCATTATATACAGGCTGTCCCAATAGTAATAGGGGGCCAAGGATTGAGCCCAAACTTAGATTTATTATTGTGCTAAATGGAACGAGACAATTTTTCCTGCACGTTTCGATTCCTTATCGAATATTAAACGTTTGTGTACAGTTTCGAAGTTATTTGCGAACATCGCGGAAAATCGCATTTATCTTCCGGATTATTCGAGATAGAGCGTGATACTCGTTTTAGTTGCTTTAAGGATAGACTGGGGAATATTTAGCACTACTAGAATTTTGCTAAAAGTGTAACAGGCTATGATTTATGGCCTGTTAAACTTTCGAGGTTCTTGAGGAGGAAGCTCGTGGGAATGTGCAGTTTAAACTGTTGCAAACAAGTGAATAACAAGCGCGCAATGTTCGGCCTTCCAACTATGGGTTGTTATTATTCGTGCGCCCTGTATAATAAATTAACTGGCGATCTACATGCGAGTGTGGCGTTGCATTTATAACATGTCAAGTGGATTTTAAAATAAATTGTCCAATTATAACAGATAATTAAGTATGAAGTATGTTATATGAAAGTTGTTAATTCACATGGTTAAGTATTATCGTGATCAAGCTCTTCGTTCCTCCTTCATTTTTAACATCTTGCTCTCGCGTTATGTTATCTTACTTCTTTTAAATTTCGAATCCAGCACAACGAGTTATTTCATCCACAATAGAACACACGACGATTTCACCATTCATTCTTCCTCCCATCATCATCATCAACATCATGATCATCACCGATTTATTATTTAATAAGCAAGCAAAGCAAAAAGAGAAGAAGCAGCGGAATTTCTGATTGATCTTCAAATTTCTCGACCGCTTCCAATCGTTAAATCTCATTTTCATTATCAATCAATTGATTCGATGGTTTAATAATGTTAATTAGCCGTTTTCCGTTTTTCCATTTCGAACGTTAGCTCAATTCGCTTTGCAAATCGTAACGATCGCAAACGCGCTTTTAGTACGAAAAAAAAATAAAATAATTGGCGAGTATCCATTATTCTAACGATCGTAGATTTGCAAACCTCGGAATGGTAGCGATAGAATATTATCGCGGCCACAAAAACAAGTGAAGTTTATAATAACGTAAGAGCAGTTGGTGGAAGAAGTTAGTTAAGGTCTTCTAATTTAATCGAGCCTTTAACATACACTGTAAAGATGTAATAATAATGGTCAGGAGGAGAAGTTGAAGAACAACAACTATCCGAAGAGCACGAAGAAGAAGGCAGCAACTTTTATTAAATCCACTCACTTTTCCTTTTGGTTTAATAATAATTAATTTATAAATAATAATCACCGACTAGTTAGTTTACCAGTTCGCCTTCGTCTTTAGCTCCACTCGGTTCTCTCCTTTTTGCTCCTTTAACTTAATTAAGTAATAATATATAAAGCTCGACTTTGTAAGTGTAATATCGTTAAAAAAATTGCACGAGATGAACGGAGAAAGAGAGAGAGAAAAATCATAAAAGAAAAAAAAACGGAATCTTGCTAATAATAATGAAAATCGCGAAAAGAAATTAGAATTATAATGAAAGACAAATCTACCTATGCACATAAACGTCTCTCTCGCACTCTTTTTCTTCATTTTTCTTCAATTTTTTTTTTAATTTAATTTAACCAGATGGTCGTTAATTAGCATCATCTCGTATTTAAAATTATTTCCATTACGTTTCGCTTCAATTTAATTCTCGTTCCTTGCTAATTATCGTTATCATTTCGTTTGTTTCGCTTTTCATTCTCTATCTAAATAAGTGAAATTGGATTATTATTTCCCATTCCTACGATGGTAACAGCGATAATAATAATGGTGCAGCGTAATGAAAAGGAATTAAAGTAAGAAGGTAATTTCACCTTGAAGTAGCGTACGTTTCTTAAAAAAAAAAACGACAAACGAGTTTCTTTCATTCATGGAAATCGAAAAGAGGTGAAACTTAATGGGCACGTGTTCGTCTATTGTGATTTTAATCGTTCCGCTTTTGACCCAAATCGATTGGAAAAATTGAATAAGCAATTTTCAAAGTTCTCATACGATTAGATCTGCAACAAATCGTCGACATTCTTTGCTCGGCTTTCGTTCCCTCTCTGAGCCTAATGCTCAAGCTACGTAAACTAATTAACGTTAAAAGAGAAAAACAAAAAAAAAAACGAAATGCTTACGGTGATTTTATTTAATTGCACCATGAATTTAATCGATCCTCAATCACAAACTGCACCGAGATAGTTCACTTTAAACCGAACAAATCACTAGCGTCCGATGTTGGTGGCTAATTTTTATAATTTCCTCAATAACATCGATCACAAAAACAACGATAACAACCACCAGAAGGAGAAGAAATAAAATCCTCGTTAACTCTCGACGCAATTGAAAGCGATTTTATTTGAACAACGTTAATCGTGCGTAAAGCAAATATTGTCAATGTACCAAAAATAAAGTCCGTTTCGATTACGTTTTGTCGTCGCGATATTTTCGTCGTGTATTATTCATTCACGTGGACGACATCACGCACGAACGTCAACTGACTTGGCGGAGGAGTCGTCCCTTGGGGAAACTCTGATGAACGTGACACCACCGAACGGCGAGCAACGACGGACTGAAACTGCCGAGGTCTATGACAATTTTTAACAATAAGTGCGGACAAATAGCCTCTAATACGGGACGTTTAATTTATTTTCTTTTACGTTCGTACGAATCCTACACGTAAAGGCAAAGCAGCGAAATAATTCGGGTTATCAAAGAAAAGAATTGCAATTAATCTCATTGTTGGAATCTAATCTCGGTTACGATCCCATAAACAAATTTACCTGTGAGTCGCACGAAACAAACGCCCTGTATAGTCTCGAACAGGTAGTTGGCTACTAATAATAATAACAATGAAGTTTGTCCGTTTAAACGGCGTCCGGCGTCCGGAAGTTCGTATCAATGGGAAAGAGTATGGCGAAACGAAGCAGAGAGACTTGCTTTTGGGGGTTGTTTATTATAAGGGCGTTTCGCCAGAATCTATAATCGGATGGACTCTATGTTCGGTCACGAGACGGATGAATTACTATTTAACGACACGTATCTGCGTCTCCGTTGGTCATTCATCGGGCTCGGATTCTTCGGCTTCTTGCACTTTGCAGCATTTTCGTGACGGAAAACAACGCATACCAATCGTTCTGTGCGTTCTTCCGGTTAATTTTCGGTCTCTTTTGCTGTCTCATGCTGAGATTCAGTAAAGTTTTCTCGAGGAAACAAAAGAAAAAAGAACGAAGACGAATTAAATTGCAATTAAACTATATGACAAATTATTCTCGGTGCTCTTCTTTGCTTAGCAATTTTCATTCGTCGACCGCATAAAGTGTTGATTACCGTTTAAGATCTCTCGGATGGACGGAGACTTTGGAGACAATCTCTCACTTAATCGCTTCCTGTGCCATGAACAATTAGTTGTCTACATCGATTTCGTTACATCTTCTATCTATTTTTGGTGAGGAAAGAGAGGATGTTAGACGTCTGGCCTAGTTATTCCGATAACACGGCTCCATCCATTTCTTTTCTTCGCCGTCATCATCATCATCGCCATCATCATTCACCGTCGTTTGTCCATTCATTGCGTTCGTTATCGTATCATTCCGGTTTTACGTTTGTTTGTCTCGAATTAATTAGTCAATTGAAGGCAAACAATGGAGCGATTAAAGTTGATTATTATTTATTATAGATCGATTTCTAAGTGGCGTTTTTCAATAACTCGATACTATTAGGTTGGTGCATAATTTCCAGCCGGTTATTCGTACATTTTTGATAGCTTCTTTGAGGAAATTTACTTGTTTGAAGTCGATATGTTGTTGAGGTAAATGAAAAAGTTCCGGGTCGTTGCTGAAGAAAATTCCAAGCAGACGATGGGAAAAAATTATCACGTGGAAGGTGATAATTGGATAGCACAAAGTCCGAAAAAACCGCCGGTGCTGGAAGGACTTCCCCGCCAATCTCTTGATTCTCTTAAATTCAAGTCTACGAAGTTTGATGCTTATTCGAATTCAGCTGCTTTTGTCTCATCTCCATAATGACTGAGGCCGAATGAGGTCAAACAAGGTCTTCATCCAAGGAAAGCGATGTTGTGCTTGTGGTGACATCAGCTTGGTGTGATTCAATGCGAAATGCTTCAGAGGATTGAAGCAGTGACTGCCGAACTTTATTGTCTAAAACCTCGTTGAGTTGAATCCAAGAGGTTCCAGTCAACGGTTGGGAGGTTCTTCCGCAACATCCGGAGGATCCTTCGGACCTTGTGCCATCCGATTATATCACCTACAGCGATCATTTGTTTCAAATCAGCTGCTTGGAATTTCTTTCAACAACGACCCAGAACTTTTTAATTTGCCTCGACATCACATTGACTTCAAACTAGTAAGTTTCCGCAAAGACGTAATCAACAAAGGGCCGAAATAATTTGTTTGTTGCATCATTTAATTTTTTTAAATTTAAATTTTTTTGCTGCGGATGTGGATTGAATGAAAGAATGGAAGTTTTCGAAACTAATTTCTACGCGGAAACAACGTGACCGAAGCGATTTGTCCTGTGGCGATTTTTGCACACAAAAAAAAAACAGTTCTTCGGCGAAAGAAGATTTTAAAAGCTTCAACGTACTGTTACGTCACCTACAATATTGCTATTCGATCTTCACGTAGCGAAGATTTATTAGTGTCATCTGCTGTTGCGCCAATAACCAACTCTTATACGAATCGACTCGATTCTTGTTCTCGATCATCGAAACTTTCACTTTAGTCCAAAACGTCCGATTGTGCCGTTTATTTCTAATTAATTTGTTAGAAATCGCCGATCGTTTCTTAACGGCAACGAAAAAATCTCGTCGCAAACAGCTTCGTTAAGGTAGAAAATGTGCAACTAACTAACTGGCGTAATGTACGAATAATTTACCTGTTGTTTGTTGCTGTTTTGCGAAATAGTTATAAAATATGCAAATTTCGCATGAAATCGTTTGTTATCCAACAGATTAGCCGGCATCTTTCGAGATTTTCTTTCATTGTCTTCGTATTTATCCCTTTAAATCACTTTTGCAAATAAAATTACGGTATTTGGAGATTGGAATAAATTATTTGTACTTAATTATAATAAAGCAATAATTTGCATTTCCGGTTCCTGCAACAATTACAGATCGATTGGTAATTGTTACGAGGTCGTTTTACAAGAGGATGTCGAGTTGGCAATTCCGCATAATAAATTTATGACCCCATATAAAACGCTCTCTTCTTAAAATTGCCATTAGACACACATTCAGTTAACATTTCTCTTTGCAGGAAAAGACACCAAAGACTTCCTGCAATTGCTTCCTCGGCAAAAATAATAATCGCAAATATTACGGCAACTTTAATTGACCTTCGTATGCATCGTATTAACAATAGTGACGAATGCAATAAATATTTCGTTAATTAGCATCTCTCTCGGTTTCTTCTCCACTTTCGGCCTTTTGTACTTGTTTCTGTTGGTTTTCAAGTGACTTTATATAAATTTTATTATATTCTACCATTCCCGACTATAAATTTCTGGCATAATAATGATGATACCGTAAAGAAACGAATCGACAAAGAGCATTGGATTAGCAAACGGCCGAAAGAAGGATAGAGCGAATGAACGACTTGCCAACGGTGTAATGACCTTTTTGGGTGCATTCTTTGTTTATACATACAGGCAATACACTCGGTATGTATAAGTGTTGTATGCGTATATAAACGTGTAACATATACAATGGAGGCACAAGAAATTAAATTGAAAAAAAAAAAAATGTTGACCAGACTTTCTCTGCTGTGTATGTGTGTGTGTTTTTTCTCATCTTGCATCGAGAGTTTTAAGCCTATAATTATTTATTATGGGGGGCACTTTTTCCTCTTTCTTGTGACTCTAGTTATCATTGTTACTTAAGCATTTTTAATAACTTTAAGTCCATCAAGTATCGTATCAAAGTTTCAAGTTCCATCATCAGCAACGATTCAGAAATGAAGACCTTTAAGTACTTTAAAGTTTGAGGCTCAATGGTTCCATTCAATTTCGAACAACACACAAAGTTTCTTTCTTCTTTCCCCAACAAGAAACAGTCAACAAATCGTCGTTACGTTCGATTAAGTAGAAAAACTTTCGTTTTTCATTAAACTAGTTTAGTGATTGAGTTTTTTTCCCAATCGCCGAAGATATTATTCAACGATGGATTCGTTAAGCAGAATTGGACAACTTTCTAATTACTACGTCGACGAAACGACTTTTTAATAGTTATAACACTTTTCGGATTTAAAGAATCGCTCTTCGCAAAGAAACCAATAAGAAAAAACAAATTAAACGATCGCTAATTAATTACGTAATAAATTAACAGGTTCGCACGCGAAACAATTACGATTTTGTTATTATTAGAATGAAAAAGAAAACGAATGACTCCAATTTTAATTGATACGAATTTGCGAAAGTTTAGGTGTTGATAACTCAAATTCAATTTTAAAATTAAACACACTTATTGGGCAATTTTTATTGATTTATGTTTACGTATTGTCGCCCACATTTTATTTAATCAAATTTTCGAGGATTTTTTGAAAGGCAATTGGTTCTGGTTTTGTTTTTGGCATTGGCTTTACAAAAGCCCAGCCCAGAGGAAATTTGTTAGTGAGGCTTCAAATGGTGGACCCATTAATTGAAATATGAATACAAAAGACTGCACGAACCTTGCGAACACTTTTCGCAAAACTTTCGCCAAAGTTTATACCAACATCAATGACAGCGGACGAGAAATGTCAAACAACAAGGGTTGCCAAATTAAAAAGCGAGCAAATGGCGGGTGATTTAAATCTTACACAAATCTTCAATCAAAATTCCAAGTTCTAACTTTTTCTCTGAAGTTAAGATTATAATTAGTCACAGTTCCACTTAAAGAATCCTGATCATCATCATCATCAAGAATGTACGCATTATTTATAATAATTCATCGTTAGTAAGAAACAAACGTTACAAAAATCGTTTCTTTCTTTTGATTCCTCGGCCACGTGTTGGTGTCAACGACGAGGGAGACTAACGTTAAAAATATGCGGTCGGATCATCATCGTCAAAGAGTAATAACACGTGTTCGAGTCAAATGAAACGGCGTTGTTCTGCCGATTAAAAGAGCAAAGACTTTTTCACGTGCTTCAAATTAAGGAAAGAACAAAAAATGGGTCAATAATCTATTTTCTTTTTCTTCTAAGCCGTTTACCACGAGCACTTATGGCTCGGTTTATGAATCTGAGGAGGCGCTCTCATTATACTGGTAATAACTACTCAGTTTCTTTTTTATCTGAACGCTCGTAAAACGTCGTCATTACCGCACTTAATTAATTCAATTACAACAGAATTCTGGTCACCGTTTCGTCTCACATACAATTTTTCCTGCTCGGCGTGACCTCAAATTAACATCACTAATTACGTTCTTGCTTCTTACCGAGAAAACTATACAAGAACTATGAAGTACAGTTAATGACACATCTTCAACTCGGGTAATTAATCCTAATGTTTCTGTTTTCCATCTCTTTCGTAATGCAAATTACCTTTTTTTAGCTTTCACATCTTCAAATCAACACGCTATTATTATTATTTATGGCATTCGTAATATAACCAACCGACAAATATGAAATATGTAATATGCGAAAGTTGGTGGGAAAAGTGTTAACAAATCTTAATGAAGAATTTTTGCAATCTGGAATCTTCAAAGGATCCCTTTTCAAATTAACTTAAAAAAAAAGACTTTTACGTAGAAAAAATATACAAAGATTTAATAAGATGGTAAATTTAACGTTAAATAGTTTCGTTGATAAGAATAAAAAAAATCCCCACGATAATAGCCTCATTTGGTGGCAACGCCACGTCAAAAATGATTTTTTTCTCGCTTCTTTCCACTGCTGCTCGCCAGCAATCCATTTGAAATTATTAATCTCTTTACTGTTCCCTCTTTGTTGTTCACTTACATTTATTGGATTGCCTAGTGGTTGCTGCCGTTGTTGTCGTCTCGAAATGTAATTAACAAAGTTACTTTGAACGGCGTAATTATTTCTTTCTTTGTGTTTTTTTTTTCTTTTCCAACTCCTTAAGTAGAAGATTCAAGGGCACTTACTTACTGATCTGTTTCCATTTCAACCTGAATTGTAACCAACTTTTGTGCCATCATAAAAAGCTTATTATTACTTATGACACTTAATCCTCTTTCATCTTCTTCTTCTATAAAAGAGAAACATTAATTTTAATTCGCATTTTATTTCCTTTCTTTTTGCCTTGCGAAAAACGTTGAAAACTGCGTGAATAGAAAAGGAAAACGTTGATATTAACATGTTTATAACTTTGCAATAATCAAATTGTCTTTAGATCAGACACACAATTGCTTTTATCTGCGCTCGGTTTCGTTCTTTTTTTCCCTCAATTCATTTTTGTTGCTCCACTTGTTTTTAAATAGGTTTTACCACTCTTCGTACTCTTCGAAGTAGTAAAGGTATAATTAGAAGTATTTTATATGCTAATTAACGAGGTACTCTTTTTTCTTCAGCTCTTACCCTTTATATTGTTATTCTCGTGTTGGACATTTCGATTACTTTAAGAATTGTGCATGGACATGAAAGAGAGAAACAAAAAATAAAGGCCGAGAGTGAGATGAGTTCCTTCTTCGTTCGCTCTCGTCAGCATTTGAACTTAACAGCATCGTCGATTTTCATTTTTTCGACTCGCTTTTTCTCCCTTTCTGGCAATTATAAATGCAATAAACGATGATAATAATATATTAATATATGCTTTTGATTTAAATGAACATTTATAGGTATCGCATTATACGCGGTTTTTTCTAAAAGGAATTCGCTCGTTTCAGTATTTGCGAATGTTTCTGCTTGACATTTATTTGATTTCTTTTTGCCTTTAGACTGCAAATAAACGAGCATCGAGAAAAATCATAATAACGTACGCTTTTATTATTATTATTATTTGCTGTAATAATAAATAAATAAATTCAATTTTTTGCAATATTTCTCTCTCTCGCCCGTTTAGATTATAATTTCAAATTCAATTTCCTACACTCGATAATACGTGCGTATATCCCAACTTAACATACTCCGATATCGATTTATCATATTTTATTATCAATGAATAATGCAAATAAATATCGGAATAACATTTCGCGATGATCGCAATTTTATGTTTGCAAGTTTAACTGGATGAAATTATCGTTACGAGCCATATAATAGGAGATAAAAAATCGATAAAAAAGTGACAAATTTAAAAATTGCAAACGAAATGCTAAACGTAACGAACCATTATCAAAGAGACAACCGCATCTTAATTAAATCGAAAATGCTAAATGGTTAATTCCATCCACTTTTGGTTTGTTCGTGTTTAATGATACGTAATTCCAAGCAACAACAACAACAACAACAAAATCTGCTTCTTATTGGGGCGTTTATGTAACATTCCAACAGTTTGTTATGTATGCTGTTGCAATTATCTAACCCGAGAGAAGTGAGTAGTCGGTCAACGCCTACGGGTCATTCGTAAACTAGGCGAATTGCGTATCTCATATCGGATAGTATGATACACCTATCGAAGAATGTTGGCTAGCGGCCGAGCAACCAGAAGAAGTACTTGCAAGAAATGCAGAGATAATGCAACGAAATGGAAGCCGTATATTAAGGGTTTTTGGATTAAAAGTTCGGGCCACTTTTCCCCAGTGATTTCGTGAAACAATCTTTCCACTTTCCTTTTTTATCCCAAGAAATTAACGTCATTCAAAAACCGCAGGGACAATTTTTTTTTTATTTAACTTTCTTCCCCTTTGACCTTTTGTCAATCGTAATATTAGGTCCGCCATTTTTTAAAAATATTTTTTTAAGCAATTGCCAACACAAAAATTTACCTTGAACGCCATCAACTTATTAATTAAGGTCCTAATCACCATCCATTTTAATTACTGCCTCCCGTTTGCTTGGCACTGTCGATAGCACGTGTACAAAAAAGAGGTAACTATTAGCTAGATCTGAATGTTCGTAGCGTATTTCTTTGGGCATAATTATCTCCCGTTTCTTTGCGAAAGAATATTAACTTTTATACACCGTTGGATAGGTCTCTTCTTCTTCTATTGATCGCATTTTTTGTCCAATTGATTCTGTCGAACCATACTTCAGCTTTATGCAATATATTATCAGGTGTCAAGTGGAAGTCAAGTCACAGTGTGACAAATAAGTGATTATAAATCGGACGCGAAACAAAATTCCTTAGTAGGGATCATTTAATTGGGTCAAGTGGCTCTTCCCAGCTCTGGATACGTTTCTTGTTGCAATTAATAGCTGATTCGAAATCCCTTTTTAGGCTCAATTAATGTGCTAGAGTCTAATTTCTGCGTTGGAGGTGTTTGGATCGTTGAAATGTGATCAGCAAAAGGTAACTTAAATTAATTTTTTAATTTAGGCAATGTAGAACTATTACACGGAGCTAAATTAGTAGAATGTGGTAAAGGGTCCAACACAAAGACTTGATTTCGGGCGAAAAACTAAGGAAAGATGACGGAGTTGTGACTATACAAAAAGGAGGAGACAATGATGATCAATGAAGAACGCTACGAACTTTTCGATCAACCTAGTAATTACATTTTAACTATTTTATTCACAGGGACAAACTTTTTGTTTTTAGTTTCTTCCTCTTTGTCCTTCCATTCGTCCAACGATTCCAGCTACGTACATATAAACGTATATATTTACGAATCGTAATACTCTAATAAAATATTAAGTCGGTGCATAATTATCTGCCGTTTTTGAAAAATACTTTTTAAGCAATTCGCAACACAAAAATATATCGTGAATACCATCAACTTATTAATTAAGATCTCAATCACCATCCATTTCAATTACAGCCTCCCATTTGCTTGCTAAGTGATCCATTCCACGTGTACAAAAGAGCTAAATATTAGGTAAATTTGAAAGTTCGTAGCGTTTTTCTTTGGGCACAATTATCTCCCGTTTCTTTCAAAAAAAAAATCAAAACTTTTATACACCATTAGATAGGCCTCTTCTTCCTCTATCGACGCCCTTGCTTGTTCAATTGATTTTGTCGAACCATACTTCAGCGCTATGCAATATATCATCAGGTGTCAAGTGGAGGTCAAGTCACAGTGTGACAAATAAGTGCTTATAAAACAGAATCGAAACAAAATTCCTTAGCAGCGACAATTTCATTGGGTCAAGTGACTCTTCTCAAGTCTTGGTACTTTTCTTGTTGCAATTAAAAAGTGATTCCAAAGCCTTTTTGGGCTCAGTATCTGTGCTAGAGTCTAATTCTTGCGTTGGAGCTGTTTCGATCGTTGAAATGGGATCAAAAAGAGGTAATTTTAATTTAGTTCTTAATTTAGGCAATGTAGAGCTATTACATAGACCCAAATTAGGAGAATGTGGTAAATATTCCAACAAAAAGACTTCATTTCGGGCGAAAAACTAACGAAAGATGACGGAGTTGTGACTACGCACAAAGGAGGAGAAAAATGATCAATGAAGAACGCTACAAACTTTCCGATCAACCTAATAATTACATTCTAACTGTTTTGTTCGTAGGGACAAACTTTTTGTTTTTAATTTCTTCCTCTCTGACCTTTCATTCGTCCAATTTATATTTTTATGAACTGTAACACTGCAATAAAATAATTAACTGCTGCTGCCATCACATTTATCGTGTGGAGGAATTTAAAATGGACTAATTTTTCTTCCCAGTCCATTATCACAGTGCACGGTCCATCGGGACAGCCTGTATACGATGTGTACGTACGCATTTAAGGCATCTACATTTATTAGAAGAGATAATAATGCAAGGAGCATTTCCGTTAGAAGGAATAGGATCGTTAGAATGGAATCTTCCGTGCATTAATTCGCCTCATAACAAACAACTGGTTCACCATACATACGAATGGCATTCAGTTTATCCATCAACCCATATGTTTTCATAATGCGAAAGTAACGTAAGTGCGCATATTTCTCTTGCCTGTTATCTAATAACAAACTTTTCCTTATTGTCGCATCTCATTCAAGACTTCCAGAATGGTGAACGTCCATCGCCTTTAAGCAACAATTTAATTAACTGCGAGCCTCATCGGAAAGACCAGCGAGAGAGGTTATCGTTGAATTGTAAGAATTCAACGATACTCATTCAAAAAAAGAAAGACAACAACAACGGGCAGAGCTGTGTAAAGTCGACGATGAAACCGCCACGCGATGGAGCAAGAAGAAAAATTCCGACACGTGTTAACCTTTTACGTACTTTACATGTACAATACGTACACACACGTATATAAAGTGCTTGGATTTATATTCAGCAAACTGCGCGAAGAAACAACAGGGAAAAGAAAACGAGATGGTGGAGGAATCTTTTTCATTCGATGGCTTTTATTATTCGCTTGGATAGAGGGAAGAATCGCCGCATGTAATACGATCTCTTTCGCCGTATCCTCGTCTTTCAGGCTTTTTAATTATCTCCTCGCGGTTAAAATATTAGGTTACCTAATAAACACGAATTGGGATTGTTGGATTGTCTCGTTGAACAAATAAATTTATTCCTCTTAAGGCGCAGATTTATTATGTGGTTTTTATGAAACGGCGACGAAGATTCACAAGAAAAAGTGCCACAGGGCGGACGAGAGAGAGAGGGAGAGAGAGAGTAAAGGAAGAGGGAAAATGTTTTTAAGAGCAAATTCTTAATTTATGGCGAGTCAAAAAGGGCCGAGCTTAAATTTCCTGACGCAATCCAAAAGTCAATGTAGATCTCGTTAGGTCGGTAAAGTATAAAAATAAAAGAAATTCGTTATCTACAGGTTAGTTATAAACGTTATCATAAAAATAAATCGCCCTGTAACTCTGCCCAAATCTTTATTGAGGAATTACCAGCAATAAGACGATGACAAACGGATAAATGGAGGTTAGTATTTCGATTCATAAATAATATTTAGTGATATATGTTAAATAAATTCATGTAAATTTATTAATTTATCATTTTGATTGGTTTTCTTCTTCAGTAGTGCCGTTTATAAATATTTCATTATTATTTTCACATCATTCTTTGTTCATAGATTCTGATTCAGTGCGTCATAATTTCATTCGGCTGTTCTGGTTAGACGATTTAAAACGGAAATAACAACGATGACGATCCTGTTTTATTAATTTCGCTTTAATTCGTTTGCTAGAAAAAAATATAAACCGCATCGAAATTAATTTCAATTAGTACCAAGAAAATTGTGGGTAATTGATTTTTGATTGCAAATGTTCGCATGCAATCTTCATCGTCATCAAATGATAATCTATTTCCCTATAATCGAAATACCATGCGATTGCATTTTATCGCAATCAGACGTTATCGAATTATTACCAACGAATTTAATAATAAAGAGGATTTTAATATCGACGGTTCGCCTTAAAAAGTTTTCGAAGTTTAAAAAATTCACCCGATCCTCTTTAAAAAGTTTTCAAGATTTCAAAAATTCACCACAGTTTCTTTAAAGAGTGTTAAGATTTCAACAATTCAACAAGCTTTCCTTAAAAAGCTTTCAAGATTTCAAAAATCCACCAGACTTTCATTACAAAATTTTCAAGGTTTCAGAAATGCAAAATGCTTCCTTAAAAAGCTTTCCAGATTTCAAAAATTCACCACAGTTTCTTTAAAGAGTGTTAAAATTTCAAAAATTCAACAAGCTTTCCTTAAAAAGCCTTCAAGATTTCAAAAATACACCAGACTTTCTTTACAAAATTTTCAAGGTTTCAGGAATTCAAAAGGCTTTCCTTAAAAAGCTTTCCAGATTTCAAAAATTAACCAATTTTCCATAAAGAGTTTTCAAGAATTCAAAAATTCACGGGACTTTCTTTAAATAGTTTTCAAAAATTCACCAGACTTTGCTTAAATAGTTTTCGAGATTCCAAAATTCACCAGTTTGTTTAAAGTTTTCAAGATTTCAAAAATTCACCAAACTTTCCTTAAAAAGATTTCAAGGTTTTAAAGATTCCAAAGGTTTTCCTCAAAAAGCTTTCGAGATTTCCAAAATTAACAAATTTCCTTAAAAAGTTTTCAAGATTTCAAAAATTCGCCAGACTTTCCTTAAAAAGATTTCAAGGTTTAAAAAATTCAAAAGGTTTTCCTCAAAAAGCTTTCGAGATTTCCAAAATTAACCAATTTTCCTTAAAAAGTTTTCAAGATTTCAAAAATTCGCCAGACTTTCCTTAAAATGTTTGCAAGATTTCAAAAAGTCACCACACATTCCTTAAATAGTTTTCGAGATTTGAAAGATTCACCAGTTTCTTTAAAGTTTTCAAGATTGCAAAAATTCACCAAATTTCCTTAAAAAGATTTCAAGGTTTAAACAATTCAAAAGGTTTTCCTTAAAAAGCTTTCGAGATTTCCAAAATTAACCAATTTTCCTTAAAAAGTTTTCAAGATTTCAAAAATTCAGCAGTTTCCTTAAAAAGATTTCAAGGTTTAAAAAATTCAAAAGGTTTTCCTTAAAAAGCTTTCGAGATTTCCAAAACTAACCGATTTTCCTTAAAAAGTTTTCAAGATTTCAAAAATTCACCAGACTTTCCTTAAAATGTTTGCAAGAATTCAAAAAGTCACCAGACATTGCATAATAAGTTTTCAAGATTTCTAAAATTTACCAGACTTTCCTTGAGTAGTTTGCGAGACTTAAAATAATTCTCATCGACAGTTATCCATAAGAAACCGATTTCAAGATTATATTGCTCAGCTCTAAATCAATCTTTCCCTATTCAGGTCACAATCATTCCGTTTCTTTCGAATCGATATTTTTTGCAATGCAAATTAATTCATGGATTAATCGACGAGTGCCTTACATTTTGGCGTGCGATTTCATATTTACAAACGCGTTTTTCTTTTGTTTCTCGTTCCTTTACGAAGCCGTGTTAGAAACCGTATTAAATTCAATAGCGAACATTAAGGAAATACGTTCAATTTCGTGAAACTAGTTTAACACTATTCACTGCTGTTTATTTTAATTTTCCTTGTTTCGTGGCGAAATTTGCAATTTTGTTAGCATTACGTTCGGAATATTTCCTGTTGGAAAGCGACAGCCATCTAAACCGAAAACACATACTTTAACTCTTTATATGATTATATAAATAATAATGATTAATTAATATGTTAATTGGTTAAATAATAAACAACAGCTGCTGGTATTATTGTATACGGAGTTTTCCGCAATAATTAACGATTGTTGTTTAATTCAAATGCATGCCTAGAAGAATGGCAATAAAAAGAAAATCGAAAGTCATTCGATTCGGCTCGTTCTTAGGAAAACCGCTTGAATTCGTCATTTACATTACAGGTGCAAATAAATAATAGGACAATCAAAGTAGGGAACGTAATCGAGTAAAAAAGGATTTAATCGCACGTTTAATTTTTCGCTATCCTTCTTGCACCATCATCCGTGAGAGGAGGAGGAAAAGTTGCGAGGAAAGAAAGGCTCGCCATAAAATTATTAATAAACATTGTTGTTGCTGTTGAATGTTAACGCGTAACGGCCTTGTATGGTCACGTACGTTACCTAAGATGTAATATTTACGAATTCCTCTTTAATTGCATTTACCGTTACACATTTTCGATATCTCAGCGAGTGCCTCGCCTCTTCATCGTCTTCAGCAAGCGAAGAATAATCTTACATTGAAGGCAAACCTTTGCGAAACGGTTAACTGCTGCGGACAAATTTTGATTAGTTCCGTTTTTCCCTTCGCGGTTCTTCTCCTCGCCGAACGAACGCGAGATTGAGTTAAAAAAAAAAAAAAAAAAAGAAAGAAGCAAACTCGCTCGCATTTCTTACAAGATCATAATCGATTTGACCTTAAATCGTATTGCGAAGGAAAAAAATTCGTTTTTAACGATCATGACTAAGTTGGTGCATGTCGAAATCCAAGTTGGAATCGTTGTCGGGTGTCGTAAAATAAGTGCGTACTTTGGTCGTTTAAAGAGTAAAAAAAAACCCCGGAGCAACCTTCACGGCTTTCATTAATATTCCACATTTAGGTGCAATTTGTCTTTCACGTTCACAACGAGAAAAAGGACATTCCATCCTTCTTAATCATAACAACAACGACGACGATAATAATAATCGTCGGCAAGCGCAACAACCAGCAGCACACTTCCACCATTCATCGTGTCACGTGCGTTCGGCGAGAGAAATGGATGAATCGATCGCCCATCATCGCAGATGGATGATCCTTTTCCCTCGGTTTCGTAACAATGGCTCGTCGCCATTTCTGTTCTCTAAAAGAGTCATCTTCTATTGTTCATCATCCACCGGTTGCCCATCGCATTATTTCCCAATCCCCCATTAAACTTCTCACAATCTATAGCTAAATAATGATAGTCAATCTAGCGCCTATTGAAATCTTCAGGTTACCTGTTGATAATTTTATTATTACTCTACCTGTTGATTATTTACGTTTACCCAGGTTTAATTCCATTGTGTTTGAAACGTATATAGCATCGTGAAAAGCAACAACCTACCGGAGGAACGAACGTGAGAATTTCAGCGAGGAAAAGTTAAAAGTTTGGTCTTCGTGGAAAGTAAAACAGTTTAAGAGCGTCTGCTTGATAAAGAGACGGATTTGTAAAGTCGCATCGAGTTTTCAAGTAAAAGAATGTGTGGACTTCAGTTAAAACATTTTCTCAGAAAATTAGCAATAGCCAATAACTTTCCTGCTAGTTGACTTTCGCAATTGCAATATCTTTCTTGTGGATTCGTATCGAACACGTAACGATCGGAAAAAATCGCATTTTTCGCGCTTTAAAAAGTTTCCAATTTCTTTGCAACTTGATCGCATTCTACAATAATTTGTTTGTTAAATTTTGTACGGAGCGAAAGGAAGAAAGGAGTGAATATTTGTTGGAAGAAAAAAAAAAGGAAATACCGTACGTAAGAAGTGTAACGGTTTCGTTTATGGACCGATAATGGTAGTTGGAGGAATAATAGTAAATTTAACATACCAAAGAGATACGAAATCACCAAGTTCCAGATTTATTATTATGGGTGCGACACTAATAATATACGGTTCATACGTACGTACTCTTACATACATACGCAAATGCATGTAAAAGAGAGAGTTTTATTTCCCCTTTAAAGACCATTAAAGATTCAATGAATGCCTTATTATTACTATTAATTCTCTTTTGCATCGAGTCACTTTAATTCTATTTACTACTTACTTTTCTTCTTGTTTTTTTTTAATTTAATTGTAATTGTTAATCTCACGTGTCCCACATGTACACATGCGAGCGAGCTAAAATTCGTTCTCATTTCTTCCTTTTTAGTTTTCGCCAGTCTTAACAATAGGTGAAACTTATATTAAATATATGTGCATGTCAATTATTCGAATTATTTACGGATTAATTATTGGGAAAGAAACAATGAAAGTCCGTTTACGTCGACGCGCGGTTAAGCGTATAAAATCAATTGGAGATCGCCCGTCGGCGATCTGAAAGGATGGATTTATGATAATTGGTAGATTAGCTTCGTGGTCTATTTCGCGACGGACGCACATTTACGTTTTTATCTCTCCTCCTCGTTCGCGGTCCCACATCGCCGGAATTAATTAGAAGTTTGGCGAAAGGAGTTTAATTGGTTCTGCTCTATACATGAGCCCATCAACGGCATACACTTTTTCAACGTCGGTGCATTAATGGTAGTTAGTTTAGAAGCGTAATGCGTTTTATAACTGTAATATACAGGGTGGCAAACTTAATAGGATCACTTTCTTATTTGCGGAGAGAAGCTTGGATTTTTTTTAAGTAGCAGTTGAAATAAATCGATCATACACCATTTACAATAATCTTGCGCATCTGTTAACATAACCCCACAGACACATTAGTCGATTTGCGTCTGCATCACAAAGTTATTCTCGATTGACAATGTCAGTTTACGAGCCGAATTCTCGTGATTTGCAGGAAGTTTTAATTCTCTTTTTTAATATGAAGAATTGATGAGGCTCATCGAATACTCTCAAGCAGTGATGCTGAGGCCGTTATTGGTGACAGAACGTGTCGCGAGTGGCTTCAACGCTTCAAGAACGGTGATTTTCACGTCGAAGGCCGGCGTAACGGTGGAAGAGAGAAGATTTTCGAAGATGCAGAAGCGGAGGCATTCCTTGAAGAAGACACGTGTCAAAGTCAAGAAGAACTGGGACGATCATTGGTAGTGACTCAACAAGCAGTATCCAATCGCCTCCGAGACTTGGGAGCGATTCAGAAGCAAGGAAATTGGGTGTCGGACAAGTTGAAATCGCGAGATCTTGAAGTTCTGTTTGCGTGTGAACAGTTGCTTAAAAGACAAAACCGGAAGGGATTTCTGCATCGCAATGTGTCTGGGGACGAAGTATGGGTTCACTACATTAACCCCAAGCGCACAAAATCATGGGGATATCCCGGCCATGCTTCCATGTCGATGCCCAAACCGAATACTCACGGTTCCAAAGTCATGCTTTGTATTTGGTAGAACCAGCTCGGTGTAGTGGATTATGAGCTCTTAAGAGCTCAAGAAGTCACAGGAGATCGTTATCGAACGCAATTAATGCGTTTGAAAGACTAACAGCCGCAATGCAACGAGAGACACGATAAAATGATTTTGCAGCATGACAATGCTCGACCTCATGTTTCGAAAGTGGTCCAAACATACTTTGAAACATTGAAAGGGAAGTCCTACCCCCACCTGGATTCTACAGACGTTGCTCCCTCTGACTATCACTTGTTCCAAACAATGACACATGGCCTGACTAAAAAGAGCTTCGATTCTCGTGAAGATGCGGACAAATGAGTCGACTCTTGGATAACCTCAAATAACGTATCGCTTTTCCGAGGTGGAATTCAAATATTATCAGAAAGATGGGAAAAAAGTAGTGGCTAGCGATGGCCAATACTGTGAATGACGTGCCTTTTATTATTATTATTTTTTTAAATAAAGCATTAATTTTGACTACAAATAACGAAAACTCTGAAATTCTCTCCTTTTAACCTACTTTCTATTTCTTGGAATAAAAACGTTAGCGTATTAAGTTTGCTACCCTGTATAATGTACAAGTTGTTGGATGGTATTACATCTGGGACGTTAATATATCATAGATTTTGTTCTAAATTATTGCGTACTTATTAACTTTTTCTCTTCGTATCTCATCATCATCATCATCTTTTATTATCGCTGTTGTAATAATAATTAATAACTTCCTAGTGTATTAATCTATGTCAACGCGTTTGAAGAAGTTTTATTAGTTGCACGAAGCAGTTTTATGCATTTTATTTTTCCTTTTTTCACTAGGGTAATAAATTGATTATTACAGTACGCATAATCCGTGGTGGAAAATCGAATGAGGCAAAATAAATCGTTTTCCGATTTTTTTTTTCATTTTCGTAGGTTGATTTATGAACAAAATCGAACAATAAAAATTAATTGCACCGCGGAATTTAATGGTACGATTATTAATTACGCTATTGCGATTAATTAATTTAGTTTTCGATTGGCGAATCGTTTTTGCTTTACGAGCGAAGTGCGATCGAATGAACGAAACCGAAAGTTTTGTTATTATTATCCAAACAATAAAAACATATAAACATAAAAACAAATAAATAAATAAAAGCCGCAGGAATTATTTGATACGAGATTAAGAGTGAATTACACGCCCCTCTGCTTTTATTTCGCTTGCTTCGCCGTACACAAAAATGTTACAGAAATGGTAAAGATACTTAAATAAATACCGCGATGTGGCCGAGGAATAAAGGAGTTAAAAAAGGAGATTTATGTGTTAAAAGTATGAGAGCGAAATGAAAGAAGCACGAATCGTTGTTGAGCACGTAGAATTTCCTCTACAGGGCGTCCGATCGCTGCAGCACAACGTGCTGGGATTATTGGATAAACTTTCGATTGCACGGCCCCGGTATAAGACGTGGAGAATCAACTTAGAGACCGGTACGTCCACATAATTTCGCTAGAGTCGCATTGTTTCCAGTGGCTCGAAAAACCCGAACAAGGGATGTTGTTGTCTTCTTTAAAGGAACGACGGAGAAAGGGACGGAGCAATAAAATAAATGTTACTTAAGCTCGGTTCTTGTAATGTTTAGAAGACAATTCAGAGAAAGTCGAGTTGTTCAATTCGAAACGATTCATTTGCAGAAACGGTTGCCAAAATCGTTTGTGCACTATGTTGTTTTTGAAGAAAAAACATTTTTCATTTGGCGTTCACTTAATTAATCCTCGGAATTAAGCGTCGAGCACGCACGTTGTTTATGTTATTGTTAATAATAGACTCAGAATGAATATTTTGTGTACGTATTATATAAAATATCGACATATTTTCTTTCGTTTGACCATGGAACTGGACACGATACCTTTCTTGCGAACGTTACAATACAAATAATATTGATTAGTATTTATTGTTTCAACATAATTTCATGTGTGTGATTTATTAAGTAAATGAAACCAAACCCTAGTTCTCGTTTTCTTTTGCAACGATTCCTTTTGCCTAAACGAGAACCAAACGATAAATTCTCATTTGCAATTTACACTATTGCTGGCCATTCTTATTGCTAATATCACTATTATTTATACAGGGTGTCCCAATAGTCCATATGTTGTTTTATTATAGCATAAAATGATTCTATTTCGATCATATTAAGGTTAAGGGTCAATTCTTGATGGTTTTCGAGTTATTCGCCATTAATTAATATTTTATGTGTGATTTTTCAGTGTTTTCTAATAAATTACGCTACAAGACACTAGAAGCAACGAGACAATTGAAGACAACAATGAAATAATTAGTAATTTGTCTTAAATTGGATAATTCATAATTTCATGAAAACATTTACTTTCAGCTGGATAACGTTTTGGAGTTATTGATGAATGTATCAATGAATAATCTGAAGAATAACTTCAAGAAATGAAATTACAACCTTAGTTTAATTGATTTTCCATTGCTTCCGCTTTTGTTTTGTTTATTATGTCATTAAGCGAATATAAATGACACGCGAAATATCAATTAAATGGGAATAAGCCGAAAACCGTCAAGAATATAAATATGCGATGCTGAAAAGTGTATGGTTCCGTTAAAAAAATAAGTTCTGCACATTTGAAAATGTCAAAGTTTAACAGGCCATAAATCGAAGTTAGTGCCAGTTGTAATTAAATGTAAGCGATGGAAAAGCTTCGTCATTTCATGCTTACAAGAACTAAAGAAAGTTCAACTCTCTATCTCACATAGTTCCGGAGATTTGAGCGATTTTCCACGACCTTCCAAATGATATTTCTCGGGAAAACACTGCTGAAATAACTCCGAAATTGTACAGTTTAAGCAAATGATAGCTTCAACAAACTCCCCTTAAAATTCGATGAAGCATTCAAAAATACGATAAAAATAAATCATTTCATTTAAAATAACGGAGCAAGTATCAGTTCTGGGTATATCCGGAAGTGCACCATCTTGGAAAATATTCTCAGTTTTTTTTTCTTTAAATTCAACCGTTTGGGCATGATCTTCCAGCGCACAGTATTGAAACACCCTGTATATAAAATTTACCTAATCCAATTGCTTAAATTTTTAAATTACGATTAGTTTGTTTCAGTTTTATCATCGACCGCTTAAAATCCTCGAGCTTTCTGTTAAGTTAGTTGTTGCCAATTTTTGTTTCAGATTCCTTTATAATAATATAATTGACATAGTACGGTTAAGTGCACGAAATATGAAGACAAAATTAATTAACAATAATAACGACAACTAGATAATAATGATGTTGGTTTATTTTCACTTTGTTATTAATACAAAAAGAGAGAGAAAAAATACCAAACTGATGAACGACCATGTAGGACGGACGGAAGTTCATCATCAACAATCAAACACGACACACACACACAATGTGATCACAAACTGTAACGATGATAGCATTCAAAATGTGGATATAAACACACACACACGAATGTACTTACACGTGTACATTTCTACATGGAATCTATCCTTCATTAAATAACTGCGTGTATTTGTGTCTGTGTATGAAAGGTCACAAGAAGATAGTACCAAACAATAATAATAATAATAGCTGCAGTGGGAAATAATTGTGGTAAAGGAACAATGCAAAACAACGACAATAAATATCCGACAATTAACAGTCCATAATTCCTATTGTTGCATACATAATTTCAGTATCAATTTATTGCAGATAAAAGTCGAATGCAAGTTTTTGTTCTTGTGACTTTTTTTGCCAATTCTTAACATTCACTAATAAGCTACTCTGGAATTTTTCAAATTTTACAAATTGATTAACAATGTTTCGGCCTTTATTTAGAGGCCCTCTTCAGGTTGTAATTATCTAAAACGATAACATTTAAAAAATTATTTTATATAAAACAATGTACGTTGGTTCAGAATCTTTGTTAAGTCTTTTGTTCCGTCACCCATCAGGGCAGAACAAATTTTGCTTTTGTATATAAGATCATGTTGCAGAGAATTATCGAAGATTAAAATGATCCTTCTAAAAATAAAGTAATCAATAATAAAATCTAAATAATGCTGCAAAAAATTACAAGTATGTAATACAATAAAAGGTTGTATTAAATGTTGACTAAGAAATGTTTTAAGAAGATTCTTACCCAACGTATTGTTTTTTGTATACATTTTTTTAAGTTATCGTCTTAGATGTACTAATAATTACAGCCTGAAGACGGCCCGAAGATACAGAGACATTGTTAATTAATTTGCATATTGTCCTCAACAATTGTCCAAAGAAGTGGAAGAAATTCCAGAATAAATTGATCATATTGGGCGAAAAAGCTTTTCAAGTTATTCCGTATTAAGTTTAGAAATTTTAGCCTTTGATATATTGCGAAATGATGAAGAAGTAACTATCAGCCGTCGACGAAACTTCTAACTGATGATGAAGAATATCGATTCGATTCCCATTTCAACAAATTGAATCTGATCGATTGCATACCTTCCATCTGTAGTAGGAATCAATTAAATTCGTCGATTGCAAAAATCGTTGTTCGTTGTATTTGAACGTGCGCAATTATTTAAAATCGGTTTCAAGTTATCATTACAAATATTTAGACGTGTAGGGTCTGGTATTTTATAGAGTGGTATGAAATATAAATTAATAAGTCGTACAAAGGGAAGGACACAATCTTAATTAAATCAACGTACGGAACGAATGCTTTTATGTGAATGCTCTCGCTCCCATATGTATTAATCAGCAATAATATTAATAATAATAAAATAGCAACGGCGACCATTATTCATAACCTTCCTATCCATTCCTTTTTGTTAAATTCAATTCGCAAACCAACTTTACACATCGATATTAAATTATAATTAAATTATTGTTTATAAGAACGAACAATTAATATAAATCTCGCGATTAAGGCGTGAATTCGCATTTTCATTCCATATAATGTTAAATTATTATAGTTTTGTCGTTTTGGATTTTCCCTTAATTAAAAAATCGATTTTTCTACTTGTTAACAATCCCATTCGCATCACGAAACCAAACATTCCAACATTTCTGATAGATTGCTTTTCGCATCTCGTTGTAATTATTATTTCCCGAATCAACAACTTACAAATTAAAGGTCAATTATTTTTCCTCTCTCGTAAAACAAAAACAAAACAAAAAAACGAGTGTTATATGCAATTCAAGTTATTAGAAACGTGGAATTAAATAAAACTGCGGCTGATAGAGGCGAAGCGTAGAAATATGTGGTTGAAATAAACTGTATGTGAGCTTGAAAAATGATTGCGCGTTCGCGACGCTGGTATTTGGGTTTGCATTTCCTCGTAGCGCAAAGTAAACTCACTTCGAAACTATTCGCCTTTATTTGCTCGACTTTATTTGCAAAGAAATAATTAACGACGACTCTGGTCGTAAACTATTTGAATTTTATCTTATATTATGAGCGCATACTTAAGAGATAGAAGAGCATTAGGTTCGCTTTCGAAAAAAATATATTTACATTAATTACAATTTGATCTGAATGTCGAAATGCTTTAAATCTTCCAACGAAACTTTCAGGAAACTCTCATTAACTATTAAGCACTGGAAAAGATGCAATTTCTCGCATTTTAATCCGTTTCATTTCCGCTTTTTGCTCATTCCAGAAAGATATTTTTCCGACTATTCTTTTATTCTAGCTCTCCTTCCCTTCATACAGGGCGTCCCAATATTGCGAGCCCGAAAAGGTACATTTTGAGTATATAAACTCCTCATAGAATTCGACGAGGAGTCCAACCATGCAATAAAAAATGGACCATTCTATTTAAAATAACGTAGCGAGTCTTACTTTCCGGTATATCCGGAAATGCGCCATCTTGTAGGCCTTCTCGAGGGAATCTTTTTTATCTGAAACTTACTTCTCTAAAATCAATTGTTTGGGCGTAATCCTTCCAACGCATACTATTGCAGGACACCCTGTACGATCATCATGGATTCAACGTACGTATCGTGTTTCGTTTCCTATGCTTTTGTGATGCTTTGAATTTAAATTCAACAATTTCTGGTTGTCTTCATCATTCGAATTTGAACAAAGACATAAAAACGTTTTGTATGCAGACGAATTAATTTAGTCGATGGTAAGAGCCACTTTTACGTCTCTTGTCTTTGGTTCACTTTTTTGTTCCTGCTCCGAGACTACGAAACGGTGTTAATTTTTAAATAACGTCTCGCTCGTTCATCGACAACATCTTCCTTTTGTAATTAATTGCCGTTAATTAAACGGTTTCGAATTGATTATATAAACCTATATTGCACAATGATTCATATGATTACGGTTAGACTAACTTAATATACATATTTCCCTAGTATATCCTTACGTTTTTGTAGGTTTCTATTACAGTAATTATTGACATAATTCGCTAGAGCGAAGACGCACGTTTTTCCTAATGTAATAGGATCCAAATTTTCTGATGAATTATTTATCGGTTATATCATATTAATATTTATTCATTTTTTTTTTGTTTGTTAATTATTAATATCGAAACATTATGAGTTTGTATTAGAGGAAATGAGTATGCGGTTAACCGTATGAATATGTATTTAATCGCCTTATTCTCAATCAATTAAACTAGAATCGATGGGGAGACGAACCAAATCATCGTACAATTAATTAATCAGAATCGGAAAAGTAATAATAATCAAGTCGAACGAAATCTGTATATCCGAATCCGAACGATTCCGTGTGGCACAATTTCATAATTAACCATCAATTAACGTTGATAACCAAATGACTTTTGTCGCTTGCAAATGAACACTTCATGAATATTGATGGTAGGCAGTGTGATTTAAAAGACGAAAATTCAACTCTTAACGACCCACTTTGTTTGAGTAATAACCTGAGTAGGTCCAGGTAATCACGATTTTTGCTTAATATACAGGGCGATTCAAAATAACACCGTCAACGCTTAATGGGTGATTCCTCGCGTTAAAATAAGTAAAAAAGTTCATATGGATCGTGGTCCGAAAATGCTTGGTCTTCCAGATTTAATTCTTAAAACGTAAACGAAAGCATATTTTGTTTTGTGCTTTGGGGATCGCAATTTCATGTTAAGGAGCTTTTTTGAAGTTATTGCAAACTTTGAAAAGGATCTGGAAAATGGTTTTCTGTATGGTCTACTTCTTTCCAAAAGCCAAAACATTGTTGCCCTAGAGTTTTGACAACTTCGAATAGATAATTAGGAACTCTCACGTCTTGTGAATCGAAAAGGTGCCCTTGTTGGAAGACGGCGTTTTGCACCATTATCGAGAAATTTAATGTGTTTTAGGACCGCGCATTTCCACGTTTCAACAATTATCCACCTTCAGTCACTTAATAATCTTATATCACTTATTATGATGGTCATTGATTTAGATATTTACGTACTAACGTATGTAATACGCAACTTTACAGCAACAAATAGAGTGCTGTAATACGTTTATTACAAGATTGTTTTCAAAAATTCAATTTCCGAATCTAATATGTAGTTGAAACGTCGAAAGGCATTGTCCTAAAAACATTAAATTTCTCAAGGATGGTGCAATATATGACTTTCCAACAAGAGTACCTCCTCGATTCACAAGACTTGAGGATTCCTAATTGTCCAATCAAAATTGTCCAAATTCTAAAGGCAAAAAAGTTTTGGCTTCTGGAAGGCAGGACACCACCTTCCAGAAGTTTTTCAAAGTTTGAAATAACGTCAAAAGAAGCTCCTTAACATGAAATTAAGATCCCCGAAAGCGCAAAGAATGTTTTATGAATTAAATTCCGATTTTGAAACCGTTCTTTGGCGGTCTCGATCTCGAAAACCAAACATTTTCTGACGAGAGGAATCATCCATAGAGCGTTGTCGGTGTTATATTGAATCGCCCTGTATTAAAATAATACAAACGATAATAACGTAAGGTTTCAAAATTGTTGAAAAGAAAAACGTGCATCGTGACATTAATATAGCCACTAATTAATCGAGCTAATTAGTTATTAATCACTTAACACTCATTATGGTTGTTTTTGCCGTCGTGCAAATCCGATTTGGTCGGTTATTATTATTGCAGCGCCACAATGACGCCTCTGTAATTCGAAATGATAAGAAGAAGAAAAAAAAAAGGAAAATAGTATTAAGACGAAGGATGAGGGAAAAGGTAACGAATTTAGATAGATAATAAGATTTCGCTGATGGCTCTTACAACTTGTTTACTATTTAATTAATTTGTTATGAATAATTTATTTCGTAGAGTTAATAAGTATGATGAAAAAGAGGTTTCTTCATTATGACGATCGTTAGAAAACGGGGGAAGGGAAACGCAAGGAAGAAAGACAGAGAGGTGGAAGAAGTAAGTGCAACGTCTTTTGCCATTTTTCTTTTCGCCCTTTTGCTCGTTGCTTTTCAGCACACATACGTACAAAGAAAAAAGAAATTTAATGTAAATAATCTCTCTCCACGGTTTCAGTTTTCTCTCTTTCTCCATCGTTCATCTTCTTTGCCTTCTTTTTCTCGTCTTTCCTCGTTTCTTGCTTTATAATTTATTTATTTAGTTTCTCTTCTGTTGTCTTTTTTTTTTACTTAATCTTCCTCAGCTTCTCTTCTACATCATTTTTAATTCTCGTTCTTCTTCGTGTTCCTTTTAGCAAACCACTTTTAGAAGACTTAACATCTCCTTATAAGTAATACACACCTCGATGTATTCTTTGAAAATTGTTCTTCAAACTACTACTATTTTACTACTACAATCTAATGTACTTGTTCTTCTTTCATCATCATCATCATCTTCGTCTATTTCACATGTACGTTTCCGATCGTCGAACGTAATCTGTTTTGAAACGATGCCATTCTTTTCTTTTCTTGTCGTTTTGTACGCACTAGTAATGTTAAAATGAAAGAAGGAAAATGGTTAGAACAGTTGAAGACGTTACACATACTTTATTTTCAACTTAATTGTTTTCGATAAGTTAACATTTATTATTGTACGCAAGCGGCCGCACCGTCCCATTAATTATTACCATAAAAGTTAACATCTAATATTTGCGTTATCTATAATCTATCCGTTACGCAATTGCCTACGGACCAGTCTCTAAAGGCATCGTCCATTTCCTTGACGCACTTTAAGGCCGCAAGAAATTCCTCCTCATTATTATTCTTACGCTCATCTTACAGTTCCTCTTGCTTCGTGTGTAAATGAACACAATTCAAAAGAAATTCAATGGACATAATTGTGATTTTGCTTCTTTTTTTCCGCTTCACTTTTCGTTTCGACGAATTGTCCAGCAATTTATTTAATCCTTTTGTCTAGAATCAAATGCGCTTCAGAAGAACTGCGAAGAGGCCTTTCTGCTTTTGAATAAATTGAAGTTAATCAAAGTTTCTCAGATGTCTTAAAAATGCACAAGTTGATTCTTCCAAGTGATCTTATATTTCTGTATCAGTGAAATTTCAATTATTTGCAATGACTTTTTAATTTGTAAACAAAAAATATTGGATTCGCATTAATCCAATGCATTTTGTTGGTCCAGATTGAGCCACGAAGAAAAAGTAATGCACAAAAATGTAGTGAAGTGTTTTTATTAAAAAAATATATTTGTAATTGTTAATTAATTAAGATGCAAATTGCCAATTTATGGTATTCATTTTATAAATGTTGAGGCACGAACTTGAATATTCCTCGTAGAAATCGGAGTTTGTATGATTTCCAAAAGAGTGCCAAACTCTGGATACGCAAAATTAATCGTTATTTTGGGTTTGTCTTTGTTTTCTTTTGCGAACTTTATAAAAAAAGGCTAATGTTTTGCTAAAAGATCGCGATTTTAGTAATAAATTAAACGACTTTTCTGTGTGTGCAAATGTACAACATGCGATCGGTGTGGCCGTAAGTAGATGGACGAAAAGCCCGAATATTTGTTTAAGTTTCAGCTGGCAGTTTATCGCGACACACAATCTCTCGAGCCATTCTTCTGCATCATCGACTGTTTAGAGTGGCTTACGCTGCTGTTGGACGGATGATAAATGGTAAATTTGACGAAGGCATAAAATACACTCGAATAACAGTTATTTTATATCGGCTCACGGGATTATGCGTTATCCATTTTATTCGTTTTGCTAATCAATCAATCTATTATAATATACTTTATTATTGTTAGTCTACACATCGTGCATGCACGCAGGAGAGATACTGGAGATTAAAAAGCAAGGAAAAAAAAATAGACGGCACACAACCGAAACGGGCGTGCCTCGTTCACTATTTTCTCTGCCAAACGAGCATTATTATTCCTCTACATTTTGTACTATAGCAGTTTGTTAACTTATTATTATTATCATATTACATATACGTATTATACATATAGTCCCGTATTGTTTAGGTATAACAATCATTATGTTACATGCGGTAAAAGATATATTACGTTGGCTGCATTTATAACGCAAACGTATGGTAGTGAAATTTCAGAGAGAAAAAGTTAAAAAAAAAAACGTAAGCGACCATAATAAAGCACCGTGAAAGAGAGAAATATTCGTACGAAACGAGGTTACATGTTCCGCAGATTAAATTACGCTCGCGCTTTTTTCCTTCTTTCTCTCATTGCGTTCCTATTCGCAAATGCCACAAGTTTTTGCATCGGTTCAACAACAACAAAAAGTTACTAACATATCGTTCTATTAAATGCTTAAGTGCCTTTTTTACGCGGGGGGGCACCCAAAAGAAACGAGAATTTAAGGAAACATCTTTAGAACATGAATCCCCTTGAAAATACGTTTCACTGGATAATCTGCATTTGTCCAAACGGTTTTTGCACCCATCGAAACATTGTTTGCGCTCTTCTGAACTGATGCTGGTCCAGCGGTTTTGTCTTAACCTCTTTTACGTCCTGCAAACGATTTCCCTTTGGCTTCTCCTTCATACCAGGAAATAAGAAGTCGCAGGGATCAAGGTCAGGCAAGCAATGGGGCTGAGGAGCCGTAATCACACTCTTCTTCGACAAAAAACAATTTGATTCTCGACGCTCTGTGAAGAGACTCACTGTCAAGGTGAAGCTTCCAGTCGCCACAATTCAAGCCATTTTTTTCTCATTGCCTCAGGGAATCGCTTCAGGACTTGCAGGTTTTAATATTGGTTTATAGTGGAGGAACAAATTTAACGTGAAGCAAATCAACATTTTCTGCAAGTTTTATTTCACTTGACGTGCGTTTTTTTTTTAATTTTGGGCCTCGCTTAGAGCTTCCTTGACATGAGCTTACTGAAGCATTGAAACGGTTTCAGCAGCTATCATTAACAGGAAACAGAATTTGAGAGAACGTTAAAATGGGGTTTGTTTAAGAAATCAGTCACTATATACGTTGAAATTATTTTTCACGAACGCCACTTGACAAACTTCTCGTTTCTTTTAGATTCCCTCGTATGGAGTAATTGCGTTTAAATACTTTTTTAATCAATCTATTCCATCGCCGAAGAAATCGCAAAAAATTTATTAAATCAGTTGCAAAAATTTGAATTGTTGATTGAACTGAAAACAATATGAACCAAAGTGTTTACTTGATTTCGCTTTTTTTATTGTAAGAGTTTCTTTAAAACAAATGGAAATGCAGTAACAAAAAAAGCAAATTAGGGAAGGTAATTCGCAAATTAATTTCTCGGTAACATTTTCGCTGGAGATGATGCAAATTCGTGTTCGTAATATCTTGCTCTATGTGTAGCCGATGCGAAAATTAAATCGATCATAGGTGTTGTTGATGTCGCAGTAAATTTATTGCAAAAACGAGTTACGAGAAGGACGAAAAAAGAAAAACGAAAAAGTAGTAATTAATTATAATAATTAATAGTTCTGGTTTATTTTCTACTCCTTGTTTTGTTCCTATTCCTTACTTTCTTTTTGTCAACTTATTAATGTCCCCTTTTCCTCTACAGCAATCATCTTATATGTAGATGCACATAATTTCTTTCATTTCCAATTCTACTGTCGCTTTAATAAATAAACTAGTTATGCGAAAAAGAAAAATTAATTGCAATAAACTAATCGTTGCAAGCCGTTCCGTGGGATATTCGCGATTTAAGCGTAAACGCAGTTAAATGTTTTTGCATTTTATAACATCCTCGTTCGTTTATCGCGTACTTTCGAGCAAGAATTTCACGGGTGACGTTATTATTCATAATTCACAAACCAAAAGTCGTCGATGTGATTGCTAAAAACAATTCTGTTTAAGCCAAAACTTAGTTTTCTCCTCCATAATTTTTTGATTATTAGACATTTAGTGTCGTTCTCTCCTCCGAGGCCAATTAACCTATATTAAAGGAGGAAAAATAATGACCACTTTTGAAATTATTTATGGCGCATCGTCTCTCGCGAAAGCGATTCCACTGAAACGTGTGCGAAGTAGAAAAAAAATGAAATTATTGCGACGGCGGCAATCTTTTCCTTCTCTTTTCCCTCCTGCTATTTCAGCGTTTTAGCAGCGGTGCATGTTGTCGTTTATTATTTGAGTGAAAATAATGGTGAAACGAGGAGAAAACTAAAACAAGTACACAACATAATGACCAACCTAATAGAGGTCTATGTATACACACAGCAAACGTACGTTTACGTTTTCACTTTAACAAGTTTCTAATTAGTGAACATTTACCTCTCTCATTATTATTATTATTATTCTTATTACAACTATCATTAGCTTGTACGCTGAAATTTCACATTG
This sequence comes from Hololepta plana, assembly GCA_963695495.1. Taxonomy (NCBI): domain Eukaryota; kingdom Metazoa; phylum Arthropoda; class Insecta; order Coleoptera; family Histeridae; genus Hololepta; species Hololepta plana. Next base: position 1,880,016 of record OY968838.1, on the reverse strand, counting down.
TTTTTGCCATTTTCTTTTTCGTCGTCGTTTTCTTTCGCTTGCGTTTAGATCTCGACCAGTTTCTGCGATGCAATTTCCTTTGCAGCAAAAACGAAAGTCAAGCCGGAGGAACGAAGGAAAACAGCAAACGAAACGGTTCTGTTTTTTTTTTCTCCAACTTATTGACACGAAACGCCAGTTTCTCACAGATCGATAAATGGTAAGAAGCGGCGGCAATAGAAATCCCTTTTCCTTACGCAGGATATTAGACTGCAATTATTATTATTTCCTGTCCTCGTTTTCGCTAGATGAAAAAAATCGGTTTCCGCGAACAATCAAACGAACCAATTAGAGCAATTGGAAGTTTACAACGACTTTTAACGTGCTTTCGTTGAGTCGTTTAAAGAAAAAAAGACGCTCAAATTTTCTTCGATCCTTATTGACCTTCGTCGAATTTACGATTGAATTTGTCGCATAAATCTCCATTCACTTTTCAACCGTTATTATTTTTCGGATAATAAATGAACGGAATGGATTTTAAACGAGAGACCGATATCATTTCAATCGAGTCGAATCGAATTGTGTCAAGGGTAAACGTATCATTTACGATTATTAATTTTTTCTTCGTCATGTAATGGAACTCTAACCGAGCACCGACAAACAAATAAATTGATTGTAATTATTTTAATTGCGATCACCTTTCTCTCGGTCGCTTCACTTATGTAGCTCGACGATTTTTAAACAAGAGAGAGAGAGAGATAAAGCAAATGCACCATTATATTATACAGGGTGTTGCAATAGAGTGGAAATAGAAAAATAAGTCATGCACATTTGAAAGGGCCAAACTTTAACAGGCCACAAAGCGCAGTGCGTAGCAGTTTTGATTGAACGCAGGACGTGCAAAAGCTTCGTTGTTTTATGCTTAAAACAAATAAAGATAGTTCAACTTTTTATCTCGAATAGCTGCGGAGTTATTTGGAATTTTGCAGAACCTTCCAAATGAGATTTTCTGGAATACCCTCGCACATAATTCCGAAACGGTACAATTTAAGCCTATGGTGGTATTAATAAACTCCCCTCGAAATTCGACGAGGAATCCCAAAATGCAATAAAAAATATACCATCCCCTTTAAAATAACGGACTTAGCAACAGTTTCCGGCGTATCCGGAAGTGCGCCATCTTGGAAAATATTTTTGGATCCGAAAGAAAACTTTTCCATCTAAAACATTTTTCTCTAAAGTCAACCGTTTGGACAACTTAGAAGAAGCTAAGGGAAGCATAAGCTTAAAAAATTAAATCAATCAAAGGGAACGTAAGGGAAAATAAACGATCGAATTTGGTGATTTCGTGCACAGATTTGTGATTGGATTTTTAGGAAGTGCACGATAACTTGTGTGTTATGTGGCGGCGAAGAGGCGAAAAATAGAAATCAACCTACAACGAACTCCTCTCCCGTATTAAATACATCTATCCTTCCGAAGAATGTAGTCGACCTAACGGTATCCATTAAATTGCTTTGGTAATTTCTTACGTGAGCACTTCTAATAAATGCACACGCGCTCGAGCGCGCGCGCGTGTGTGTGTGTTATTTTATTACAGCGGAGGAACTAATTTAACTCCTCGGCTACTACGAGAACAGAAATTAGAAGACGAAGAAGAAATTGGAATGGAAAGCAGGAAAGAAATGCAATGACAACAATTTCGATTTGAATCATTTTTACGATCCCCCTTTTATAATTGTATTTTATTACGAAACTGCCTCCTCTCGGGCCATCTTCCTCTTCGTCTCGCCGTCGCTTTTTGTTTTCCTTCGCAAGAGTTATTTCCCCGTCGACCCTTTTCCAATCTAATTGAATTTCCTTGTTAACGAGCATCGTAAGAATCACCATTTTATTATTATTATAATCGTAAATAAAAATATGCGTCCCATAAAACGCCATTAGACAGCGGAGAGAGAGCGAGAGAGAGAGAGAGAAAGAGAGAGAGAGAGAAAACTGGTTTAATCTCCGCGTTCGGTCTACACATATAAAACGCCCGTACGATTACTATCGACCCATGAACGTTCGGATTTGCTTGCCGACGACATCTCGAGGGGATTTTTACGATTTCCATTTTGCCATTGTGACAACTCGCAAATAATCCAAAAAAAAAAAAAAAAAAAGAGGAAAAGAGGAAACGAATCAACGTGGAAGCGGGACTCACCTCTTTCAAACCGTCCAAACGGCCCAAACTTCTCGCCTGTCGCAAACCCGGTTCGGCGACGCGACGTCCCCCTTTCCGTCGACGCTCCAGCATTCGCGGCTTCCGGGCCGTCGCCATTGCCGGTTCGCCGTTATCTTCCGGATCGGAATGCACCTCCGGGCAATGATAAGTGTGCCTGCGACGTGCCGATGGACTTTTGATGCGCGTAATTAAATTGTCGAACATTTTCGTTGGTTTTTGTTTTGGGGCGCAAACGAACTTTTGCTTTTTGTTTTTAAGAAAATCTGTTCGTTCAAACGATTAGAATCATCGACGACGAGGAGAGCGAAAAGCGTAACAATGAAAAGGTGAAAGTTTAATAACGATTGTTCTTTATTGTTATTCGCAGCAACTGGCACTAATTCGCTTATTCATTTTTTTTTGCTGTTTCGCTCGGTACGTTTGCACGTTGTCTATTAATCATTTGTAATGGCGAAAAATTGACTTTCTTTTAAATTTCGTCATACGCGGCGAAGTGATCGAACGGGACATTGCCGATTGATTCGATTTTCGCTTGACTCTTTCGTTGCTTTTTGTTTTTGCGAAGGTCGCACTGTTTTTCGGTCACTATTTGCACTACACATTCCAAAGGGAACAATAACAAACAACAACAAACGGACGCACACTTGTGTTGCGCACGTGAAACTTTATTTCAACTTCTTCGGTAAGACGTCGATTATTTTCCAACGGCGAGTCGGTCTTGCTTCCTCCAATTGACCAATTTGTTAGCACGTTCCTCTTGTACAAATAAAAGATGAAACGGACCTGCAACAACAATTGGGAAAATTAGTTTCGCAAACAAGCTGAATATAAACCGTAAATTAAACAAAATGAAAAGCGATTTTGTTGACTTAATCTCGTTCCTCGTTGTTGAAATCGTTTCGCAAACTTTGATTGCTGCAACCGAATACTCGAGCGCGAATTGATGACAGATAAGAATTTAAAAAAGAAATACTTTGAATGTTTAATTGGCGAATAATGAGAGACTTCGAACAATCAAGTGCAAACTGTATGAGTAGTTTATTCTTTTGCTCGTTGTCGCACTTTGTTTTTGTTTTGCAATTGTAATTCTTGCAATTATTGGACACGATCCATTCACTTTATCATTATTATTAGCAATAAATACAATTACAAACTCCTGAATAGAATTAACAAGTTACTTACTCTATTCGTTTTCTTTTTATAAAGAAAAATTCCAATTGCGATACGTATTATTATTATCGTATTAAATCTTATTAAAATGAATATTTATGATGGCGATTGTAAAACGAACACGAACATAACAACAACAATGGCAAATAAATTAGCATTAGAAATATTTGTCTATTAAAATGCCTAAATCATTTTTATTCAATAAATAACTGCTTTCGCAGTGTTTCTCTTTTCTTTTCTCTCGATTTTCCTGCGCCCCATCTTTAGTTTTAAGCAACAACAAGAAGAAGAAGATAATTCTTTACATTCGTATACTTTATGTATATGCATGGCCGATGAAGAACAAGAAGAAGTCGTCGTAACGGTGCGACCTTGACGAAAATCCGAAGAATTCCTGCAGCACGATTCGAGTGTTAACTTACGAACTGAAGAGCGAAAAAATGAAATAACGAATTCAAGAGAGAGAGAGAGAGAGCAGAATTAATCTGACAAGTGGAAAAAGATGACGCAACTTGAAAATGATGAAAGGCGAGCAATATAAAAAATGAGGAAAGTTAATTGTAACGCAATTGATAATAACATTTGAGAATAAGAAAAAGAGACAGAAAGAATTAGTATTTTTTAACCGTTAAGAAAGCGATCGCGGCGTGGGCACGACGATGACCCCGAAAGCGAAATGCATTCGCCTCTTTCAGTCTCTTTGTTTCCACCATCATCATCATCATCGTCATCTTTTGTCTTCTTGGCGCCTTTTCGTTTCGTTCGCTCTCGACGATATTCTTCACCTTCGTCGTGTATTCGAATTGCTTCAAAGTCGCCGGCGAGCAATAACAATAATATCGCGAATAGAATATAAATAACGACGGCGATAACGATTTTTAATTCTAACGCCATTCCAACCGTTCGCAGGCGCATTTGTGTGTTAATTCTGCACTCATTGTTCCCCCGCACAAACATAAACGCTCGACGAAGCGTTCTCGAGAGGTAGGAAATCGTCTATTCGCCCGAAACGTCGTTCCTTCCATGTTTGTAGTCGTGTGTGTAATCATAAAGGATCAGCCCTCGAGTGAGCGCAGCAAAGCGAGAACAAAACGCAGACGATGATGATGATGATGGCCATTGAACTTCTTTGCCAGACGTGGTAAATGAGTCGCAGGAAATGGTACGCGTTCCTCACGAATATTTGCTGGCTCACGTAATCGAGTTTCGAGAAGGATCTCTCACCCGGCATCCTTTCTCATTTCGAAACCGACGGCAAAACAGCGAAACGATTGCAAAAAGTTTTCGGAATAAACGGGAAATTTCGTCTCCCGGTCTCGCCGCACTCGTTTATTTAAGCAGCAAAAAAAAAGCGAGGCAAAGCGATGGGTCGAAATGAAATTGAAATAATTAAATGCGGTAATCGATAAATTGCACAGGTGCCTATCTCCTACCCATCAGCGAGCACCTGTTTTAATTAAAATCGAAATCGTTGCCTTACAACAACAACAACAACAACGGCACGAACAATAATGCCAACGAAAGGAGAAGAAGAAGAACAAGATTGGCCACGTCATTAACGACGCATTCTTTTTGCCTCGCTCGAAGATTCCTGCTTCAGTTTGTTCATTATTCTCCATTCAACACACAATTTTCCTCTGGCTCTAAGCTCCAACTCCGATAACGACCAAATGATTAATCTGAACGTTGTCGGTTGCTCTCCTATTTCTAGTGACATTCTTCGCTTTTTCCCTATTAATCAAAAATTTACACAAAAAAAATATGGGGAACGTCACGTCGAAGGTGGAAACGTACGTCTTCGATTGATAATTGAAAAAAAAAAAACTTACTGGGCCAAACAGTGATGAGATATTCATTTACAAATCCCTTTAAGTTACCATCGAGTCAGATGCGTAAAGCAATCAGAATGGATGACTAATTGCCCTTTTGGACTTGGTTGCCGCTGCCGGAGGGCTTTCTACGAAGACCAAAACAAAAACAAAAAAATTGTTGCCGCTTTAAATAGCAATCTAATATCCACAGCTTTAGTTCTGGATTCCCTTCTAACTTGGTCTATCTTTCTCGGGTCAGAGACACGCAGCATCTCTCGTGTCTGCAGCATTCCAAGTTACGGCCGATGGGTTATTATTAAACTTCCTGTCACGTAGGCAAAGACGATGATGATGGTGGCCGTTCGTCTTCAAGCATTTCTTTAGCGCTCAGTTAAACTGCACAGTTTATCACTGTGTTAAGTTACGAACAATCTTCAGGCAGTCATCAGGGGTTGGCTTCGGGTCCCTTTTTGCAACGAGCAGTTTATTACAGTTAGCGATGCCAAATTTTAGCAATAATTCATTGTTGATTTTTGCTTGGTTCTTTCTTGTTAATTGTTCGGCAAATTGTACGAGGGCGTATTCATAAGTACTTAGACTAACATACTATGCATCAAAAGATTTAAAAACAAAATTTTCTTTATTCAACAGAAAATCCTTTAAGAATTCGACTTAACAGAACGTTCATAAAGTAATTTTAAACCTTAAAAAAAATCATTGTCTTGATCTGCAAACAGCATTTACTGCTTCATGATTTGTCCAAAATATTTTACCTATCAAATGTTTTTTGCGTTTTGGGATCAAATAAATGCAAAATCCGGGGAATAGGGCGGCGGGATCGACCCCCCCACTCAAAACCAATTTGATCCATTGTTTGCCAGTGCAATCTACGACATGAGTAGAAATATTGTTTTGCAAACAGATCACACCCCTGGCAAGTTTTCCACGCCGATTTTCCAAAATTTTCTTACGTAATTTGGTTAGTAACTCAGCATAAAGTGCTCGTGTGACAGTTCTACGCCATTCCAAATAATCTCTCAGAGTTATCCAAAATTTGCCCCAGGAAACTGAAGCACGAGTCTTGGTTTTGAAGAAGGAATTTTGGGTCGTGGAGAACTAACATGCTTCCATTATTTGGGCTACTCTTTAATATCTGGGTCATAGTGATGGAGCGACGTTTCGTCTATAGTAACAAGAAGATCCAAGAAGTTTGAGGAATCTTCTGCAAAACAGAGGCAGACTTCTTTTGACTTTAATTCGATTTTTTTTTAGTTCCATCTATTTCTCAGAGTCATGCTGTTTTCAAACGTTCACAGTTTGATCACCGCTCAACTTATGGATGTCAAACTTGGATAACTTATGTATTAAGCATCATAGGTCTTATCAGAGCAACCATGCTCACTTTTGTTCCCTAGAAACCTGCCAGGTTGAGTACTTTATCAATACCCCCTCGTATAATTCTTGCCTTCTTGCTTTTTTATTGTTGAATTGTTAGTGATGAAACGACGAGAGATGTTTTAGAAGGACGAAATCTATTAAGCAGTTTATATCCTATAGTAATAAACATGAAGTGGAGATGATTTGAATATCAAAAAGAAAAATGGGCAATTTCAAATTGGAATCGATTACAATTGTTATAAAAATAATTCAATTCGATACGAATCATTGATTACGAACATCAATAACTTTCATTTATATACATACGTTCCTCCACGTCCATTGTTATTCGACAAAATAAATGAATCATAAACGTGATACCGGCTAAAAAAATACAATAATAATAATAAGTAAATCGATTATTGCGATACGTTTTCTTATACGTTATTATAGACATAAAATCGTCCGTCGTGTGCTTCTACTCGAAAGCGACAAATCGAATTTTGACGGTCTTTAAATCGTCGTGGCAATCTCCACGAATAAATCTCCCCATTGTAAAAGGTCTCCCATCTTCTTTATTACATTTTAATCTCGTTCTAACCATTTCCATCCTCGTCTAACTACTTTCGTCTGCTTGCAATCGTACATTTCTTATTCATAATTGTGTAACAGATATCGGAATAAAATATCGATTTAATTGAAATATTTATTCGCAGCAGGTAACGGATTCAAAGTCATCTACACTATTTTATTTATTTTTTTTTTCAAACACCAAACCTCGAAGTGAAAAGTGACGATTTTGCTAAGTGTGGCATAAATCGATTTAAAAAGAATAGCCGAAAATTCTAGATCAACGTGAGACAATCGTTACGCAAAAAGAAAGCATCTCTTTTTGTTATAATACATTGCTGTAATTCTTTTTAAATTTTTTTTTGGCAAAATGCCACAAAAAAGTGCGATAGGATCGCGAGTTAATTATGTGTGATGGTTTAACGCCACGACTACAATCAAACGTCGAAAAGTAATGAATAATAATGGTAATGCAAAAACCGATTGTTGTATATTGAAATAGCAATAATCCCACGCATTGGCGACACAACAATATGACAAGGGAACAATCGACAACAACCAAAAAAAAAAATTAAGGGAAAATAAAGAATTGACTTAGATCTGTCCGTTTGTACAGCTGTATGTAAGAACATTTGTTATTGTTACTCTTATTACCATTTTACCTATTATTATTCTAATTATTCAACGGGTCCCCATTCATGTTAGAGGAGCCGTTGTCGTTGTAAAACGATAGTGTGAATGTTGTTATAAATTTAAATTGTGAATTAATGGTGAGCGAGCAACAAGAGAGAGATAGATTATGATATACGGCGTGAGTAAGTGAAAAAGGAGAAACGCGGTTCAGGTGCTCGAATAAATAAATGTAGTATCTCGTTGGCATTCGTAATTTTTCAGGCGTGGGCGGTTTTCAATTCAAATTCAACCAAACAAAAAAAAAATAGAAAACGAATTGCATTGTAACAATTTTATTATAAAAGAAGACAAACTGGATAAACGGATTAAATATTGTTTTACGATTAGCGAATAGCTTAACGTTTTCTATTACAAGGGACAAAGACGAATTCTTGAAAAGATGACTCATTTTAAGGGTAGTTCAAAAAGTCATAAGTTGTTTTATTAACCAAACGTTTCCGCAAATTAATTAAAGACATTCGCTTTCGACGGCTGATAATTGCTTCTTCGACCCAGCAATTGATCAACTTACAGTTTAACAAATTTCTCAAAGTGGCACTCAACAAGAACATTTTGCCATATGGTTTGCCGAAAACAAAAGAACACTGAGCAGATTTGCGAAAAGTAGCGTCATAAAATCGTCCTCCAAATCGCCAATCTACGTTCCTTATTGCATAATTCAACGCTATAAATGTTTTATGTCGAGTATTTGCCTACGAATGACGATGATGATGCTGATAATGACGATGATGATAATGATGATAATGACGACGAGGACGCATCCTTCATTATCGCATCGCGAATCTTTGCGTTGCAATCTTCTCTCTAGGCGAAATCACATCTCTCTCTCTCTCTCTCTCGACATATGCATAAAACGACGCTACATTTATTATTTTCTATCATCATCTTCATCGTCATCATATTTAAAACGCAATTTCAACATTTTTCCCTTTTTCTTTTCGTATCGTTCAACGTCCTCGCAAATAAATTGCACGTTATGTTCAGCAGAGAAAAATGAAAAATTGCATACGTGTGTATGCATTATAATAGTACGTAGTCATGTAACAGATAATCTAACAGCCATTAAATAATAATAATCGTGGATCGCAATTACTTAAACATTATTTCATTCACATTATTCTCCTTGCAAAACAAGAAATTTCTTCTTGATTTTTTGCCCGAAAGAGTGGTCCTACACGCTCAGTTTAACTGCGTTAAAAACTGCGCAATTCACTGAATTATATACGTCGGCAGAGTTTTTGTGAGTTTTTGACTCAGTTTCGTCAGTTCCTTTGGTAGAGGTGCGATGACTGATGACACAAAAGGAAGGCAACCGTTTAACAACACAAACAATTCTTTTTCAAGAATCGCTAATGCTTAAAATTCATGTTGAAAGCGTCATTAATCATGAACTTGTGAAATCTCACGATTATTCTTGATTTCTCGCATCAGAAACTAAACAACACCGGATTAATTCCGTCAATTGTGCAGTTTCTCGTCTGCCTAGAAAACGCTGATAACTGTGCAGTTAACACAGTTAATTGTAATAACTGTGCAGTTAAACTGAGTGGGTAAAATCCCCTTAAAGTTTGATTTGTTGAAGAATGTGCCTCCTAAAAGGAGTTAAAAGAACATTGAAGAAAACGATTTTGCGACGGTGGGACGATATTTTATTATTTTTTTAATAAAAGAAGAACTTTATCACTACATATTAAGCATTGTTGCCCCTAAACGTTTCTCCCTCTATAAGTTCCTATTGTATATAAATTATAGGTAATTTCTTCCACTCGTTCGCATTATTATTTTCGTTTTGCGAACAGAAAAAAGAACCGAAGAATTGTTAATCTGAAGTAATATTTGAAATTTACAACGTACGTTTCGTTGTGGCGAATTGTGCCGTTTCCCTTACTAGTTTATTATTATGATTTGCTCATTCTCTTTTCGCAATGGCAAGCAGTAGTTTAGCTTTCCTCTGCCACTCGCCATTTACCACAGCACTATTATTTTTATTATAATCATCATTCGAAGAGACGTTCCTTAATATTTTTCAGCATTTCTCATCTATTCTTTTCTTTTTCTTGTTCGAAATAAGAACGAAAAATAGTATGCTACAGAGTCAAGTTAATTCTGATTTATAACGTAGTTTCGAAATAAAATCGCAGCATAGAGTAGCGAGGCATATAACAGAGAGAACCTGTTTGCAAATTTGAATGAAATGTTACTTTGATGCCTCTCTTCATCTCATTTTTTTTTCTCGCAATTTTTATCTATATTCCTGTGTGTGTGTGTGTGTGTGTGTGTGTGTTTATGTCCCCATAAATGGATATAATAATTTAGTACGCGAGAAAGAGAGAAAGAGGCTTTTTGTCTTTCGCTCTCCCCTTAACTGTCGTTTAAATATTTAACGAGACGTATTTCTTAAAGAATTCCATTAATTGAATTCGTATGTAAATGTATCTTATGTATGTATGTAGGATACGCAATACGTGGATGCACGTTTTGCAAAATTAAAATAAAATACAATGTCAACGCTGATGCGAAATGACAAGAAGAAGTTAGGAACAGATGAAGAATAATCCGCAAACATTTGAAAATATTATCAATCATCTGCATTAGATGCATAAAATTATGCTTCTCGTCAAAGCTTAATCCAACTACTTCGATTAAAAAATTATTGACTCATTTATTCAATATTATAATCATTAAACATCTTTTGCACATTTGTGTTGGCAAACCGTTAAAAATCGTTTAATAATTTTTCTTGATTTTATTATTATTCCCATTATAATCCATAAAATTCGATAATCTGCACAAGATGAAAATCTTATCTTTGGCTTTGTTCGGTTATATTGCAGCATTTGGAATGTTGTGCTACCAAAATAAAGGACTTACTGTATACTAACAGTAACTGTATGCCATTAAGCTTGACATTACAATAACATGCAACATAACTTTTAACAAGCTAATATCGTGAACGAAAGACAACCGAAGATATGCAGAGCGAGAGGACCAAGAAAGACGAAAGGAAAATAAAAGCTTTTTTTCTTCATTCCACGTTGATTGAGAGAGAACTCCTTAAATTCTTATCCCATATCCATCTATAGAAAATAACTCTTTCAATTATATCATGAAATACTTGCAACATTTTCTACTTATTTCATTATTATTATTCATTACATATCAAACTATTTAGTTTTAATCGTGCACCAAGTCAAGACAACAAGATTAGAATCGCGAATCTTCTGGAGAATTGCAATCATCTGCAATAAGGAGTCGCCGTAAAAAGAAAGGACGTCGTTCGCTTCTTATTATATGTGACAGAAACTATCTGTCATTATTAAGAATAATGTTGAGAGAAAATTAAGAAACAAGCAGTAAAAAGCGCTCGTCGTGCTATCAGATTAAAATAAAAGTTTCTTTATTTGCTCCTTTAAAAAATGTTATGCAATTGTATTATTATCAATATTAGTAATAATTTTCGTCCATTTTAAATGACAAACCAAGCATAACATCAAATTGTATTAATTTAATGTTGTTATTATGGTAACGTGGAACGACCTCCACGTGTTTTTAATGTATTCAAAACCGAATTACTAAATTTAACATTTTCATTCGTTTCAAATGATATTTTAAAATTCCATTAAAGAAAGGCCACATTTAGAGAAACATCTCACATAAATCATATCTGGTTTAGATAAAGAAATTGTATTTCAAATGAAGCTGTTTTCATTATCTTCATTTAAAGGATACATATGCATATACAGTGTGTCGCAAACGTACAGGTTCAACGAATTCCATTCTGCCATTTGTTGGTTTAACGAGTAAAACATGCTTATCAAACAATTTGATTAAAGAAAATATGAAACAATTGATGATTGAGTCAAAATACCGAGCGTATAAATAAAATCTTGGCCACAAAACAAATTTTGTTTGCATTAAGTTAGGAAACAAATTCTCTTTGTTACGGCCATGTAATGCAAGAATTTATTTAGACACTAAATGTTGCACTTTTGTTTTCGCAAGTTAGTCGAATAAAATTAAAAAAATTGCAATAATATTTGAGTCAATTACTTATTGCGCAGTTGTTCTTCAAGTTTGAAGATGTCTCATTGTTTGCTCAGACGAATACCGCTTTAGAAATTAAACTTATACTTTTAGAACAAAGCTCATCGCCGAAATTAAGAAAGGGATTTTCTTGTAATTCTTATAATAAATGTTATACAAACTTTAAATATTAAACATTTACATAAATTTGATTAATCTATAATTTTGTTTTCCTGTGAAATAATAAAAAATCGTTCAATATTCAACGCTGGGCTCTCAAAAATTGAGAGACAAAGAAAGACAGGGAGAGGAATAACAAAAAAAAAAATAAAAAAAAAATTGTCTGCCACATGGTCGACTTGTTTCGTATTACTAAGCAAAGTGGCATCCGTTAAAACGTGGACGAAAATGCAGACCGATCCTTTTCCTTTTTCATCATCATCATCATCCGTTCTTACTACTTACTTCTTCGTCTCACAGTTTATTATATACACATTTTTATTGATACAAACGAATGTTTCGTGCGTCCGTATGTGTGTTCGTCTATATATATAATATCCCTTTTCTTCTTCGTGCTTTTCGAAATGGTAAATGTTAAAGAAATAAAGAGAAACCGGTGTTTATGTGTGTATGTGTGTGTGTGTGTATGCGTGCATAGAGGTATATTATATTCATTGACGCTTTCGGACACACCTCTGTATATATGTGTATATATATATATATCTTCTTTCGATTTTTTCTACCTTCTTCGTTTGCCTTTATTTTCTGTTAAACTCCGAACGTAGAAGAAGAACCTTGGAGTTCGTTAATGTCAGTTACACTAGTACATGTGTACGTATACTTTTATTTCATTCATTTTGAGATGAAGAATCGCGAAAAGAGAGAAAAAAGTGCGATGCGAGAATGATTGCACGGCGAAAAACGAAATTTAAAGCGAGAGAATGTACAATCGTAATTTATAAAATAATAAATCATCGAGAGAAATCGATGAGCGATCCAAAGAGACGGATACTTCGATGAAATCGTCGTGTTCGTAGCTCGCGAATTGAGCCAAATCATTTAAAGCACTGCCCACATTCAAATTAAGCGAGAGAGTTTATTTGCACGTGGAAATAAACAACAATTAAGCAACAACAAAAAAGACTAACGACTTATACATCCGCGATTTTTTACAATTTTCGCGAAAAAGAAAGAAAGCGAAAATAAAAATGAGAGTGCGGCACGAGAAGAGCTTGTTACATAAGTTTAACTTGAAAATCAATGTAAAATAAATACGAACAATGTCACGGAACTATTTTATTACATCTAAACTAAACCGCAGAAAAAAGAAAACGAGAAAAAGATTCCACTTACTACGTCGCGAAATTTAATTATTTACGTTTAAAAAACCGTTTACTCGCAGGTGAATAATAAGTAGGTAGAATTTATTGTGACGTGTACAGGTGATTCGGATTATCGTTAAAAATCCGCGCGTTTCTTTCGCTCTCGCAACGTATCCGCTCTCACAACGACAAAATCGTACTCTAATCACAGTTGGAACACACTGTATAAATGTAAAAGAATCCCTCCCGCTTCGTTGAAAACTAAAATTAACTAAAAAAGGTTTAAATGTTTTGTTACGCTTATTTTTTGTTGTTGCTATTCGTTGTTAAATCAAAGGATGTTGATGATGATGAGGATGGGAATGATTGGGCTGTGACCTTCAAACGGGCCAAAGTGACTTAAGAGGAGACAAAGCAACAAGCAACGATGCAACGGCGAAAAAATTATTTACTAATAGGTTTATGGAACGATTGGTATTTCGAAGAACTACTAATCGGAATTATGGGCCCAAGACTTATTTCTTTCATTCTTCTTTAATCAGTTAATTTATAATAATTTCCAGTCCCGTCTGGTCCAAATCTCTTCGATCTCTCTCTTTTTATTCGTTCACCAACGACCATGAATCACAATGGCAGACTTAATTTGTGAAGATGTGATGCTCCGTTTTTGCATGGCGATCTTTGACCAACAAATCACGAACTTGGCATCTGTCAACGTTAATACAGAACGATCAAAATGTAAAGGATTCGAAGTAGGCGGTGACTTCAATTTTTTTACTTTTTGATGGCCCTGTACTTTTGTCGTTGAGAAATTACGCATACCAACATGTGAAACCAAATTGCTTACTTTTTGATCGCACTGTATGAATAATAAAATGATTCGCTCTAACTTTCTTTTTCTTTCTTTTTCTCTTTGCTTTCGTTTCATTACCAACCATCGCCATCATCTCAGTGATTACCTGCGACCGTAAATGCTATTAAAGTCGTTAAAAGTAATTTAGCAATAAAGCAATGTCTTAAATGTACCACAAAATTATCGTTTACGGTTTATTATACAGGAGGATACAATGCAACAAACGGACGATTCATTCCCATAATATTTGCGACTATTAACGGCGGCAAATTCTTCAGATTACCGGGTGCAATGGAGCAACCGCTGGGAAGTAAAATAGGTGCATATAATTGGGAAGTTAATTTCAATATTTTATACGGGAAGAACGCGGAATTTCAATTGCGATAAGCGTTTTCTTGCGTTGTTCAAATCTACGATATTAAATCACAAAAAAGCTCCATCATTCGCGATCGTCCTGTATTCATTAAAAGTGTCTTGTTAATTTTCCAATTAAGCGATATTGCGATAAAAATTATGTTCGTAATTAATATCGTCTCTCCTTCGTTTTATATCGCTTCATTTACTTTTGCCGATAAGCGCGTTGGCAAGAGTGTTTTTTTTTTGTTGGTGATGTAATAGTAGAAGCAATAGAGCTGAAAATTCGCTATAACATAATATTATCGTCTCGCAATTTATGCGCAGATTGGCATTAAAGTGTCACGTACAATTGTAAATTAGATCCGAATAATATTGATAAGAGAGAGGAATCGTTAGGCAAAAAAAACAGAATCGAATTAAGAAAATCTGGTTGCTTATCTCTAATATGCTAATGACGTAATAATCCACTATTATTCGCAAATAAAATTGTATCTTTATTCGTTTTAACTTGAATCCCCCCATAAAAATCATTAAGATAGTTCCTGTTTCTGCTACGACAAAACGAATTAATTACAACGTTAGCAAGAAGACGCTACAAGGACTTGAATTCGTCTCGAATCTTGGACGTTTTTCAGTCGTCTAGAAAAGCGATTATTATAAATTACCAATAGAAAATGTGTCTTTACCATACTCGGCCGGTTAGTCTTGGAACGAAGAAAAATGTAGAACGGATACGAACCGAACCGACAAGTTTGTTGTTAATTGAAGAAAAAGGAGCGAGGCGAAGAAAACTTTCAATTGAGGTTTTAGCTAAATGCATCGAAATTAGCAACGTTTCGAACAAAACGCAAATTAGGGCACAGTCAAACTGGTGATTTCGTTCATTGTTACGTTCACCATTTAGGAAACAAACAAGGCGTTGGAGAATAAAGAGCGAAAAGTGGAAGAATGGACTCGCACGAATCGTTCGTTGGATTAAGATGTAACGACGTCGCGTTTCATTAGATTCTTGCCTCAATAACTGTTTGTTGCATTGTTCCTTGCACTCGCAACCTGAATAAATGAAATAAATAAGAATAATATGCAATAAAGTCTCGTTTTATTATTGCTCTTGTTACCTCGATGGCTATTACTCCACCATTATTATTACGTTAATTGGATGCGTTTTTTTCTCTCTCTCTCTTTTTGTTTGCTCTACCTTCCACTTTTTCCTCTTTGTCCATCCAGTTAATTAATAATAATAATAATGGAGCGAGCTTGAATAACGACGTAACAGGTTTAAATTTCATTTAACGTTATTATTATTGGTTTTATATTATACGCGCATTTTGCAGTTTAGGAGCAAACATTCAATAGCGTATATTTTATTATCAATTATAAATATTTACATACATTAATTACAGTTTGGTTCGTTAAAATAATTGCAATTACGTCACGCATATGTAGGTATATTTACGAGTAAGGTCACATTTTATAATATAATGGCTCGCGGGGCAGAACGAGATGCAAAAAAAATAATCTGCGTGCGATTCTATTCGTTTTTTTTTTTAATGGACTAGAAAGCCTAATGAAACCCATTTACGTTCGACGAATGGCACAATCATTACGAGCGAATAAAGCCTCTTGCAAACAATAATTTGGGCATTCTCGTTCTCTTCCATATGCAAACACGCAAATTTGTATTAAAAAAAGAATACGCAAAACATAAAGGGAGAGAGAGAGAGAGAGATTTAAACGATGGGCACGTATAATTTTCGATTGTAAAACGCGAATTTACGACGATTCTCGCTCGTATCGTCGCATCGCATCGACTTGGAAACTTTTATGAGCTCTTCAGGTTTCGTTCGCTCGTCGTCGAACAGAAATCAAGAAGCAACGACGACGACAAAAACGAAGAAAAGACAATAATTACGTCGAAAATGCAAAAACACTCCAATAAAAACCGAATTTTTATTTCGTCTCTTCCGATACGCGAATGTATATTAAAAAAAAAAAAAACAGGCGAAGCTTTTCTTTTATTGCACAAAAGTCTAATAACGTCTGTTGGCCGTCCCTTTTTATTAATTCCTCTTGCACTCGCAGCTCGTTGCTGCTGCTTTTGTTTGCCATTCTTATTTACTTGTTAAACCTTCCATTTCTTATCAATAATAATAGTAATAAGGTATAAAGGCAGACGGGCAACTTGAAGATTCCTCCTCTACCTACTCATCTACCTGAGTTTGTTTCGTTATTGCACTTTTTTAATGAACCTCTCGCTCTCATACGAAAGATTGCAGCAAAGACGAAGGAGCCTTTTGTAAGGGACGAATAATAATGATTATTCATAATTAAAGGGCTAGCAG
Source organism: Hololepta plana (assembly GCA_963695495.1). Lineage (NCBI taxonomy): Eukaryota > Metazoa > Arthropoda > Insecta > Coleoptera > Histeridae > Hololepta > Hololepta plana. Next base: position 1,863,295 of record OY968838.1, on the reverse strand, counting down.
AACAATTGCTGATGATAAATAGAGAAATTCTAGTCATTCGGTTCCTAAATCGGTTGGGGCACAAAAGGAGAGGCGACGAAATGTTGAGAAATGAATAATCTCATTTTCGGTATTTCATCTAGCGGTTCGACTCGAATGTTTCCACCATCTTCCCATGTTGTTGTTGCATTACATAATCCCATGTTTTCAACCATTGGAAGTGGGAAAGAAAGAAAGAAAAAACGTAGACGAAACGTTTGAAATCCTAATGACGACAAATCTATATTAATAGCATTATTATTATGACACTGATAACATGACAAGAATGCGTGAGTGTGAGAGAGACGTAGATTTCTTCTAAAGCCATTTATAACCATCCATTTGAACTGACACACACACACACACGTCTTTGGCGTAAGATGACTTTTAATACCATTTTTCCACCTTCTTTTCTTCTCATCTTTTTGATACCGGCCTTCACGTTTCATTCCTTTTCGAGTTGGAATTTATTAGAAGACTATTTCGGATGGCCTACGTGACACCAGACATCTAAACCACAGGGTTTACGAATCGAAGATGAATCTTGAAACGCTCGGTTGCAATTTTATCGACTGGAATCGACGTTTGACAAACGAAATCGTAAGGATTACATCGAATTTATCATCCATTAATGAATTAGCAACTTATTTATAGCTGTTGTTGGGGAATAAGTTTACGATTTTCTTTTTCTTTCGTTCCAACTCTACCATTTTCCTTTCCACTAAACGCTGGTTAATAAATAAATTACTAAAGCAATAATAAGTGCGTCTATAGGAAAAGCCAAGAACTTGTAAGACGTACTTATATACGACAGCAGCAGCAGCAACAACAACAACGTTCTTAAATTAATTACCACGTGTCATGTGCATGCGTGGAAGGTAATATATTCAAGGAGCGGATTATTATTATAAATCTAAGGGTACGATCGATGAAGGTATTATTTATCAGCGAAAGAATGGCCTCAATTAAAACTGAATCCGTTCGAATAGATAATTAAAGTGAAATCGTCTTAAACGTCGTTTAAAACAATAGATTATTGGTAAAACAATGCTCCTTGTAATTAGCGACGACGACGTAACGCAAAATCTAATAAGAAATCGTTTCTGATCACTTTCGCCTTTGCTATAGCGAAATTACGAATTGATTTGCACGTTTCAGAGTGTTTGTCATTTGAAAACGACTGAAAAGGCGCGAAGCTTTCGACCGGCGATTTGCTCAATCGGTGCCAGCCAGATTTTCTTATTGGATTTGTAAGCGTCGAAGTGTGCGAAAGGCAAATTTTGATTGAAGCGGAAATTGGCGGAGATTTTTCTCTCTAAAATCCAGCAATTTAACTTTTACATAAAAGAGGCGCGAGTGAACGAAAGAGATACCTGAAATACAGTTTGATGACCTTTCGACTATTATTACTTAAAACACGTGAGCAATAATAATCGTTGTTTCTTTTAAATTTATGTTTAACTTCTTCTGGTTGTTGTAGCAGTTTTAATTAAGAATAATAAATAACAACGAACTAATTGCTATAATTTAGACTATCAGTTGGGATGAATCCTGAAAGACGTCGACGAACCTTAAATATACAAACACAATTCTAATGAAACGTTAATGAAAGTTACCTTCGTTTTCGCGCATAAAAATCTCTGCCAATTTGTCTTTGATATTGTGGCGCACTGAATTTCAGCAATCGACAATTTGAAATCTCTAAACGTCACAAACAAACGAACAACTTTTTATCGTTCATTTCTTCCTCCTCGGGAACAAAGCACTGACGCATTAAATATCCTCCTCAGTCGACGTCTTCACAAAAATAAAATAAACGATCATTCTTCCTCTTGCCTTATTCCGTTATTAATTAAAATCTTCCGCAAATAATCGCGAATTCATTTATTGTTGTATTAATTGCGCGAATAAACGAAAGATGTAGGACGGAATTTCCTTTAAGCGTTCATCGTTAATATTCGCAAATTAAACGTGTATCGCGTTTTTTCTCCTTCTTTGTTTAGATACCTGTTCTCTTTACACTACCACTTCGCCGCTTATCTTTAGCGTCCATCGATTTTTAAGCAAAACATGCTAATTAAATACAGCACGAGACGGAATTAAAAACGACGCGAATGCGAAAAAAAAAAAGCGCAACAACAACGACATTTCTCTCCGCTATTATTTTTTTTTTTTTAGCACTTCTTCATCGAACAGATTCCGTTTCGTTAGGCAAAAACTACATCGAACTCTCGCCGATGGAACACGCGCGACGCGACACCTTCACTCGGCCGATCGCGGACTACGACTACCGGTTAAAAAGCCAGTTTAAAATCCCGAACTATCAACAGGTACTACTCATTTTTATTTATTCCTTTTCGTTGCGCAGCATGTGTGAATATACTCTCTTTCGGTCTCGCTCCTTCGGAAACGATCGGCTCGCACCAACTTGTGCGTTTTGACCGTCTTCTCGAACTCGAGGCTTCGCGGCCGTCCGTTCTTCCTCCTCCTCCTCTTCTTCTTCGCGTGTCTCTTTTGGCCGTTGTGCTTCTTCTTCTTCTTCAACGGTTCTCCGCAAACGCCGATTTGTTTCAAAGATGACGATGGTGTACATCAATAGATTCATAGTTGAAGATGACGTATATGAAATAGCGAAAGACAAAAGCGTAAGAAGGGATTGAAATTTTAAGTACAATTTTTTGTCTTATACGACAACGAAAGGATTTTCTTGGGGTAAGCCGTGAGTGCAAAAATTCGTACACAGGGCGATGAAGAGTCGTCTCTTTGAATAAATAATGGAAATAGTTTACAGCTTACCAGGTGATCGTCTTGTAGACTGCTAGCGAAGTAATTGATGATTTGTTTTGCGTAATTGCATATTTCTGTGGGATTATTTGCTTCTTTTAATCTGATTTATTGCGCCTCCAAGAAGATGCTAATTATCTGGATAATATTGAAAAATTATTAACATCATTTAGCCAACTTCCTCTCTCTCTCTCTCTCTCTTCGCGTATTACGTAAATGGTGAAAAATTCCAGAAAAACGTTCTTCTAAACGGCGTTTGGAAAAAAAAAACTATCTTTTCGATTGCTCAACACTTTCGTGATTTAATAAATTCCTCCGTTTATCGAGATTAACACCTGAATTTCTAATCAGTTGGCAACGTAATTCTGATCATTCCATAATACCATTATTAAACAGGTGCCGATTATTAATTAAGCACTATTAAACACCGTTTGCACGATTTATCATGCTTAATTAAAAGCGAATTATAAATAAGAGAGAAACGCATTCTTCTGATTGTAAGTTAATTAACTTAAACGCCATTAATGCAATTTTAATTAACTTCCAATTGAATAGAAATTAATTCTCATTTCGAGCCAATTATTGTTCTTCGCTGTTTGTTATTTTGATGGTGGATCATTTTCTCATCTCTAATTCAATAATTCTAATTGGATTCTTCATCGTGCAGGCCAATTTGTAAATTGAAAATAATTTGTTCAATTAATTTTTTCTTACAGGAAATGCATCGTTAATTATCGGCCATTAATTAAATATGGGAGTCTAAAAGATTGTAGTCTCCTTTGATGAGAATAGGAGCCACAAGGAACGAAAGATAAATGAATTGTGTAATTTATTATAATGGAAATTAATAAGCGTTCTTGGTTAGATTCAAAGTACCATTATAAAAAAAAACAAAGGAACGAAGAAGATGAAATAGAAAAATATACAGCCAGTCTCAAGAGCTGAAGTCTCACTAAAAACGGCAGTTTTGCAAACAGACTAATTCTAGTTCCGTCGATAAGGGTTTCCAGTTGCCTCAAGTGGTCATTACGAGGAAAAGTCGATGTTAAGCTTCTTTTGGAACTCTCGAAGGTTGAATCCACCATGAATTTGTACCCTGCGGACTTTCAATCATTTCCAAGGGTTATTGCAAACAAGTGAAAAGAATGCGCGCGAAATTGGCCGAGCGTTGCCCAGTTTTGGTTTATCGAAAGCAAGGAAATGAGAAAAGGAGAGAAAATGCGTGGATTTATCAGAATCGACAAAAAAAAATTCGGTGAGATGCTGCTCTCGAGATGACAATACAAAGGATTCAATTCACACCACTTTTTTCTTGGTAGTAACATTTTAAAGTTTATCAGAAAAGGGGCATTTTTTTGATAGAACCTATTATTTTTCGAACAGTGGAACAGCATTCAAGTTAAAAATACAATTGCAAATTATTCATGTTCGGCCTGCACACAAAGAACAATGTCTGATAGTGAAAATAAAGAAATGTAAAATCCTGACAATCTAATCTATCGAATGTGATTAGTTGAAGGGAATGAAGTGGCGCATTGTTGGGAAGAAAGAAAGAAGTCCAATGAAAATAAGCGTGAAACAACCTTCATCCCCAAAATCAATTGCTGAACCATAAATTTAGTTCAACATTTTAAGAGAATTGTACAAACCTGCAAGAGGTTAAGGCAAAAAGTTGTAGAAACTACAAGAGGTTAATAAGTAACAAAAGTCATCGTGCGGCTAATAATAATAAATTCAAATTAATTCTTAATATTTGTATATATAAACGGCATTATAAATTAGAATAAAGTGTAAAAAGCAAAAACGTGGCTACTTAAATTGTGAACCAGCAATAAAAACTCGCATTAATTAATTAACTTATGAAAAATAACATCGCGACAAATGACAATTAATTTGTTTAGAAATTAACACAATTTTTCAAGAAAATTATTCAACTTTCGAAAAAGCATCGGCAACATCAATTTGAATATAATTTCGGGATAATGATTTTTAATTGATTTTCAATAAATGCAGTGTCTTGTTTCATCCACTTACAAAAATTACATTTTTGGGACGGACTGTATATAAGCAACCAATCTCATACCGAAAATGTTTATGTTACATGAAAATTTTAAAGACGTTAAACTCTGCTTAATTGCATCTATCTCTCTCTCACACACTTTTTCTTGCTGCCATCTCATTCGTTTTCTTTTCATGTCATTTCCATCAGCATTTAACGACAGAAGAATATATTTCCCTCACTCACATTTAAAAGAATCTTTCTCTCTTCTATTCATAAATAAGAAAATAAAACGATACAAGCAACTTCCAATGTGTAAGTACAAATCGTGTTAAACAACTTTCTCTTATTAGATAAGAAGATGGTAAAATTAAGTATGACAGTGATATAAAATTCGGTAAAACATGAAGAAACGTCGAAGACGATGCGAGCGAGATGAAATAAAAAGTGTTAAAAGAATATTCAAACACTTAACTACGAATCCCCGCAAATTGTAGCAATTTCTGAGGGATTCATTGCAAAAATATCGAAAAACATTCTCATTATATTACATGTGGCAGCCAATAAATCATAAATTTTCGAATTAATTAAATGCAACGTCCTCTCCCCATCGCCGGCTGCTTCGGTTCTGAAAGTTTCTTAACTCGACCGTTTTTCCCTTGTTATTTTCGCCGCCTTTTTCTTATTAAACTCGTAATTGAATTTCTTTAAGATGCAAAACGGCAAAAGAACGAAAAAAATTAAGATGTTGTTCTCGCGGTAACAAGAAATAAAATTCATTTAGATGCTAATCTAATGGACAGATTTTTGTTCTCTTTTCCATCTACAAGCTCGCAGAATACGTTAAACGTAAAAAAAGAGGCATTAATAATAAACGACCCTGATTGGCGATGGCGAAATTTGCTTTTAACGTGGGACGAACACACTCAATTATAACACGAACGTCGTTGATAGACCGAACTACTAACTAAGCATCGGATGCGGATTAAATAAGAACAAGACGAAGGCAGAAATTGTTCTTCCATATAATTTATTCATCGACGCTAACATTTCATTTTTCCTCAAATAGTTTCGTTTAAAATGCGAGCAAGAAACGAGGGAACGCGAGAGAAATAAATTCAACTTGAAAATCATCGACAATCTGTGCTAATAAAACCATTCAATTCCGCTCGTAATGGAGAAAAGAAACTTTAGAACGAACGACAGAAAAAAATCCCATTAACAATAAAGCATTCAATCGATTGACTTTTACCTTAAACTTCGATTCGATCGTACGCCATCCAGTTTGATTATATTAGATCTAATTGGCCCGTTTTACTATTATCGTTAACCTACTTAAATCTCTCTTTTCACTTTAATACACTTGTCAACTTTTAACGAAGAAGTAAGAAGGTGTAGTGGCAATAAAAAGTAATAATAAATATAAATAGAAATAGAAAAGCATGTCAATAAACAAATAAATCAATAGATAAGGACCAGAAAAAGTTATGGTGCAAATAAAAATGAGAACGTTTTCAATTCGAAAATGGGACGAAATGTGCAACGAGCTATTTTTTTATGGAGAATTTGATGTACGACGCTAATACGACAGAAGCAATGTAAATTTGACAACTGTAAAAAGAAAAAAGGTCCTTTTTGGTCTTCAACTGCTTTCGCATCTTCTTTGAAGAAAATTCGAAGGTTTCTAAACTTTTCTCAACTTATTTAAACAGATAGTAGTAATCCAATGGGGCCAAATCATGTTGATGAATTTCTAATGTCATGCAACAATAGGAAGATTTGCTGATGATACTATATAATTCTTGCATCAGATGAGGACCCCATAAGAGCCTTGAATTTTCTCCAGAATTATCTACAGGAGCTGGAAATTTGGATAAAACTGTGGAAGATAAAAGTAAATCTAAACAAATGCAAACTAGTTGATTTTGCACTGAGACATCAGCAACAGCAACAAAGAAATATCTCGAGCCCCTAATAGATACCTGGGCCTTCATTAAGATTGCAGGCTAACGTGGAAAGAGCGTGTAATCAAAAAGAGAAAGCAAATAGATCTAAAAATAAAAGAACTTTCCTGATTATTGGGGAAAAAATCAAAATTATCACTTGAAAACAAAATTCTGATTTACAAAACTATGTTAAAGCCAATATGGACCTATGGAGTTGAAATATGGCGTCGTGCTAGTAAATCGAGTTTATTTATAATTCAATGAAGCCAATCGAAAATTATACGTCTAATAACTGATGCACCCTGGTAAGTTACAAATCTAACACTTCGTGAAGACTTGCCAATTCCATTTGTGGAAGATGTAGTAGCATTTGCCAGTATCAGAGAATAGATATTGGATCAACCAAATAGAAAACTGAAAAATTACTGGCCAGCTGATCTCAAAGAGAGTTAAGATCATTAGATGGAGTCTCGCCAATATAGAGCACATAAGTAGAGAAATTAGCCTATATGATTTTCTTTAATTCTGATCGCTGATGTGAAACATAATTTAAAAAATAATTCTGGTAAATTGTATTGTCAAAGTAAATTGATTTAATATTTTTTGACATAAATACTTTTGACAAAACAATAATTTTTCCCCTTTATTAGAACAAACATTAAGATGCTGGCATAACGAAAACGAGCGAGAGAAAAAAAAAGGCGAAGAATGACACTTGTAAATCTGACGCGATACAAGAAACCGAAATCGAACGGCGCCAACAGCCAGTTGGAAATGGAATTGTCGCGATTGAACAAAGAGGCGAAAACGGAATTGCGCATGCACGATACCGAGAAGCAGAGATTCCGCAAGAAGTACTCGAAATTGGACGTTTATAATGATAATCCAATAATCGAGGTAAGATTTATTGCCAAATGAACAAGTTTCATGGCGTTAAACCAAAATTACGAATAATTACCGATCGTTATGATGTGATTATTGCACTTTTCAACATTCCCAACTGCTCCTTAATCCATAAGACTGCGCCCTTTTGCTTCGACGACCATTTCCCACTGTTCTTGAGGCTTCAGAACTGTTGTGTGTCGGTTTTCGTCCATTAAAGTCTTCAATTTGGCGCTAACACCTTTCTTTTACGCTGCGGAAGAACGAAGTACTCAACAACGAATACTCAACACTGGCCTTGGCATGCCAAACGTTACCCAACTTTTTCGATATTTATATTAAACCCAGTAAATGATTTATTTTCTTTAGCAAGTGATCTTTGCTTAACACGCTCCCTGATCAGTTTGTCAAGTGGTGTCCGTGAAAAATTATTTCAACGATCAAACTATTACTGATTTCTTCAATATCTTTTTGACGTCCTCCGCGATTTTATGATCGCGAATTCTAAGCAGCAACGCGCCAACATCAAATTATGTTTTCTGCTGAAGAAAACAGCAGCGTCAATGCTTCGGGAAGCTTATGTCAGGCTTAAACCAAAAGAAGCACGTCAAATGAAGTCAGACTTGAAGACAATGACGATTTGCTTTATCCAAAACAGTAAAAGTCAAAGAAGTCGTTACGTTGAATTTGTTCCTGAGGCAACCACTGTGAACCATTGTAAACTACCTGTAAGTGTTAAAGCTGTTGCGTGAGGCAGTGAGAAAAAGACTGACTATTGGGCGACTGGATGCTTCATCGAGCTTTTGTTGAAAATCAGTTTTTGGCGAAGAACAGTGTGACAAGGGTTCCTCAGCCCCCTTACCCCCTGAAACTTCTTTTGAGCGAAAACGAAGGAAAATCTAAAGAGAAATCGTTAACATGACCTAGAAGAGGTTAAGACAAAAATCGCTGGAACGACATTAGTTCAGAAGAGTATAAACAATGTGTCGATGAGTGGAAAATCCTTTGGGGCAAATGCAGATTGTCCAGTGAAACGTATTTTGAAGACGATTAATTTGCTGAAGATGTTTCCTTGAATCAAAGAGAAAAACGATTCTCGTTTCTTTTGGGTGCCCCCTCGTAATTCTGCCAGCCGTCGAAGACAAATGACTATTTAATGCTTGCGTGCTAGTTAATAAAGCAGAAAAATGAAAGCATAATTTCACGATTTTGGGGTCCTAATTAACGCATAAATTATAATTTTTTATTTTCGGCATTTACATTAGGCCTCCGATATCCGAATGTACGAGACACATATCCCGGGCTTTTGCTACAAGAGCGACGGCCAGTGCAGGTGTCCGCCGGTGACAGTTCCAAATATTTACGTGGACTTTCAGGTAAACTTAATAAACTAAGCCGCTGGCAAATGCATTTTGAAATTGATTTAATCCAACGACTTCTTATTGAACGTCGCGACTTTATTGATCGAAAGACGACGATAATAATAATAATAATAAAGAGAGAAGGTACTTTCACTTCAACGTGAAATAAGCATTTTGCGTTTGGGAAATTGAATTATTTATTTCCCGTTTACATTTGAACGGAAAACGAGCGAGCAAAACGTGATGATGGAAGGAGGAACGAGCGATGAGTTTGGATGGACGTGCGTGATTGGAATTGTAATTTAACAAACACCTTCTGGTTTTTCTCTGTGGTTCGACTTGTTGATTCGTTTTCTTTTCTTTATCCAGGACATTCACGCACTCCTCTTCACCAACGGCGAGCTCGACGTGGAGAAAGTCCTGTGTCTGCACGTACTATCGACGCATAAAATCGACAGTTTAACACCGCCGCCGAAACGATACAATTTCTTCTTGCCGAAGAAAATGTTGCCGATCGAGCGTTTAATTGAACGATCGAAGAAGAGACTGAACGTCATCAGTGGGACCAGTAATCAAGCGGATCGTTTAATTAAAACCTTGCCGTTCTACGTTTTAGGTAAACGCCATTTAATATGAAAGGATTTGTAAAGGTTGCGGAACAGCAACAATGACCGATTCAAATTCAACTTTCTTTCTTCGTTTGGATATCATGAACGTGCCATCTAATCGGCGTCGTTAACATCTTTATCAAAATATTTATTTTCCTTTTACGGACCGAAAACTTTTATCGTCGTTATGATTAAGATCACTTCTGCCGTAAAAGGAGTAAAAGGAACATCCGTCAATCGCTTCGGTGCGTTCTAAACGATCAAAATAGCAAACGTTCGATTTTGAATCGAATGAAACGAAAAAAGTTGCACTTTCACTCGCGCGAAACACGTTTTTCTTTGCCGGTTAATCGATTGCAAAAAAGAACGCAAACGGAAGATGAAAAGGTTGGGCCGTCGAACGCGAGATACGAAGACGTTACGCAATTTCCGCCGTTTTCGTTTGTGCAAAAATGTTCAAGAAAGTTTCTTCGTTTCTTTACCGCCCAACGTCCGCTTATATCTTATCTAACGTGCGACACCAAAAAAATATCCAATTAATTGGCGAAGCGACTCGTTTCAAATCCGTAGTTCAATTCTTTTTGGCTACGATCGTCCGTTTCCGCATTCCGCCCGATTCGAAATTCGCAAATTAATTAGCGCTTTCGTTCGCTCTTCAAAAGAAAACCGGGTGATTAATCGTTCGAAAGGGAAAAGCTTAACAATCTTCGATAAATTACCAAAAGAAATCCGACTTTAACGTGTACTCATCAATCACGAAACCACGAGCTAATTGCGCAAATCGACCCGTAGATACGCAACAGCCGAAGGAGAAACGAATGAACGACCTTCAGAGCATCGACGCCAGACTGCAGTCGAAATTATTGGTAAACGACAAACTAATGGAACTCGTCCGCACCGTGCTGATCGCCTTGCAACAATCGAATCGGCGCCGATTTCGCAAAGTCCTGCGCTCGGCCAAGGACGAGAAATTGATGCTCGAACTGTTGACGTCGCCGAGGATCCAACGGTTCGCGGGATACTTGAAGGGGCTGAACTTGGTGACCAGGTAACGATCGTTAAGCGAGCCAGAAGCCGAAAAAAAAAAAAACAAAACAAAAGGTGAAACGAACGATTCCCTCCGTTCAAGCTGCGAGGCTTTCCATTTGACGAATCCGCCGAAGAAGCCGATCCGCGAGCTAACGATCGCGACGCAATGCGGTGGCCAACTCGAGGACCTGATCAGGTGCATACGGAAGAACGTCTTTCAAATACCGGAAGCCAGCTCGCGAACCGGCAACGTGGCCGTTAACGCGGAGGACTTGGAGAGGCGCCCGTCGAACGACGACGACGTCGACGACGACAACGACGTGGCGCTCGAGTACGAATTGGTCTCGCACAAGTTCGACCACGACAGCGACGAGGAGAACAGGGACGAGCAGGGAAACGAGCAGGATCGCGAGGAATACGGTCTGGACGTGGACGAATCGATGGAGAGGTTCCTGTGCGAGGACGAGACAATCACGAATCGACCGTTGGAGTTGCGGATCAATAGGCGGGAGAAAACGGTCAATGTGACCGTGGCCGACGAGGAGGCGAACAATAAGAAGAGTTCGGTCGACAGTTTGGCGTTGCTCAATTTGCCGGAGCAATCGGCGAAGCTGGTCGGTTTCCGGGCGAGCGAGACCGTCGAGGAGACGGAAATCGACGAGAACACGGATCTGGTGCGGGTGGCGCAAACGTTAAAGTAATTGTCTTTCAGATTCGCCATTTAGATATTAATATATAGGGTGTCGCGATATCGGGGGGATTGTATGCTGCAGGTAGAAAAAGGTTTCTTTGCAAGAGAGCTACAACATGGCTCAACATGGCTCACTTCCAGATACCTTTGATTAGATTTTTGGAATCCATGGCGGAGTTTAAGGGGAGTTTATTTAAGCTACCATTTCCTTAAAATCGAAGTTATTTCAGTAGTTTCCCGAAAAAAAAACGTCATTTGGAAAGTCGTGGAAAAGCGTTTATATCTCAGGAAACTTGCGAGACAGAGAGTTGTATTTTTCTCAATTGTTTTAAGCATGAAATGACGAAAGTTTTATTAAAAGTCCCTTATTAACAGTCCCTTAAGTTGAATCGTACGAGGGTGGATTGATAAATAACTTGTTTTGATTAAATGTAACCCCGAGAAAGTTATAAATAAGCCTAAAAGTTCCTATGGGTTATGGTCCGAAAATTCTTCGTCCCGAAAAACATTAAATTTCTCAAGAATGGTTCAAGGTTTCCAATACGAGTACCTTTTCGATTTATAAGACATGAGGGTTCCCAATTATCCATTCAGAATTGTCAAAACTCTAAAGGTAAATAGGTTTTGGTTTTTGGAAAGAAGCAGACCATTCAGAACACCATTTTCCAGATGTTTTTCAAAGTTTGCAATCACGTCAAAATAGGCTCCTTTAACATGAAACTAAGATCGCAAAGCACAAAAGAAAATCTGCTTTTGATGACGACGATTTTGAAACCGCTCTTTGACGGTCAATATCTCAAAGACCAAGCATTTTCTGACCATGGTTCATAGTAGCATTTCGGCTTATTTTAACAAGAGGAATCACCCATTAAGCGTTGTCGGTTATATTGAATCACCTTGTATATTAAATGGCAGACAACCATTTCGGTTTTAACGACTACTTAATTTTTCAACCTGCTCCTTTCGAAGTCCTAAGCACTTGTGCCAACGTTCCTCAAGCTTTCTGATTCTTTTGCAGAAGTGGATTTCTTAAGAACTTCATAACACTCAATTTTACGCTCTCTATCACCTATTACTTTGGGCAAATCGTTTTCGGTCAGTAATGTTTGGAGAGGAGATTCTTACTGCGATGGAGCTAATTAAGCGGCTCAAGCCTCTGTTAGATCATGGTGAAATCTTCTTTTTACTTTGGAATAATGGGAAACGAGGCACCAATATTTCGCAAGGCTTTTTAGTCTGCAATTCATTATGAAAAATAAAATAAACTCATTCATTTCAGATGCTCATAGTCTCTACCATTTCACTCAATATCTATCGCTTGTTGGTCAAGACCATTTCATTGACTTTATTGTTAATTTCAATCGTGACTGCTGTTTTTGAACCTGATGCATTTCGATTGCTTCTTGTACCGCGTTTAAATTCGTTCGCCCAAAAAGAAACGGTTTCATAGGAAGAACATGAGTCACTCAATGTGGACAGAATTCGTTTATGGATTTCCTTCGCTGTTTCCCCATCCAAAAACGCAGACTTGAATAACATTTCGAATTCCAATATTATCCGCTTTGTTTATCACTCAAAACACTTCAATTTAAATGAACTTTTTTAAGCAACTTTCTATTGCCAGAATGTCTCTCAAAATTAAATGTGTCGTTGTAAAAGATGAAATCTCATTCCTTGCTATAAGTATACGAAACAAGTGATACATGAAACCGCTCTCGTAGTTTTTATTGCAGCATAATTGTTCATCATTTTTCGGGAAAACTCTCCACTTCGTTCCAAACAAATATTCAAATTCAGTCGTTTCCAAGTAAAGGATTTTAATATTAGTGTCAATGTTTAGAGAAATTACGTATTAAATTATTCTTCTCGTACGATTGTCGAGGAGGAATTAATCTCAAAGGGACGCATCGAGCGACCGCGAAATCGGAATATACTATAAGTAAACTTAGAATGTTATTGAAATATTAAATGATGATAATCGAGTACGAATATCGTTAAGATTCATTCGCGGTACTCTAACCGGTGTACAATCAATTGTTTACCAGTGGCGTATCCTTCGAATATTAATTTCCAAATAAGAAATCCGTACGTGCTTTGTCGTATCGCGTACGATGGCTGAATAATTTAAATGCCATCGTAAAAGGATCGTTATTAGTTGTGATGTTCGAGCGCAAATAAAAATTGTTTGAACGAAAAGAAATCTGAAATTCTGCGTAAATGCAGTTTTAATTTAACGTATAAATTTTTTCTTTAATTCACATGGATCAATGCATCAGTGAAATTGTGAAAATAATGAAAAAGAAAAAAAAATCGTTAATATGTGGAGAAACTTACTTACCCATCGGCAATTTCCAATAATCGGATTCTTTTACTTAACGATTCCAATCCCATCTTGCCGTTGAAAAGAAAGACCGAACGCTGTCGATCAACCAAATAACCTTTTATCAGACGCCGAATCGGCCGCCAATAATTAACTCACACCACGTGGAAGAGAGAAGCGAGAGCAAAAAAACAAACGCGGAAAACGCACAAGTACTTTTACTTTTGCGCTAGCAGTGAAAGTAAATTAAATTCGCACGAATTATAATAATGAACGTTTTCTTGCGCATTTTCTTCCTCATCCGTCATTGTAATTTCCATTAATCGCGCCGTTTTCTTTTCGCAGCCGGAAAGTGAAGGAACTGGCGACGCGCGATCGAAAGGCGCAGAACTTGTTCTATTTCGATTACGAGGAACCGACATCGAACGATTCGCCATCGGGCTCGTCGCATCAGGGCGGCAATCGTAAATTGCTCCGCTGTGCGGCCTGTAAATTGAAATGGCAGGAACCGTATCCGCAGCCGAAAGTGTCGCAATTGGCGAAAGTCTACGTGCCGAAACTGGACGAGAAGACCGACAGCGAGATCAACACCGAGAGTCTGCACAAGCTCTCGAAGATGATCGATCGCGGTTACGCGCGTATCAACGAGCAAAGGAAATCGTCCAGTCAGAACGGCACGAAGATTTACGGCGGTAGCACTAGTTTTAGTAGCACGTCGAATCGCCGAACGACATTTATGGACGGCTACTATTCGACGGAGGTGGTGCAATTGAAAGACATCGATCTCGCCACGATCAGGCAGGAGATTAAGGAGAAGGAGGCGCAGAAGAAGTTTGTCAAATTCTTTAAGAGCAAGAGAAGTTGATTTCAAGTGTTAAACCGCCGAAGTCGAACGTAAATCGAATTATCAATGGCCCGAGTCGTTTTATTCCATGCATAAGCATAATAATAATAATATTATACGCGTTGGATTCGTTGACCTTACGGTAGCGAGCAAAAGTAAGAGAACGTTTCGGAACGCCGACGAAAAAATTCCATTTCGCAATCTATTCATCCATCTCTCTTACATAATGTGCACAACAATCTGAATACACCTGTAACTGTTTCTCAGCAAATAGTTGTAGGTAAAGGTGCGAGTTTAGTCTGGTTTCCTTCCTAAGCGTTCATTCTGCAGAGCGACGTTCAAGTATTGTCAGTAAGGTTTGAAGCTATTCGTGGTAGATGACGCTGATTTGAGAAATAACTTCACGAGAAGTTATTTCCAGAAAAGTCGTTTCGGGAAAAGTCGTTTCAGGAAAAGTAGCTTCACAAAAATTAGCTTAATGAAAAATATCTTCAGCTAAACCAACTTCGTTGCAAATAGCTTCTGAAACAGCTCCTTCGTGGAAATTAGCTTAAGTAAAAGTAGCTTCGTGAAAAGCTCCTTCATGCAAGTTAGTTTCAGGAAGAATATCTGCAGCTAAACTAACTTCACTAAAAGAAGCTTCTGGAGAAGCTCACACATGAAAACTAGCTACAAGAAAAATATCTTCAGTTATACAAACTTCAGTAAAAGTAGTTTATGGAAAATATGCTTCATTAAAATTAGCTTCATGAAAAATACCTTAGCAACTGCAGTAAAAGCGCCTTCGGGATAAGTTTGTTCATGAAAATTAAAGCCATGAAAGATAGCTTCAGGAAAAATATCTTCAGCTAAACCAAATTCAGTAAAAGTAGCTTCTGAAAAAGCTCCTTCATTAAAATTAGCTTCAGGAAAAATATCCTCAGCCAAACCAAATTCAGTAAAAGGGCGTTCGGGATTAGTTTCTTTATGAAAATTAACGCCATGAAAGAGAGCTTCAAGAAAAATATCTTCAGCTAAACCAGATTCAGTAAAAGTAGCTTCTGAAAAAGCTCCTTCATGAAAATTAGCTTCAGGAAAAATATCTTCAGCTAAACCAAATTCAGTAAAAGCAGCTGCTGGAAAAGCTCCTTCATGAAGATTTACTTCTAGAAAAAAATCTTCAGCTAAACCAATTTTAGTAAGGGTGGCTTTGGGAAAAGCTTCTTCATGAAAAAAGCTTCCTGATGAATATTTTCTTGAAAAGTAACTTCACGAACAGTAATTTCCGGAAAAGTAGCTTCACGAAAAGCGACCTCAGGAAAAGTAACACCGGTAAAAATGAGTTTCAAGTAAAGCAACATAAGGGGCTTCGGGGAAAGTAGCCTCAGGAAATGCAACATTACCTTCAGAAAAAGTGGGCTTAATCAAAGTTATTTCATGAAAAGTAGCTTCATGAAAGGCACCTTCACAAGTTAGTAGCTTCACGAAAAGTAGTTTCACAAAAAGTCCATGCAAGAGAAGTAACTTCACAAAAATTAGCTACACGAAAAATATTTTCTGGTAAAGTAGCTGCATAAAAGGTAACTTCAGGAAAAGTAGTTGCAGGAAACGCAACTTCACAAAAAGTACATTTCGCTGAGTTTTAGGCAAAATTCAGTAACACAAAGAAATTCTGACGTCTAGATCATATTACTAACGCAGATGTACTTTCTGCAGAATAAAAAATATCGAAGGACTCATCGCACTCAATTGCAAAAGTACAACGAAAGTTTATTGCTTTACTTTTTATTGACTGTGTAACTCTTTCAAAGTCCAATTGTAACAATTTGTAAAAAGTAACACAAAACAATTATATTGTTGGTTGCCAGCATGATCAAGTTACTGCGAGAGTGTATTTACGAATTTATTTCCTAGGATTGCGAAAATCTTAGTTCGCTTAACACATTTAGCAACTTTCATTTAATTTAAAACGTTGCAAAATTAATTTCTGCCTGCCGTTATCTTTCACTTAGGGCTTTTGGGACATATTCGAAATAAAGATAACTAATTGTAATGATTAATTTTAATGCTTAATACGAGACAACGTCTCTATAATATATAATTTAAATTTATTACTAATTACAATTAATTTACAATTTAGCCACTTTGATTCTCTCATTTTAACAGTAGACTTTCTTTCTTTTTTCACTTAATCGCCGCTTTTTATTTTTAGTTTACTTTTCTTCATCGAGAAATTAAGTACGTAAGTTCTGCTATAATAGACAGAAAAAGGCACGGGTAGAAAAATGAGTTCACTATTAACAAAAGAACAGTTAATGCTAAACTATTCTATTAAAATTAAGTAACAAAGTTAAGGAATTTATGCTATTTTGTCGTATAATTTAAATATGAAATAAAGAATGAGTAGATTACATCTTATAGCGAGAAAAGTAAATGATTTCATTTGCGAAAGTGAGAGCATTAACCAGCAAGTAACGAATATGAAATAATATGGAAAGGACGATGTAGAGGTGGGAAAAAATGTCGAAATGTGTATTTAATTCACGCATTATTAGGCGAGTAATTCAATTAACTCAGAATGTTTATTGTTCGGTTTGTTAAAAGAAATCAAATTCCGTTATGTTTTGCATGCTTCTTTTCAAGAAAGTATATGTAAATTAAATACAATATTTGGTTTGGTCTACATGTAACATCTGTATACATAACACTATTTTATGGTAATTCGGAAAGATTCTAATAAGTATATCAATTCTTTTTATTACACTTTAATCGACAATTATTTGCTATTCTTCTTCTTTTTTTTTTAAATTGATTAATTAATTCAATAAGGGACTAAAATATCACAGACTGCCCCAAAAGTTTACAAAAAGGCGTATAAAGTTTTCGATTTCGTACTTTTTTACTCCTCTTAGAAAATATTTATTGAAATTGAAGAACCATCTATCTCATTTCTAGCAAATATATTATAATCTAACAGTTTGTTCGTTTCTTGAAATCAATTTCGTTCAGAGTCGAGAATTACAGAGTGGAAGATTTCTTCGATACTTAAAGAGTACGACTTACGAGTAATAATCATATTAATTGATATTATTTTCCCGTCATTTTCACTTGCTTTCTTTCTTTGATTGATTGATTGACTTGTTTGCATTTTATTTTATAAATCATCCTACATTTAGTTTTAACCGTGTTAATTGTTTAATTGAAGGTTTTCAGTTTTGTCTTTAATTCTGTTATTTTATTAATTATAATATTCATTTGAAGGCTTATTTGTAAAGATTGTCTCATATATTTATTATTATTTATTAGAGTAGTTTGCTTCCCAATTAATTTCGTCTAATGTTCAAATCCTTTTTATTATTATTATTAATAAACCTTTATAGTCTTTCGTTAACTTAATATTACTTAAGAAAACAATTGTCAATTCGTACATTCTGCAATTTTCCGTTTGATTTTTTCTTCTTCTCTGCTTTACGAGCATAATAATAATGTTTAACAAGAAATAGTTTACAACAGAGTAATTTACTCTACCAATATCCTATCTAATAATAGTGTACCATCAACATTTTTCAAATTATCGTTAATTTTTATTCCTTTTAGCTCTACTTTTATCAATTAATTGCGACATTTTGTAATTTATAATTTGTTTCAACTAATTATACAATTTTAATGAAATAGTATTTATTTAGGCTCTATATAACTGCATTTGTTCGATAATTATAATAATTTACGAAAGAGTCCCTTCGAAAAAAAAAGTTTCTGCATTATTTTGCTCACAATTTCTTTATTTATCAATTCGTTTACCTCGTATTTAATTAAATCCTATGCTATATATTAATTAATCACAAGACATTGATTATTTCGTTTCATTTTCTTTTCCCGTCCTCTGTTTTCAATTAAATCTATATAGCACATTAACTGTTTTACTTTTCGCATTTTTCGATAACAACAATTATTTTTACGCATTATTTTAGATACTAATATTAATCGCTACTCAACTACTGAATAATCAACTAAATACACAATAACAGCTAGCGCTTAATAACTAATGACGACCTCATTTATATGCTGATTTATGCCAGCTTTTTTTTGTTCTTTTAATGCGTTTTATTATAAAAAAATAGGACTCGTTTCAATATTCTCAAAAAAAAAAAAAAATGCTCATCCGTCGATCGCAGAACAAACATATTATTATGGTTTTGATCAATACGAGCAACCCTGTTGATATGATAATCTACGTTTATCGACAACTCATTAATTCTTACTCCACGTTACTTAACGGGGATTCACCACGTATCGAGCAAATGTTCATCCTTCGAATTTCCGCACCATTGTCATGAACGTTGAGGATTATTTTTTGCTCAAAATTTGCGATCAGCAACGTTAAGATACAGAAGGAATGAAGATGTAATAGCGAATGATCCATTCAGTGATTCGGAAAATTCGCGCATTGCAAACTTTTCTTCCATTCGCTTCATCCGTTACCCTTTGGCTCATCAACGATTCGCTTAATAACGTACTTGCTAAATTACTAACTCTCCTCCCATTATCTACGTGTAAACTTCATTATAAACATTCACATATAAAAATAAATAACAGCTATTAATACTAATTTAACACGTATCATTTTCACGTTGTTGTCGTTCTTTAGTCACGTTTACTTCGATGGCAACATTACTCGTCGACTTCTCCTCGTTATTTTGCGAATTACCCTTATCGCCCTCGTCGTCGTCGGTCGCCGCCGCCGCCGCCGCCGGCGGCACGTCGAAGATGTCGTACCGATCGATCGCCTTGAAGTTCTCGTCCAGTTTCCGACGTTCGCTGATGACGCGTTGCACGCTCTCCTGCGAGCCGTACTTGAACATTTTCAACTCGGTCGCCCGCATCCTCCGCCGCTCCGCCGCCGCGTCGGCGACGGTGTACGTGGTGAGCGCACGCAAGAACGGCGTCTCCTCCTCCTCCTCCTCGACCGTCATCTCCATCGACTTTTGCCGCGCGAACAAATGCTTCGTGCTGCCGTACAACTTGTGCAACGGCTTCGGCTCGATCGGCAACGTCAGCAGATTGTTGTGGTCGTGCTCGTTGATCCGTTTCAACGGGAACTTCTCCTCCGACTCGACCGTCGAGATCTTCGCGTAGTTCTCGCTGCGATTGAACGCGGCGACGCCGCCGCCGTCGTCGTCGTCGTCGTCGTGGTTCGCGCGCAAACGGTAGCGCACGTTCTTCTCGTTGGCCGGCTCGTCGCACGTGCTCTTGCAAATGTCGGAGACCGACTCGTCGATGTTCCGTATGTCGTCCATGTTCGACAGCACGATCGGCTGCTGGCTGTGCAACGTTTGTCGGCGCGCCTGCGAGTGCGACGACGACGACGAGTGGCGATCGGAGCGTTTCGTGCCCGGCGGATTGTAGGTGAAGTTCGATGGGAGCGAGAGGACCTGCGAGCGACGAAATAATCAATTCGGCGAAAGGGCGGAAATCGATCGTAACTGTCGTACCTTCGTCAACGGTTTATAATGCGGCTGGATGCACTCGGAGTCCATTTGCAGGGCCAAGCAGAGTTCGCGCCGTTCCTCCCACTCCTGCTTCTCCTGGAATTCCCGCTCCAACTGGTTGTCCATGTCTTGCTCGTCTTCTAGATGCTTGTGCGATTCCTCCAGGTGTTTCATCAGCACCTTGAAACAAATTGTAACTTTTTGACGAGGAAATTCGCGGTCGGTTTCGAAAGCGAGGAACGTGTTTGCTCCAGATAAAGAGAAAAATCCTGCTCATTGTCAACGGATGTTGTTGGAATGGGAGTCTTCGGTCGTTCTCGGTTGTTAACAAGAACAGTGAGTCCGCTTGTCGCTTGTTTTCCTACATGGGATCCCCTGTTGATTGTTCTTAAGCGCAAGAAGAGGCCAAAGCTGCTAAGCGACAAAATCTGGTTTTGGGCGGTTTGGCTTTCAAATAAAAGGCCCTCGACCAATGGCAGGGAAGGAGTTGCCATGTTCAGGGTCAGAATGACGACCATCGAGAGCAAAGTATTTGTGAATCATAAAAAGTTCTTGTGAATTCGTACCTAATGTAAATTTTGTGATATAATACATATTTTGAAGCATCGCAAAGCAAGCGCATAGCATTCGCCTAATTATTTTAATCGTTAAAGAAAGACCACAAATGCAATTTTTTTGATAAAGTATAAGTTTTATTGCAAATGATGTGCAGTGAATCTTTCCTATTGTCATCGCGAGAGCTGCATTTCAGCGAAGATTTTTTGTAATTTCTGTTGAATTCACGCATTTGCTCGAAGTTATTTTCGTCGATTAATGTTTTTGCTCTTCCCGATCGATGATCAACCATCAACGTGTTCAAGACCGCTCTTGAAGCAATTAAGATACTTCAAGAAGATGCACGATCATCACCATAAGCATGTTTCATCAAGTGAAATCATCAGGGTAAAATGTTTTTGCAAGTTAACCAAGTATAACTAATAGGTTTTCAACCTGTCGCTAAAAAGCAGAATCGATATAAAATTTCTTTCATCATAATTTCATTAGATCAAATTACTCGTCTCCAGTCTCCACACCTTACTTGCCGCACTTTAATAAGCGAGTGATTCGCAGTTTTGGGCTTTTGGGCGACAGTGTGTAGTGCACGTGTCGGAGAAAGATGTTTGGACAGAGTTTGCACAGTCACAACTTCGCCATCAGTTAATTTTTTGCCCGAAATCATGTCTTTGTATGAGGTCATTTACCCTATTCCCATGCTTTTGCTGCGTCTGATCTCCATTAATTGCTTAATTGCGGATTAAGTCAAAATTGCCTTCTTCTGATAACATTTCAACGATGGCAACATCTCCAAAGGATGCATTAGCGTATATGACATAAAGTAAGCTCACAAAGGCATTCGAATCGCTTTTTATATGCAACAAAAAACGTATCGAGACTGGAGAAGACTCACTTGATCTAATAAAATTATGCCGGCAAGGAAATTTTGTTTAGATTCTGCTTTATAGCCACAGTCTCAATATTTATTAGTGACATTGTTTAATATTGCGCTATAATCGAAGTTCCTATCAATGGCGCACTCCCTTCGCGGATGTAAGTTCCGACGGACGTTTTCTTCCTTTGTACGAAGCATGCTTTCGATAAGGCAAATTAAGTGTAACGCTAACGGTAAATTTCGCGTGCGTTCCTTTCCGTTGTTTGCAATAATGTTTCGCAGTGATTGAAAGTCCATCGGGTGCAAATCCAAACGAACAAAAACTACTTTTCCTTGAAATTACCTCTTGCAGCAATTGGAAACATTTACAATTAGTGACTGAACCAGAATTAATACTGCTTGCAAAACAACAAGAGTTTCCTATTACGCACTAGACGTTGGAATCTAAAGAAACGTAATTAAATATTTTACGTACGGCAACGACGACATTGACGAGCACGAATTGCGCCATCAAGACGAAGATGACAAAGAAGATTGGCGCGATAATCGGCGAGACGCAGCAATTTTGCACGCAATCGGCGCGTTCGTCGCAATCCTTTCGCAGCGTGTCCTTCATGATGCCGTTCCAATTGTCGCCGGTGGCCACGCGGAATAACGTGAGGAACGCCATGCCGAAGTTCTTAAAGTGCGCGTGCTCCCCCAACCCTATCGGACGAATTTAGCAAATTTCTTAATTCACAAACAAACCTCGCATCATTTTTACCTTGGCACGGATTCTTGTCGTCGCACACGAGCCTGCCGAACAATTCGACGCCCAAAGCGGCGAATATGAAGAACAAGAGAAAGAACAGTAGCCCCAAATTGCCGACTTGCGGTAACGCTTGCATGACCGTGTCCAAGAGCGCTCGGATGCCCTTCGCCATTTTCAACAGTTTTAGTACGCGCGCGATTCGCATCACGCGCATCACCCGCAACACGGTCGGATTGATCGGGATTATGTTCGATTTGAGTTCCTCCAGAATGATGCCGACGACGGACAATATGACGATGGCCACGTCCAATTGATTCCACTTATCCTTCAAGTACAAGACGAATCCGAGCGCGATCAGCTTCATCGAACTCTCCAGTATGAACACGGCGGTGAAGAAGTAATTGAATATTTTCAATATGTAATTTAATATCTCCGGCATCTTGTAACTCTCCGTCGCCATCGTGACGACGTTCAAGCCGATCACCGCGGCAATTGCCAAGTCGAAGTATTTCGACGTGACGACGTTGTGAATGAAGAGACGCCATTGCGAATAGTTGATGTAATACGGCGGTTCGTTCATCTCTAAAAGAAGATGCAACATGTTTTTCCAATATGTTATTATACGGGCTCGGAGGATTTCGGTCAAACGGTTGACTTTAGAGAAAAAAGGCGATAGGACTATAACGTGAAAATATTGTGCAAGATGGCGCGCATCCGTTATTGCAAACGGAATTGTTCAATTCTTTTGCATTTTTTTTGGCTTCTTTGTGGAGGTCTAAGTGGAGTTTATTAAGTTACGAGTGCGGTTTGATATGTAACTTATTTCGTTGTTACGTTGAAAACTGACTGTCCATTATTCCGAAATTGTTGACTGACATATAAAAACAAGTCGTTTATCAAACCGCCCTCGTACCTTCTGTTGAAAACTTACGGTTTCCGATGTAATTTTAGTTTTCCTGGAGATTGTCTTCTAGAAGGTATTGGAAAATCCCTGATATCTGCGGAACTGTTTAAGATAAAGAGTTGAAGCTGTGTAGTTCCTTTAGGCATGAAATGACGAAGAGTTTGCACTGCTTACATTCAATTAAAATTGTTACTGACTGCGACTTGTGACCTTTTAAAGGTTGGTATTTTCAAAGGTGCATAACTTAATTTGCTTTAAATAAAACCATGCAATTTTTATTGTCGCATGAGCTGGGGAAAGTAATTCACTTTCGATCAAATTAAGGTATTTCTGGGCCTATTATCGATCGTTTTCGAATAATTCCTAATTAATTGTAATTTTGTGTGCTATTTATATGCGCTTCATTTTGATATTTCGTTTTTGGAGTTATTCTTCAGATTACAAATTGACAGTAATTAATACCTATGTCCAAAAAGTATGCAGCTAAAAGTAAATTATTTCATGAAAATAAATAAAATTCTATCCAAATTAAAATAAAAAACTAATAATTTATTATAAAACATGGACATATTACATATACAAGTGAGGCCCGAAACTCGGAGGTGGACGATAATACAAACAAAAGTATCATGAAGATAAAAGCTCGTTAGGTTGAACTAAGAAACTTTATGGTCTGTGCAACTCTGCGAATCCGCAAAGTCTCCTTATGGGATAATTTATTCAAGCGCGAAGCAAATTGTCAACTGTTTAAAAAACTTGTCCAAAGTAAATTAAATATATCAAAGCGAAAACTCGGCCACTGTCCTATTATTAGTCAAAATTCAATATTAATCACTATCGATTAAATACACGACAATGTTGTTTGAAAGTTAACATGTGTTTTAATAAGGGCCACTTAGGTTTAAGGGTGAGTTATTTGCTTGGGCTTGGATTTTTTTCGTTTTATTGCCAACATGGATGTTGAAAGAGTCAAGAAACGGGAACCATGGTCATCCACAAATCTATGATTAGCATTAAAGAAAAAAAAACGCAGAAACACAATTAAAATATCTCAACTTTGCAACATAAAATTGTGTATGTGCAATCTAAAAATATTTGATTTATAAAGTAAGTTTTCTTGTGTCTAAGACATATTTCTACAATTTTCCGACTGATTCTTATGATGTTCATAGATGAGCCGTATTAAAATCACTTGTTCAAAATAAGGCCGAGTGGAGAGGTTTGTCAAAATTTTTGTATTCTCAATTAATTGTCATAATTATAATAATTAATGGTGGACCTTATTTGGGTCAGTTGCCTTAAATGTCAAAAAATGCATGTAACTCGAAAGCCATAAGAAATGGCCACAATGTTACCTTAATATGATCGAATGGGAATCATATTCAACGACTTATAGTATAATACATGGTTCCACTAAAAAAAAAAAGAAAGAAGTTATGCACATTTGAAAATGTCAATGTTTAACAGGCCATAAATCGCAGTTAGTAACAGTTTTAGTTGTAAGCAGTGCAAAATCTTGGCCATTTCATGCTCAAAGTAATTAGAACAAGTTCAACTCTTTACCTCACATAGTTCCGGAGAAGAACCTTTCAAATGACATTTGTTCGGGAAAACAATGAAAGAACTCCGAAACAGCTTTAACAAACTCCCCGTAAAACGCCACAAGGAATCCAAAAACGCAATCATTCCATTTAAAATAACGGAGCAAGTATGAGATTGCCGAGAGAAAACTTTTTGATCTGAAACATTTTTCTCTAAAGTAACCCGTGTTGGCGTAATCCTCCGCGTCCGCACTATTGATGACGCCCTGTAGGACAAACAATAAGAATTTACTTCGTCGTCGCTTCTCCATTTGCAACGCCCGCTTCGCCGCTCTACGTATACGTTCCTCCTTTTCTTGCTCCTCGCGGCACCGATGGAAGTTCTCGACGACGACGCCAACGAACATGTTCAACACGAAGAACCCGACCAACAGGATGAACGATATGAAGTATAACAATCGCCATTCGGAATAGTTGACGATCGGCTTTAAAAGCGAATTTTTATCATTAGCTATCGATTAAAATCAATTTGTGTGTGTGTGCGTTTTGGTTGCGGTTTACCTGTTGATTCTCACCGACGGCGTCGAGTCCGGTGTACATGATGTTCACCCAGCCGTCCCGCGAGCTCAACACGAACAGCGACATCAGCGCTTTGCCCAAATCGTCGAAATTGTACTTTTGATTCTCCCACTTGTAATCGCGCTCCTCGCACTCGGACCGATTGTGCACGCCGGTCAAATTCTCGCCTTTGCAATAGTGAAATGCCCCTTTGAACAGCTGCGAGAAGAAAACGTTCGTTTACGACAAACTGATTAGGTCGGTGCATAATTATCCGCCCTTTTTGAAAGTTATTTTTTAAGTAGTTCGCAATAAACAGATTTATCGTAAAGACAATGAACTTTTTAATGAGAGCCCAAATTATAATCCATTTCAATTGCAGCCTCCTATTTGCATGCAAAGTGGTCCATTCCACGTGTAGAAAAGAGCTAAAACTTTGCATCTACGAATGCACTCACTTCGGTTACCAAGTAAATGAAAATTTCGTGCACCTTACCAGTTTTTCGGCGAACGATTTATATGGTGATCTGTGGGAATATCTTGATTACTTGGTAACCGATGTAAGGGCATGCAAAGTTGCAAAGTTTTAGCTCTTTTGTACACTTAGAATTGGCCATTTAGCAAGCAAATCGGAGGCTGCAATTGAAATTTGGACCTTAATTAAAAAGTTAATGGTGTTTACGATAAATTTCTGTGTTGCGAACTGCCTGAAAAATAGCTTTCAAAAACGGCGGATACTTATGCACCGACCTAATAAAACGAATTGAAATTCATCGATCACACTCACCTGCACACCCAGAATCCCGAAGATGATGAAGAACGTGCAGCAGATTAACACGATGTTGCCGATCGGTCGTAGCGATGATAGTAACGTTTGTACCACCAATTTTAAACCAGGCGCTCTGTTAATCACGCGCAACGGACGTAACGAACGTAACAATCGAAACACCTGCAGAAATTGAATATGCAAGAAAGTAATCCAATGGTAATCGATTGCATCGACTCACCCTGAGAATACCGAATATCCTCGGACTCGAGTCGCTGAGTAACGACATGAGGAGATCGACGATGGAGATGATCACCAACGAACCGTCCATTATGTTCCAACCGGAAGTGAAGTACGCTTCCGGCCCGTAGCACATGCCGCAAGCGACGACCTGCGAGCAATTCAGGAAACGTTTTTATTTTTTCTCACCTTTTTTTCGCGTGTTTAATTAAGAGTCGTGCACACCTTGATCATCATCTCCAACGTGAAGACGACGGTGAACAGGTAGTTGCTGATGGAGAGGAAGAAGCGTTCGTTACTCTCGGGCGGAATATTGGGCCGTTCCATTGCCAGCGTGATGCAGTTCATCGCGATGAACAGGAGCACGACGTTGTCGAACCATTTCTGATCGACCAGCCATTTGCACATCGTGCGAAATCTAATTATATGCGAATACATTTCGATTAACAATTAATACCGTCCGGATTGGCAAACTTTGTGCGCACTTCGTCCCAAAAGTTTCCCGAACGTATCTTAATTACTCGCGGGCTAATAGCGCCGTAAATTGACACAGTGTGTTTACTCGAAGTTACGGGGGGCGGTTTGATTAATAACTTGTTTTGATATGCATGTATTAAATGGCTGACTGCAATTTCGGTTTTAACGACTATCTAATTTCGCAACGTGGTCCTTTCGAAGTCCTAAGCACTTGTGTCAGCGCTCCTCAACCTTTTTTGATTCTTTTGCAGAAGTGGATTTCTTAAGAACTTCATAGCACTCAATTACGCCCTCTATCGCCTCTATAACTTTGAGCAAATCTCTTTCGGCCAGTAAAGTTTGAAGTTTCGTGAGCAAATTCTTACTGCGATGGAATTAATTCAGTAGCTTAAACCTCTGCTGGAGCATCTTTTGCTGCGTGTTACGGCTGAAATCATGGCGAAATCTTGCTTTCGCATTGGAATAATGGGAATCGCGGCACTCATCTTTCGCAAGACTTTTTAGTGTGCAATTCATTATGCAAAATAAAATAAAACCAATGTGGACAGAATTCGTACATGAATTTCCTTCGCTGTTTCCCCATCCAAAAACGCAGAATTGAATAACATTTCGTATTGCAATTTTATCCACTTTGTTCATCACCCGAAACCCTTGCATTGCAATGAACATTTAAACAATTTAATATTGCCAGAATTACTTTCAAAATTAAATTTGTCATTTAAAAAGGTTAATTTGTTTGAATATTTCGAAATCTGTTCTTATCCCCTACTAAAACTATATGAAATAAGTTACATATCAAACCGCCCTCGTGTATATGTTCTTATCAAAATCTTCTATGACTTTGATTATTGCGAAAAAAGTTACAGCGTAACATCGTCTTTGCTGAGTCGGATGCGTTTTAAACGTAAATGTGTTTTAAACTCGGAAAGATATTGATCGAAAAATGTGGAAACGCTTTTATGGTGATAGTTGCAAAACTTGTACAGGTAACTTACGAATGGTATTCGGGTGAATCAATTTTTTTTCTTGAGTGCTTTGATGCTGAAAACATCATTTAATTCGAATGGATCATATTTCATGTTGATGCATTCGAATTAGTGTTCTAACAGGTATATTTTGAATGTTGAAAATTGTACATATCTAAAAATTCGAAGAAAAATTATGGAAAAAAACGGAAATTCGTGTTATTTTGCTTTGATTTGTCCTAAACAAGGCTTCAATGCGAGTGCCACCGTAAAGAAAACATGCGAAGGTGAAAGGTCTCAGATCGTGTGGCGTGAGTTTGGTTTGAAGAGTTCAATAACAGCCAACACATCTCGGGAATAAGTCACGATTGGGCCACCGAATAATTGCGTATACGATGGAATTTTGACGGTTGAATCCACTTTGACCTGGTTCCAAACGGTCGCACCATCGACCTTGAACAACAAGCACAACTCGGCAGGATATACGCGGAGTTGAGGAGGAAGAAACAACTTTGGATCGTCGAAAGTGCGTGCTTCTACAGCAAGGCAACATCAAAATAACGCTAGACAAACGAAAGAAAAGTGGGAAAAAAAGTTGGCACAATTGAAATCTCTTTGAAATCCGGCTCATAGGCCGGACCTTGCATCATCCGACTACTACCACCATTTTCCGTTAATGGTACACTTCATGTGCTTCAAGGATTTCAAAAGGGGTGTCGAGAAATGTTCGCTTTTAAAGCCAAAAAATGGTGACGATGCTTCGATAACCAGCCGTATTTGATGCACTTTAAGCATATGCAATTCTGCTGATGGCTTGTTTCGAATAAAACCAAAACGTTTGGACACATTAATATATATCTAAAAATTCGAAGAAAAATTATGGAAAAAAAAACGGAAATTCGTGTTCTTTTGCTTTGATTTGTTCTAAACAAGGCTTCAATGCGAATGCCACCGTAAAGAAAACATGTGAAGGTGAAAGGTCTCAGATCGTGTGGCGTGAGTTTGGTTTGAAGAGTTCAATAACAGCCAACACATCTCGGGAATAAGTCATGATTGGGCCACCGAATAATTGCGTATACGATGGAATTTTGACGGTTGAATCCACTTTGAGCTGGTTCCAAACGGTCGCACCATCGACCTTGAACAACAAGCACAACTCGGCAGGATATACGCGGAGTTGAGGAGGAAGAAACAACTTTGGATCGTCGACAGTGCGTGCTTCTACAGCAAGGCAACATCAAAATATCGCTAGACAAACGAAGGAAAAGTGGAAAAAAAAAGTTGGCACAATTGAAATCTTTTTGAAATCCGGCTCATAGGCCGGACCTTGCATCATCCGACTACTACCACCATTTCCCGTTAATGGTACACTTCATGTGCTTCAAGGATTTCGAAAGGGGTGTCGAGAAATGTTCGCTTTTAAAGCCAAAAAATGGTAACGATGCTTCGATAACCAGCCGTATTTGATGCACTTTAAGCATATGCAATTCTGCTGATGGCTTGTTTCGAATAAAACCAAAACGTTTGGACACATTAATATATATCTAAAAATTCGAAGAAAAATTATGGAAAAAAAACGGAAATTCGTGTTCTTTTGCTTTGATTTGTTCTAAACAAGGCTTCAATGCGAATGCCACCGTAAAGAAAACATGCGAAGGTGAAAGGTCTCAGATCGTGTGGCGTGAGTTTGGTTTGAAGAGTTCAATAACAGCCAACACATCTCGGGAATAAGTCACGATTGGGCCACCGAATAATTGCGTATACGATGGAATTTTGACGGTTGAATCCACTTTGACCTGGTTCCAAACGGTCGCACCATCGACCTTGAACAACAAGCACAACTCGGCAGGATATACGCGGAGTTGAGGAGGAAGAAACAACTTTGGATCGTCGACAGTGCGTGCTTCTACAGCAAGGCAACATCAAAATAACGCTAGACAAACGAAGGAAAAGTTGGAAAAAAAAAGTTGGCACAATTGAAATCTTTTTGAAATCCGGCTCATAGGCCGGACCTTGCATCATCCGACTACTACCACCATTTTCCGTTAATGGTACACTTCATGTGCTTCAAGGATTTCGAAAGGGGTGTCGAGAAATGTTCGCTTTTAAAGCCAAAAAATGGTGACGATGCTTCGATAACCAGCCGTATTTGATGCACTTTCAGCATATGCAATTCTGCTGATGGCTTGTTTCGAATAAAACCAAAACGTTTGGACACATTAATATATATCTAAAAATTCGAAGAAAAATTATGGAAAAAAAACGGAAATTCGTGTTCTTTTGCTTTGATTTGTTCTAAACAAGGCTTCAATGCGAATGCCACCGTAAAGAAAACATGCGAAGGTGAAAGGTCTCAGATCGTGTGGCGTGAGTTTGGTTTGAAGAGTTCAATAACAGCCAACACATCTCGGGAATAAGTCACGATTGGGCCACCGAATAATTGCGTATACGATGGAATTTTGACGGTTGAATCCACTTTGACCTGGTTCCAAACGGTCGCACCATCGACCTTGAACAACAAGCACAACTCGGCAGGATATACGCGGAGTTGAGGAGGAAGAAACAACTTTGGATCGTCGACAGTGCGTGCTTCTACAGCAAGGCAACATCAAAATAACGCTAGACAAACGAAGGAAAAGTTGGAAAAAAAAAAGTTGGCACAATTGAAATCTTTTTGAAATCCGGCTCATAGGCCGGACCTTGCATCATCCGACTACTACCACCATTTTCCGTTAATGGTACACTTCATGTGCTTCAAGGATTTCGAAAGGGGTGTCGAGAAATGTTCGCTTTTAAAGCCAAAAAATGGTAACGATGCTTCGATAACCAGCCGTATTTGATGCACTTTAAGCATATGCAATTCTGCTGATGGCTTGTTTCGAATAAAACCAAAACGCTTGGACTGATTAACAAACAAAAGCCGTTTTTTTTTTAAGCGTCCGAACACTTTTGACACGTATCCATTGCAATCGTTTACCTGTT
This sequence comes from Hololepta plana, assembly GCA_963695495.1. Classification (NCBI taxonomy): domain Eukaryota; kingdom Metazoa; phylum Arthropoda; class Insecta; order Coleoptera; family Histeridae; genus Hololepta; species Hololepta plana. Next base: position 1,832,732 of record OY968838.1, on the reverse strand, counting down.
GTGCGGCGGAAAGACGTACAGCGTGAAATCGTCCCGTTCCTTCATGCACCCTTTCGGCTCGATCATCATGAGGAACGCGCGTAACTTCGAAGTGTCGCGCCGATCCTCGTCGCCATCGATCGACGCGACGCATTCGTCCAGCGTGATGCGCGGCAACGGGGATTTCTCGTTGTTCTCGCGATCGTTCAACGCGTTCACCGACTTCGGCTCGACGTAACTGAGCTTCCGCGATAACGTCGGATTATTGTATTTGGCGAACTGCTGCGGTATCCTCAATTGCTGTACACTGACATTCGATGCCGTCAGACTGTTGTTGCGCGTCAACGACGGCGTACATGCGATCTGCAATTTGAGGTCGGGAGTGGACGCATTGCATTAGATGACTGATGGAAATTACTTGTTGTATCGAGCTGTAAGTGTTCGAGCGGCTTCGTGCGGCCGAATTCGGCGGACTGGCACCTTTCGCGTTCTTGTTATTATTGTTCGGTGCATCTTTCTGCGTGTCGTTCTGTATGCGGATGGCCGATTGCAGGAGCAAATCGTTGCGTAAGCTCGCCTGTTAAAGTCAAATCGATTAGATTTCTTTCCTCGAGAATACTCAAGCGTTGGAACTTGCTATCAAAGAAGGCTTTGTGTCTGTCTCTTAAGGCAAAAATAAATTTGTGTGGGTGTGTGAAATTCGACGTATAAAACAATCCCGATAGTACGTGCAAACGATTGACTGTAGAGATAAATGTTTCAGATAAAAAGGGCTTGTCTGGACTAGGACTACAACGTGAAAATATATTCCAAAATTGCGGACTTCCGGATATACCGGAAACTGACGCTTGCTGCATTATTTTAAATGCATTGAGTCGTTTTTTGTTCTCTTTTAGGATTCTTCAATGCACTTTAAGAGTGCATTAATGTTACCATATTTTAAAATGTACTTTTTCGGAGTTATTTCTGTATTCTCCAGAAAAAAATGTCTTTTAGACGGTCGCGCGGAATCACACATGACTCCGGAACTATTTGAGATAAAGAGTTGAGCTTTTTCAGTTCTTTTAAGCAAAAAGATTTGCACTGCTTGCGTATAATTGAAAGTATTAATGATTGCCATTTGTGGCCTGTTCGACTGTGACGTTTATTTAAATACGAGTAACTTATTTTTTTAAATGTAACCATTTATTATTTATTATGACATTGGATGCACACAGTAATTCTCTATTGTTGACGGTTTTCGAGTTATTCTTCAAATTATTCGTTAAAACATTAATTAATCAGTCCCAAAATCTATCCAGCTGACATTAATCCTTTTTGTGAAAGTAAATAAAACTTTGTCCCAGTTAAAAACGAAAAAATAAGAATTTCACTGCTTTCTTCAGCTGTATCATTGTTTCTAATGCAATTTATTAGAAAACATGGGAAATTCAAAGATTGCGTATAACTCGAAAACCATCAAGAACAAACCCAAAATTACCTTAAGAAAATCGAAAGGGAGTAATTTTCTGCATCCAATGGGACAATAAAAGATATACGGTTCTATTTGAAAAAAAAAAAAAGAATCAGTAACGTACATTTGAATAAGTCAAAGTTTAACAGATCACAAATTGGGGTCAGTAATACTTTCAGTTAATCTCCGTCATTTCTTGCTTAAAAGAACTAAAAAACGCTCAGCTGTCTATCTTAAATAGTTTCGGAGATATATGCGAGTTTCCACGATCTTCCAAATGACATTTTTTGGGCAAACACTGAAATAACTCCGAAACGGTGCATAAGAGGCATGTGACTGTTTTAACAAACCCCCCCTTAAATTGAACAGGGAATCCAAAATTGCAATAAAAAGCATATCGTTCCATTTAAAATAATGGAGCAAATATCAGGTTTCGGTATATCCGGATGTGCGCCCTCTTGGAAAATATTACAAAGTTCTACAACTAGTCCTATCACAAAGAAAGCTTTTTTATCTAAATTCTTTCTTCTCTCAAGTCAACCGTTTGGACGTAATCCTCAGAGTCCTCATTATTGGGACACCCTGTATAGATTGCATCTTCTTACACTGAAAGCAATATTTGCGTTTCTTGCAAGAATTTTCGGAAAAAGTTATTCAATATAGCAAGCGCAATTTTAAAATAAGATTGCAAAATATAGTGTTAAATTTGCGAAAATAATATTGTTTTCATTGTAAAAATTACAATTGGCAAAATGGTTTCGAGTTATATTAATGGTTCGCTCACGTGTCTTTGGACGCCACCGCCGTTGCATTGCGAATGATCGCGGCCGTTGTTCAACGGTATCGCGTCCGAATCGGAACCGCTGCGAGTCTTCTTGCGCTTCAAGCTCGATTTCGTCGTCAATTTCCACGAGCAGCGACGACTCATTTTGCTCTTCTCCTGATTCTCGTTGTTCACGTTCTTCTTCTCGCACTTTTTCCCACTCTGATTGTTGTTATTATTATTGCTGCTATTATTGTTGTTGTTGCTGTTCGGCGGCATATTGATCTTTTCCGAGAACGTCGTGATCTTCGGCCCGTTGCGCTCGTTGTGCGTGATGATCTTCCCCGTGATCACCGGCGTGATTTCGTCGAGCGACTTCTCGAACTGGCGAAACGTCAACGGCGGCGGCGACAACGACGGCGGTTTCAGCAAACAGGACTTCTTGAGGAAAATAACAGGGGAGAACGCAAAAAAAGAAAACGACCGATTATGAAACGAGCAATTAACGGATGCAAGCGAATTAATTACTCCGGACTTTTGCGTGCTCTCGTTATTGTTATTGCCGATGACCAGTGGCGGGCATATTTCGATCAGCGGCGACGTGATGTCGCCCAGTATCGGCGTGACGCTGTACTTGAACTCGGGGAAGTCCTCTAAAGTCGTGCTGGGCGAGTCTTGCGGCGTGGCTGCCGTATGCGTGATGATTGGCGGTGAAGACTACGAGGAAACAATTGCGAGAGCAAAAAGGAAATTAGTGAAGAGCGCAAAATAAACAAAAGAAAAAACAATTCAGCAAACGAACGATTCAATTCTTCTCCAGTTTACCTGTCGATTAGGTTGTTTCAACATCTTCGATTCTTTCTGAATGTTACACTTTGACTCGGCCGTTTCCAATATGGTCTGCGACTTGGCGAAACAGTCTTTATTGCTTAACGATACCGAGGGCGGTGCAAGAACGGTGCCGGCATTCGGCGAGACCGACGACGGTATCGAACGGTCGCGGCAATCGCAACGGCCGAACGTCATCGATAGGCGATTGTGTGCGTTTAGATCTTTCAATTTGCGCAGTTCCTCGGCGGATCGCCAACAGGTTTTCGTGTCCTGCGTGCAATTATTGCAATAGAAGAAGAAGCGATAGTGAGGAAGCGTGCGAATTTTCAGTGGGAATGAATCGATTGATTCCATTTTTACATGGATTGTTCAATAAGTCGTTGCGGTTTTGCTTGCTAATTCCTATCATTCATCTTCGATGACCACGTGGAAGCTTTATTAGCAGTTTTTGTTGGTCGGCTTCGACTAACGTCGTAAGTTTGTCAGTATGAAACCACGTTGTGCGACTAGAATAAGTTTTTACGCTACAAAGTTCCCAAAGAGAAAAAACGAAACGGCGCAAACGAATACTGATCACTGGCGTTCTTTTGGGCTTAAGGCACGATCAATTTTACGCATCTTTTCACAAAGGGGTCTTTCCATTACGCAAGCAATAAAGCCAAATATCGGCAAAGATGTTCCTGTTGAATATCACCTGAAAGATATTTTTTGCTTTACATGATAGACTTGCAAAATGGATCGTCAATTAAAACAAAAATGAGCATTTTCGACACGTTTTTTAATGGAACTTAATCGACGTTTTTTGAGCACGTGAAAGCAAAACAAGACATTCATCGACAAAAGACGATGCTATGTGTCTGACGGGACTGAGAAGAGATATTAATCCACTGTGAGCTGCTTGATCGAAACCAAAAAGTCAATGCAGAGGTTGCAATTGTTTCGATTCAATGAGACCATTCAGCAAAAGCGACCAAATCGGCAACATGGCATTATTTTGCAACACGACAATGCTCGAAAAAATCAGCAATTGAAAACCTCACTGTAGTATTGTCCGCATCCTCCGCACGCTGGAGACTTGTCGCCATCAGAGATCCCCATCTGATGCTCTTCAACTTTGTTAATAGTAATTAAAGAGAATTAGCTGCAAGAATATCTATTCCTTTGCTACTTTTGTATTTTAAATGTTTATGACAAATTTGCATCTTTATGTCTTTATATTATTCTTGCAACTAATATTTCACAATAGCATATTGTTTGATACTAATTAGTGCCACTTACTGCGACAATAACAGTACACAAACAATGGAAAAGAGATGTTCCATTCTTCAAACGGGTGGTAATTTTGAGAACGGATTACCAGAAAAGGAGAAACTCTCATTTTCCCTGTAAAATTCCTAAATCGCTAAAAGGTGATGGTAACCACCCCATCAAGAAAAGAGCTGAGATTTCTTGGGTGGAAAGAGAAAAAGAAAAACGAGAAGATGCGTAGTCGAAATCAAGGAAGATAGACGGCAATTTTAAGAAACACATTGAATAACCACTCAAAGTTTGTTTATGAAGTTAACAGGCAAAAGAACAATAATTTCTCCTCCCCCTCATGCAACCGTACATGAAATTACGAAAACGTTAATTTTTTACTCAAACCCAAACCGGGGCGAACAATAATTTCACCACCAAATGGGACAAGTCTTAACATTCAATTGTCCTTCGACCCGGATTAATAGTCCTTCGAGGCGGATTAATAGTCGTTGGAGCCAGATTAACACTCCTTCGAGTCAGATTAATAGTCCTTAGAGCCGGATTAATTGTCCTTAGAGCCTTATTAATAGTCTTTAGAGCCGGATTAATAGTCCTTCGAGCCGGATTAATAGTCGTTGGAGCCAGATTAACACTCCTTCGAGTCAGATTAATAGTCCTTAGAGCCGGATTAATTGTTCTTAGAGCCTTATTAATAGTCTTTAGAGCCGGATTAATAGTCCTTAGAGCCGGATTAATTGTCCTTAGAGCCTTATTAATAGTCTTTAGAGCCGGATTAATAGTCCTTCGAGCCGGATTAACAAATCGCGTAGTGAACACGGGCCGATCGAGTCCAGCAACAGGCAAAGAAGCAGTCGGGGCCGCCAAAAATCGAGACAGGAGCCAAAAGCATCTGCACTACAACGGGGTCGCGCCAAGACAAACATTTTCGATAGTTCTTTTGCGCGACATTTCGTTCAATAACGAAGCAGAACTAAGTTGGACGATTTGTTTGGGTCCAGACCTGAAGAGTTCTATAGCAGAGTAATCGAATAACTTGTTAAGAGATGGAGATGATGTTTTTGATTAAAAGAGAACATTGAAATGATAGAACGGACATTACTTAACCGACGACCTAACAACTATCAGCAATCGAAGACGAATGACTTTATTTTAATGTCTGCATGCCTTCAGTTACTGAAATATCCAATTAAAGTGCAATTTAATGACTGTTCGAACAACCCAATGTAATAATCGATCGATTATATTTTGCACTCACATTAATATAACTACTGCTCGAGCTGGACAACGAACGACTGCTATCCTCCGAGCTGTCTCTTAAGCTCGCCTCCAACATGCAAGACATCTTGCGTCTGGCCAATTCGCGTTGTTCCCTTTCGCGTCGCTCGTTTCGCTCCGAGCTGAAACCTTCGACTAAAATAGCTACCAGTAAATTAAAGAGGACATAATTGCCGAATGTCATCAGTGCAACGAAATAAAGGGCGGCCCAATGCGACGTTTTCGCCATACCGTTCGACAACACCATGTTCCAATCTTCTTGCGTCAATATCTGTAAATGTTGTTAATTCAAATTATAATTTCGAAGTGGACGATTTTAATTAATTGATTTATTATTGAAAAGATTTAGTAGCAATAATAGAGTGATGCAGTTTTATAAGAAACAAAAAATCAATTTAGAATGATGAGTGAAAGAATTGTTAATTGGCTCGAACGTTAATGGAAGAATGAAAGTTGTTGGCGAAAAGAAAAGTCGAGAAAGATGATAGACAAAAATTATTGTTGCATTTCGTTTTAAATTAATAATAATGTTGATGATGATGAAGATAATAAATATTTGCAAGATTGATATTATATAAAATAAAATTGATTCATCTCACTTGAAAGACGGTGACCGTAGCCCATAAAAAATTGTTGAAGTGTTTTCTATCGCATTCGCATCTCTTGTCGTTTGTCACGATCATTTCACACGTGCATTCTCTCGTGTTACCTTCTGAATCAGTATACTTGCAAAACTTACCACCGAACAGATACATGCCCAGTATGCTGCCAAAATCCAAAAGTACCCATCACATTTCGATATCTCATACTATCAATTAAAATTTTAATTTGTTTTTATTACTATCATCGGTTTGAATTATCCGATTTCAAAATGCTCTCTAATTACGACGTGTTAAGCTGAGGCTTAAGACTTGGACAAGAAAGCAACGCAGATGCTCGTGTGTAAAGTGTTTTAATTTTTAAGCTTTTTCAATTCATTTCTTTAATTACCCTTTACCATTTATAAGTCGTCAAAAAAATGCTAATAATTTTGAAAAGGTTTCGAATCCTTAGTTAATCCAATAGTTTACTTATTCTCGAGTATGTATAACAATAACTTAAATTGATATTATCCCGTCCAAGTTTTAGCTGGGATGCTTCCGTTCTAATGAATACGAATCTCGTTACCGATTGGATATTGTGTATCTTACATAAACTTCAATGATTCATAAAACTTTGTTTTGAACTTTGCGAAATCTATTAGCATCCAGCCAATTATTTGGATTCCCGGTCACGACTTCAATCACATTTAGGTGTTGGCTAAATTGTATATAGCGAACTAGAGAATGATGATGTACACATATTTCCACGGGACACACGTACTGATTAATTTGTGTATATTTGTGTAAATTTTGCAAAGCGAAAATGGACTGACACACAGCGAGCGAGAGAGAATGAGAAACGGGACAAATTGCGAAATTGATTCGATTCGAATGTCGGTGATCAACTTAACTTTGTTTTACGTGACGCGGACGGCACATTATTTGCGAAAACTGTAACCGCAATATAATTGACTTGTCAAAAAAATAAATAAATAAAAAAGAATCAAAAAATTTGCATTGCGACTTTTCGTTTGATTTTTGCTTCGTCGATTGTGAGTGCAGAAAAACGATCGTTTTCGTCAAAAATTTACCCATCGATTAACTTTTTCTGCAACTTATTTCCTACCAATAAAAATGCATATTTAAATTGCAACGTTTGCAAAAATCTACGCTTTACTAAAGGGGCACCTACTATAATTATAATCACGTTTTAATAATCGTAACAATAATGATTATAATCAAACTACGTCTACGTGTAATTATAATAAATATCTAAGAGAAATTGAGAAATAAAAAAAATTATGACTAAATACTAATCAACTACCAATATATTCTATCTACTTCAATTATCTAAGAAAAATTCTCTTAATAATCAACTACTTAAAAAAACTGATGGAAAAATATTTCATCAATTTGTTTCGTGGCAAAATGGATTTAAAAACGAGGGGGAAGGTGTTTAACTTTTCTTTTCTAAATTGTGTTTAATGTGTTCCGTTTTCATTCGATTAAAATTTTCATGTCGTCGTTTTTTTTTATCAATGCCAAAATTATTACTATTTTCCATTAGGCAAATATATTGTTTTGCTTCGGCGATTCCACAATACATTCTTACGACAATCTATCGTTATTAATTTCATTTATCGTTCATTTCTAGTTCGTAATTGAACCAAATTAAAATTAAATGAAAATTCGAAGAAAGTAAATTAAACAGAAAAGAGAGAGTCAAAATAAGAATGAAAATTAAAAAAATCGCAATCGGGGGTGACGAATTGATTAATTAATGATCAAATTTAGTTTCGACTCGATTATTCCATAATCGATTAAAATAAGTTTCTTTTAACAATAAACGACAAATAAAATAAAGTCCAGGAAGTGCGTAAAGCGAATTCGTATAATTAAGGTGTGCAAAAATCTTGAAATGCACACCTCAATTGTTTTTTGCCAAAATAGAAGCGGAAGTGCGAATAAATAAATAATGTGAATAAAGTGGTTGTAGTACAGAAATTAGCGGAAAAACATGCATTTATATATATATATATATATATATATATATAAATATATATATAGAGAGAGAGAGAAATGTAATAATCTTTGAATAAACCTTCAGAACTTAATTAGAAATTATAATTAACTTACCTACCTTTTTCAATCAAGTATATATAGTCCAAAGAATTTTTCGTTAATTTAATTTTTCCGAAAAAGAAAACATTAATTAATTTATTGATAGTGAAAAATTTTTCATCGAGCCTTTCAGGTTGAGTTTCAATTTTATTTTATTTTTCAATTAAAAGTTCTTTTCTTGTGGATTCTGATGAAGGGTTAGTCAGTACAAACAGCAAATTAACGCACACCATTAGGATTGCAAACGAAAACTCGTCACAAAGAAACATTTCTTGATCAAATATTGCAATCGTAATAGCTTTCTTTCGAATAATCTTAACTTTCGTTTTTGTTTTGTTTGTTTTCTGAGAAATATGATTCAAATGCACAAGAATATTTTTTAAAATTATTATTACTTTTTAAATCAAAAAATGTATTTGTTTATTAATCGGTACCTGAAAAACTGTAACAATCGCCCATAATAAGGAGTCAAAATTTTTTCTGTCTTTATCGTCGTCTTCGTCAGACGGGCAACTACCTTCTATGGTTTTCTGTTCGCAAAACTTGCACCCGAAAAGATTCATACCCAGGATACTAGAAAACCCCAAAAACAAAATGGTCCATATTTAATTTTATCGTCAATATTTCCACTAATTAAATAACAATAATAATGATAATAATAAAAAAGGGGGAATTGTAAAATGGCAAAGAAACATTGTTAATTAATTACGGTTTGATTGCAGTGCATGGCATTGAATAAATGTACTGTTCATTGATAAGAAGAAATTTGCAACTTTATTCGCTCACTCACATACACTGCAATTCAACCTGTAATAATAATATTAATTAAAAAAATTTGGGTTTGATTAATTGACTTTCTTTTCAGTGGATTTTTATGTAGTTGTATATGATATATATAAAGAGTGATTCTTGTTCTGGCGCAATATCAAATATTCATATGTACAGTGGGGTTATATTTTCATATACGTTTTCAGGTGGTTAGTTTCCAATTGAAAGAGAATGAAAGTAAACTAATAAATGAATATTGAACGAAGAGTTCGAAGAGTAGAAACTCTTCTGCATGGAGAACAAGTCAACGAAAATAACGCCATTTAATTAATTTACAATTTTACAACGTTTCATGCTTCGAGTTCTTCGTGTCACTATTAAAATTTAAACAATGATTGTATTTACATCGTATAAATTTGAAAGTCACTTTTATAATAAATATGTACACAAGTAGAGAAAGTTTGCAAGTGCTGCCTAAATAAAAATAAATGTGAAGAAGGATATTCATTATATTGACATTAAGGCACAATATGTGAGCAAATTGTTTCGATATCTTTAAAGATTTTTACTAAAACAATTGCATTTGTGCCTTAAGTCAATTAAACTAAGTGAGATGCTTAATTGTTGTAAGTTATTGATTATTAATGGTATTATCGATTTTCTTTATGGTTTTTGGTATCACCACTGATTATATAAGTGCAGAGGTTATAAATGAAAATAATCCGCAATCAAATAATTAGAATTTCATTGCGATCGAAACGTACGAAAACTGAAGACAAATCATTGTAGAGATAGAGAGCTAAAGATGAGATACGAAAATTAATTAAATCAAGTGTATGAGCTAGTATTTTAGAGTGAGTGATGTCGAGTGAGAACAGAGAAACATATAAAACGAATGAGGAAACAAATCCAGTTGTTTTAATTTTTTCCGTCCGTTTTCTGTTTCGTTGACAGAAATATAATTTGAAAATTAAAAATAAATAAATAAAGATTTAAAATGATGATTTTAAACGAAAAAAAAAATCAATATTTTTGGAAGTTAACTGTTCTAATAATCAATTGTCACCCCTCCCATATTTTAGGAAAAGTGAAAATTCGTGTTTTTTTGCGAAGAACTAAAATCATAATCTAATCAATTTAATTGAAAAGATATTAGAAATGAAAATCCCCGCTTCCACATATCTCAGCGAAATCGCGACAGTTTTTGCAATCAATCAAGTAATGCAGAGTAAAAGTTTTAATTTCCAAAATGTTTGCTAGCAATGAAATAAAAGAAAAACGAAACGCAATTGAACTTTCTTCTCGTAATAAAATTGAAATTCGAATAAACTATTAAAGAAGGGAATGGAGTCTTTATTAAATTTCCATCTTTAAGCTTTTTCTTATCAGATACTTCCTTAATTCCAATTCTTATCTAACTTCATTGCAGAATAGAAAACGGCGAGAAAGAAAAATAAATGATAATCGATATTTTCGTCTTCAAATTTTATTAAACTTTGGCGAGTTTTGCGTGAGATATATGGAACATTAAAAAAAAACAAAGATGACGACAATTCGCGATTATTTCCAAAGGGGAGCTTTTCAGATTTTGACTATAACCAGGACTAATCTTCTTGAAATTTAAATGGAACTCTAATAAAAAGTAAAATAATGAAATAAATATCGGATCGCAGGTGGATCCATAATAGAATTTGAGAGCAAATGCGAAAAGCTTGTAGAGTAGTGGTTAGAGTTGAACAGAGAATTAATATAAATAAACGAACAGGATAAGTCTGTATAACTTAATTAATTAATCAATTATAGAATGACGATGATTATATATTTTATTGTCGTATTTGTTGTTATTTGTTTCTGCTGTTGTTTTGTAGTTGAATAAATGTTTCATCGTTAAGATTGAAATGTATTTATCATGGAAAAGAAAAGATCACAAATATATTAATTAAAAAAAAATTGTTGTTTGTATTGGAATGCGTTCCGCAAAGATTCTAATCAAACACGAACGTCGCGAAATTGTTCGTTTGCTCGTCTTTTATTCTGTTATTATTGTTGTTGTTGTTGATTAATAAATGTCGTTTATAAGGTGTGTACATATTTAGAGATTCATCGAGACTGTGTGATTGATGTATGCGAGGGAGGCAATTATTATTTATTTTTTGCGAATAAAAATAATCATTTTGTATCTCGCTCTTTCTATCAATCTCTCTCACACTCATCACATTTTCTCCCATCCGCTTATCCGCTAACCGCTTTCCAATTATTCTCTTTGTGCAGGCACCAATCTAACTCACCTGAATATGAATATGAACAGTATGAGCAACGAGAAGAACACGGCGACGTTGTCCATCGTTCGCAGCATCACGAACAATTGACGCCGTAGATTCGGCATGAATCGCACCAGTTTCAAAATGCGCAGCAAACGGAACGTTCGCAACACCGACAGGCCGGAATCCGAGTGCGTGTCGCCTTTATACTTTTGAAACAGTTCGATCGCACTGAAAGCGACAAAATCGAATACCGAAAACTTGCCGCAATCATCAAAGTATAGTCAAACAAGCGCAAAAAGTCCAGGAAATGCTAGGAAGTTATTTCACGCCTTCAATTCTTACCGCGTGTCATTTTTATCAAGCATTAATGCCAAACGAATGGATAGTTATGCCAAATTATTACTCAGTATAAAGTCGGTCCCGATCCACTGCTTAGTAAACCAAATACGTTACAGAGGAAACGTCGCTGAGTCACGATAAACAATTCTCTGGGCTACTCTTTCTCTTGTCGCAAATTTTTGCGATTGCTCGGTTCTCTACCGAATGCCGCACCGCACTTCTCGCGCTTGCTTGACTATACAAGACGATTCCTTTACCTCAATATGACGATGACGCCGTCGAAAACGTTGAACCCGTTCGCGACGTAACTGAACGGACCTTCGGCGATCACTTTGAGCAGCATCTCGACGGCGAATATCGCCGAGAACACGATGTTGCTGATCTCGACGAAGGCGGTCAAACCGGCCGGTTGCTCGTGGTACTCGATGCCCATCGATAGCGTGTTGATCAGTATCGCCAGCAAGATGCCGTGCTGAAAGTATTTGTGCTCGACCAGCGCGCGAATGTATTTGCGCACGAGGCCCAACGCTCTCAGTACGCCTTTGACGATCAGGCAAGTGATCACGTAGCATTTCGATCGCTTCGAATTCCTATACTCCGACTCGCTGTGCCACATCTCGTGGCAGCACGAGTAGTCGTCGTCCGTCGTCGCCGTCGCCGTCGCCGGTTGTTGTCGATACACGTCGCCGTAGGTCGTCGGCGGTTTCGTCGTGCGATTGCACATGCCCTTGCTCAACGTGTTGAAGAACGTGTCCAACGCGATTTGACCGGTCGGCAGTGCGGCATTGATCGCGCCCAGGGCCAACAGCTCCTGGCACGTCATCGCCTCGCCGTTGATCAGATCGCAATAGTCTTGGGCGACTTGCTGTTGCGTTTGCAGGATTTGCTGCTGATTCGGAACGCTCGATATTTGCCAAATGTTGCCGTCACCTTTCGAGATGGAAATTAGAAGAAATTAATACATCCAAAGGAGCAAGTAGAAATCCAGAGACGTTTAAGCTGGCGAATTAATTTGCGAACACGTTTCGTTGGAGGCGATAAATAATGTTTGAGCCGCGCGAATTCGACGACGCGGAACGAGACGGATGGGTGAATAATCAGCGAGCGAAGATGGTGCACGACGAAGTGAAGACACGTGACAGTATTATTACATTGTAATAATGGAATTAATGTGTCAATAGATTGATTACAAATAGCGAGTTGTTTGTTTATTACGAAAACGCTAATCGATTCGATGAATAATTACCATTAATTATAATCGCGAATGAAAAAAGAGCAATTTAAATCCCAATGGAGGGGTATCAATAAGAGTCAACATTCGGTCCCACCTCAATTTTTCCTTTCATTACAGAATTACCTTTATATTGATGAAAATAAAGAGATAATAACGGTCTTTTATCAGGATATGCTCTTCTCGCAAGTCACTTTGGTTATTTAAGAAAGCGATGTTAAAAGTCAAAATTAGGTGAATTTACATCAACAAAACCATTCATTCATTGGTAAATGAAGTTTTCGAGAAATAATACAGTCGTATGTTGCAAAATCAAGTGCATAACTGGTAATCGCATTTCTTCTAACAATCAGTGGTCGGTAAGTGCGAGCATTTTGCAATTATGATTTAACTAGCAGCTCAACTTAGTAGAAGCAACGTAACTTTTGGGCAGAATGTGTATTGATCTTAGAACTTTAAGTATGGAAAATATCAACTAAATTAATTAGTGAAGCATTATTACACTGAAACTCTCATATAAATCAATGCTGGACTATGAGCATAAAGATGAAGCAACCGAATTTTTGAGCAGAATGTGTATTGATCTTAGAACTTTAACTAACAAAAATATCAAAGTGCATCTAACATGTGTTCATTAATGCAATGCTAAATTAATGAAGCATTATTACACTGCAACTTTCACAGAAAACAATGTCTGACAATGAGCATAAGGAAGAAGCAACCTAATTTTTGGACACAATGTGTATTGAACTAAGAACTTTAAATAATAAAAAATATGAAAGTGCATCTAACATGTGCTCTATATTGAAATGCTAAATTAATGAATAAAGCAATATTACACTGAGACTCTCATATAAATCAATGCTTAACTATGAGCATAAAGGAGAAGCTACGTAATTTTTGGCAGGTGTATTGAACTTAGGACCTTAAGTAAGAAAAATATCAAAATGCTCTTAGCATATGCTCTATAATGAAGTGCTAAATTAATGAATAAAGCATTATTACAATGAAACTGTCATTTAAATCAATGCTTGCCTATGAGCATAAAGGAGAATCTACGTAATTTTTGGGCAGGTGTATTGATCTTAGGACTTTAAATAATAAAAATATCCAAGTGCATCTAACATGTACTCTAGAATGAAATGCGTAATTAATGAATAAAGCATTATTACACTGAAACTCTCATATAAATCAATGTTTGACTATGAGCATAAAGGAGAATCTACGTAATTTTTGGGCAGAAGGTGTATTGATCCAAGAACTTTAAATAATAAAAATATTAAAGTGCGTCTAACATGTGCTCCAGAATGAAATGCGTAATTAATGAATAAAGCATTATTACACTGAAACTCTCATATAAATCAATGTTTGACTATGAGCATAAAGGAGAATCTACGTAATTTTTGGGCAGAAGGTGTATTGATCCAAGAACTTTAAATAATAAAAATATTAAAGTGCATCTAACATGTGCTCTAGAATGAAATGCGTAATTAATGAATAAAGCATTATTACACTGAAACTCTCATATAAATCAATGTTTGACTATGAGCATAAAGGAGAATCTACGTAATTTTTGGGCAGAAGGTGTATTGATCCAAGAACTTTAAATAATAAAAATATTAAAGTGCATCTAACATGTGCTCCAGAATGAAATGCGTAATTAATGAATAAAGCATTATTACACTGAAACTCTCATATAAATCAATGTTTGACTATGAGCATAAAGGAGAATCTACGTAATTTTTGGGCAGAAGGTGTATTGATCCAAGAACTTTAAATAATAAAAATATTAAAGTGCATCTAACATGTGCTCTAGAATGAAATGCTTAATTAATGAATAAAGCATTATTACACTGAACCTATCATATAAATCAATGCTTAACTATGAGCATAAAGGAGAATCTACGTAATTTTTGGGCAGAAGGTGTATTGATCCAAGAACTTTAAATAATAAAAATATTAAAGTGCATCTAACATGTGCTCTAGAATGAAATGCGTAATTAATGAATAAAGCATTATTACACTGAAACTCTCATATAAATCAATGTTTGACTATGAGCATAAAGGAGAATCTACGTAATTTTTGGGCAGAAGGTGTATTGATCCAAGAACTTTAAATAATAAAAATATTAAAGTGCATCTAACATGTGCTCCAGAATGAAATGCGTAATTAATGAATAAAGCATTATTACACTGAAACTCTCATATAAATCAATGTTTGACTATGAGCATAAAGGAGAATCTACGTAATTTTTGGGCAGAAGTTGTATTGATCCAAGAACTTTAAATAATAAAAATATCAAAGTGCTCTTAGCATATGCTCTATAATGAAGTGCTAAATTAATGAATAAAGCATTATTACAATGAAACTGTCATTTAAATCAATGCTTGACTATGAGCATAAAAGAGAATCTACGTAATTTTTGGGCAGAAGTTGTATTGATCCAAGAACTTTAAATAATAAAAATATCAAAGTGCTCTTAGCATATGGTCTATAATGAAGTGCTAAATTAGTGAATAAAGCATTATTACAATCAAACTGTCATTTAAATCAATGCTTGACTATGAGCATAAAGGAGAATCTACGTAATTTTTGGGCGAAATGTATATTGATCTTAGAACTTTAGGTAAGGAAAATATCAAAGTGCTTCTAGCAAAATAATAAATCAACGAAAAATGTCTGGTAAAAAACTTGTATTATTTTGGCACTTTCTTCAATATGAAGTTAGTTCAGTAAAAAAAAAAACTATGAAAAATTGAAGATGCGGCAAAAATTACGTCTTATCGATACCCATTCTATTTTTTACCTGTCTGTGTCATTTTCTCGCTGGAGCACACATTCCTCTTGTCGATATTCTCCGCGTTGCATAATAAATTCGACGACGCTCCGGAACCGCCCTGCGAATCCTCGCCGTGTAACAACACGACGTCGCTGAACATCACCGACGATCGCCTTCGATTGACGGTGGTCGGCGGCGATAGGAAATTGGTCGGACTCTGTTGAAACGTAGGCAAAACCAAAAAAAGAAAAAGCAATTAGACTCGCTTAATTAGGGACGCGATCGCTTACGTCGCTGTTACTAATCGAAATGTCTTGATTTGAGACGGATGGTACGCGCAACAAGTGGAAATTCTTCGACGAACCCGTGGACAGTTCGACGTCGTCGTTTCTTTGCTCTCTGGACGCGTTCTCGCTCACGGATATGGAACTCGTTCGCGAAATGCCTTGAACGTTCGACGTCACGTTCTGTGGCGTTGGCTAACCAGCGAAGAGACGAAATTAAGTCACTAATCGATAGCGAAAAGTACTTTAAAATATTTATTTAAAATACGAAGAGTTTTGACTGAACCCTTTAATGCTCGGCAAAACTTTATTTATTAGTTAATTATAAGCAAATTCGGGCAATTTGCTGCTAATGACAAATTAGCGTACCTGTCGATTGCGTGGACAACACGGATGATGGCGCTTATTGTAATTGGGCCGCGACGATCCTTGAGCAACGATCTTCTGCTCTCTCCGTTGCTCGCGCCGATAGCGAAACAATCGGATCTTCTTGATCGCCCGTCGTTTCGTGCGACGCCACAAGTGCGCGATATACTTAACGATCTCCGCGTAACAACTGGTCGGCTCGCTGTTGTTCGTCGACGATGCTAACGTGCTGCTACTTTGGAAACGGGCGCGTTCCAATCGCATCCGTTCCATTTCGCGTTTCTTAGTCTCGGAGAATTGCGTGGCTATCACGACTAGACAGAGATTTATCATGAAAAACGAGCCGATCTAAAACAATAACAGAGAGAGAAAAAAACAAAAACTGAAAGAGAATCAATTCGGTGCGTGATTACAATTCAACGAAACTAATGAGCGACGATGCAAATCGAATCGCAATACGGTTGTGCATGTACGTGTGGGTGGATCGAAAACAAATCGCAATCTTTTTACCGTTTCCTTTGGCAGTTCCAAAGAAGTTCGCTCCTCTTTGGCGCAACGAATCATCATCAAGTTTCTTATGCGCGAGGATCTAAAACCCCGCGAAATCGTAATATATGGAGAATATTTGGACGTGGTGTAGATTTAACATCATGAAAGACTCAAGTGCACAATTGGACCAAAGCTTTTCTTAGAGGACGAGAGAAGATCGGAAATATAAAACACAATTACCGACCGCTTACCAACCTCACAGTTACCGCATTCGCTGGGATTTTTGGCGTGATTTTGTCTATTGCTTTTCTTCGTGGTATTCGAAAAATTAACGCTAGGAACTATTGCCAACTGTTGGAGGAAGTGGATCTCGCACAGCGTCGAAAATGAAAGTTCGGGGAGCTTTGTCAAATAGTGCAGTTAGTCCAAATAAGTTATTTCTTCGGGGCATTTAAAAAGCCCTTCAAAGGACAAAATATCCATGATGACGCGCAAATGGAGTCGATTTTGCGCCAATGTTTCGGGGATCAACTGCTTTTTATCAAAACGCAACCATGAAGCTGCCTAAATGATGGGGAATTTTTACTCAAGCTTGAGTTCAATATCGAAACATTCAGTCATTATTCGCCTGGTTCCTGATTATACAGTCCGAACCAGATCATTCCAATCTATTTTTGATCCACCCACGTACAAACAGGGTGTTAATAAAAAAAGTGGCGCAAACCCTAAGGGGTGACGTTTGGCTCAAGACAAGCAGAAAGGTCTTAATGAGCATGGGCTCCCAAATGGACGGTTTCGAAGATACGGAGAATCATTTCGTTTTGTAGCATATCCTCGTTCACATCCTATTTCAGTCATTCATTCGATTCGTAGTAAACAGATGTTTTTTTTTATATGTACGTACATTTGTAAGTTGATATGAAATCGTTTGTGAGACTCATACGTATTCTCGCTATGCCTTTTTGGAAGATGCCAGAGAGGCGTTACGTCTTTATGTTGAAGTTTAACCCAAGCGCGAGATTCCTTCACTTCGTCTTTTTTGAAAACATTTGCACAGAATGTTTGAAGGAAGTTGGATAGAAAGAAGCGACTTCTGTATCATGGTTTGCAAGATTGCCCAATTTAGACCCCCTCCATGCTTTTGCTTGAGGAGATTTGAGAAAATCTGTTTAGCTACCCTTGAAAATGCCCTCGAGGAACTGCAACAACGAATAGATCAAAGATGTCGCCGTATTTAAGCCAATACTTGATTGTCAATGATTTTCGAAAGAGTTCAAAGGGCCTTGCGGCAAAGATGTCGTGGCTGCCAAGAAATGGAAGGAGGGCACTTGGAACTGTTTTATTTGAGTTTTTTCCTTTGTTTTTTTTTTGTTAATAGTTTGCATTGTTTGTGCATAATTGCAAATAATATCAAAGTTGCAAAATGTTTCGTATTTCCGAAACCGTCACTTTCCGGATCCACGTCCATTAAGACTTTTCCGCTTATCTTGGGCCATATTACCCCTTAAAGTTTGTGATACTTTTTCCAACATCCTGCTTACTATCGTGAATGGTTTTTTTTTCGTTTTCTTTGCGTGTTTTGAACGTATGTGACTGTATCGCCAACAACTTACCACTATCAACAGTACGAAATAGATCCAATCCCAAAAGCTATGCGCGTCCTGCACGTAATACATTATATCCGTCCATCCTTCCAGCGAGATTACCTAAAAGAACATTTAGAAAAAGCGGCACGGAAATAAAGAAAAATTTAACACTTTTTTTCTCAACAATTCTCCATTAAACACAACTAAACGGGCCAAAATGGGTTGTTTTTGCGTGCTTCGATTGCACGGGATTTAATTGCAAAATCAACTCACTAGAAAGATGGCGACCCATGCCAAACCGATGTTATCGAACGAGATCGTTCCTTGGAATGGATTCTGTCCGCTCTCCATGCAATTCGTATAATACATGTTCCAATTGACGCAGCCGCTAATGTTCGGATCTTGGCCCTGTTCGTACGTCAGGTTACACGATTTGTTGTAAATCGGTAGATCGTGGCACGAGTGCATGCCGGCCTGATCTTTCTTACTGCAAATGTACTCTTGGTCTTGCGATATCGTGTAATAATGCGATACGCCACTGCAATCATAGGGAATTTCGCATTTTAACTCACTGGCTATTGCACACATTCGATCGTATTTAATTAAGAGTGACGACGATTAACAGTAGCAGAAGAGATTGAGTTTCGCTAATAACACAGCGTTTCGTAATTCGTCATGTTTCATTTTGCAACGAGTTATTAGATGAGCTGGCAAATGCAGTATATCGAATCAGACAGAAAGATATAGAGAGAAAGTAAAAAAAAAAAAAAGATGCAACGTGACATTCGTTTATGACAAAGTTTAGATGTTAGTGTTCGTGGGGTGTGTTTTGACAACATTTCGCAATCTGCGTATTAGCCAACTAATTCCGTCCGTAACGTTTCCATGTTTTAAATTAAATCGCGAATGATTAATTCCTTAACAGTGACAATATTCTTGGAGGGCGATCATTTGTAAATGCAGAGAATATAATTTGCCCATTTAAATATAAAACGATTTTCCAACTCCTCCTTTTGTTAAAATCTTTATCGAGTGCTCCCTCCTCCTTACGGATTACGTAAATCGCGATTCTTTTTATTCGTTTCTCTCCGTCCTCCTTTTGTGTACACTATTTAAATTAGATTATCCCATTTGAATAATTTCTTCCTTTATTTTTCGCTGTCGTTTAAAAACGAGATGAAAGATTGCGATGAGATTTTGATGCGATTAATAGCCGAGACCAACGAAACGGAATTAAACACAATCAATTATTGTCGTCGATAACATTATGCGAAATGTAACCCACAAAGCATGATTAGCGATGATCATGTTGCGAATACATATTTTAGATTAGAATCCGTAAATTGCTCCGTGTAATTGTGTGCGAGAGTAGTACAAGACCGGTGCCGGATAACGTTGCGATTTTACTTATGGTTTACGGCATTTAGCGGAAGCGACGATAATAGAACTGCAAACAGGTATTCTCGCAAAAGGAAATCTAATACCTATTATTCGCTAAAGATACACGGATTATTATTAATAATAATAATAATAACGGGGCACGCCATTTACTACCTACTGAATGGTAAAATGGAAAGAGTAATGCATTATTACATCCAATTGTGTACGTACAAATAACGGCACGGAGGCGAAAAGCCATAGGACAACGGCGACAACGAAGACGATGGTCGAACGGCGGCGGCGACAACCCTCGAGGCCAATTTCCTATCGAAAACGGTCCCTAATGGAATTTTCATTGTTGAAAATTTCTCGCCGTTCAAAAATCGGTGGGCGCTTATTTGCCAACAACGGATTAATATTCGTGTGCGTTGAAGTTGAAAAAAAGAATCAGACGGTTATAACAGCGAAGCGATTCAAATTGTTTGTCTTAATGAATAATGCACATTATCGGAAATGTAGTGGAACTTTTTTTTAAACAAAAGCAAATCTTCGACAACAATATGACGATTTGCAAGTTTAAAAGTTGATAAAGACACTTTTAGACCACGAAATATGTGGCTGCAAAGTTTTTCGAATTGACTTGTACATGAACCAAATTGCTTTCATTGCTAAATCATCTGATAAGGCAGATTTGCATGATTTAGTGCTGAAATCCGATTTCGTTGCCAAATGGTCTGTTAATAATCGTCGAACAGCGAGCACGCGGTTTATCATTTGCTAAACGACAATTCGAATTCAATTTTTTTCGCGCACAAAACTTCGCGCGTTAAACTAGTACCAATTGAATATTTCCATATTCTCGACTCAATTTTAGCGTGTCTCAATGAAGACTGTCTGGTTATTCTTGAGGAATTCATCGACTTTTTCAGCGTTACTTTCGGTATCGCTGATCTTCAATGTCTTCACGATCGCTCTCGAAGCGATTTTACCACTCGTAAATTACTTATACATGCTACATGAATATGACGAAAAACATATTTCGCAATTTAAAACGTCTCGGTAAGTATTTTTTCGAGTTTAAAATAAAACTTAGCAATGGCACTTGCTTTCTCCGACGCACACATTAGACTCCATGACATAAACTGCCCTCAAAAAGACATTCGAATCTTTCTAATTGCAACAAGAAATGTATCGAGACTGGAGAAGAGTCGTTTGACCTCATGGAGTTGTGCCGGCAAAGAGATTTTGTTTCGACGCTGTTTTATAGCAACAGTCTCAAAACATATTAGGCAAACTGCGTGTCATTTAATACCACATTATTCGTATGAATTATTATTCGTTTCGTATGTTCGAAGAAAGTCCTTGATTAATTGCAAATTTGCTGTAAATTATTCACGTTTCTTCTCTTCCTCTGCGGCTACACTTTATACAAATCAGCGAAAGGAAAAATAAAAGAGCGACATATTCGGGGGGCCGAACGAAAATAGAGAGCTCGTTAACGTTTTCGTTACGGTCACGTAATTATGTCGTTATATGCCACGGTACTCCAAAAGCGTTATTTTAAACGAAAGCAACGGGTACAGCGGAGCAAAAATT
Source organism: Hololepta plana (assembly GCA_963695495.1). NCBI lineage: Eukaryota > Metazoa > Arthropoda > Insecta > Coleoptera > Histeridae > Hololepta > Hololepta plana. Next base: position 1,811,386 of record OY968838.1, on the reverse strand, counting down.
AAATCATCAGGCAAGTGATTTAGACATTCTGCCATTGTTATTTTCCCGCCTCGTTGATGCGATTGTAAGAGGAGGAAAAAGTCGTAATGAAAATAATAAAGAATGCAAATTTACGAGATTTTTGTCGACGTTCCTTAACTTAAATAAAATAAATCAAATGAATGCCATCAAAAGTTTCATCGGCTCTTTTCGGCAAACTCTACGCTTTCTGGTTCGGCCATATAAATTTTATAATGGCGTTTTAACCTACAGTATGAAAAGGAAATTCTTTACTTCACGCGAATTTAATTGCATGTCATTTAAGGTTCATCATTTTGAAACGTTACGAATGGAATTTTAGTGATTAAAACCGATGCAAAATATATGCTTCAAACATTAAAACTAATGCAGCAATCAATTGGATTTTATTTGTTAATTTAATCCGATGAAAATTACGAAAAAAGGGAAATTATATTAGAAATCGGCAATGAAATTCGTGTCTTTGTTTGTGGGTTCGAAAAATTGAGTAAAAATGTGAACGCCAAACGTTATTGTTGCGAGCAACAAGTTAAAGGTTCGTGCGTTCGGTGTTCGTGTTTGTTACAAGTTTTATTTTATTTTTTTCTATGAAAGAAGCTGAAATAAATAAAAAGAAAGCGATAACGTACAGAATGATTTTAATTTCGATTGATTTTTACGGTTTCAATATAGCAAGATCATGATGAAGATGTCAAGTAGATTAATAGGTAAAGGAATTGAATGCGTTTCACATCGAACATTCTTTCTAATTTCCATAGGCACGATCATCACACGTCAATTTAAGAACATGCAACGATTATTAACAAAAATACATTCATTCGTAGCAATTCCTATTACAATTGATGACCGACGAAAACATTCTTGAAAATAGCTTTCGCTAATTGTAAGATGAGAAGCCGGCGAACAGAAGGAAAAAAGTTTTTCTCTCGATTAATATCACATCACATTTTTCCTTTAATACGTCTAACATAAATCTCTTCGAAATTTATTATTATTGAAGAACCTACCATTAAGTTTCATAATTATTCTTTTAAATGTGTTTTTGCCAATCGTCGCTACCGCAAAGAATAAAGAACAACGATTTCGATCTTATAGGACGTAGTAACTTTATCCAACAATCCCGTATACCGATTAAGATAAAAAGTAAGGAAACTTTAAGTGGATCAAAGGGAATGGACAAGAGGTTAGAGTAGGAAGGAGCGGGAAAAAAATGAGAATCGTGGTAATTGATTTCTATTTGTTACCAACGTTTCTGCAGATTTTCTCTTCCCCTTTGCTATTCTTTAGAGGGACATTTATCTCTCTAGACCATCTAAGCAGCAATTGGTAGGCGAAACGAGAGAAAAAGGAAATGAAAATAATTTCGATTTGTTAAAAGATAAATTTGTCAAGTGCAATAGGACGAACGCTATATGTTGGCAACATTTGTTGCTTATGTCGCGTTATAACATTTCATCTTGCCACTTTTGCATTCGTATTTCTTGGACGTTTGTAGTTTATTCCCAAAAATCCCACAAGAATAATGTGATGTAATATTCGAATCAAAAATAATAATAAAATCAATCAAAAGAGCGAGGAAAGGAGTGTAGTTCCTCTTTTCATAAGCCCTTGCTCGCTTTTTTCTTTAGCAAACAAAAAGTCATATTTGCAATAAAGAAAGATATTAAAATAAAATTCGACAAGGGGGAGATTGAGAAGACGAAAAAAAAATACAATATAGGAGATTGTGGATGTAAAGAGGAAAGAACCAACGTGAAGATTATTTCTTTCCAAATGTTACTTTATTGTGATGAATAGAGTGAGATCGTTTCGAAAGACAGTGGAAGACAGGGGGCGGAGAAAGACAGACTGAAGGTGAGCGAGATAGTGAACACTGAAATTTTTGCGGCAACATAATCTTACGTCACAGGCACACGCATAATGAATTCTTCTGTGAGATGCCTGCAACAAATGAAAAAAGCCGCACCATTCAAAAAAACGTTAGGATTATTATACCACGGCACACACAAACAGAAATTAATCGCAAGTGGTGTTTACAAAAGATAAATCCGAACTAAAACTCAAAAGTTTAGAATGTTATATGAATCAATTAACAAAACAATTACAACTGAAACGGGGAAAAACTGGGCTTACAAAACGTTTTCTGTTTTTAATTAGAAAGCACACGCAATGGGTTTGCCAACACGTGTATAATTTTGTTAATCATCAATTTACGTTTTAAAAATTATCTTTTGTTGGCGGATGCGCCGGGCCTAGCTGCATTTTTTCCAACTTAAATAGTTTTTAAAACGTAACCCGTTTCGTTATTTGCTTTTTCAGATTAAAACGGTTTTTATTCGCATAAGTACTTAAAGGGAAATGCAAATCATTCCGCAGTCATATCAACAACCAATAAATTTGCAAATTCAATCAAAAGCAAGGGGAAAAAACTTGTAACAGTTCATACAAGTTTCAAAAGTTGTCATTTTCGTTTCTAAGTTTTGTATTAGTTTGATGTGCTTCCTCTTTTCGGTTCGGTTATATCGTTCAAAGTCGCTGATGTTGTTGACTGACGGAATGTACCTGATGTTAATGACTAATTAATGATGGAAATTAATAAAATGATAAAATCAAACCAAAAAAATGTCATAGTAAAAAAAAGAAATAATCGTTAAATGGCATTTTCTGCTTGTTCAATCGATTGTGTCTATGAGCGTTTAATGTGAGTGCAAATTAGATTCTTTACGTACGTTGGTAACGTTATATTGAATCCTTTCGGTAGGAAGCAACGTTGCCGCAAGATTCCTTGCCACAGTTGAACGCCGACGATGCCGAAAATGAAGAAGACGAAGAAACACAGCAGCAACACGTTACCTAACATTGGCAACGTGTCTAAGAGTAGCATCACCAATATTCGCATACCTATAACGAGAAAAACATGCAAAACAAACAGTTTAATTTCGTACAATTTTGCATACACTGAAAACGTCGAATTTAATTTATCGTAATATAGCATTTGCGATATAACGTCGAGCATTTTTCTTTCGCTAACGGGGACGCCAATGTTCGTCCACAATAAGTAACACATATTGTTTTCTCGGTCTTTCATTTCGAAATCTTATCAGCACTTCCTTTATTCGTTGTTATTATTTTCGCACAAAGAAAATCTTATTCTTCGCACAATTGATAGTTTTCGTTTGCAAACTGTGTTCCTTATTCACCCATTCACTTCTTCACTCTAATGAGCATAGAGCATTGTTCTTTGTAACACTAACCACTCGTTCGCAGCAATTTCTTTGCTGCAGATTAAGTGATTTCGAGATACTAATTAGAATGTCAACCGAGTGGAATGTTTACGCGAAAAACGAATCTCTTTAATTAGATTTCTTCTCGTTGCGTAATGTAAAATTTCGTTCATAAAGATTTCATCAGTAACTTTTATCTTGCAAGACAAAAAAAAAGCAAAAAGTTTCTTTCTCGTTCGCAAATAAGACGATAAGAGACGTAATCGAAAACTCCTTTTCTCTCGATTGACAATCGTCGCTTTTCTTTCATTTCTTTGAACGCCCAACGAATAAAGGATTGATTGGCATTTTCATTAACTTAAGACGCGGTATTAAATGCTCGGTAAGACAAAGTAGCAATGAAAAAAGCAAAATAAACCAAAGTTACGTGGCCCGTTCACCATTTATTTTCAGTCTCGTTTTTATGCGCTGAAAATGTTTACGTATCGCTCGTACGTGTTTGATTTACTCTTCCTTCCCTCCATACATAAACCATAAACTCGTTTTAATAGCAATTCTTGCTCGTGGTTTGTGTACGGACCTCGTAGGATGATGGCAACTTTATTATTAAGTTGTTCCCTTTCATTCATCTGCAGATGTTTCTGATGGATAGAAAATGTATTGTATTATTTTCGTTTCTTTTTTTTTACGTCTCTTTTCTCTTTCTACTTTCTTCTCTTTGATGGAAAAGTTACATCCGACAGCTGTCTATAAAAATTACGGGCATTATCCGAGAAGAGAGTATTTGACTTCATCAAATAAGTAAAACAACACCGATCCATTTCGCCCATCAATTCTTATCACTGACAGAACGTTATTTATAATGTTATTTCGTTTTAGAAATTTTAATTACTTCTTTCCATTAAGAAAAAATAATAATCAATTTTCCTTCAAATATTCCCTCCGTCGCTGGGCGTTTTTGGCAATTTGTTATGTTAATTAAGTCCTTCTTGTAAAATGAATGAGCTTCACTTTCCGTTGTACAGCCTTATTATTAAAAGTATTGCATGCTGTTGTTATTATTAATCTTATAATGCTAAGGCAGCCCTTCGGGGAAAAGTCAATAATAATTATATTTTTTAATTAAATCGCAAGTCGCTTATTATACAATAGAAAATGAAAGACGATTTTTTTTCTTTTGCATAGTAAGAACGAAATTAATTTCGACACATTTACGATTTATGCAATAAGAAATTGTCACGATCCTCCTCGTTCAAGCAGCGCGTGGATGATGGAAATAGAAATTGAATTTTGATTCGTATTTACTTTAATCCTTCGATGAAAACATGTTTCAGAAATGAAGCGGCGAAAAGTTCGATTCCTTCTTACTTTTTAACCTCCTCGGCTCGGAAAGTAGCTTTTTACGTGGATATATTATATAAATTTTATAAAAGTTTATAAGGAGCTTTTTCCCATTTTTCTTTCGTGCCTCTTCTGGCCTCCCTCCTCGTCCACATGGTCGCGAATGAAATATTTAACGATGCTTTATTACTTTCGTTTTCAAGTCGATTCCATCTTCTTCTTCTTATATACCTACTTACTTTTTTTACCTCGTTTGCTCCACCCTAAACCAGGTAGAAAAACAACCAGAAAAAAAGATGCTTTCAGCAGCATTCAAACAAGTTCCTCGACTCTATCGGGTAAATTTTTTAATGCTTTGTTTGACTTTGCGTCTTTTTCATTTTTTTTTTCATTCTGTTATAATATAAACGGAAATTTGCAAAAAAAAAGTGTGACTTTGTTAGTCCGTTTGCGAACGGGATTAAAACTCACTCGGTATGCGATTGATGGCCCTCAATGGTCTTAGCACACGTATCGTTCGTATCGCCGAAAAGTTCATGTTGACGTCGTGCAAGAAGTATTCTAACGCACCGGCTAACACGATGAACAGATCGAGACGGTTCCAAGAGTCCGCCAGGTAGGCGCCGTTGCCCCAGACACCCATCGCTACCATTTTGATCGTCATTTCCAGCGCGAAAAATGCAAATATAAAATCGTCGAATTTCTAAGATGAAAACAATCAAATTAGTAGAAAACAATAATTCAATTTCGCCGTTTGCACAAAAAGTGCAAGCGTATTAACCTGAAGTATTTGACATCGATTCGTCTCGCAGTCATCGTCGACGCAGGGCTGATACATTCCCAATGTCACGCAATTGAGCAAAATCACTATCATCGAAACACGTTCGAACCATGTATAAAAATTGAGTTAAGGAATTATATGTTTAATGTTAATGTTTATCTCTAAATGTCTGCATAAAATTGTTCCCTTACATATTCCCCTACAAATTCTCAAATTATTACTGCACCTTATTGAAGGAGTGTTTTACCTCGAAGTTACTTCGGTTCCTGACGTTGCGTCCAAATTCCGTAAGGTTTCGATTGTTGCAAAAAACGTTAGAGCGCAAAATCGTTCTATAGTTGAGCCAATATTAAATTTTGTTTTAAACTTGGAAAAGCATTCTTCAAGACAGTTCAAGGGATGAATTGCATTAATGGAGACGTTGATCATGATCATCGATCATGCAGATCAAAAGCTTTCGAAAAAGTGCGCGAATTCTTCAAGAATGCAAACAAAAAGTCTGATTGAATCATTTGAGTTGCGAATATCAAATCCGATATGACTCAATTTGTATATCCGTCAACTTCATACTGTCGAAGTAGACGAAGAAATTGACAGAACTTTTGTGGCACCCTGTAAAAGCAATTCGACAAGCTTCGATCGATCATGGGGTATTATATAGAAAACAGGAAGTTCAAAAAGCCATTTGATGAACTTGCAAAGCGTGCAAAAAGCACTATTGTTGCCAAAACGTATGTTGAATAACTTGACAAAGAAACAAACATGTGTTTTGATTTAAAACAAGTTCCACTACTTTTCAGATAGAGATGAACATCAACAACTTCTTTAGTCTATTGCAAAGAGAGAGAGAGAGGGGGGGGGGCGATAGGCGTTGAAGAAAAAGAAATCCATTGCGTTGTACTCATTTTGTCTTTTTTTAATACATGCAACGTGCTCGTGAATAATATATTGAAAAGCTATAACTGTATAATATAATTCTAGTGTATTACGTAAATTACATTCTATACAGAAATAATTGCGAGAGAGAGTAATTATTTCTCTCTCCCTCGCTTCTTCTTCTTCCCTCTTCCTTCCCATTTCTTTTCATAAACATAGCATGCCAAAAGACTGACGTGTGTATAGCGGCGAATTCTTGGAAAGAGAAGTAATTGCAAATACAGTATGTCCTACAAGTATAGCTTCAGGCGATATAAAGCCATATTTGAACTGGAAACCCTGACAAACAACTGCGTATTGGTGAGCTTATTCAAGAATTATCAGCCTTTTAAATTTTATTCGACGAACTTCTGAAGAAAAATTATTATAACTTTCATTTATAATCGCTCTCATTTCGGAAACATAAAAATTGTTTTATCCACTTTAAACAAGAATAACAGTTGATAGGTGAATCTATACTTTTTGGGACAGACTGTATAGTATATCGAAAATGGCAGACTTTGTAATATGAGAAAGAAACAGAATTATTAATGGAAATCATCTTAAGAATATAATTCGTTTTGTCATTAGCTGAACACTTAATGTTCATTATTCATCGACTTTCTGCAAATAGGTTTAAGATGAATTTCTTTTCCTCGTTTTGTTCCTTATTTTAATTCTCAAAAATACGTCTTTTTGCTTCTGTTCGCGAACGCTACAATTCCTATTGGAATTGCAATATATTGTTTTGTCGAAGCAAGAGGGTGTGGAAATAAAAGACTTTGAAAGGACGTGTTTTCTCGAATAAATTTTGTCTATTTGACTAAAGGATCACGTACAAAATTCTGCTTAGAATATTACCAATGAGAAAAGACAAGGCGAGTAATAAAGAAAAATGTTTAATAGTCGTTGCTTTACCCTAATAAGAAGCTAATTCCTTTCAATAAGTGCAAGATATTAATAAACTTTTATCAACATTTTATTATTAAATATACGTTAAACTGAGGTAATAACGTTGCGAGTTATTAAACTTTTAACGAGTTTCCAGTCGTTTTATTAAGCATATAAACTGAAACGATCCTTCAATTATTATATGTGTATAATATATACGGGATGAGTTCAGCTCCGCACATTTATCAATCGTTTTAATGGACATCTTGTAGATTTATCTTACTTTGAAAATTGAATTTTTCTCTTCTCGTTAATGTTTAGTTTCAACAACGCCCGCCTATAATCGAATTTATAAAATATTACGACGTCTCAAGCTAACCAAAAAAAAAATACTGTGGAACGTTTTCAATTTGAATTATTCTTGGCCGAGTGCAAGCGAACGATTAACGAATGTTTCCCAAGAAACGTTTATAATCCAATATTGCAAAGCAGATGTTGTAAATATTATACAATTGTAGATATTCAGCTATATCCAGTGCAAAAAAAAAATACGAAGCTCTTAGCATTAAACTAATTGCAAGTTAACTTGCTACCATTGTAATTCGCAGTATGAAGAAATTCGCAAATGGTTTTAATTTAATTAGCCCCCATCGCTTTCTTCATTTTTCCGTTTCCATCCACTGCTGTCTCAATTTCATTTTGAACACATTAATTCCACGAAACTTTGCAGACTGCTCGCGGCTGATGCATCTTTTCTTCGGCCATCTCGTATTTTAATTAATAATTATTACTCGGTTGGTACTTTAACAAACTCATCCATCCAATATAAGATACTTTAGCTAGTTATCGAAACTTAAACAATCGTAGACCCGACGTCGTTTTTATTCGAAATGAATTTTCAAGTAACAATAATTCGAGAAACTAAAGACAATAAATAGCACGGTCCACGTGTTAGTTTTATAGTGAAATGTTTCAGTTAAAAATGTTTTCTCTGCGATAGGACTACAATCGAAAAATAAACGCGCAAAACCATCAAAAACAAACTCGATTATACTTTAATACAACGTAAATAAGCGGCAATAAGCGACATATGGTTTTGCTTAGAAAAAAGTTACGTAGGTAGCACCGAAAGTTTTTGCAAACACAATAATAAAACTACGTTTTTAAGAAATATTCATATTTGTTCTGTTTTTCGAAATACTCTCCTTTCAACTCATCACACTTATGCATGCGTTTAAAGCCAAATCGTTAAGGCAAGAGGTCCATCCTTCTTGATATCTAACATACCAAATTATTGAAGGCTTCAACCGCTTAATTTGCATTGGTAAATGGCAAACCGCGCGATTTATCCTTCAATCGAGTATGTTGCGTCGAAGGAGCGTGTTTTCTTTTTGCTGGTTTGTTAAATTGAAACTGCGCTGTTTGTAATCGAGTGCAATATATTTTAAAATGATTGGGAGACTATAAATTATATTGTTTACAAATTCTATACGATCGACTTTGCGGTCGTTCGTAATCAAGGCTGTTCATCCTCGGCCAATAATATCTGCCGATACATTTTGGCGATATCTGCGGTCAACGCGTATTTGTACGTTCGAAATCTAAGAACCAAATTAAAAACCTCCTGTTGGAAATTAGGGCACTCCATTATTACATTTAACTGAATGACATTTTACTATCAGGTCCTTCCACGCAACAGAGGAAACAGGAAGAAATCGTAAGAAGCCAGTTCTGGATGGTACGGTGGGTGTTCCAATAATTCCCCCTTGGACGCCGTTAAACAGTTCTTACTTCGCGCAACAGTATGGGGAAGAGGTATTTTCATCGCGTAGAACTGTGATAACTTCGAGGCCAATTTTCGCGAACTTTTTCAAAAACTTTTGGCAAACCACAGGTATTGAAATCTAGCCATAACTGTCCAATGTTATAACAATGTATTTTTGTTTTGCTGCATTTTGTTTTTCACATACACCTTGATTATAGCAATTTGCAAGAACTTTCTGGAAATGTCAAAGTTTAGCGTAGCACAAATCGAAGTCGGTAACGTTTTTCGTTAAATCTAAGCTAAAGCTTTGTCATTTTGTGCTTGAAACAGCTAAAAAAGCTCAACTCTGTGTCTCAAATAGTTCCGGAGATATGCGCGATTTTCTACGATCTTCTAAATGAAATTTGCCGGAATATCTCTCGGAATATCTCCGAAACGTTACATTTTAATCATATTCTAGTTTTAATAAACTCCACTTAAAATTCGATACGGAAACCAAAAGCGCAATAAAACATACGTCATTCCGTTTAAACTACAGCAGGAAATATGAATTTTCGGTATATGCGGAAATGCCCCATCTTTAGATGGTAGTTGCCTCTGATAGAAAACTTTCTTGTCCGAAACATTTTTCTCAAAAGCTCCGCATTATTGGGACACTGCATATACATTTATGATGGATTATGGATTTGGGAAATCTATCTAATTAGCGAGAGATGTATTTGAGAATCGTCATCAACCGTCAATAAACGAAACGAAAGCAAAAACTTTCTAATTAATTTAATTAACCGACGATTTTAGTGGTATCGCAATCTCCTATTTACAATTTCGTTAACGAACGCAAAATTAATTACCATTAAAACCGGCGTCTCTGTCTTACTTCTCACGCCCCCCTCCCGCGCCGAAACATCGTCATCTTATTCCGTTAACTCTTCAAAACCCAAACCAAAACCACTTTTCGCATCTTAACAACATACACACATTTATGCGGGATCCTTTGGTTACAATTTATATTACGGGAAAATCTCGTGTACGTTCATTAGCGATTACGTCGCGTTAAAGTAAGTGGAACTCGAAAGATTCATGTAAGAATGTGAACTTCGTCATATAATGGAAATGGTTTTTCTAGGGCGAAAGAGAACATGATAAAATGGTGGCAATGTAAAATCGAGGCGAAGAAGATTACCAACGTGTATATACTGTGTGTTACAAACTTTAAGGGATGATAATATGACCCGGGATAACAGAAAAGTCCGCAGCAAATGGACGGATTCGAAGATATTGAGGATTATTCTCTTTTGTAGCATTTCTTGGCTTTTCGCCCATTTCCTTCGAAGAACTTGCATTTTTGTGTCGTAGTTAACGCAGATTTTGTCATACATAGGGTTTGTAGTTGACATTAAGGCTTTAGTAAGAGTTTTAGAAATTTTCGCTAAGCGTTTTTGCTCTAACTTTTGAATCAGCCGCCATGCCATTTCATCTATGGTCGTGCTAATGGGAAATGCCGAAGATGCGCCAGGTCCTTTTATTGGAGCCGATTCCAATCGCCAGATTCCTTCGGTGCGTCTCTTTAGAGAACAATTATAAAGATCTATTAAACGAAGATGGATAGGAAGATTTAAACCCTCCAAATTTCTTTCTTTTGGGATATTTGAAGAACTTTATTTGTGCCACGCTTGGAAATGACCTCCGATGAACCGAAACAAGGAATAGATCAAAGGTGTCATCGAATTTAAGCCAAGACTTGACTGCCAACGATTTTCGAAAGAGTTCGAAGGTGTCTTGGCTTCCCTGAAATGGAAGGAGTGCACTTTGAACATTTTATTTAAGTTTCCTTTTGTTCTTCGTTCTTAAGTGGCATTGTTCTTACATAATTTAACATAATATAAGAGTTGCAGAATGTTTAAATCCACATCCAAGTCCATTAAAACTTTTCTGCTTATGTTGGGCTTTATTATCGCCCCTTAAAGGCTGTGATACCTTTTTTGAACACCCTGTATCAGAGGCCGGAGTAACAAACTGGAAGAATGCAACGGGTCGGATCGCATTAGAGGATAGGAACTAGAGGAAAGAGCCAGCTAACTAAACAGCATTTACCTGGGGGATTTTCAACTTTATATACTTAAAATAGGGAGCACGGTTTTAATGCCGTAACTTATGAACGCGCCCAAAGTCGTACTTTTCCACTATTTTACACTTTGCAGAACTAAATGCTGCCGCCGCTACTGGTTGTGTTCGTGGTAAAACCATTAAAACCGAAAAGAAAACGAGATAATAGAAAGAACGAGAGATAGACGTCTTTTCACGCGTGTAAAACCATCGACACCGGGATCAATCGTGCGACGTTTCCGCCACCGAATCTCTCAACCCACGACCGCATTTACATCGCGACCCTTTGCGCGTTCGTTGATTTACCGATTCTTTTCCGAGCGTCAGTTTCTCCCTTTATTTCCCCCGTTTCATTCCTCTCTCTCTCTCTCTGGTTTGTTACTTTTGCCTTCGATTGCATTATTCATCTAATCGTATTATTTTCCCCGTGATCTAATCTATAATAAACGAAGCTCGCTATCTCGCTTCTGCCCTCGACGTTTCTTTCAATCATCCCTTCGCGCTTTATCTTTGTTTCGATAGGGAAGCAGACACTTGAAGCAAAAGTAGATGTAACCCGTTTTTTTTTTGCGTTTCTCCTACTTTCGCCCTCTTCATTTTCAATTCGGTAAATTTCCTCTCTCCCATCCATCCGATTCGGCGGTACACGTTGATTTACGAGATAGCCAAAGATGTTAAAGTTGGACGAGTTCTTACTAAAGATTTATGCCACTTTAACATTGTTCCCACTTCAACCGAAAACTGTATATTATATTTTTTCCCCTCGTCAAGTCTTTTTCAACGTTTGATTGCATAAAAATACACAAAAACGAAATAAATTCAAAGGAGCGAGTTTTTTCTATTGAATTTTTGTGTTGTTGTTGTTGGGGGTATCTTTGAGTAAAAATAACCTACATTGGAGTGGTCGTCGAAAGCGGGATAAGTTGCCTTTTCAAATTTAACAAGCCCGACATTTCGTGCTTCTTCACACGTGTCGCAACGGTACGTGGAAATCATACTTTATTATTTTCACAAGAGAAAAAGTGAAGCCCATATAAAACTCTTCACAATTGTTATACATCTTTCTTTCGCGACATTAAATTAACAAACACGAAAGACTAGAAGATCGTGAGAGAACGAATGGCCGCAAGCAATTAGCAAAAGCCACTTAGTGAGTGAGAAACGCCGACCATTTTTTTTTTGCAATTATATTTTGTCGAGAATCGATATTTTTGCGGTAATTAAGAGGCGCTAATATAATAAATCATTGCCAATCGATTTGTCTAACAACTGAAAATTAATAAAAAAACATTGGCCCAAAGAATGTATGTTCATTTTCTCAACACCGTTGAGATCTTTGAAACTCCAGTACATATTCATTTAAAAAAAAAATGTGTCATTGTGAAACATCGAATTAAAGAGGTTCATTTCTAAAAACTGCAATTGCAACAGATTTATAAAAAATCGAGCAACAAAAATATATCGAATTTGACGAGTCACATCTCACTGTAAGCAAAATTTCACGATTCTGCAATTTTTTCTATTATTTTCTACGATGCTACGTGGAAAAGTCTTATCACCGGAAGAAAAAGAACGACCTTTTTCACAAAAAAAAAGATAGCTTTTAGCAAGACGCGAATGGTTTCACAGAGTGGCTGTTCCACGAATGTGCAATTTTGCAATGAATGCCGAATTCTATGCCACAAAAAAACGCCATTGAACCTGCGAAATAAATGACAAGTTTACCAATAGTGAAACTATTGCTTTAGGATAGCGATTTTAAATAAAATTTAATTGAGGAAATTATGATAATCTTTGAATACTTGCCAAATCGATTACCTCAATTTTTTAATTTTTTAAAAGTATTTTAATATCAAGGCACTTGATTGTCTGTATATCATATATTCAAAACCAATTTCTCTAATAACTTTCTGTAGCCATTGAATAATTAATAAATGACGCTTTCAATTGTTTCTTAACGTGTTAAGTTGCTTCATTGCTTGATCTAGAAAATTCAGTCTTCGAACTCCTACCCATAAACTTTTGAGACAGACTATATTTGCGTATGTTAAAATTGAAAATTCGAGTAAATGCTGTTTCGATGTCGTTGATAATTAAACAGTTTATCGAAGTTTATCCGCCAGTGTTCTATTGAAATTATTAATTAAAGGTCATAATGCATCATCGCTCGCTGTATCGCATCGTGAAAACCGAAATTTCCCCATAAATCCACCCGCAGAACGGCCCATTTAATGGAACTTTAATGTGACAATTATACAGTCGCACACTAAATCAAATTGACTTTGCTGGTTTGCAATTATTGCGGTATGACTTTCATTTTGTTTGTTATTTGCAAAAACAATCACATTTCGAATGGACGACGTCTCGCCGCTTGGCAATTTCAACGTTTGTGCCGGCGCATCCGCCATAAAACTCGTGCGCGAGATCAAAGCGAGTTGAAATTGCGAAATTTTGAAGAAGCTAATTGCAATCATTCCTGTCGAGCTAAAGGAATGCTTTTGATATTTGTGCGAGAATATGTACAAAGAGAAGAAAAATTAATTAAATTTGAAAGTTCTCTTCTTTTCTGCGGAATATACGTAGAATATTATACGTGGGTGGATCAAAAATGAATCTTAATTCCTTAAATTCTTTACTCAAGTCCAGAGAAAGAAGGACTGACTGTTACGTTTCGAGATAATTTCCAAAAATCAAATAAATGTATTGCCCCAAAGAACTCAGTAACTTATTCTGCTAATCCTAAGCCAACATTTACTAGGACGCTGTCAATCGACCATTTTTACAGGGTGATTAATACAAAGAGCCGCGGAACGTATAAGGAAACACTTTGTACGAACAACAATAACTGAAATTGTTGCGACTCCTGGCGCGCTTTTAATGTTCCCATCTTCGTCTACACATTAAAGCACTTTACTTACACGCACGAGTCTTCGATTCTCGTCATTTTCTTTTTTCTAAACATCTAGTTTAACGTGTTACGCCGAAATGTATACACGAAGATCATGTGTATGTATGCATAAATGTTGTAACATGCTTTCAGCGCAACGTAATAACGTAACGTCATGGATAATGTAACGCAATAGGGGGACCATTTAGATAAGGATAAATGGGGGAATAAATGTGGGTTAAAGGCTTCTTTCCGCCCCCATTATCTCTCTCCCTCTCTCTCTCACACACACACACACACACACACACACTCTGAATTGCTCCTTATTTTCACATACATTGGAGCACACGTTCGTGTTAATCTAAAATTAGTTGCAAGTGGATCATGGAGTTGATTCATCGATACGTGACATACCGTGCGTTTTTTTTTATTTACGCGACATAGGACATACCATCAATTACTGGTGATAAGTAGCGCTTATGTTGTGGAATAAAAACATATTGTATTGATATAGAGCAAATTCAAGCGAAACTACTTTTTCTAAGGCTGTCGCAAGAAATCTTCAAAGTGACCACCATTTGCCATCATACAATGGCTTAAACGACAAAAAATACCTTGCAAAACATTTCCTATTACAGCGGGAGTTAACTTTCCAAATTCACTAGTGATCCTTGCTCTTAATTCATCAATATTATTTATTGAAATAAAGCTGGAAATTTTTGGATTTTAGATAGCCTCATCAAAAATGTCAATTTTCAGGTAAATTTCTATGCAGGAAATCCCTAACGAATCGTTGAAGCCATGGATCTTGCACATTTAAATTTTGAATTTTGGCTAATAATTCATTTTTTTTATGTTTTAAGTTTGTATCAGTAAAAGAAACAAGTTATATATCAAACAGCCCTCGTACATTCAGGTTGTTGCATTTGAAAAGAGCCGAATCAATTCAATGCTTAGTGGGTTGCCTTTCAATTAAGCTTTAATTGAAAACTTATTACAAATCATTTTCTAAACGGTTACCATTTGCGTAAATAACAAAAAACGCACGGTAGAATAAAATCAATCACTTTTCTTTTCATTTCTCGGTCGTTCAGTATATCGTGTTCCACGGATCTAATCGAAACTTTACAATATAGAACATTGTTAATGTTGTTTTATTTTGACTGGTTTTAAGAATTATGCTTTTATACATATAAACGAAACGATTTTGATGTGTTGAATTAAATATTTGCAAATAATCTAAATTTAAACCCGTCCGCAATAATAAAATTCGGTAGAAAACGTGAACCGAAAAAGAGCGAGAGGGAGAGAGTCGGAAAATTGATTAATTAACAACATATTAAAGTTTATATTTTATATAAATATAAATCAAATATTTATAATAACGGATTTTTGCGTTGTAGATGTTGTTTTTGACAGTACATTTTTTTTAAATATTTTGCGAATAATAATAATAAAAATTGTTTATGCAAAAGATGGGGGGTAACGAATAGGTGCAGGAGTAGTAGGAGAATTTTTTTATACGTTATTAGCGCGTCTGCTTTTAAAACCGATTAATTTATCTACAGTTTAGATCGCATTAAAAATGATCAAGGCATTTACGGGTTCGCAATATAAAAATGAAGAACGAAAAAAAAAATTAAATAATGGATCTTCGTCTCGGTTCGTTTTCCCCCTTGTAATATGCATAGGCAATTTTATACATGACCAAGTTAAAGCACATTTTATTTTCGCTCGTCCATTTATATACAATATACCACGCATTATTATCGTTATTGTTCAAGGTAATTGCAAAAAAGAAGTATATAAAATTAACTTTATGCCTTCGTTCAACCTTCTTTTTGTTTATTTTACTGAATAACGGCGAATTTCGCGGATCGCCGAACCGCAAATGTTGCAATAATTAAGTACTTTCATCGATAAAATTATCAAACGATACGACAAACTCTCTGCAAACATTTTTAATTTTAAAAGCATTCAATTAAACGAAAACGTGAAATCGAAAACGAGTTTCGCGTGTAAATTCGCATTGTTGGCCAGCAGATTTGCATTATTTTGACTGAAAGGCGAGCTAGGATAACGAACAAAGTACGTCTAGTAATCTGAAACCGATGAACGAACGGTCTTCTTTGTTAGACCAGAGCTTTTTGTCTTTTGTCAATGTTTGTTCCACTTCGAGTTTCAATTAAGCAAAATGGTTCAATCCATGAATCGTGCCAAACAGAATTAAGGATTCAATTAACGTTTTGAAAATATTCGCGCAGGCATTATTATTTTTCGCTCCCTAGAAACTGAGGACTTTATAACCAATTTATCCACGTAATAGTGACCAATAATTTCAACGGCGTTCTCCTCGAGCTTTCGACAGGTTTCATGTGTTCCATATCACAGAAATCGCATTTCATACTAACTCGCAAATCTCCTTTATGTAATGATACCACGTTTTTCTTTTCCTTGCCATTCGCTAGCAAACCATCGTGTCCATAAACGATGACCGGAAATCTAAACGGAAATGGAACGATTTGTTGCCCTCTTTTTTTTATATCCTCCCAATTGTCATTGTTCACGTTTTATCTTCGACTCTTTTTGTTCATTCCCCAATATCGTCGCTACTTAGGTTGTAGGGTATCTTTATAGTTTATACAGGGGGTGGATCGAGAATGAATTAGAATCATTTATCTTGCTATCAAGTCGAGAATAACAAAAAACTTTTCAATGCATTTTGCCAAATATTTAGGCAACTTCAAATCGGATACAAATTAGGCCCACCTTTGGAAAAATTCCCGGAAAGCTGGATTTTTTATGCATGAACCTTCATAATAATGTTCTTGACAAAATGTCAAAAGTGCCCATCGGTCCGAGTTGAGCTAATTCGTAATCATGTTAAAAGAAAAATTTTCAAACAAAACCAAACGTGGATTAGGCCGTTAAACGTTAAAAAGAACACAGCTTTTACTGTACCTCGAAGGTGATGTGGAAACGAGTAGATATTTCCTAAGAACTATAGAGGTTACTAATTTTTGTTGCGAATTTTCTTCAAGACGGTTACTCCTACGAATAAAAGTGCAAGAACTTTCTTGTAGGCAATTTCGTAATCTACAACTTTGATAAGATGTATGTTTCCCCTAAAAGTGACCATTAAGGAGATATTAACGAGAAACCGCACTTGGCCATCTTTGACGCCATATAAAATCTTTAGCTCAATTTGGATCGATGGGGACTTTTCACATTTTGTCAAGAACATCACTATAAAGGTTCATGCAAAAATTGGACTATTCGATAATAAGATGAAATTTGATCTCAACTCATTCAGATACTAGAGTGCTGTCATAAAAATTGAAGTTTATTTTTAGTCCACCCACGTATACATTTTTAAAACTACTATTTTCTTAACAATAATAAACAATTTCCAAATTCTTTTGCTTTACGAAATTCTTTCAAATTCTTTTATTAGCATTAGATTCGACATCTTGTTTGAAGAGCCAACGATGGAGAGAAGAGACAACCGAAATCGGATTAGCAATGGAAGTGAGTGACATTAACGAATTAAAAAAGCCACATTAATAACGACAAAAAAGGGCCTAAATGAATAAACAAACCGCCCCAAAAAAAACCTTTAGAATATTGTACTCGGCATAATCCAGATTTAGGAAATGTTCCTCCGGCCACAAAAATGAAATCGCCCTTTAAAAAACCCCTTTTCATTTACCGAGAAGAAAAATTTAACCCAACAAATCGATACGTCGACATAAATATTAAATTAGGACACTAAAGTCCGACTTTTATTCTTCTTGTTGTTACTGTTATTATTATTATTTGCTTCTGTTGTTGCTTATTGCTTTGTTGTTATTAAGTTTACTTACTTGTTGCACTTCCTAACGGCGAAATGTATAAATTGTATAAACGGATGATGTCGAAGGAAACGGTTGAAATGTTACGCTGGGGGAGAAGGAAATAAAAAAAGAGAAGGAAGAAGGTGGGAAAAGTTTTTCGCCCTTTTCACGCTCTGAAATTGAAAAATTCCCTCAATTCGATTTTCATTCGTAAATCGGGTACCAATTTGAAGGAAAGAAAAAGGAATTGTACGGGCTGCTTTCATTGTCGAATAATAAATTGGACGATGAATATTGATAAAAATAATCGCAATCTTTCACTTTTTGATTATTTCATTGTACAATACTTCCTCGCATATTCGTTCTTCCTTCCCTTTGAGCCGCTTGATTCGTTTGCTCGCCGCGCTCATTAAGAGATTCGTTTCCGTATTATTCGACGTTAACGATTAAAATTTATAATCGCCTCTTTTGTCGACGTTGAACGTTTTGCCAAAGATGGATTGTTGGGATGCATTTAATTAAACGCTCGTAACGAGCTCTTGTGCCTGATGTCTGTCATCTATTTCGGTCGCGTATCAATCTCATTATTTTTTTTCACTTGCCATCATCAGCACGTAATCAAAATAATTGCGAGCTTTATAAAATAAAATTGCAGTCTTTTCTAATACGACCCGAGAATACGATTAAGAACGATTTTGATGATGGAAACAAATCGCTAACTGGCGTTTAATAAAGAATAAATGGTAGCAATTATTAGATAATAATAACGATGATGATGATAATACGGGTCGATTGGTGGAGTTCTATTTATTAAAATCGTGACTGGAATCGCTTTAAAAAGTCAATTGAATGGAGGGTGAATTTTAAACATTGCAAAACCTCCCTTTTATTAAATTGATTATTGTCTCTTATCTAAATAGCATATTAATCGATTTCCCCACCGTTCATATATGGCCCTTTACTTCGTCCTAATTGTTTGCTCCCTCATTTTTCTCAGCAGCATTTTGAAAATCCATTAAAATGTTCCTCAACTTAGAGAATCGTTTCCAGCGTAATTTTTACCTTTCCACTTTCGTGCAAGTAAAGTTTTCTATTACGATTATGATGTAACAAAAAATAAACGAGGATCATATAAAATGTTTCACTTCCTTTCGCTTCATTTTTATTTCGCGTTGAGAAAACGCTTTTAATGAAACCGGAAAGTGGATTTTACTTTTTCGTACATTTATTTTTTAGTTTCGCGCATTATTCTCGCTACGAAATGACAGAATATTCGCGATTCTTTTTATCGAAATAACATGCTTTATATTTAAAAACGAGGCGAAAAAAGGGAAGAATTCACAAGCGGAATGTTATCCATATGCGAAGTAGAAAAAACACTACACGAGGGTTTAAATCGTTTCGGACCTTCTTTTTGCGCTTAACGCAACATTAATGCCATAAACTATTCCGTGTAGTATTTTAATGAAAATTTATTGAAATTCCTCGAGCAAATCAAAAAGCTCGTAACAAATCGTTTTATTTCCTTT
Organism: Hololepta plana; assembly: GCA_963695495.1. Lineage (NCBI taxonomy): Eukaryota > Metazoa > Arthropoda > Insecta > Coleoptera > Histeridae > Hololepta > Hololepta plana. The sequence goes on along the minus strand of OY968838.1, from coordinate 1,792,096 downwards.
TGGTCGCTCATAATTAAATACATTGTTCTAAATTAAAATCTCGGCAACAATGATTATTTCCTTCATTCCACATTCTTCTTTATCGTGTCACTCCACCATTGTTTTGTCGGAATATTACGTAAAAGAGCCGCAAATTGATAGATCATAAGCGAACAAAGCGATTCCTCTTGGCCACGAAATTCTTTTATCTTTCACTTAGAGCATCAGCTGTTAGAGTTCTCTCCATACGAAATTTTTGGCCTCCGTTTAAAAGTGCTTTCTTAAAATAGATTGGAATACTTTCTGGCCCGTAATTCAAAACTTTATTCTTCTCGTGTTGCCTCAGTTTGAACGGTTAATGAACTTGATTCATTTTCATGATGGATTGCTAAGTTGGCGCCACGCTTCAATTAAGTAACAGAACAGTTGACGTAAATTATTAGGATGTTTAATAAGGTCTCGCTGTTTTCCAACAGTGTGTGGTTTCATCTTGCCCAAAATGTAAACAAATTTCTCTTTCTTATTGCTAAACATATCGAATTTTGCGCAAAAAAAGACAGTATTTGCATGGAATTTTATTGCACAATTTTCCTTTTAAAGAAGTTACAGCTGAAGCATGCAAAATTCATGCTCAGAGGAATGGCGACCATGCTCTGTCAAAAACCTTTGCATGTTGTTTTTGACAGAGCATGGTTTAGAACTTTTCAGAAATAATGATTTCGACATTGAAGATAAAAAACCCTCTGGCGTACCGAAAGTGTTTGAAGAGGAAGAACTCGAGACACTACTTCATGAAGAGTTGACCACACAACAGCGTGCAAACGGTTCAAAGCATTAGGAATGATTCGAAGGCAAGGACATTGGGTTCCATGTGAAAAGTGGATACACAACGATAAGTCTAAGCATAGAAATTCATGGGCTAAGGCATACATCAACATATGCAAAACCGAATATCCATGGTACCAGGCTTCTGCTCTGATTTGGTGGGATCAACTAACTGGGTAACCTTTGAGCTACTCGAACCGATCGAAACCATCACAGGAGATTGCTATCGACTGCAATTAATGCTTTTGGGCCGAGCATTGAAAGAATCCCTGTATGTACGAAAAAGCTCAGCCACATGTTGCCAAACCTCTGCAAGAGCTTACGTCGAAAAGCTCAAATGGGAAGTCGTACCCCACTCGTCCTATTCCCCAGACAGTGAGCCTTCCGATTATCACTTATTGCGATCGATGGCTCATGGCCTGACTGAACACCGTTTCTGTTCTCGTGAAGATGCCAAAAAATGAGTTGACTCGTGGATAGCCTCAAAACACGTGTCGCTGTTCCGAGGTGGAATTCAGATGTTACCAAAAAGATGGGAAAAGGTAATTACTTGCAATGGACAATAATCTGAAGACGTGTCTTTTTTTAAATAAAGCATTAATTTTCACTAAGCATCAGCGACAACTTCTTCAACTAAAATAATTTTACTGATTGCTATCTATTCGTTATTCGAATTCAGGGGCTACTAATAAACGCAATTGATTCGTAATCTAGAACACAATTTGATGAGCTTTTTACGAGCGTGTAACCACAATAATAATGAACTGGATTAATTCATCTTCATTCGGGCGTCTCGTGCATATTACAAGTCACTCGCTATTGTTGTTGATCTCTCGAATGATTGCCTTCGTTTTTTTTTCTTATCCCATATATTAGCCCCGAATTGTCTTGACATCCATTATTCTATTTGATAGAGAGCGAATCTTAATTAAATTTTCATCTGATCATAATAGACGTTGGTTTCATTAAACTATCAGCAAAAAAAAATATGTTACGTCTACGTTATTAAATGATTCCAGCGCATTAAGTAACAGTTAACAAAAGACGCAAGTGATAATGGCAGGATATTTCGCAAAGACAATAAAAGGCCGGGAGCAATTAGTAATTCGTGTTCATCGATAAGCAATCAGGTTACGTTTTACGGTCTATTAGCACGCAAACCCTTTTTTATTTTTACGATTCTACTCATTATTATTGCAGCGCTTAATGTTTCATACAAAAATTGCTGATCGTTTGAGACAAAACTTTCGGCTGAAGAAGAAGTGAGGCTTAAGAGAAAGTTTGAAACTAATAAATGTTGCAAAGGTTCGTTACAATACAAAACATTACAAAAATTAAGAAAACTTGCCTCGTAAATTAAACTTTTGTTATATGTGGGTGGATAAAAACTTTTTTTTTAAATTTATTCTATCAAGTCCACGGGAAACAGGATTAAATGTTTTAGAATTAAATCAGATAATCTCCATGGAATTTCATTCGGTTTTACGCCCTCAAGCGTCAAAAATTTGAAGTTGAGTTAACCTCTTCGGAGCTTTTGATGGTGTTTACTAGAAAAGTTCCGGTTTCTTTCTTGTCAATCCACGCAACTTCATAGTTTCTAAGGTTTGTCCCGTTAGAACAAAAATTGGAAACGTCTCGTCTAAAAATACGCTCTCAAAGTGGCCATTATGAATTGAAATGTTTATTTTATTTTTCCTTTGGCGAAGGCTAAGTGGATGTTCTTTTGATGTCCATTTTTTTTGTAACCCTATGTACATTCTCCATTTTCGCTACTCAAAACTTGTTTAACCTTATGGTAAAAAGATGATAATGGCGCGCGTGTGTGAGAGACGAAGCAAAAAAATGGTATCGCCATTATACGCCAGCATTGTGTTTGATACATGGCGTAGGTTTAATGAGAAAGATGAGCAAAACAAAAAAGAGAATGGAACCTGAATAAATGTGATGATGAAAGTAAAAATCCTTTTGTTCGTATGCTACTTTTTGTCTCGCCGGACGCTGATGAAGTTTGATACAAAATTAAACAAGAGAAATGGAAAGGACGATGTGACGGCCCGAAAAAAACGAACAGAATTAGAACGGCACCCTATATAACTTTACGTGGAGTCTCTTGTAAAACGACAAAAAGTCGTCGATTGAAAACTCGGGCAAAATTTTTTTAAACGGTTTTCTCCGCCCGCTGTTGTTCCTTATTTTAGCTGGCGACGCGAGGAAATTATTATTATTATGGAGACAAAGGGGCGCGCATTTATATGGAGGACGACGAAATTTCGTTTGCAACAAGTTTCACGTTTAACTTTTATAAAGACGACCGTTTGCTGCAGATGAGAAGGGAAACTGTTTTCCCTTTAGTCTTCAAATTTCATTGGCGAGTGCCAAAGACAATCACGAGGATGAAAGAAAAAGGGAAAAGGATTATTATTATTAGTACAACAGAAGTTTTCAATTGGCGAACTTGTTTTCTTTACAACTTTCCTAATTATTTCGTTAACTACTTCCCCATTTTTCGTCATTAACTATTTAATTATTTCCCCTCTTTTTTATTATTATCATTATTGTTATTAACGTATTGTACGTTTTGAATTTACGTCGGTTCGACAATTTTCTTTTTCAATCTACTGTTTATAACTATATAATCATTCGTTTTAATTAATTTTCAATTATAAAGTTTACTCTTGCAGCGACAATTAACAATTTTTGTATTATAAAATATACGTCCTGCGACATTCATTGTTGCACAGACGGGTTTTCCTTCCCCGTTATTACTCTGTTAATTAAAAAATTACATTTTTATCAAAAAACCATTTCCGGATTTCATTTTGTCGACAATTTAACGCCTGTGTCTGATAAGCATCGAAAAAAAAATATTAATTAATTTTAGAACAATTCATCCAACTAGTGACGACATATACGTGGGTGGATCAAAAAAGAAACCGGAATTTTTATATTACTCGCAAGATAATCTCGAGTTCTCAAGATGTTGTGATCTTTGACGCAACGAATCATTATCAAGAATTGAATTGTTTGATGTCTGGATGCAAAATATCTGTATAATTCGGTGATTTAATATTTTCAAATGCGCACGTATATAACAGAACTAAAGTTTTGAAAAGTTCGTAGACTTTGTTTTCCTTTGACTTGATTATAAAATGATAAAAAATTTATCCACCTACATATAAATGTGTGTATTTGATCGAGATCTCTCTTCAATTAAATCAATGGGATAGTGTGATGTTCATGCGGTTTAAGTTCGATTCAGTTTATCACCTGTTGATGTAGATGGAGTTTCAAGTTGGTTTTGTCCTCTTCAGAGCGAACCAAGTGCCAACTTCATTTAAGCAACGTCCTTTTTACTTTCAATTTATTTTACTCCATTGATACCAGTACAAAAGGTCCAAGTGTCGTTAATTTCCATTTCACGTACTAGACTTTTGGCAAGCATTCATTATTATGACAAGCTTATCATAGTTTTTGCAGCAACGAATCTCTTGTGTTACGTTTCTTGTCATTTTGCCCAACAAGTCAACTTAATTTCGAATTCAACTGACATACATTTCGAAGTTGCCTCTTCTTCCATTTGCGACACTTTCATTGTCCCAACTTCGGCATAGTTTTCGCCCTTTTTTTTCTACTTATGCTGCTGCTTGTTCGTCTTTCTTTGTTATTACTCGGTTACGATGATGAACCATGAAAGAAGAACGGCGCATGCTTCGGCCTAAAACTATCCCCGTAACAAATACGGATGTACATACGTATATTGTGTGCCTTTAATTAGTTTATTAATTCCATCTCGTATAAAACGTATTCGCCTCTCACGTGCACGAAAACGAAACGAGTTTTATACGAACAGCTATTGAAATGGTTATCTTGTTGCCTTTGTTTGTTTTTCGTCCCTATTATTATTACCATCGTTCATAGAAATGGTTTGCCGCGGTCCATTTTCATTAATTCAAATTTATTTCAAACAAAACTAATTGAATTATATTGATAATAATTCGCAAACTGCCCTCCTTCGCTACTTTAAAACTTGGCCTCCTTTTTTGCAATCCAGTCAATCTTTGTCCTTTCGTTAGCTCACGGTTTTTAGAGGACGGAAACAAATGGAAACACGTGATAGCAAAAAAAAAGTACGTGGAAGTTTATTGCTTCTTTAACATTCAAGTTGAGACAAAAATCTGCATGAGAAAAAAGAGACGGTAATGCCACACAATATGTCATCGAAATCGCGATTTATTCTATTTCTCAGCAAAAAGAAAGATTGGATGAACGAACTGAATAATCATTTTCTGTCACGACTTTCTCTTTGCCACGTGCCCCGTAAAATCGAAAATAAATCCTTATCATTGGCACAATTCCGTGACGATAATGCAAAGTCTGCACTAGGAAGTTCTTAACGAGCACGCCATTCAGTAAGGATTACTCAAGAAAAAGCAGGATTTTCTTGATAAAGTTGGTTTTATATGTACACTAATAGCGATAAAAATTACATTTTCAATGGTTAAATTTACAATGAAGCGATCGCAAAATGCAAGAGTTAACGTGAAAAGAAAGTTCTTGCCGTTGTAATTACCTGAAGACTGTTATAAGTGAAGAAACTTGGAGCACGTTGGTAAATTACCCAAAAAATTAACAAACTAACTAATTAACTAACCAACAAATCGTATTGGGAATTGATGGGGATAATTAAAAAGTACAACTTTCGAGTTCGCCAAATAATATAGCTCAACTCGAAATAATTAATTACGTTCGATTTCGGTCCAACTCAACGGATACGATGGAAATATTCGCACAAAGAAACTGAGAAAAAGAATTGAATAAAATTCTGTCTATCGCTCTTTCTTTCTTCCCTCTCTTGTCGACTTTTCCAATTGTATTTGACATTATTATAATGCTACTGAAAGAGAGAATTTCTTTCTCGTATTTTTTTCCCGTTATTTCTTCTATCGATTGTATTTGATTCTTTGCAAAACTTTTCAATTTCGAAAAAGAAAGAAATAATGGAAATTTATTCAAACAAATACGATTCTTTCAATCTTATTTTACATACTTTACAAAATTGGATTACACACATCCCCGTGCATAAAGGGGAGTTTGATTTTCGATGCGTGCATGAATTTTCAATGACCGTTAATAAATTTACGATTCTATTGTAAATGGGCTCATAATGGCAATAATTTGATTTTAATATATATAATAATTGTTATGTTCGCGTGCATTCGTAAAATCCGTTGATTAATTAATTTTATTTAACTTTATTTCCATAGATGCAAAAGGTTTTTCAATTAAAAGCAAAACGACGAAAAACGAAGTCAAATATTATATGAAACGCTAGGCGTCAGGCTGCCAATCGATGCAGCAAATTAAAAAGTCTAAAGAAATCGGCAAAAATTCCGCGTGTTAGCAATGTAATGATCGTTTGTGTATTTTCGGATTTTCGTTCTATAGACACCGCGATATCCGATATTACCACTAACAGTTATCGTTATTATTCGTGACGGTACAACAACATCGGATTATAACTGTTAGAGTTTAACGTGGTGGAAAATCGATAGCAGAACGACCCCGGAATATTAATAATAATAATAATGCTAAAAACGAGGCGGCCAACTTAATGCATCTGTCTCTATTTAATAATGCAAAAACACTGTGAAGCCATATAAATAAATATTTTATCGAGACGCGTGTATCTGTGTGTGTATAAAGGAATAGAGAGAGTGCGAGAGATGTTAAAAGAAAACCTTCGATAGGGAGATGGTACAATAAATTCTACTTCACATCTTAAGCAAACTCTATTAAATAAGAAAATGGAAGCTTAAAAGTAAGAGAAATTACGTTCGACCTTTATTCGGCACCGTGAAGATGCTCTGCTGGTAAACATTCGTCTTTTTCTAAGCTTCGAAAATCCGGGTCAATTACAATTGGCTCAATCCGGACTTTTGAATCATCCGGACTTTTGAGATAATAATAATAATAAAAGTTGCTTGCAACGTCGTTCTTCAAATAACGGTCCGGATATAATGCCGGAAAAATTCAATGATTCTATTTCAGGCCCTTTTTAATGTGCTGGTTCTTGATTATTCAACAGTTTCTATTGATATGCGTATGAAAAATGTTCCTTCGTACAACTTCATCATTAAAATGCATGTTTTTAATCATCAATTAGTGAATTGATAAAGTCGACTGTGAAGAATCTTAATTATAATGACATTGTAAAAGTTGCAAATCTTAGCACCTGTAGGGCTTAGCATAATTTACAACAATTAAGACGAAAACAGATTGTGTACGTTAAATTGTATAAGATGTCACACAAACGAAAATTAAACATACACACAGAGGACAAGCAGCAACCGGAATTCAGAGATTTTTTTCTTAAGGTTGTAAATTCGAATAAACCTTCCAATAAATATTCGGAATTTGTATAATGCAGGGTGATTCAAAATAACGCCGACAACGCTTAATGGGGGATTCATCTCGTTAACATAAGCCGAAAAGTTCCAATGAACCATAGTCCGAAAATGCTCGATCTCCGAGATATCGACCGTCAAAGAGCTGTTTCAAAATCGCAATTCAATTCATAAAAAAATAAACGACATCATATTTGCTTTCGTGCTTTGGGGGATCTTAATTTCAATGTTAAGGAGCTTATTTTGACGTTATTTCAAAATTTGAAAAACTGCTGGAAAATGATGTTCTCGATGGCATATTTCTTTGCAAAAGCCAAAACTTTTTTGCGTTTGGAGCTTTGGAAATTCTGAATGGATAATTAGGAACACTCATGGCTTATGAATCGAAAAGGTACTCTGGTTGGAATTCGATATTTTGCATCATTCACGAGAAATTTAATGTGTTTTCGGACCATGCATTTCGTCATTTCAACAATTACCCACGTGCAATCGCCTAACAGTCGTATGTCACATATTAAGGTGGTCACGGATTAAAATATTTAAGCAGACACGTATGTAATACCAAAAGAAGTGCTGCAATCAGTTTATTACAAGACTCTTTGCAAAAATTCAATTTCTCAATTTTCCAAGTAATTTTTTAGACAGAAGCAATCTCAAAGCAGATAAACAGTTATAAGTACGCAATTCGGATCGTAACGCATCACCCCTAAATTGGGGATGTTTGTTCGTATTATTCTTTTTTTTGCCAGTTCCACGACTCACATCATAATAAGATCCCTTCCGAATTAATTAATTCTCCATTCAAAATTTTGAAATCTCTAAAGGCAAAATTGTTTTAGCTGTTGGAAAGTAGTAGGCCATCCGCAATATCATTTTCCATATGTTTTTCAAAGTTTGCAATACCGTCGAAAGAGGCCCCATAACATGAAATTAAGATCCTCCAAAGCCCAAAAGAAAATGTGCTTTCGTTAATTTTTTATGAATTAAATTGCGATTTTGAACTCGCTCTTTGACGGCCGATATCTCGAAGACCAAGCATTTTCGTGCCAGAACTTTTTGCCTAATTTTAACGAGAGGATTCACCCATTAAGCGTTGTTGGTGTTATATTGAATCTCCCTGTATAATCACTTGTTAATATGATGGCTATTTTTAATGATAAGTTTCATTAATTATCTTCTGTCTTGTGTTATCAGCGACTATGATCGTATTTTCAAGGAAAATTAAACAATACTACAACTTTTCAGGTAACTTTCAGATATTTCAGCGAGAATGTTGCTGCTTTTTTCCTTAGTCTCCAGCGTTTCCTGTCAAAGCACTTTTCGTGCGTCAAGCCTCTTGCAGCTATAGCTTCCTCGACATCTCGCCACCATGAGTGCCTTGGTCTTCCATCTCTACTTCTTTACGATGGGGTCCACTTCCAAACTTTCTTCGCCCATCTCACGTTTGTCATTACTTGCAAATGCCCGACCCGACTAAACCTTTCAACTTCGTTTGTTTGCATTATGACCCAGATCTATCTCCAATTTGTTTCTGAAGTTTGGTATGTTGGCAGCAGCGTCTCCAGTAGTTCATCTCAATTGCATTAATTTTCGATCGTTTCCTTTTGTTGCTCCACAGTGAACGAATTAGCTGGACTAGTAGCTGTTCTAACTTGACCCAATCTAGCAGTGATTTTCTTGCCACTTCCCCCACTTGATGTTACCTATACTCCAAGATATTTAAAGTTTTTAGATCCCTTTATTTCTCCTCCACCGATTTGGAGGTGATTAGCTTCGCTTGTTGTATTTATGAGTAAATTCCATTTGGTGTATTCTTCTTCTAATTTGCGTACTATGTAGCAGATATCGGTTTCGATTTCAGCGAGGAAAACATTTTCGTAAAAATTATGAAAATCCAAAATTGCCAAAGCAAATCACGTCATCGTTCAAGCTGATATCCTTAAGAGCCCTAGTAAATTCGTTTTCCTCTGAAGATTCCCGAAAGCTCTTCCGATAAAACATTTTGGGCTGAATCTTCTTCGGTAATTTTTCAAATTGTTGCAAAAATGTTTAATGACTTAATTGGAAACTATTTAATTTCCACTGCGACTTCTGGTTGCAGTATTTGTTAATAACCGTAGCTATAATTACATCCTTATCTCCAATATTCTACGTAGACACGTAATAAATCCTTTTGCAATTGATCCACGGAAACACATTTATATGGTACGTTTCATAAAAGGCATCATCATCACCATCTTCACCAAAGACCAATATCAATGTTAGATAAAAGCGTACGGAAGTTTCCATTTCACGTATTATTATCACCATTAATATCACATTGAGACCGTATAAGAGATATATTTCACGTTCAATATATACGTTTGTACCTTATTTAAAGGGAAGCATTAAAGGAAAGGCACAATTGATATCGGGGTTATCATCAATTTACTAAATAGATCAGCTTACGTATCAACAAAACTATAAATCTAACCTTAATTACAAACAATCGCTCCGTTTATGTTACTTTGCAAACTAATGAATTAACATCAAAATGCGATGTTAATTAATTAAATTTAGTCGATGCTGTCGAAACTGCCGAAGTAGGCAGTGGGAAGGCGATAGTTGCAAATCTTGGATCTTTATCGGTAAAAGTCCCCAAAAAGAAGAACGAATACGAACGGATATTGAAATAGTAGTGATATTGGATATTGGACTGTATTACTTACTTTCCGATCTCACGTAAAAATCCCGAAGGAATATGGTAAGAACCATCATCGAACGAAACGAGAAATTCATTTCGTCTACTTTCCCATTCGTATACTTGACAAAAATGAATTTTCATTTTATATACGCCTTCCCACTCGCTTTTCTATTTCACTAACATTTCAATTCATCTCGCAAACGGGAGATGATATCACAAAAGAAGTGATGGTACCAATTTTGTTTTTGCTTCTTCTCTCGACTTTCCCGATTTTCATCATGTTCGACGATTGTTATTGTTGTTTGGGGCAAACGCAAGCCTACCAAGAGATTTTAATCGAGTACTAAAAATAAATCTTGATGAATATTCGAATGGAAGGAAAAACCAGATTTGGAACGACGACGGCGGACTGGATGAGGGCGGAGAGAGGTGCACGATAACGAAATAACGGTACGAAAAATTCGAAAACACCGGAAATTAATCAGATCTCGGCTACATGTAGTAGTCTATGCGAATCTAAATCGCATTTCGCCACTCTCGCGCCGTGCATATACATATGTAGTCCACGTCTTTCTCATTTTCAACGTGCACATTAATTAAGTAACGGATGTTAATTTAGGAAATTACATATGGATGGAACTGTAAATGCCGTCATCGTTATTATTTCTATCGATTTCTTCCCGTTTCGCCCGGGATTTCGTTTTTATTTTTCATTTCTTTCGCCAACCCCTCCAGACAATGTTCCCCCGTTTAATTCAATTATTTCCAATATTATTATACCAATATTATTATACAAAAAGCGAGAATAAAAAAATAGGAATTAGTCATTGACAAATTCGACTGCACCAACAAAAGTTTACTTCATTTATGAAAAGAATGTGCCAAATAAAAAGTGCCAGTTAAGCGACATAATTTTTTAATTACGAAGATGTACATTCAATCTTCCAAATGAATCTCAATCACATCTAAATCTTATTGCGAGCAACAAAAACACATTGACCGACCATTGTGCAGTTTTAGTTCACGTAAATTTATTTAATTACTGAATCAACTTCATATTGAAGAAATTAAGAATTTTTTACCAGGACATGCTCATTTCAGTTATATTCCCAGGTCAATTTTGTTATTTCAAGACTTAATGCATTTTTCATTAATTTAGCATTTCATTATAGAGCACATGGTAAAAACACTTTGATAATTTTATTTTTTAAAGCTTTTAGATCAATTCACAATCTGCCCAAAAATTACGTTGCTCTGATTTGTGGTCATAGTCAAATTTTGATTTATATGAGAGTTTCTTTGTGATAATGATTTTTCATTATTTAAGCACTTCACGATATAACATATGCTCAGAACACTTCGATATTTTTATTATTAAAAGTTCTTAGATCAATACATTCTGCCCAAAAATTACGTCCTTTGTAGTCAAACATTGATTTATAAGAGAGTTGCTTTGTGATAATGAATGTAATTTAGCATTTCATGATATAACATATGCTCAGAGCACTTTGATATTTTTATTATTAAAAGTTCTTAGATCAATACATTCTGCCCAAAAATTACGTCCTTTGTAGTCAAACATTGATTTATAAGAGAGTTGCTTTGTGATAGTGAATGTAATTTAGCATTTCATGATATAACATATGCTCAGAGCACTTTGACATTTATATTATTAAAAGTTCTTAGATCAATACATTCTGCCCAAAAATTACGTCCTTTTTAGTCAAACATTGATTTATAAGAGAGTTGCTTTGTGATAATGAATGTAATTTAGCATTTCATGATATAACACATGCTCAGAGCACTTTGACATTTATATTATTAAAAGTTCTTAGATCAATACATTCTGCCCAAAAATTACGTCCTTTGTAGTCAAACATTGATTTATAAGAGAGTTGCTTTGTGATAATGAATGTAATTTAGCATTTCATGATATAACATATGCTCAGAGCACTTTGACATTTATATTATTAAAAGTTCTTAGATCAATACATTCTGCCCAAAAATTACGTCCTTTGTAGTCAAACATTGATTTATAAGAGAGTTGCTTTGTGATAGTGAATGTAATTTAGCATTTCATGATATAACATATGCTCAGAGCACTTTGACATTTATATTATTAAAAGTTCTTAGATCAATACATTCTGCCCAAAAATTACGTCCTTTGTAGTCAAACATTGATTTATAAGAGAGTTGCTTTGTGATAGTGAATGTAATTTAGCATTTCATGATATAACATATGCTCAGAGCACTTTGATATTTTTATTATTAAAAGTTCTTAGATCAATACATTCTGCCCAAAAATTACGTCCTTTGTAGTCAAACATTGATTTATAAGAGAGTTGCTTTGTGATAATGAATGTAATTTAGCATTTCATGATATAACATATGCTCAGAGCACTTTGATATTTTTATTATTAAAAGTTCTTAGATCAATACATTCTGCCCAAAAATTACGTCCTTTGTAGTCAAACATTGATTTATAAGAGAGTTGCTTTGTGATAGTGAATGTAATTTAGCATTTCATGATATAACATATGCTCAGAGCACTTTGACATTTATATTATTAAAAGTTCTTAGATCAATACATTCTGCCCAAAAATTACGTCCTTTTTAGTCAAACATTGATTTATAAGAGAGTTGCTTTGTGATAATGAATGTAATTTAGCATTTCATGATATAACACATGCTCAGAGCACTTTGACATTTATATTATTAAAAGTTCTTAGATCAATACATTCTGCCCAAAAATTACGTCCTTTGTAGTCAAACATTGATTTATAAGAGAGTTGCTTTGTGATAATGAATGTAATTTAGCATTTCATGATATAACATATGCTCAGAGCACTTTGACATTTATATTATTAAAAGTTCTTAGATCAATACATTCTGCCCAAAAATTACGTCCTTTGTAGTCAAACATTGATTTATAAGAGAGTTGCTTTGTGATAATGAATGTAATTTAGCATTTCATGATATAACATATGCTCAGAGCACTTTGACATTTATATTATTAAAAGTTCTTAGATCAATACATTCTGCCCAAAAATTACGTCCTTTGTAGTCAAACATTGATTTATAAGAGAGTTGCTTTGTGATAATGAATGTAATTTAGCATTTCATGATATAACATATGCTCAGAGCACTTTGACATTTATATTATTAAAAGTTCTTAGATCAATACATTCTGCCCAAAAATTACGTCCTTTGTAGTCAAACATTGATTTATAAGAGAGTTGCTTTGTGATAATGAATGTAATTTAGCATTTCATGATATAACATATGCTCAGAGCACTTTGACATTTATATTATTAAAAGTTCTTAGATCAATACATTCTGCCCAAAAATTACGTCCTTTGTAGTCAAACATTGATTTATAAGAGAGTTGCTTTGTGATAATGAATGTAATTTAGCATTTCATGATATAACATATGCTCAGAGCACTTTGACATTTATATTATTAAAAGTTCTTAGATCAATACATTCTGCCCAAAAATTACGTCCTTTGTAGTCAAACATTGATTTATAAGAGAGTTGCTTTGTGATAATGAATGTAATTTAGCATTTCATGATATAACACATGCTCAGAGCACTTTGACATTTATATTATTAAAAGTTCTTAGATCAATACATTCTGCCCAAAAATTACGTCCTTTTTAGTCAAACATTGATTTATAAGAGAGTTGCTTTGTGATAGTGAATGTAATTTAGCATTTCATGATATAACATATGCTCAGAGCACTTTGACATTTATATTATTAAAAGTTCTTAGATCAATACATTCTGCCCAAAAATTACGTCCTTTTTAGTCAAACATTGATTTATAAGAGAGTTGCTTTGTGATAGTGAATTTAATTTAGCATTTCATGATATAACATATGCTCAGAGCACTTTGACATTTATATTATTAAAAGTTCTTAGATCAATACATTCTGCCCAAAAATTACGTCCTTTTTAGTCAAACATTGATTTATAAGAGAGTTGCTTTGTGATAGTGAATGTAATTTAGCATTTCATGATATAACATATGCTCAGAGCACTTTGATATTTTTATTATTAAAAGTTCTTAGATCAATACATTCTGCCCAAAAATTACGTCCTTTTTAGTCAAACATTGATTTATAAGAGACTTGCTTTGTGATAGTGAATGTAATTTAGCATTTCATGATATAACATATGCTCAGAGCACTTTGACATTTATATTATTAAAAGTTCTTAGATCAATACATTCTGCCCAAAAATTACGTCCTTTTTAGTCAAACATTGATTTATAAGAGAGTTGCTTTGTGATAGTGAATTTAATTTAGCATTTCATGATATAACATATGCTCAGAGCACTTTGACATTTATATTATTAAAAGTTCTTAGATCAATACATTCTGCCCAAAAATTACGTCCTTTTTAGTCAAACATTGATTTATAAGAGAGTTGCTTTGTGATAGTGAATTTAATTTAGCATTTCATGATATAACATATGCTCAGAGCACTTTGACATTTATATTATTAAAAGTTCTTAGATCAATACATTCTGCCCAAAAATTACGTCCTTTTTAGTCAAACATTGATTTATAAGAGAGTTGCTTTGTGATAGTGAATTTAATTTAGCATTTCATGATATAACATATGCTCAGAGCACTTTGACATTTATATTATTAAAAGTTCTTAGATCAATACATTCTGCCCAAAAATTACGTCCTTTTTAGTCAAACATTGATTTATAAGAGAGTTGCTTTGTGATAGTGAATTTAATTTAGCATTTCATGATATAACATATGCTCAGAGCACTTTGACATTTATATTATTAAAAGTTCTTAGATCAATACATTCTGCCCAAAAATTACGTCCTTTTTAGTCAAACATTGATTTATAAGAGAGTTGCTTTGTGATAGTGAATGTAATTTAGCATTTCATGATATAACATATGCTCAGAGCACTTTGACATTTATATTATTAAAAGTTCTTAGATCAATACATTCTGCCCAAAAATTACGTCCTTTTTAGTCAAACATTGATTTATAAGAGAGTTGCTTTGTGATAGTGAATTTAATTTAGCATTTCATGATATAACATATGCTCAGAGCACTTTGACATTTATATTATTAAAAGTTCTTAGATCAATACATTCTGCCCAAAAATTACGTCCTTTTTAGTCAAACATTGATTTATAAGAGAGTTGCTTTGTGATAGTGAATGTAATTTAGCATTTCATGATATAACATATGCTCAGAGCACTTTGATATTTTTATTATTAAAAGTTCTTAGATCAATACATTCTGCCCAAAAATTACGTCCTTTTTAGTCAAACATTGATTTATAAGAGACTTGCTTTGTGATAGTGAATGTAATTTAGCATTTCATGATATAACATATGCTCAGAGCACTTTGATATTTTTATTATTAAAAGTTCTTAGATCAATACATTCTGCCCAAAAATTACGTCCTTTTTAGTCAAACATTGATTTATAAGAGAGTTGCTTTGTGATAGTGAATGTAATTTAGCATTTCATGATATAACATATGCTCAGAGCACTTTGACATTTATATTATTAAAAGTTCTTAGATCAATACATTCTGCCCAAAAATTACGTCCTTTGTAGTCAAACATTGATTTATAAGAGAGTTGCTTTGTGATAATGAATGTAATTTAGCATTTCATGATATAACATATGCTCAGAGCACTTTGATATTTTTATTGTTTAAGGTTTTTAGATCAATTCACATTCTGCCCAAAAACTACGTTGCTTTTTAGTCAAACATTGATTTATAAGAGAGTTGCTTTGTGATAATGAATGTAATTTAGCATTTCATGATATAACATATGCTCAGAGCACTTTGACATTTATATTATTAAAAGTTCTTAGATCAATACATTCTGCCCAAAAATTACGTCCTTTGTAGTCAAACATTGATTTATAAGAGAGTTGCTTTGTGATAATGAATGTAATTTAGCATTTCATGATATAACACATGCTCAGAGCACTTTGACATTTATATTATTAAAAGTTCTTAGATCAATACATTCTGCCCAAAAATTACGTCCTTTTTAGTCAAACATTGATTTATAAGAGAGTTGCTTTGTGATAATGAATGTAATTTAGCATTTCATGATATAACATATGCTCAGAGCACTTTGACATTTATATTATTAAAAGTTCTTAGATCAATACATTCTGCCCAAAAATTACGTCCTTTTTAGTCAAACATTGATTTATAAGAGAGTTGCTTTGTGATAGTGAATGTAATTTAGCATTTCATGATATAGCATATGCTCAGAGCACTTTGACATTTATATTATTAAAAGTTTTTAGATCAATACATTCTGCCCAAAAATTACGTCCTTTGTAGTCAAACATTGATTTATAAGAGAGTTGCTTTGTGATAATGAATGTAATTCAGCATTTCATGATATAACATATGCTCAGAGTACTTTGATATTTTTATTATTAAAAGTTCTTAGATCAATACATTCTGCCCAAAAATTACGTCCTTTGTAGTCAAACATTGATTTATAAGAGAGTTGCTTTGTGATAATGAATGTAATTCAGCATTTCATGATATAACATATGCTCAGAGTACTTTGATATTTTTATTATTAAAAGTTCTTAGATCAATACATTCTGCCCAAAAATTACGTCCTTTGTAGTCAAACATTGATTTATAAGAGAGTTGCTTTGTGATAATGAATGTAATTTAGTATTTCATGATATAACATATGCTCAGAGTACTTTGATATTTTTATTATTAAAAGTTCTTAGATCAATACATTCTGCCCAAAAATTACGTCCTTTGTAGTCAAACATTGATTTATAAGAGAGTTGCTTTGTGATAATGAATATAATTTAGCATTTCATGATATAACATATGCTCAGAGCACTTTGATATTTTTATTATTAAAAGTTCTTAGATCAATACATTCTGCCCAAAAATTACGTCCTTTGTAGTCAAACATTGATTTATAAGAGAGTTGCTTTGTGATATGAATGTAATTTAGCATTTCATGATATAACATATGCTCAGAGCACTTTGATATTTTTATTATTAAAAGTTCTTAGATCAATACATTCTGCCCAAAAATTACGTCCTTTGTAGTCAAACATTGATTTATAAGAGAGTTGCTTTGTGATAATGAATGTAATTTAGCATTTCATGATATAACATATGCTCAGAGCACTTTGACATTTATATTATTAAAAGTTCTTAGATCAATACATTCTGCCCAAAAATTACGTCCTTTGTAGTCAAACATTGATTTATAAGAGAGTTGCTTTGTGATAATGAATGTAATTTAGCATTTCATGATATAACACATGCTCAGAGCACTTTGACATTTATATTATTAAAAGTTCTTAGATCAATACATTCTGCCCAAAAATTACGTCCTTTGTAGTCAAACATTGATTTATAAGAGAGTTGCTTTGTGATAATGAATGTAATTTAGCATTTCATGATATAACACATGCTCAGAGCACTTTGACATTTATATTATTAAAAGTTCTTAGATCAATACATTCTGCCCAAAAATTACGTCCTTTTTAGTCAAACATTGATTTATGAGAGAGTTGCTTTGTGATAATGAATGTAATTTAGCATTTCATGATATAACATATGCTCAGAGCACTTTGACATTTATATTATTAAAAGTTCTTAGATCAATACATTCTGCCCAAAAATTACGTCCTTTTTAGTCAAACATTGATTTATAAGAGAGTTGCTTTGTGATAGTGAATGTAATTTAGCATTTCATGATATAACATATGCTCAGAGCACTTTGACATTTATATTATTAAAAGTTCTTAGATCAATACATTCTGCCCAAAAATTACGTCCTTTTTAGTCAAACATTGATTTATAAGAGAGTTGCTTTGTGATAATGAATGTAATTTAGCATTTCATGAT
This sequence comes from Hololepta plana, assembly GCA_963695495.1. Classification (NCBI taxonomy): domain Eukaryota; kingdom Metazoa; phylum Arthropoda; class Insecta; order Coleoptera; family Histeridae; genus Hololepta; species Hololepta plana. The sequence continues at coordinate 1,774,309 of OY968838.1, read as the reverse complement.
ATAACATATGCTCAGAGCACTTTGATATTTATATTATTAAAAGTTCTTAGATCAATACATTCTGCCCAAAAATTACGTCCTTTTTAGTCAAACATTGATTTATAAGAGAGTTGCTTTGTGATAATGAATGTAATTTAGCATTTCATGATATAACATATGCTCAGAGCACTTTGATATTTTTATTATTAAAAGTTCTTAGATCAATACATTCTGCCCAAAAATTACGTCCTTTTTAGTCAAACATTGATTTATAAGAGAGTTGCTTTGTGATAATGAATGTAATTTAGCATTTCATGATATAACATATGCTCAGAGCACTTTGACATTTATATTATTAAAAGTTCTTAGATCAATACATTCTGCCCAAAAATTACGTCCTTTTTAGTCAAACATTGATTTATAAGAGAGTTGCTTTGTGATAATGAATGTAATTTAGCATTTCATGATATAACATATGCTCAGAGCACTTTGACATTTATATTATTAAAAGTTCTTAGATCAATACATTCTGCCCAAAAATTACGTCCTTTTTAGTCAAACATTGATTTATAAGAGAGTTGCTTTGTGATAATGAATGTAATTTAGCATTTCATGATATAACATATGCTCAGAGCACTTTGATATTTTTATTGTTTAAGGTTTTTAGATCAATTCACATTCTGCCCAAAAACTACGTTGCTTTTCTTGGTTCAACGATAATAGAAACATTTTCATAGTCAAAGATTGATCGCAACAATTACATTTCATCAAGAATTACCAAAAGGATCGTAATTGAGGTACGCTAAAATATTGTTGAGAATAGCGAAAGATTTAATTTAAATTATTTTAACCGATGCTTTGGGCCTAAGGAATCTGAATTCGAATTGGCATTTAGCATATGTTAATGCTCGCGGTCACCAATCAATGATTGCTAGAGAACATGAGGATCTAATGACCAATTGTTCATCTTATTCACCTGATTTTAGAAATTACGATTCTAGTCTTTCTGCAAAAGTCTATTTAGCAGTAAAGGAAAAACGCTTTCTTGATATAAATTCAACTAACTACAAATTTTGACGTTTAACAGCACTTTCCTTAAATAACGAAAGTGACTTGCGAATAAGAGCGAAATGAGAATATCATCGTAAAAAGCTCTTATTATCTTGTTACTTTCATCAATATAAAGTTAATTCAGTATTAAAGGGAAAAACTGAAGAGAGGCCGAAAGTTGGGTGCTATCGATACCCATCCTTTATCAGAAGAACAATTTTAATATTAAGCGATTGATACGGCTTGAAATTAGTATAAAGTGAATTGAACGGTTGTGTAATATTTTCATTCGTTCATTCGATACTATGTGTAAAATATCTGGAAGGAATCGATGGAAACTTTTACGTAGAAACTGAGAAAATACTATATTAAATGTCATTATCGAACGTTAATTAATTAATAGCGAATCAGCTTAACGAAACCATCGAACACGTTCGAATTTCTGATAAACGAGATGACCCAATCGGACCAAACAATGATGACCGCCGTAATGAAAATTAGGCATTATTCAAGATGCGCATATTTAAATGTACCGCATTCGCATCTCCAACTCGCTCGCTTTTGTGCGATACAAATTAACGCCACCGAATGTGGTAAATCAATTACCTCGGTTCGAATTACAATTCTCTAACGGTTTAGATTACACACGTGCTCCCATTAGATCGGGCACCACGACGACGACGACGACGACGTCGGCGAAACCGTTTAATTGATAATACGTATCGCTTCGGCTCGTGGAAATTCGAATTTAGCTACGATTTCTTTTGCTCATGGATAAAGCATTTGATTGATCGATAAGCGTTAAGCGGTTTATTTAGCAAACGATTTCGCGTTTATTTTTAAATTTCGTGCCGATTGACTCGTTATGACACGTTTCGGAAGTGAAATCGAATCGAAACAATCTAAATTGATATTTGCACCGATGACACAAATACAATTTACTTTTAGATGTTGCGCTATAACTTCTTTTGCAACATCAACGACCCATAATTTCTAGTGACCACATCGCAGCAATGAAGGGCGCTAATAGTTATTCAGGGTTCGGATAATTTCTAGACTGAAGGTGATTAAAAGTCGTAAAATGAGGAGGGCTTTGGCGATTTTTAATCGATTCTATAATATCCATCCAAGATTAATTCCTATAATTAATTTAACTTTGGAACAAAAACAACAGAAATGAGCTTATGGTTTTTCAAGCAACTATTAGAATAGAACAAGTTAAATATTATATCTGTGTGTGTGTGTGTGTGTGTGTGTGTGTATAATTTTCTGGTTTACGGTCCCTTTTGTAATACAACAACTACTTTTGGCGCTCTCTCTCTCTCTCTCTCTCTCTCTCTCGGTTTTTGCACTATTATTGCACACATGTTAAGTATACTCGAGTACGTCTTTTATTTAAAACTTTTCGTTTAAACAATCATCATCATTCATTGCTCGTTGTTGGTTGAATGTCTTTGTTGAATGTGGAGACCGAGAAATGTACGATGAATTATTTGAGGCATTTCAAGTATGTTTCGTTTTATTGAAAATGGTCACGACTTTGTAAATTGCAACTTTAAAACAATAAAGAATTCGTATCAACTCGTTTTCTGTTTTATTCAGCGAATTCTGCGCCATTTCGCCTGTTAGTTTCTGCAAGAAAGGTTGGTGTCCCCCCGTATAAATACGCGAATGGAGACGACTACAAAGTAAACGATTTTCCCTTTGATGAATTCAACAAATTATTTACATTCAATTTAGAAACAGCGAGCGACCAAAAATAGTTGCGGAAGTTATGATAACAATAATTAATCGTTTAATTTTAGCACGTTTTCAAAGTTCATTTTTTCGTTTTCTTTTTTATTATTTGCGCCCTTTTAATTATAGCGAATTTATTGTTGAATAATTGAAATAATCGCACTTATTCCTTTCAAACAAGAGATCGAACTCATCGTTATTTAAAAAAATTAGTAAATCATAATAAACTCAAATTGGTGCAAATTTCGCACGATGAGAGTTTGGCAATGTTGGTCTGTAACTTTTTATGGCAAAGCGCAATTTTCATTCCATCCAGCTAATTCGTCTTTCGCTCGTGTGCAAAATGTTAGATTAAATAAACGTAAAAAGAATCCCTTCGAACATTTTCAAAAACCGAAACGAATCATCACCATCATTAAACAGAATGTGAATTAAAATAAATTACAATCAGAACTTGAAATTAAAGCGATTTACGCCCTTCCCTCTCATATAAGTGGATACGCTTACGTTTCTTCTATTTTTGATCCGCCCACGTATACATAAAAGAGTTTCCACAATTTTCAATTATACCCGCCTCATCATCATTATAACGTTACATTTCCCACTTTGATTATCCGACCATAATGGTGCTAGTGCAGCAAAATTCTAACGTATCCAACCCGTACGTTATTCGCATGCACATTCCCATTTGGAATTCGAATTTAAATTGCAACATCTTCGAAATTGCCACTGATAAAAGGGAACAAATGTCTACGAGTGTATTACAAAAGGACGCATTAGACGAATCACGTGCTGAAAGAAGACGAAAAAAGGAACGATGGCGCCCGGCTAAAGGGAACACCGTTTACGACGGGGATTTATTTTCAATTATTCCGGTGAAAGCGTGCAGAATGAGATGCAACGCGAAGCATAAAAAGCGCGTTTTAATCTTCCACGAATGTTGAACGTAACAAAAATTTTAAAGGAAATCGCGATCAAAGGGAATTACGAACAAAAATATTTTGCGAATTTAAAATGGGAGAGAGATCATGTTTGGCCCTATAATTTTGCACGATCAGCCGCGGACGACGACATTATCCCTTCCTCCATCCTGGTAAACTGGCCTTAATTGAACAAAGAGCTAAACTATTTGCATTGCCAATATTTGGTTTCCCTTTTTCGCAAGCCGCCGTGTTTACATTTATAATCGTGCAGGCAGGAAGGAAGCGAAAGGAAGCGGTTCCAGCAGCTTCTAACCATATTTAATGCAATAATAATAGACTTACTGCCAGCATATATTCGCACTCGTACGTGGGAGTCAACATGCGAATTTATTAACGGCCCAAGTAGCTGCTGCTGCTTCACGTTGCTTTGTTATTCGATGGAAACAGCTGCAAGAGGATTAATGTTCTGGATTCGCGACGTTCGTCGCGATTCTCCTGATCGTTACGTGGTGTCAAGAAATATTACAAGACGTTTGTTCAAGGATCATAAACTTATCGGAATTTTCATAGTCCCATCGAACGGAGTTTGTGTTGCGTTTTTGCTCTGAATTTGATTATGAAATGGTTGAAGATTCTGGTTTATTTTCGATCCACCCACGTACATGCAAGTCTCATTGCTGCTTATACATGAGAAGGGCTTTAAGGATGTACAAGGGAAATTTTTATTTCTCACCTTTCAATTCCTTGTCAAAATTGCTATCCTTGCCGAAGATTAATCTCTATCCCGTTTGACCTTAACTTTACAAATTATAAATCGCTCGTGTAATGTACAATATAAAAATAAATTCTGGTACTATTTGGTTTAGAAAAGAAACTTCGAGAAAAAAACGTACGGACAGCGGATTAATTTCACTTCCATTTTCCACCAGTTTCTTCAACGCATTCATTCGCAATTCAACCGCATTCTTTCCTTTCTACGGCGTTCGTACATAAACCGAAGAGATGGGAAAAAGGGAACGAACCATACACGAAATGATGGATGGTTATACATTGGAAAGGAGTCCACGGGACGACGCGCTGGCAGGTTCAATTTGATGGATTGCATTCTTTGGTCGGGACCCACGTCGCGTTCGCTTTTCTTTTGTTGTTCAATGTATAAATCTGTGGGAGCCAATTTTATATTGTTACCTGAAGGTAAGAAAAGGATTCGTTTTTATCGTCGCCGTTATTAATATTTTATTGGACCGGGTCCACATTCAAATTTATATTATGGAACTGGAGCAAATCTGGTTGCTATTTGGAAGTCGATGCTTAGCGATGCAATCGAGAAGAAGTTATCGGCAAGACGCGTCTTAATGGCTATTCTATTGGTTCAAGACGTACATTATACAAGGTGCCCCAATAGTAAGGACGAATACTTACTCCGTCATTACTTGCTCCGTTATTTTAAATAGAATGGCGAATTTTTATTGCATCTCTGGATTCCTTAACGAAATTTAACGGATGTTTATCAAAGCTATCACATACTTAAAACGTACAATTTCGGAGTTATTTGCGAGTTTTCCCAGAAAAGCGTCATTTGGAAGGTCCTGAAAATTCGCATACACGAGGAAAATTCGAAGAAAATCCATGAACGACTTCTCTCCACATTGTGCGACGCATGTTCTTCTTATGAAACCCTTTGTCTTTGGGTGAATGCCTTCGAAACTTATCGATGTCCTAGAGGTTCAAAAACAGCAGTCACAATTGAAATCAACAATGCACTCAATGAAATGATCTTGGCCAATAAACGATAGATTTTGAGCGATGTGATAGAGACCACGAGCAACTGTAATGAACTAGTTTGTTTTATTTTGCCTAAGAATTGCACACGAGAAAGCCTTGCGAAGGATGGCTGCCGCGTTTCCCATTATTCCAATGCAAAAGCAAGATTTCGACATGCCAACGCATGTATTTCAGCCGGAACACGTAGCAGAAGACGCTCCAGCAGAGGCTTAAGCCACTAAATTAGCTCCATCGCAGTAAGAACCTGCTCACGAAACTCCAAGCATCACTGGCCGAAAGTGATTTGCTCAAAGTGATAGGTGATAGAGAGCGTAATTGAGTGTTCTGAAGTTCTTAAGAAATCCACTTCTGCAAACGATCAGAAAGCTTGAGGAACGCTGGCACAAGCGCTTTGGAGTTCGAAAGCACCAGGCTGAAAAATTATAGTGGTTAAAACCGAAATTGTTGCCTGCCAATAAATATACCCTGGCTTTTCGGGAACTACACTGCGTCAAACAAAAAAAAAATGCGCCACCTAGAAGAAGTAGACATAGATGTTTGAAATTATGTGAACTTAAATAGCTCATTGTCAAAAATAATCCATTAGGTTTTCAAAGAAACCGAACAAAGTGTATTAATAAAAGAATTAATAATGCTTAACACCTTCACGAACTCTCATTCATTCAGCAACTCTTCTGGACAAGCTGGAAATGAGATCGTCTATTGCCTCTTGAGGTATCATGCCCCAAGCTACGTGAAGCTGTTCACTTAGTTCTTTCAAAGTGTTTGGAGGATTAGACAATCGACGTAATCTTTCTCGTAAATGTCCCAAACATGCTCAATAGGGTTTAAGCCTGAAGATCTTGGCCGCCAAGGCACAGAATTCTTCTTGGACCATTCCGAAGCATTCAAAGAACAATAAGTGCCGACATAACGTCGCGCATTTAAAGTGCCCTGAATGGATACTAAAGGTACAGCACACCACAACGTTACCCCAGGAGTTATGCCCATACGACGACATTGAACCTTCTCTAAATTTTGTCTCTTAACTCTGTGTTCTTCAACCCGTTGAAGTCCGTCAGAGTGCCACAAGGAAAACCTGGATTCGTCCATGAACACGATCTCTTCCTATTCTTCAACGTAGTGCTGTCTGCTTTGGCTCCACTGTAGTCGCGTAGGCTTATTTCTAAAGGAAGACGGACAAAAACAATGTGAGCGCAATCCAAAGGCTTTCATCCGCTGATGTATGGTGCTTCTAGCGATTTTAGCGGCCTATTCCTCAAATCCAATTTATTGCAATAGCTTGCGACGACACTCCAAGGTCCCGAATTTCCTTTCGTCTTAACAACCGATCTTCTCGTGCTCTTGATACTTTGAGGACGTCCACTGACTCCACGGCGAGTTTCAAAGTTTTCTGCTTGCCATGGCATCATCGAAATTCCGCTATTTCGGCCACGTTCAAAGGGCGTAAGTTGGCGAAAATTTTGACGCCTTCGAACTTGCGGCATTATTCGTGACACCGCGGATTGCATAATGTTTAAACCAACTATAAGCAAAACATTTGCAAACAGAAACGCAAGTTTAAAAGTTTTAGCAGCGTATAACTTCTTTCTCGAATGACAGATACTTTCAAACTTGAACCGTTTGTTTGTCTCAAGACGTCAATTGTTCTCGCTAATTTCCAGCATCTAGGTCTACTCCTTCTGGGTGGTATCAATTTATTTTGAGACGCAGTTTATTTGAGATTGGGTATTGAACTTTTCTTTAGTTGTTTAAGCCTGATATGTCTAATGTTTTACATTGAACAAACCTCATTGAAAGTGCGATGGGCTTTGATTTGTGGCCCATTAAGCTTCGACATTTTCAAATCGTCTAAAATAATTTGCTCAAAAGTTTCTGTATAATTAAAAGTTTTTGATGCAAACGAAATGTCGTAAACTAACTAGTATATGAGAATCTACACCAATGGAAGCGAATAACTGGCATTTGAATCGTAGATATTAATGACAAATACACAAACGTCCATAGAAAAGCTGGTTGCGTTGCTCATTATCATTTCAACGACCGAATAATCCTTTTCACATCATTGGGGCATTGTTATAAATACAGGATAAACGTAAATGCTTCGGCCGAGCAACAGCTAGAAATAGTGTCTTGCCTTCGGTAATGAACCAAGTGAAATGCAATCGATAAACGCCCATCTCGGGGAGAGAAATCGCATTTTTGTAGGTCGATTTCTTTTACTTTTATTATATTAATATGCCGTTGTTATTTCGTCTATTCCCTCCGCAAATCCGTTTCTTCAATTGGTACTAGTTGGCAGTAGTTTCGGCAGTTGTAATAGGGAGAAACACGTGAAACCTTTTAAAAAGTTTTCAGCATTATACAACAAGAGAGTGAGAAATGAGAGAAAAAACGGTAACGAAAGAAATGTAGAACGGTTTTTGGTCGTTCGAAAGTTATTTTATTTTCCATATACCTTATCTTTGCTCTACGTATACCGGTTATATTGCCATTTATTTTCTTCGTATGACCTATAAAATATTAAACATTAAACGCTATATGTTATTGCACAGATAAAGCGTTCCGATGAAAGAAAAAGGAAAGCGAAAATCAATTGAGAGACATTTTCTGCGGGCACAATGTCATTTACCATCGACGACAAGCTTTGGAACAAAATCGAATAAATTTCATTTGAAATATTGGACTTTATGTTAGTTAAAATATAATTGCGACTGTTAATTAAGGTCTTTTTTTTCCTGAAGCATTTATCACCGTACAGTTTATGTTTACCGCCATACCTAGCGAAATGCAATTTTAATTGCACTTCCTCGAAAACAATTTCCTCTTTCCGTTTGGCGACGATTTAATTGAAAATGCATACGTTTAGCAAATTTAATATTGTCGCATGCGAACTTGTTTTTGCGGTGTTCCATAGCAAACTTTGATCGTTTTAGAACATCGAATTTGCTCATTACCTCATCATCAAACTTACCATAAATTATATTCGATCAAAATCGATCGCAATCGCTTAAATTCCAAATCTCTTTCGTAAACATCAATGTCGATTGAAAATTTTTAAATATAAAATTTGAAATGTTTCACGCAAAAATTATAGCCTCCCCCCCTCTCTCTCCCTCTGTTTCTCTATGTGTCTTTATTCCACTTAAATGTTTATGACCCAATATAAAACGTACGTTGTAATTGAACGAAATCAACTCGATGTATCCACAAATAAATGTGCATGTCATAAATTTCAATTCGCTCGCGAAACGTATCTGCAATTTCGCAAAAATTGATTTTGCCCATTTTATTTTACACACATATACACAACTCTCTGGCGTGTTATTTAAAATGAATCATGTGATTTACTAGGTTTCAAATGGCGATAAATTCGTTTTGAAACGTTTAGGAACGAAAAGAAAAACATTCAGCTAGAATTGCTTTCATTACGAAGAAAATTCAAACAGAGATTGAAAGAGTAATATGAGGGCATTTTAATTAAAGTTTCCAAAAAGTGGCCCTTTTGTCAAGAGGATCCGGCTAATTACAAAATTGCCTGTTTGTTCCGTTTACATAGGACCGTTAAATAAAAGAAGGAGCAGAGTATTGTCCCATTCTTGGAAAACTTTCCTTTAACCGTAAAATTTGAAGGAATTCCGTCGGTCATTTCTTAAAGCATTTTCCAATGGGGAAAATCAATTATTGTAATGGTTTGGGGGACAACATAAAGTCGATCATTCGTTGAAGGTCAGCGTAAATCGAATGGAATCGTTGTGTTTGAACGGAATTTTATGCATCCGTTTATTCTAACGCAAATAATTAAAATTTTAATCATATTAAGCTGTAAAATGAATAATCAATTCCGTTAAATTAAATGGAGATTTATGCTGAACGAAGTGGCAAGAAAAACGAAAACAATAGGAAGAAACTGCAGAGTTTTATAATGGAAATTTGCAAAAATTAAACATCTCTCCAACATCGCTCGTTTTATTTCTATCGGCTCCATCGCAAACGAATTAAGTCCGCATGAAGGAGTTGACATAGATCCTCGTAGACTGCTTAACATTTCCCCCTATATAATTGTACAAGATGATCCCAGAATTCATTCGGTTATAGTCCGATGCGTGCGACAAATGAACGAGCGAGGCGTAAGATTTTTAAATCTGTTTATCTTATTTAATTTTTAATTTATCATCATCTTCTCCGGTCATTATTATCGTTAGTAAGCAAGCACGAAACGAGTATTAAAATAATTTTATTTGAATATTCATGAAGGTAAAAATTTGAATTGCAAACAATTACCGAGGAACGAAAAAGAGAATCGTTGAAGAGCGATGGAACAAGAAAGTATAATAATTCGAACGATGTAATAAGAATTTCTGGATTATTCTCGTAATCTACGTGGAATTCCGTCCAAAATCTGCGCTTTTTTGATACGAACTGAATACTATTAATGGAATTAAGAAAAAACGGAAAAGCAAAGATATCAACAAGTTAAGTTGATTAAATTCCTTCGAAAAAAGGTAGATTTTGTTAAACGGATTAAATTATCCCATTAGGGTTATTATTTGTATTAAACGATAGCAGCAGATGGTACTCTTCTACATTTTGTATTGTTTCCTTTTAGTTTTTGGTTAATAAAAAATTACCAACGCAAAGAGCTAATGAAGATGTTGTAAAATGCACGGCGAGGAGCATCATGGAAAATTACGTGGAAAAACTATAATTGGATCATAATAATAGAACAGCTCAAAGCAAACATTATGAGCCGAAAGAAAACTCCTTCTTCTCCTTTTGCACCGAACGCAGCCTTCAGCCATTTGATAAGTTCAATGCGGCGTATTTTATTTAGTTTATACGTCGGTTGATCGAAAATTAACCGGAATAAAAATAAAACTCTTTCGACAGTCTAGCAACTTTTTTCGCAAACGTTTGGACCGCGTTATAACTGGAATTTTAAATAATCACCCATGCATAGAACTCTCTTATCTAAGCATTTTTTTGAGCAGTTTAAATAATACGAAAAATTGCGGTTTATTTTTCATCCAACCACGTACATGCAGAAATACGATTCGTGCGCTAATCCTAACGTATCTCGAAGGAGTACCTAAAAGGTTTTCGTTAAGAAGGAATAAATAAAGCAAGGAACGAACCGGTCTGAATGGACGCTAATTCGCACCGAAAACAAATTTACGTTTTCGAGAAAGGAAAATAAAAGCTCCCGTTCGATATTGAAAATTAATCGAATTTTAACCCGAATTCAACACGCAACAAAAATAATGATACCACTTTCTCTCGCACCCACACACACACACATATTCAATATTGATGACTCTATAAGGAAAAAGTGACACGTTTGTATTTTATTTTGTATAAACAACGAGGCAAAGAAGAAGATGGGAAGAAAGTTGAAAACAATAACCGTCTTCCGCACGAAACGCCTCGATTCAATGTCGTAGGAAACGGCAATTTTGCAACTTTTCGCAAGTTGTTTTCTTATTGTTGACGCATGGAGCAATTTAAAATATCATGCATTCGCTTAACGTTTCTAATACAGCATTCAGGGGAATTCGTACGAGAAAAACGTTGACCGCAATTTACGACATTGTAATCAATTCAAATTCAAATAAATCGCGTGTCATTCGAGGACGTTGTTTTTCTTCTATTCGCTCGTCAAACGGATCGCGTGCAATTTGTTGAACTTTTGCGAAAGCTCTTTTGGCGTTCGTTTTCTTTTGCATTTCGCACCATAACAATTGCTTACCATATTATACTTCGCCATTTACCAAAACGCTTTCATCTGCTCCTGCGTTTTCTTCCTCTTTCTTTTTTGCCGAAAATGTTGCAAACGACTAAACATTCATCATTTTCCTTTGCTTTGGAATGATAATGTATAACGCAACGTCGTTTATTATCATAGAGCAAAGTGGGTATAAAGGGAAACGAGCCTGCGAGGAAAAAAAACGTTAAGCGGATAAAGGAAAATTGGACAAAGGGAAATTCTAGACAAACTTTTCGACGTGTTTAAAGTGTAAAATGGTAATAACAACGAAGAATTTTTTTTTCATCGACTGTTTGTTTATATTTATAACGGAATATTAAACAATATTTTTAAAGCGTGATCATTTTTAAACAACTTTCATCGTCTTCTGCTACAATTGAATTAAATTATGACAACAATGTGGATGGAATGTCGTACCTTAATCCGAAACCCAACGAAACGCACACACTTCGGGGCTGCTGCCGTTGGATAATGACGATGTTAATTTGGAATTACAAAACCGTTTTCGAAAGCGTTACCAAATAAGTATGGTAATGTTACAATGGGAGAGTCGAGTGAGTTCGAGAGGGCTTCTTTTGCGGCGGCAGCGCCAACAAACAGACCTCGCTCGTCGGTTTCAATTAAGACGAATCTCCTGTTCACTTTCAAGTTCGTGCTCCCGTAAATAATTTCGGATTTACAATTTACCTTATTTCACGTTGCGTACCGTCGTCTTCGCCACGCTTTAATGAACAACGATTTCTTCTATCGCCGCCGAAAACATGTTGAATTTGCGAGACGCACGTAATAAATCAAGATGATTAACAAACGAGTTATGGTTGTTCTTTTCCTTTATAATTGCATTGGCATAAATCCAACTTGTAAACGCACCGAAATCAAAGGTTGATTTATCATAATATCCGCACATTCGTCGATATTAATTTGGTAAAAATGAGAAGGTTATACGAGGGACAAAAGAAAACTAAGTAACAATCAGGTATACAAGGTGCGATGAAATTTCTGTCTTCTTTATGATTTAACACTTTGGTACGAACACTATTTGTAATGGGAGCAATAAGCAATGTAAGGGAATTATTTCTTACATTTGCATTTCCAAACAACAAACCAACAGAAGCGTATGTTACGGAGGTGAGAAACAATATGAAACCATGCAAAAACGATTAATTAATTTTATGCAAATGTGATTGAAACCTTGTAATTTTCCCTCCGTCCCCCAGTTCTTGCCATTGCGATGTTTACCCACGTATAATAATAAGAGGAGCGTTCGCGTTTTTATTTTCCTCGTTATTTTTCTGGATGTGCCTTTTGGCACGTGTCCAAGGATATATTCTTGGTGAAGGTTCAAAGATGACAATAATAATAATATTGGATGTTTTTGCGGGCAAACGTATTAGAGCCATGAAGGGTTCAATGGCCAATAATACAAAGAATTAACCGAACGTTTCACCATAACAATTCCTCGCTATTTATAAGAACAATCATCGCGGCAAGTGTCAAATTTAAGAACAAGTATCGGCACGAGGCGTCGACTCGCGTTAATGTAAATCGCGCTTTTGAAGAATTTCCAAAATTAAATCACTTGAATCGCGTTTCAGATGCGAATTTAATTGAAATAATCGCTCGTTTCCACGTGTAAACAATTTAGATTGGCCGAGGAATTTTTTTCGAGCGGCCCAAGTGCATCGCTAAAATTGGACACGGTGCAAATTCAGAGAAACTTAAATTGGCTTACCTCAATTTTTACGCGTTATGAAATAATTTTTATTAGCCAAGTATTTCGGTTATTTGATTATAAACTTGTGCACTATAATGTATTTGTTAATGCAAAACTTTTGTTATCACATTTTTGCTTGCAAATTAAACATTTGCAATTGCAAAAATGTAATAATGGATAATGTTGCTGCATTTCGGAATTATTGAAAAACCTTTAATGCGGTTTCGCACATGTATTATTTAATTATGAATTCATTTAGAGTAATTAAATGTTATTATTGCTCTAATAACTTTTCATAAATTTAAATTATGGATAAAGCGAAGAAGGCTTTCGAATGTTTAATCGTATTTCATGATAAATTGATGCTAAATATATATGCATATGACCGGTTGCATGTTGGATATGGAGGTATATTACATATTAATATAAATAAAATTTAAATCGCTTTAATAGTAATAATAATAGCACCTAGTTGTAGTAATGGTAAAAGCATTAAATGCAAATGCATAAATGTTTCGGGATTAGTTCTAGGATTACGAATACAACGCTTTAACTTTCCATATGGCCCGGTTTATATTTATTTTTCATGCGAGTTTTAGAGGACAATTTATAACGTCAAAAATTTTAAAATATACATATTTCATATGCGTGCATTTGTAGTCGCAGCCCTATTTGTGGACAATAGAACAAGTTGTCCATGTACGTTGATATTCGCGTAAAAAATTCATATTCATAATGGGAAATACCATTACAATTCAGGCGAACAAAATCGTTTCGAAATTGATGTCGAATCGCAAACAGAATGAACTGGAACGGAATAAAAAAAAACACACACACAAGACTCTATGAAATAATGATGTCGAATCGATAGAAACTTCTGGGTCGTTTTGGATCGGAACAATCTCAAAGATTAAAAAGGAAATCCCCGGCGCATCCACCAAATTTCGCAATCTTCTTAAGTTGGTACATCTACGCGTTCGAACGCCGAACTCTCTCATTTCCCGGTTCGCCTAGAAGTGATGCTGGCTACGAGATGTACAGAGAGAACAGGTGGGGTAAATATTGATCGTTTTACCTGCGTTGCGCCCTATAGCTATATATTGTACTTCCCGATATAAATATATAGGGTACGTATACTTTGTTTCTCGTCCCTGCATTAAACCCTCACTCTGAACTCGCTCACGAAAGCACATTGTCAGAGAGGAACGTGAAGTTTGTCCATTTAAACTCGTTTCCGAATTAAAAAAGAAAATCGCGAAGAGGGTTCGTTGCTTGGCCGATCGAACGAAAGCTTTCGGTCACTGTATGAGCGCCGAGTTGTTTGCGTTTTATTTAGGGAGTAAGCGTAAGCTCAACGAAATCGGCTGCTTACGCTTTCGACTCTTGTTAATCAGTCTTAAAGTCAGGTTTAAAGTCGAGGGCTGACGCCACTTTCGACGATAAGCCCTTTCGTTCAGATTCAGTACCACAAACAATTATTGCTGCTTGTTATTTAAATGGCGTCGTCATTTCTTATTTCGATTCTCTTTATTTTTCACCTGTTGTTTTTCACTTTTTGCGTTTCACTTGTTAAACCTCGTCGTCTAGCCGCACTAAATTCGCGTACCTGTTTTCGTTGTCGTTGTTGTTGTTGTTACTTTTTCCGGGAATTTATTCCATTTTCCCTTTTTCCTTTTGTCGTTGTGTTCGTGTCGTACGAAGGAAAGAGCGAAAAACGAAATAAATGTGCTCTAGAATCCATAAAAAATTCAGTTCCATTTTCGCAACAGGTACGAGAAGCCTGCGGAAATACTTTCTTCCTCTTTATTTAACATTTCTATTTTCTCGTCTTTCTTTTTTCTTCTTTCGGTGATGTCTCTAGCTTGTTTTTATTTTTACATTTTCGTCGTCCGCTTTCGTCCCGCTTTTCGCGCAGCTCTTGTACATTATTATTTCTGACGTTCTTTGTGCAAATGTTGAAATGAAATAATACTCATCATCGGGTTGGAGCGCAGATTCCATCTCTAAATATTGCACGTTTCCATCAATTTCCGCGTGCGATTGTTGGGCCTGGTTTTATATTTAACATTTCGCAATTATTTGCAAACTTTTGCTGCGATTCCGCATTAACCTTTCGCTGGAAATGCTACCGCAATTCGTACATACGGTCTCGTTTTTGAATGCGGATTTGCAACGAATTTTCCAAATGAATGTCAAATGAGGGAAACTCATCGATTTTCTTTCGGAAATGTTAACAAGGAAAAACACTTTTCCATACGTGCGACCGTTTTATTAATTACAAACGAACCGAATTATTGCCATAATTACATTTACATCGATCGCAAAGCGACCAGTCTCATCGTCGTTATCATTTAATATTCACTTTCGCCATTATTTCATTATAACCGCACGATCTTTTTTAATGCCCTTTAATTGTCCAACCTTCCAACTAAAAACAAATTCCCTGTTTTATTCAATTATCTTTCTTCCCCTCTCTCTCTCTCTCTCTCTCTCTCTCTCTCTCTCTCTCTCTCTAATTTGCCATCCTTCCAAACGAATGGCTTATGTTGCTGCCACTTTTTAAAATTCTGCCTTAACCAATTCCTTTCAACATAATTTGAAGACGTTTCAGTTACTTCGCCGTTAGTAGAGACCTCAAAATGATTATATTTTCGAATTACTAAATTTAGCGTTACGAATTGAATTTAGAATTAACTAATATAATCGTGGAGAATAAAATTGTTCGATCAAAATGAAAATGTTTCAAAGGAACGAAAGATATAGCGGGACCTTGGGCCTTGACCTCTTGGCGTCGAATGTTTGCGGTTAAAGTGGATTCTAAACAAACAAAAATAAAAGCAAACCGTTAAATGATTAATTTCTTCACAGGTAAATGACCCAATGACGATTATTAGAGCGTAGCTTAAAGCATTCTTCCAACAAACTTGAGTAAAAGTCACTGCGTCGTGTCTAAATGGAAGCTGATCGATTGCTTAAATCATGGTGACCAAGCCATTAATTTTCCCTTCAAATCAACTCAATTTTATTAGCAATTCTTTTTACGGAATTATTTGTAGCCAGTTCGTCAACGTGACGATGGCCCAATTTTACAGCTTCATAACGTTGACTTTTATTATCGTCGTCGGACGTTATTATTCGGAGAACTGGTTAATGACACTATTAAAATGGAATGAATCAAAACAGTACATCTCATTGAGTTATTATCGATCAAGACGTCAACAAAAAATGGTACAGAAAAACATTCGTCTCTACTCTCCTCTTTTTTTTTTCTTCTTTGATTCGTTTAACAACGTTTGTGTCATTCGATTTATCTCACGTTAAACCTATTAAAATGTTGCAATGACATTTATATCTCTCATTCGCTTTCGCTGTGTAACACGTATATGTGTGCGTGTATAATGCGTTTGATCCTATATTCCCACGTGATTTGCAAAATTACAGTGCGAATTGTAACCGAAATGGAACCGCAACGAAGAACGGTGAAATGACAGAATATAATATGATTGAAATACAATCTAACTCCAGTGAATGGATTGTCGTTTAATATTTTTACTAATCGAATCTATGCATCGACTGCTCGCAACATGAAGAAAATAATGAAATAGGGAATAAAATGGCCTGAAATGCATGAAAAAGGCACGAGAAAAGAAATTCAAAAGGCATGAAAAGAGCATAAAGAAGGTTATAGGAAGAATGTTAGGAAAAAGGCATGAAATAAGGAACGAAAAAAGTCTGGAAAAAGAAACGAAAAAGTATGAAAAAAGGAATGAAAAAGACATCGGAAAGGGTGTGATAATGGCGTGAAAAAGGGAAAAAGGGCACGAACAAAGTTTTGGAAAAGGCATGAAAAAATAAGGAAGGAAAAAACGAAAATATATGAAAATTGGAAAGACGTGGACCTGAGAAAAAGAACGAAAAAGTGATGAAAGAAGTTTTGAAAAATTCGAGGGAAAAGGAAGGAAAAAGGCATGAAAAAGGGATTGACAGACATGGAAAAGCCATAAGAAGATGGCGTGAAAATGGCACCAAAAAAATTAGGAAAAGGCATGAAAAGAAAAAGAATTAAAAGGCCCTGAAAAAAGGCATGGAAAAAGTAATCAAAAGGGCATACGAAAAGGAATGAACAAGGCCTGAAAAATTGAACGAAAAGCGCACGAAAAATGTTATCAATAAGGCTCCAAAAAAGATATGAAATAGGCCTCAAAAATGGTATCGAAAAAGACATAAAAACAAATTAAAAAAATAGCATGAAAAATTTCATGCATCATACCATGAATTTCATGCCTTTTTCAAGCAGTGTGAATGTACGAAAATGCATGAAAAGAGACGTCGAAATAAATTAGCACGAAACTTGTACGAAAGAATGTGAAAACGAAAGCAGAACAGACAAGAATCAACTGCTGTTTGAAATAGATTTTTACCGGATTACCGGATTAGTTTTCTTTTTTCTTTGCAAATAAATATGCATCAACGTATTGCGAATTATCCGAAAAGAAAATCGGATCAAAATAAATCTAATTTCGAAACGAAACTTGGTAATTCGATACTAATATCGCACTAAACCGATTCGATTATTTTCGTTTGCGCTGCAAATAAAATACATTAGAACTCTAATTAGAGTAATATTGGCGTCAATCCTTACTCCGGCATCGACTCGATAATAACGTTTGCCGTTAATAGCGTCATTTAACCGATAATCTCAATTCGAACCGCAAGAAACTTGTTTACCATTAACGTTATACATTCGCAATCGTCAAATTCAAATTGCACTTTACGTTTAACTAAATGCAAAATTAAACCGTTCAACAATAATCAACTATTAAACGAAATGAGAAGCGTGGTTTTGCACCGGCGCATCCACCAAGAAACTGCATAACAAAACTTCATTCTCAGCAAGAAAATGTTCTTCGTTGTCTTCTAAGCTACTTACGTCCTTAAGACTTAAATTAACCCACGAGCAATGTCTCGTGGAATATTTCACTTCGAGCCACGTAATCGTTAACGACGATAATAAGAATAATGATGCACTTTGCTTATTTTTAATAGTGCATGTAATGAAAATCGATAACGTTCGTCCTTTTTTTCTCATTGTAAAATAATTCCAACGTCACTTTATGCGATATTCCATAAATATTTGAGCGTCTCCTTTACTTCCATTTTTAAATCAAACTTACTTAATAATAGATTTAGATTCATTATTGATGATAACAGAGTGTTTAGCAAAATAATTGGTACTTTGAGAGTATCACTCGCGATCGATTGTTTGAAACAATTGCAAATTGTACGTTTCAGTGCACGTATCATGCAGAAGTGCATCTTCACCGTGCTTTTGTCAATTTGCAGTTGCCTCTAATTAGCGCACGATGGGATTTTTTTGCAAAAAAAATATATTGATATGACAGATATCATTTAATTTAGTGGATCGTTAAATCATTGCAACTCGGCATTTTGAAATGGCAATAAAACGATGGGTCTTCCATTTTTCTTTCAGCTATATTCACGAAACCCTAACCGTGGCAAATAAAAGAAAAGGGCGAGAGGAAAATCGTGGAAAGCGTGGAAACTTTTTCAATTATTTTGCTGTCATCTCATTTCGGAGCGTTTTTTTTTTTTTGCTGGTCTGGTTTGCCTAGTCGCCCCATAGATTTTCCCTCTCCGTTTTTCCCCCAGGCCAGACTAGCGCGAGATTCTTTTCACGAGGTATTTTATGTAACCGTTGAAAATGGAAATTGTAAAAATGGTCGACAGATAGATGATGATGGTGGCGGTGGTGGTGGTTGGCGAATGTAAGGGCACTTGTTGAATTGGTTGGCAGAAACATCCCCTAATTCCACTTCGCTACGGCCCGTATAATAATGCACGTGGAAACTGGATGGTTGCACGCTTTCTGCCTAGTTAACAGCAGAAGCAAGATAAAGAACGTAAAAATGTATGTTTATTATTTTGTTCTCGTTTGCACTGCGGAAGGAACGGAAGCGTGCAAAAGGTTGAAATAGTTTGCAAATTAACGAAGAAAGGAACTAGAATTAGACGAAACATTATAATTTCATTAAAAGCTTTCTATCTCCCGATACGAATGCAACCGTAGCGAATGGCGAAAAACGCATGAATTATTATAGTCACGTTTTAGTTGGACACGTCTCGTAGAATCCTTTTCGCCATTTCGCATCCACAAACATTATTCTCATTTGAATTCGTTTAATTTATCGTCGCCGCGTTGAGACGAAGAAAAAAGCCTTATTTACCCAATTCCAATGATTAAATTAAACTAATTGGCCGATGGTGGATCGTCGTTTGGTACGATCATAATTAGAGAAAATCGTGCCAGCGAGCATTCGTGCTAATTAAATTTCTGATTCGGCGATCGTCTTCGTCATCTTAATTAACGAAAAATTCCTTCTTTATCGTCGATGCTAATGAAGCAATCGCACAGCGTCCACCTTGCTGCCTCGTCAGGGTTCGATGCGAAAATGAATAATGGCACGTTGAGGATTAATTTGGTCGCGCTTTAATCACAATTCCATCTCGCATTATGATTGCTCAAAGGACGTTGAACAAACGGTGTGGATTTGTAAAGAGATAATTAAATTCTGCGACTTGTTATTATATTATTTCGAATTATTCATATAATTGCAATATTATTACTGCAATAGGCACGTCTAATTATAACGGAAGGCCATTAGAATAGTGCTAGTGTAGCGAAGTAAACGTAATTGACGAATTGACGATACGACTGATTTAATGTAATCATTAAGCGTATCAAAATCGAATTCGAATGATCCATTTGCGTTCGAATTATTCGATACAATCGTACAATTTTTTTTTAGATGAACTGTATAAAAGCCTAAATTACAAATTTACTCATAAAATTTCCAGATTTTTGAATGACAAATTTAATTGTGCAAGCAATTCTAACAATAATAAATTGCTTAGAAGTTCATTTAACTGGAAGTGTTTCGAGTGATGAGCAAAATTGAGAAAATTTGAATTAAAAGCGTTATTCGATGCGTTGTTCCTAAGATTTCTGAACACTTGCACGTGCACTCAAATTGTAGCACTTTCAATACTTGGGCGTAATTGAGTGTTAAGCACTTCTTAAGAAATGCACTTCTGCAAAAGAATCACAAAGCTTGAGGAACGTTGGCACAAGTGCTTGGACTTCGAAAGGACCAGGTTGAAGGCGAAGTTAGATATCAAAACAAGTTATTCATCAATCCACCCTCGTAACTTATGGCAATTACTTAATTAAAGTCGCAACGTAAAAAAGTGACAACTTCGTAGTTGATGCTACTTGAGAAATTCCCCCAAGAATTTGTTTTTGGGCAAATGTGGCACGGTAAGAAAATCAAATGGAAAAAGTAGTAAATCTTTTCCCTGTTACATTAACACCAATTTACCTCATCGAAACGGAAAGGACATCAATAATCCTTTTCCTACGGCGCGTTTCATTTTATTTTCCTCCGTTTCTTTCATTCTTTCTTACCACCTAATGGGTAATCAATATACCGACTAATAACGAAAAAGTGAAGGGAACAAATGAGTTGGAAAGCGCTTTTACTTTTCGGCAAGAGTAAAATTTTTCGCAACGCCGCCGTAAAAATAAAATGATCGCGCTTTTATGTAATTGATATAATTTGCCCCTTTTTTGTTTCTTTTTCCTTTGCTGCCTTCTAATTACATTTATTAACCGAATTCTTTTCGTGCTCAACTCGATGAGAAAATTGAATCGTCCCTCATCGACTGATTTCCGGTTCGCATCTACGCTTTTGTTTGGGTTTATTGTTATTTCAACTACCCTTCTTTTTTTTTATCTCAGTGATTTGTTATTTTATTGAGTCTTTGGAATCCTTAATTCTGGGGAATTCCTCTGCCGCAATTCTTCGTCTTTTACCCAGTAAGAATATTATCGTTACTTTAACGCGTTTGCCATAAAAAGGTTCCAGCGAATTCGAGAGATCTCATTCAATTGGCGACACTTGGACGCCTTGTTTGAAACCACTTTCATCGGATTCTATTTTGCTAAAAATATCTTATCAAACAAAAATTAAATAAAATGTTATTCGAAGCAGGTTTTGGCAGAAAAGTTTTTTTTTTAAGAAAGCTATTAACGTTCGAAAATCTCAAGTGCTTGATGGATTATTTAGAGTCGTCATAAACTATTTAAATTTAAACGTTTGCGGGTTGATAATTGAAAATTTTGTTTTTGTTTTGGGAAACACGTGGCACGTGGAATTTAAGAAATAATTAACGTCATAATTACTGTTCTTTAATAGGCCACTATTTTAATTAATAAAACGTTTAAACTAATTTCGTACTTGACATGTTTGCGAATTGTTTGTCATAATAATATTTATAATAAGTTATTTTGCGTTGTGCCGTTTAACGAGATGAGAAACGCTTCTGATCTAATTTCGGAACGAAAGAATAAGTAACGAAGGACGTGAGGCAGTGTATTAATTTTAATAAGAAATATTCAGCAATTCCATCGAGCCAAGAGAAGATTTCATAAAGAAAATATCACTTCATTGCAATGGAAAATTGGGAAATTGTTTACATGTCAATTCCATTTTCCAATTTCCGAAACTATTGGCATGTTTTCGCGAAAGAAGATGTTTCTAAAGAGGGTCGATTGCTAATCGCGTTAGATTATCGTCGTTATAATATACATTTGCAAGTACGTCTAGAAATCTGCGGTCTAATTAAAATTCGTCTCCTACGTGTATTTAAATTAAGTGAATATCGCTACAAAATTGGTGTGTATCCAAACTGAAAATGAAGTACAGCGTATGAAATTAATGATTAGAAATTCCCTTTCGAAAGTACGACCAATTTTTCGTACCCTCATTAAAGTGATCGATGAAATTATCATTTAAATACATAATTTACAAAATCCGCTTTACACTCAGATCCTCCTTTTTCCTCGAAATTTTGATTCGAGTGCAAACACTATCCGCTCGGATGAGTTATTTTTAGTGATGCCGTTCGCAAAAATTATGTTCGAAAAAAAAAAGGATTGCGATTTATATCCTTTCCGCGACACGACCTCCGGAGTAAAAGTTGCAAATAATCGCTTATTCCATTCAAAATAAATAATTTAAAAAAAGAATTCCGACTTCATTCATAAATTTCGAGTTGGACTTAATGTTGGACGGTGGCCACGAGAAGTGTTTTTTTTTTTTACTTTAGTGGAAAGCGAATATTTACAAATTCTTTCAAGTAGTATGTTATCCCATCTATTTATACAACAAATGGAATCTAGTGATAAATTTGTCGGTTTCTTTTTGAAAGAATTTTAAGTTGGGAAGCGAAAGAAATGTTTTTCTTTTACGCGAAAATCACGATCGTTGCATAAAAAAAGTCGCTTCCGTTCATTGAAAGTCTATGATGTGAAACGTAAATGTAAGACCACAACATTTTTGTGCATAACTTTTTTTCTCGTGGCTCAATCTGTACCAAACCGATTTTATTGGATTCAGAATGACAAAATCCATCTAATTAATGCGATTTCAATCATTCATTTTATAAAAATTTCAAAAATCATTGCAAATAATTGAACTCACTGACACAGAAATATAAGATCACTTGGGAGAATCAACTTAAGCCATTTTAAAACATTTGAAAATCTTTG
This sequence comes from Hololepta plana, assembly GCA_963695495.1. Lineage (NCBI taxonomy): Eukaryota > Metazoa > Arthropoda > Insecta > Coleoptera > Histeridae > Hololepta > Hololepta plana. The sequence continues at coordinate 1,751,729 of OY968838.1, read as the reverse complement.
CGAATGAACTTTTTGCAATATGTTCATGAATCAGGAGTTTGATGAAAATGTCGCCTTCCAGTTCTTTATCTGACATCGAAAAGCGCCAAATTATTGCCTACCACAGTATGGACTTAGTCAAAGAACATCGCAACGTCTATAAACCGTTTCAAAACCGTTCTCCAACGTTTCTTGAAAAATCCTAATAAATGTGGGACAATCAAACGTCTTGGACGTTCGCCCATTTTATTAAGACGACCATCGAATCCTACAGCGTCTCCAACTCCACCTTAAGCAACCGTGAATTTGTTGCCACATTTACAACCTCTGAAAGCCATGAAAGGGCTTCGAAGGGCAATACACAATTGCGGCAATCTAGAGTCTACTGCTATGGACTAAAATTCAGCAAAATTTATTAAACTTCGCCTTGCGAATCTATGCAGAATCGTATTTTTAGGTTCATTCAAAATAATGAAGCCCCTACTAATTATTAAAACTTTTTTCTCGAGTGATATTATGTTTTTGTGTCACTGAAATCATTTCAATTATTTGCATTATTTTGAAATTATTATTAAAAAATATATTGAAAATCGCTTTAATTGGAAGTATTTTATCATTCTGAATCCAATAAAATCGGTTCGGTTCAGATTGAACAACAGAAGAAAAAGTTATGCCCAAAAATGTTGTGATCTTATATTTATGTCACCATACTTAAAAATTGTGTTTCTAAGTTTGTAATTTTATGATATATTCGCATATAATTTTGCTCGATTGCTATATCGAAACAAAAAACGGAAATGTGGAAATGGATTCTTATTCAAAACGATTTCCCTTTGAACGAACTCTGTACTCAAATAAATCCTACGTAAAAGTCGAAACTGTTCTTGTTATTCCACCATATCGATATTACATCGAGAACGGCATAGAAAAATATCGGCATTTCTTTCTCTTTTAAACAAAGGATAAAACGTAAAACTGGAGAAAGAAGATTACTATTCCTTCCGCCAAACACACAATGAATTCGAGAAGCGCTCCGCTTTGATTAAAACTTTCTTTATAAATGCTGCAAATAAGAAATCTCTTACCTTTCCCTTAATTTCGCGTCATTCTTTTATTGCATCAACTGCACGTTATTGTTATTTGCGTTGTTGTTAATAATATGAAAAAAAGGATATGGATTAGAGATGAGAGCCAGGCACCAACTCCTCGGTCGTGTCGTTTGCGATAAATAACCGAGCGCAAACGGAGCGATGCCGGGATAAGGTAGATTCGGATCGACTTCCACTCCTGACCCAGATTCCGTTTCTGGAAGATGAAAGAAAAAAAATAAAATAAAACAATACGTGGAATTAAGAAGAAAACAAAATTATCATGTGTACATACAACGTTCTTATTTTGTTTCGGATAAATTATGGCAAAAAGTTTCGCCCGCGACGGGTTCGGCAAAAAAGTTGAATCGAATGTTTCTTCTAGTTCCTTTAATTCCTTATCTCTCTGCCTACACATACATTAATCCGCACGTATACACGACCTCAGCATCAGCATATTTTAATATTCAGTGGAAAAGTTTTAGCTCTCCGCTTCTAAAAACTAACTGTATGTATAATAACGTACAAAGAGGACTTTGTTTAAAAACAACGCACCATGCAAATGGGAAAGTTTGTCACCGTGTTTCGCATTTTTGTGTCGCCATTCTGCACTCAATTACTAACCTTGTAAAAACGCAATTATAATGCAATAAAATCGCGACATTTCGCAATGACGACGTTTAACAGACCGCGAATCAAAACCGGTGACACTTTAAGGAAAATTTCACAATGCAAAATGCTCGTTGCTTCGTGCGTAAAACAACGAACAAACTTTCAACTCTCTCTCTCTCTCTCTCTCGCAAATAGTTCCGCAGATAGAAGCGATTTTCCACGACCTTCTTTCCTCTTTCGGGAAAAAAACATTTTCAACAAGCGCTCGCTGCAATAAACGCCCATTCAAAATCGATAAGGGATCCGAAAACATCCCGTTCGAAATAACGGAGCAAGCATCCGTTTATGGCACATCCGGAAGTACGCCATGTTGGAAAACATTTCTGCGCTATAGTCCCGCCCGATAGGAAGCATTTCATCACGCACTATTGGGGACACCCTGTATACCGCCATAAACATTGAAACTTGCCAGATGTATGGCGCCATATTCGTCGGTGTCCTTTTTTCGCCTCTCCACGTCTTTTCGCTCGTCCCATCTTTGTTCTATTTATACGTTACGTTAAACCGAAACCGTTCGCGTAACAACTTACCCATGGCGTTCGATATGTTTCTGTATACAGGACGCTTCGTAATTTCGTTTCCGATGCAAACAAAAACAAAATTTTCGACCTAACGTTGTCTTAATGTTGACGTTTTTATTCTATCGACGCCTTGAAAACGTTCATTAATTATCGCCGTTTCGGGGAAGAAGAGGACTAATTATAAACCACGTGTTGGACGGAGAAAGGAAACAAACTAAAATTAGTGAAACGTGGTAGTTGACGAAATAAGGAAGTGGGCATTGAAAAAAAAAACACGAAGAAATAGTATTCAAACAAAAAGACAACATAAGATGGACGGAAAAAGAGACGGAAAAAGGCAATTAATCAACAATAAGGAGAGATAATTGTTTCGCGAAACGAAATTAGCATTCTAATTTAAATTAAATAGAAAAAAGGGACTTTCTTATCTTTTCCTTTGTCCGTTTTCTTGCGTCGCTACGAACTCCTAATTCCCTTTCTCATTCATTTAGAGTGTGTTTTTTAATGGATAACGACGACGACGAAGAAGAAGCAGAATGAAATAAGATAAATATTTGCTTCCTCATATTGCTTTCTAAGAAACTTTGCGCAACTCTTTCTCTCGCCGTATTTATTTTCTACTTCTCCTTCTTGGATATTATATCGACTAACTTGAAATAATGGAAGATGAAGTTTTCTAGCGATCGGATAAAATCCGAACGCTCGATTAATTATACGCGGGCCGCACGAAAATTCGATGGAGTTGCAGAACGCGCACGATTGATTGTCGAAATGATTTGACGAATATTAATGAACAGGATAAATTTTGCAATTGATCATTTCAAACGTTGGCAAATTAATTAAAAGCGAAATTAATTAACCTATTTTTTTATGACTGTTATTAGTATTGAAGGATCGCTTTTTGCGCTCTCTCTCGAATCGACCGGCTATAAAAAGTATTCGAAATTTACTTCGCATTTGGTTAGGAGCAAAGATAAAAGTAAATTTATGTGTATGTCCATTAACGTAGATAGATACTTTTTTTCTTCGGAGCAGGCTTTTAAAATGTATTAGCACCACCCATAAATCAACTTACCACCAAGAAGAAAAAGCGCCCCATCTTTAAACAATAACCCTTATTCATTTGCCCATTTCACATCTCTAAAGGGCATATTTAATACAGTTTAAATCAATAATTATAAGGTACCTGACCCAAATAAGGGCCGCCATTATTTTGTATAATTATAACTGTATATTGAGATGATTAAAATTTTGCCAAATTTCGTTTATTGAAAATTTATTATATTGCCCATGTAATGTGTGTGCAGTAACAAACAGATGTTTAGAAGTACAAGAAAAAAGATTATTTAAAAATATGACTTAAACTTAAGAAAGTATATAATATAAAGCAAGTACGAGGGTGGCTTGATAAGTAACTTCTTTTGATATATATTAAATGACAGACAACAAGAAACATTTGTCTTTAGGTTTCTGCGGTTTTTATCCCTTGTAATGCTAATCATAGATTTTTACATGATTCACGTTTCTTCTCTCTTTCCAACATTCATGCTGGCAATAAAGCAAAAATTTACCATGCCCAAAAAAATGCTTCACCCTCTATCCAAAGTGGGCCGTTTTAATCGAGGGCGATTAATATTTAAACTTTGCCTAATAAGTGGAAACCGAACATATCTGAGGGTTGATTCATTTAGTTGAACACAAATTAGCACAGATCTCTATGTGAAATATTTGATTTAATTTGGACAAAACTTTTAAAAGTCGACAATTTGCTTCATGCTTTAATAAATTGTGCCATAATCAAAGTTGTGCAAACTATACACAAGTTTTTCAACTTCATGTAAGCAGCTATTAACTTACAGTCTTGCATTATCATTCACCTCCGCGTATTTGAAGGTGGACCTTATAAAATGCTGGGTCTTATTTGGGCCAGGTACCTTATAGCAAATTGGGAAATTAAAAAAACAGTTTTTCACTGTTTAAGCTTGACGTTACCATTGTTAATTCGCAAATTAAATAATAAAATTCTGCATGGGTCTTTAATGAATGGCTCCTCAAGTTCTTAAGTTTTTCTAAATTGCTTCTTCACGATTCGTAAATGTATTCTTTAAAAGAGAACGTTAAATTCATCGATTACCTTCGACTTCTTTGACCGCATTTTCTGTCGGTCCTCGAGGGCTCATTACAACCGAAAATAATCATTTCTGTGTTTGATGTTGGGCTGTTGCTTCTCAGTTTGTCGTAAAAATAGCTGCCTGATTTATTATCGCTGTATTCGACGGCGAACTCTGCAAACAACATCCGAGTGAACCGTACGAAATATACTTCTTGCATTCGGCAACATAAAGTCAAAATGTTTGCTTTTATTTAATTTTTTTTTTCTTTGCCTCTCTTTCCCCGGTTTCTGTTTCCATTTTATTTATTTTTTTTTTTTTATTCTTCGTTTCTGTTTATAGCTCAAACGAAGAGGCAATTTTCGTAAAAGAATCAATAACTCGCCCCCTTGATGTATGTGTTTGTACATTGGCCGGGATTACGTTTGACAAAAGTTCGTTGTAAAAAGGCGAAATGGATTCGGCGTGTCGATGTCTGTTGCTCGATATAAATGATTAAATGTTTATCCGTCGTGTTGTGCAAGAAATTGCGGAAAGTTCGCTCGGCAATCGCTCTGTCGGTCTTAATTAAATGGCAAAACGTTTATTCAACGGACGTGAATGAAAATTGTTTTTGTTTATTTCTTTTTCCATAAAATTCAATGATAACAAACCAAGTTTCGAACAATTATTGGATCGTTTGCGTTCTCCTCTTTTTTGCGTTTCTCCTCCCGTTTAAAAATAGCCTTCGAACGTGCACATATTCTAACTTTTTCGAAATTGCTATAATTATTAGCACGTGCTGTTTTGTTGTTGTTAATAATCTACGGTTGTAAAATGGAATGTTAACTGAGAAACGGATCACTTTTTTGTTATTATTCTCTGTTATTATTTAGGTTGCTTCGGAAAAACTGTTGAAACGAACAGATTTACGCCGAACAACTTGAAATTCAAATTGGATGCGTGCGTGTCGGAGAGAAATCGAATGGCGAAGGAATAAATTCAAAAAAAAATATTATTTTTTTGCTAAAATGATATAAATAATCCATTCGGAATTCGATTTTTTTTTATTCGTTTTATATCAAAACGAGCGAATCCAAACAAACAAAGATCCTTTTACTCGAATATTTGCATAAAGAATCATCGCAAAAATTCTATGAGGTAGAAGGAAAATAAAAGAATTGTGTGTGTGTGTATAGAAATAAATATTTTTATGAATTGCAACCATACGAATAGTCCTGGATTAGATCCAATTCCCATTGTGATCGATATGCGTAATAATGCGCTCAAATTATTATGTTATTTCTTCCAGTCTCTTTTATAAGGGCTCGCGATTAAAGTTGCTAATTTGTCATTTTCATTTTCGCATACTCGCACACGACGTACATTTTCACAAGAAAATCGATTAATCTAACGGACAAAACGCAAAAGCAGTCGATTTGTTACCGAAATCGCATTGGCAGTAATAAATTTCGCAATACGAACGAAAAGCCACCGATGTTTTCATCCCCAAACGAAACTAAATGTTTCACATTTCTGAACATTTGTTTTACTTAAATTCGCTCGTTAATCAAACAATAACATGCTCTTTTTCGCCAGCGATTGACCGATTTTTAGCGATTGTTTAACGAAGAGATCGATGCCTGTTGATTACACAAAATCGTACAATTCGCACCTGTACACCTGGCCAATGTATTCCTCGATGAATAGTTAACAGGTGAAAACAAAAAGCCATTTTGAACGGGCGGGGGGGGGGGGGGGGGCGTGCTTCAGATAAAAATGATAACAATAATAATGACGCCGTTGTATTAGGTTGACGATGATGATGGTGTTGTTCGCGTTGAAAAAAAAAAGGTTGATTATGTTGTTGATGATGATGGAAACAGCGAGAATGGCGAATAATACAATTCACAATTTATATGCCCTTCTTCTTGTTAATTCGCTTGCTTTTGTTTGGTTTGTCCATTTTAATTATCGCACGAAAAAAGAATAACGCAAAATAGAACCGGCAGCTTCTATTGAAACGATTCCAATGTTTGGCCACCACAATGGAATCCATAATTCCACTTATTAAAATATATAAATTCCGCGCAAAATTCCGACTCGCCACCAATTTGTTGTAACAAACTCCATCGTTTCATAGATCGAAAAAAAAATTCTTTATTCCCTCTGAAACATTATTAAAATTTCTCTCCTAGCGTTTTATTTATTCCATCCTTCCCCGCCGTCAAAAATGCTTTCCTTCGCATGTAAATAATATCGGAAAATTTATTTCAATATTGATTGCGTATAGCTTTTCACCACACCATCTGTTCTACGCTAGACTTTGTGGAAAACAACAACAAAAAAAGACGAAATCGAAGCGTTTAGCATGCTACCTTTCAGACTACTTCTTGTTCTTCATTTACCATTCTTTTTACGCTCAATCACCCGATAATAAATTCTGTACAGTTAATATTCATCCTTAAATAGGAGGGCCCGCATAAAGAAAACGGAAAAGAATAAATTGGATGCGGTTAATTATTCGCATGGGACCATTATATGGATTTAATGCGGTCCATAAAAGATTTTCTTCTTCGTTTTCTTTGCTGCTCCCCCGTTAAATTTCTTATTCGAAGGGTGACCCAAAAAAAAGGAAATAAAGCCCATGTATCATCCGCATCGTGAAACGTATTCATCAAAATAAAAAGAGAAGATAAATAAACGTGCAGAAGAATAAATTTAGAAAGAGAGAGCGAAAGAGAGAGAGAGAGAGACGAAGAAGAAGAAGAATGTCTGTAAATTAGATGGATGTAAATATTTGTTTAATGGAAAAAAACAGAAGTTAACTATGAGCATGCAATTTATTTTTATAAATCCGCCATGGCTAAGCAAAACGTATAAATTCTTCTGTTCGTGGCATTAAATCATGACCGAAAGACGGTTATTAAAAATTGTGCAGGTGATTCGGGGATTCGGTTAGAGCTGGCGTTGAAACTGCTTGCGAGTTTACTTTTGCTTCGTCCCTCTGGCATTCACAAGAAGTTTAAAATACTCCCTGTACCCCAAAAATTAGTGGAACATACTTAATAACTATTAAACTATTTACTAAAACAGTGTGTTAACTCGAAGTTGCGTCTGTTGTTACTGTTGCGCCGAAAGTCTCGTTAAGTTTCGATTATTGCAAAAAGTTCTACCGCAACATGTAACAACATCTTTGTGGAGTCTAAGAGCCAATATTAACTTTTGCTTTTAACTCGGAAACTCATTCAACCGAACGTTTCAAATGAACCACGTTTCAACAAGTTGCCTCGTGCAGGTGACTTACGACTGCTGCGGGCGCTTCAAGAGCGGCCTCGATGATGATGATGATGATCATCGATCAAGACGATCGAAAAGTTACCGAAAGTAACCAAAAGCAAAAAATCTTCATTGACACACGCTGAAATCGAGTTGGAAACATCGAAAGATTCGTTTCGCACGGTTTCAAGCGTTGCTTTGGGTGAATGGAAAACTGAATTCGAATTGCCATTTAGCACTTGATAATTGTTAATAGATTATTTTGCCAAAAGAAGTCAGATTTTAGCAGTGAATCATTCATCTTACGATGCGTCTACACGTGAGAGCTTCTCGCGCGAGTTTACTCTCGGAGAGCAAAACTCTAAACGCCTCTGAGAGTTTAGTTTTCTCGCCGCTCGTAAACCATCAACTCTCACGTGTACATACACTAATTCGTAGATTAGCTCCAGTCACGTTTAAATTGCTACAGTAAAACTGTCACGTGTAAACGCATCTCTGAGAGTCCGGTTCTGAGAGTTATCAAAACTGGCAGCGAGTTGATGAAATTGTCATGTGCCCGGCCATTATGGGACTAACTCGCAAACTATCACAACTGAGGGGAACTATCAGCACCTTTATGTGCAAGACTGCATAAGACCTTAGAAACGGCTCGAAGATGTTCAAATTCTGCGCCGGATGACCGGTGGGACTGAAATAACTCTCACGTGTAAAGTCCTCTGAGAGTTCCTTGCGCGAATGGTCCATTGAATCGGATTGCGCATGTAAAATAAAATACGGTAGAACACGAACATAACACGATGACGTCCGAAAGTACGTGACAAATGAATAGAGTCTGCGCAATAACATGCGATAACTCTCACGAATAAAGGACTTCGGCGAGAAATTCTGAGAGTCCAACTATCGCTAGTAAAGTAGCTGTTAGTTACTCTCACGTGTAAAGACCTCTGAGAGTTACTGTCGAGAGTGACGTGTCGAATTAAGACATATATTTTGGCCCAAAGTAACAAACCGGTGTTTCGATTTCAAACAAATTCCCAATACTTTTCGGATAAAGAGTTTAAAACTACGTAGAAGTGAATGCAATTTTGCTATTTTAATATTTGTGTTAATATGCGTTACACTCGCGTATAGCAAATAATCATCGGTGATGATCGATACACATTTTGCTGCGATTTTAATAATTGATTCACGTAATTATTCCATCGTTAAAATCGCACTCGATAATCGGCACTAATTTCCGCAATTTAATTACATACGATAATGTATGGTTACAAAGTTCGTTAACGATAACATCAGCGTTATTAAATTCTTTTTGTGGTCATCATTAATAATCAGCGGCATTAATGTTTTTTTTTTTAGCAATTGAATGATTCGTTGCGATTCCAATAATTATTGTTAATTTCAAACAGTCGCCAACTTTAATTTCAATTTTTTGCGCGTGAGGAAACTTTAAAGCGGAATCTCGTTAAAGCGAATTTTCTTTTTCGCACGTCGACAAAGCAATTAATAACAAATTGATTGATTTTTCGCGAAAAATCCAACGATTTTTTGTTTCCTTTCGCATCACCATCATCATCATCATCGTCCCTTTTCAATCAACTTCACGGCCATTATTATTAGGATGCCGATGCTGAATTATTATCAATCATTGTCTAAAAGTTAAACAAAGTAATTGGGTAAATGTACCGTAAAAATTGCTTAATTAACTGTGCGAATTTTAATTGAGCATTTTCCCTTTCTCCCCATTTATTTTGATTTTCTTTGAGAAAGGAAAGTGAGAAAGTGGGAGACAACAAAGAAGAAGAAGAAAAACGTTAAACCGAACTGGGGTGACGGTAATTAATCTCTCGTTATTGGCCAGATTATTCCGTGCAAATAAAAAAGCGTTTCGCGAAACTTGTTCGTGTGCGAGAGTGCATCGCAATATAATTTACGTATGGTAAAACGTACATGAAGAAGATGAAGAAAGTTGATGGAAATGGATGTTCTAAAATTAGCAAAACAAGTAACGTTCCATTTCAACGTTAATGCAAATTAATGTTTAGCACAAAATAACTTTTAATACAACGACAATTGTTTACATTTAATTAAGAGGAATGTTGTTAACATTACGTCAGATAGTACCACCAACATAATAGTGATAATAATAAATACGCGTATTACTAGTCATTATACTTGGTCTAGGGTTTTTAGCGTCGAGAGTTTAGTGTTACGCACGATCTGTGAATATCGCTTAGAGTTCGACGTTTTTCCCCATAAAACAAAACAACACGCACGCACACGTGGAAAACACGGGAGAGTCATTAACGGGACGAGACGAAGATCGAATTAAACGCAAAACTGAAACCCACGCAAATTTTCATTAACTCGATTAAGATTTCTAATTAAGCGTACATTAATAATAGCAACAATTTCGAATTAGCAGCGAGGAGATCGTGAAGGAGGCTTTAATTCAATTAAGTAACGAGTTTACCAACTGATCCAACCACAAAAGGGCCCCATTCTTAAATTCCTTAGTCTCCCCCATAGTCTTCGACGTTAAGGAAGGCAATTATGAGGCACGCGAAGATTATTCTAAATTTAAAATGTTTGGACTCAAGTTAACACAACCTGCGCTTTAAATTGTGAACATTATTATACCGGCTCTCCTAAATAGTGCAAAGAAGGAAGATTACGTCGAAACCGTCGACCAAAAGGAAAAACGTTTTCGATTAAAAACTTTTCTCTCGAGTAACACTACAACGTAAAAGCATTTTCCAACATGAAGCACATCCGGGTATGACTTAACTTATTGTTGTATATCGAAGGGCCGTTTTTCGTTGTTGTTTCGTTGCTCGTTTTTTGTTTAAGGAAAATGCAGTTTCAATTTACTTAATAATTAAAATATGTTTAATTCAAAGTGCAAGTACTTCTGTAAGTTACTATTTTGTTTTGCTGACTGAATGAATATTCGTCTTGTTGGCTATAAACTATTGCTATTACGATGTCATTTCTAGACTGTCTGTTGTTCATTGAATTTTTTTACAAAGTGCCTTTTGTTGGGCTGAAGAGAGTGGTGGAAGTGGCCCAATCGTTGGTTGAGATTATGATTAAAAACTTACATTTGGATAACCGTAAGCCGCTTTCAACACTCTTTACAATGATAGTTTAAGTATTTTTATCGCGAATAATGCTGAATGTTTCAATTGTTAGTTTCCAAATAAAATTGTTCCTTTGATTTTTGATCTTTGTGTTATAATCTTTGCCCGAACATTGGAACCGACAAACCTTTTTGAGAATTAAAACGAAAATGTTCGTTAACACGACTGCAAGCGTTAAGAAAACTGCTAATCTAACAATAAGAAACAAAAAATGGAACTGAATACAACCATAAAATTGTTGAAGATAATTTTTTTTGTAATCGGTGCCATGTGACTAAACGCTGATTGCTTTCTGATACTTTGTTAATTTTAATTTCTATGACATTGCTCGATTCCTCATCGAAAATGCACGATTTCGGAGTCATTTGCGAGTATTCCCTACAAAATGACATTTGAAAGGTCTTGAGTAGAGAGTTGAACCTCTTTTAGTTCTTTTAAGCGTGAAACAACGAAGATTTTGCCCCTCATCAAAGTTTATTTAAAGTATGAACTTCGATTTGTGGCCTGTCAATCTTCGACACTTTCAAATGGGCATAACCGAATCGTTCTGTTGAGATTGCGCTGCTGAGACACCCCGTATAGTAAGAAAAAAGGAACCTTCACGTTAGCCGTTGTAATTGTAATAGATCCAATATCGATCTGGTAAGTAAAGAAAAGCGTACGAGTTCGGAGGATTATCTAACCTAGAGAGCATCGTTAAACATTTAAGGATGCCCTCATAAGTCCACTGCCACTTCGTCTTCGTCGCGTACGCGGCACATTGAAAATTAATCCTTCTTCAATAAGTACCGAGGGCTTAATGGTAAAAAATGGAAGCCATTAAGCAAGATCACGGCAATATAGTCAGGATGAAAGGGCGAATCTGGGTCACGAACCATTCGAAATTGTTTCTGATTTTGCGCCATTGTCGAGGAACAATTACGACGACGACGACGAAAAAAAAAACTATTGAGAAACGGATTTAGTCCGCTCGCATTCGGAAAATTGTTGCATTTATAGGGCGCGCGTATTGGAAGAATGCAAATGTCCGTTTCTTTTTAATCGTCGTGGAAATGAAAACTTAACAACGCTCTTTATTGTTGGACAGGAAATCGTAAAAACAAAGAGAAAAGAGTAACTATTGGCACCAATCAACTGAACCACAATCCATCTTGCTCCGTACTCTCCGCATAAGGTCGATCCGGATTATAATTAGAAAACAATTTTCCTTTTCGTTTTTCATTTTTTTTTCATTTTCCATACGACACGACACGAAAACTTACATAAAACTAACAACAATAAAGGAGTGAAATAAATTAATTTTAATGTGGCACTCGTACACGTGAACAATAAGGCCAGCAAGAGGTGATTCACAAGGTTTTGCGCTTTGTGTTCGCAGAAAACAAAATTTGCGAGAAGAGAAACGGCACGATTGCATAAATCTATAATTACATTAGGCTAATTCGCGAGAAATAAGTTTCTCAACCACGAGTTAAAGCGTTCGCAAGAGGAGAAAACGGCAATTTGGCAAAAGTCGGATCACATTTCGGATGATTGAATAACAAATTGCAACTTTTGCAATCTTCGAAAATCCCGCGCGCCTTTCCACCCCCATGCGGCGGCCCAATCAAACGATGCACGCGTACAATTCTTCTTTTTTTTTTGTTTTGCTCCAATCGGACGGATCAGCCCATCGGTAATTGGACTAATTGTAATCAAACAATCGGACACCAATCGAATCGCACGCGATTAAACGTATGATCGATTGCAAACACGAGCCGCAAATCGCGTGGATTCGCGACCGACGACTCACTCACCATCGAGATCGGATAACGTCGAATCGCCGCTATCGGTCGGCTCTGGATCGCGGCGCGACGAGGTCCGGCGATGGGACAGCCGCGAATCGGACCCGGATCGACAGTGCGTGTAGCCTCCGGGGTAATAATGCATTATTATGCCACTCACATACGTTATAACGATAAGAGGAACGCTCGCGACGAGGACGACGTGGCCGACGATGTTAAGCACGCGCCACCGCGGTTGATGGTCATCTTACGTTCCTCCGCTTTCTTTCTTTCTTTCTTTTTTGTTGCGTTCCGTTCGCTTGCCACCCACTTGTTCTTCGCCAATTAAAACGACAACCACTCGTCGTCGATGTGCCGCGTAAATTCGCCTTTCAACGACTCTCCCGATCTCCGGCAATTCGAATCGATGGCGGTTCGTCACTTTCGCTGAGTTTCCATCGGTTTTACGCTTCGACTACGCGATCGCGTTAATTGCCGCCGGCCACGATAGTTAGCGATTCCGGAAGGAAATCCGCGGATGCGTGGCGAAACGTTCGCCCGCAGTTTCGCTCATTTGAATTCAGCGAATTGACTCGACGAACGTCCGTTTGAAAAGCGCATTTCTTCGGAGGACGCCGATCAATTCGCGTTCGTCGTCATTGTTCTCGGCGTTGGATCCTCTTTAATTTTTTTTTTCTTCGCGAGCAACCCAACGAAATCGCGTTCGGAATTTTCTTCTTTTCACGTAATTCACCACCAATTTGCAAACGATTTTTTTGCTTTTCTTTTTCCTCTCTGTTTTCTACGGGGAGCGAAATATGCGGACGCGCCGCGACGTTTAACCCTGCGTGATCGAGACTGTGGTAGATGCAACAGCGTCCCAGCGTGTTCCGTGTCAAAACGCATGCGTTTCACCCGCATGAAATTTTGTTGTTGTTGCCCCGAAAAATTCACCTGAGATGACGATTATTTTAGCCCGAATGGAGACGGATTCATAAACGATTTTGTCCTCGATTCGTTTTCGACGGCGAGCTCTTCTTAATTGGGCATTATCGTTTTTGTGAGCTTTCGGTTAATTTTTTTCTTTTCTTGTGCGAGTTCTTCCATTTAAAATGAAAAACAATGGGAACGAGCATCCGCGAATTTCGTTTGGATTCTTTTATTTTATTATTTTTTCTCTTTGTTAACGTATATTTTAGCATAAACAAGTTTACTTTACGCGAAACACAAGTGTACTTCAATATAAATCGTCTGGCCGTTGTTTCTCATTTAAAACTATCGTTTGCAAGTTTTCAAAGCGGATTCTTCGTTGAATTTAACGCAATCGCCACTGCGATCTCGCCATTTCAGAAAGAAAGTTTGCACGTGCACAACTAAACATGAAATTCATACAATTTTCCTGTTTAAAACTAATATTAAAATAGGTTGCAAGCCATTGAATTAATTACATTTGTGCAACGGGCTCCTCCTGTATCGAAAGTAACACAGAGAGAGACTTATCGATGTTTGTCACCTGAGATGTCGATTATTTTAGCCCGAATTCAGACGGATTCATAAATGATATTGTCCTCGATTCGTTTTGGACAGCGAGCTCAATTTAAATGGCGCATTATCGTTTAAAAAAGCTTACGGTTAATTTTTCCTTTTCTTGTGCGAGTTCTTCCATTTAAAATGAAAAACAATGGGAACCAGCAGACGAGACAAAAATCGTCCGTGAGTTAAGTTTGGATTCCTTTATTTTATCAATTTTTCTCTTTGTCTATGTATGATTTACCATAAATAATTTTGCTTTACGCGAAACACGTAAGATAATGCAAGTGTACCACAATTTAATTCATCTGCTGTTATTTCTCATTTAGAAGTATCGTTTGCAAGTTTTCAAAGCGGATTCTTCGTTGAATTTACCACAATCGCCACTGCGATCTCGCCATTTCAGAAAGAAAGTTTCCACGTGCACAACTAAACATGAAATTCATGCTAATGTTAAAATAGTTTGCAAGACATTGAATTAATTACATTTGTGCAATGGAGCTCTCCTGTATCGAAAGCAACGCACAGAGAGATGTGTTGCCGATGTTTGTTAGCAAGTTTCGCCCCCTTTGTGTAATTACCATATCTTTAAGATAACCAACAAACCGAAACTTTCCGCGCGACCGAACGAATTGCGCACGGAACTTTTCTGCTCGCGTAACAATCTAACACGTACGTTTAGGTCGGTAAACGGCACGTACTTCCAAAGGGACTTTATTAAGGTCCGATTTACGCTGCATTATTCATGGTAAAACGCAAGTTGCCGAAAGTTCAATTTCTCGTCAAATATGTGCCCGGATCGGAAATTTCCCTACGACCTTCGTTCCATTTTCACTCTAGAATAACGGAAAAGTTGATCGCATTTTCCTGGTCCGCATATAATTCGATCTGCAACCAGTTGCATATCTTCGAAATGCAGAAATTTATGCGAAAACTTTTTCGACGACGCAGAAAGAACAACACCTATAAGTACGGCAAGTGCGATTGATTAACGTAATAAAAGTGTTCGAAAACTAACAACGTGATAGATGATAGCTAAAAGAAACCTTTTCCCAAGGCGAAGATTTAAAATAACGGCGAACCGCTTTGGAGACGGTATTTTTAGTCGCAAAAGAGGCAACAACAACAACAACAACGGCAATATCGATAAGTGTTATTGCCATGTTCAAGCCGAAACCTGACGAATATAATATAACTATTTTTAAACCGTAAGTTTCGTTAATGGACTCGAGCTCGTTATATGAATAGAAGATAAAAAATGTTTAAATGAGTCTAAATTGAAAAAACTTAATTAAAACACTGAATGAAATTAATCCATTTCCTTTGAATAAACGTGCAGATTAATATAAACGAGTGGAGCATGAATGAGAAAGAGCGAAATGGATTATAGAAAAATATAAGATGATCCCGAATTATTTATTTAGAGGAAATTAAATAACAACATCGGGGAATCTGATTCCGAACGTTCGAATTAAATCTCTCTCTTTATTCTTACAATGCGGCGCTTTCGCAACAAGGGCGCGAGAGAAAAAAAAACAATGCGAGAAAAAGTTTATTTGCAAAATCAATTCGTACATTTTAATCTTATCAATCCGTCTATAGATTTGGAATAGAGGGATATCATGAAGATTGGTTGGATGAGATTTTGCTTTGCATAACGAACATTATTAATTAATCGCTTTCTCTTTAATGTTTCTTGCAACTAATTAGCGTTCGCAGAAGAGAGAAAAATGACTGGCGAAATATCGAAAACTTTATTCGTCGGCGCATCTCCTCAAACTGGGGAAAATTCCCTCTACGTGAATCATCATCGTGTAGCCATTAGCCGAAACGCGATCCTTTTATATACACAATCGTCTTTTATCTCCTTTCTCTTGTGTTTTTCTTTTAGTTTTTGGATCTACCCGTTTTTCTTATGGTTGATATCGAATAAAGTGGAATATCGACGAAAAAATTCTTATAGTTAAACATTGTTGGCGACGCGAAATTCATTAACGTGAAAATTGATTTCGAAATTGGCAAAATATAAAATGATACATAAAGTTTAGAGCTAAGAATTCAGAGTTCACTCACTGTTGAAAATCATAAGAAAACACGATGCTGGAATAGAAATGGGAAGAAGACCTCGAGCGAAATTTGCTAACGTCAGTAACAAAACCTTTCCCTCGTATCAATATCAAAAACAACGTATGACTATCACTATGTGTCTGCTCGCGACAAATAAAATCCATCGATTCTGTAGTCATTAAGATAAACTTTAGAATTAAAATTTTTAGGGATTCTGCCATCTTTTTAAAGTCTCTTAAGAAGTTAAATCTTAATAATTTCATCTTATTTTTAAAGCACCGAAGGTTTCTGCAAACCATAATAAAAAACTAGGTCTTCAAGAAATATTCTTTTTATCGATTTTCGAAATACTCTCCTTTCAACTCATCACACTTATGCATGCGTTTAAAGCGAAATCGTTAAAGCAAGAGGTCCATTCTTCTTGATATGTCTGAAATAGCAAGTTTTTGAAGACTTCGACTGCTTCATTTGCATTGGTAAATCGCAAACCACGCAATTTATCGTTTAATCGAGGAAAGAGGAAGAAATCATAAGGTGCCAGATCTAGATTGTTTTATGGGTGCTCCAACAATTCCACATTTGACGCCTTCAAGTGGTCTTTAGTTTGCGCAGCAACGACGATATGGAGGCATTATCATGGCATAAAACTGGAACTTTTGACAAACCACAGATAATGAAATCTAACCAGAACTCTCAAAGTACGAAACTTTTGTTTTGTGACGCATTGTCTTTTCGTAAGCACGTTGATTATATTAGTTTGCAGAAACTTTCGGAATTTTCAGAAATTTAAATAAAGGAATAGTAATAAATAATAAATACATTTAAAAGCATCTCGGCCTCATGACAAATCCGAATTTCAAATCATTGCGTCCAGAGAGTCCATCGACCAAAGATCATAACCCATCCCAAGAAGGTAGAACATAGCGAAGAAGAAAGAAAGAAAGAAGTGGAATAGGAAAAGTAATGTATGCAACCAGCAATTAGTATAAAAGCGTGAGTCGGTCACGTTTCGACCGTCACTAGAGGTCTCGGTTCAGAAATACTTATCGCCGAATTCAGGTGCATTCCTTTTAGAAATATCTGGATGTAAGATTTCTTGTAAAATTCAACGCCGGTCCCCGAGGCTTCTACCCGACTTGCGCATTCATTCGTCACGAATCATAGTATATTCAGAAAATTGGAAAAGTAAAGGATGTTAAACAAAAAAGAAAATTTAAGAGGCGACAGTACCAGCTGATCAACTCCGATGTAAACAAACAGTCGTCTTACGTCTCCATCGGAGACATATACCCTAGTCCACGACCTGAACAATCCTAAGCGATACGTCTCGCGCTCGGAGGCTCGAATACGCGCACTAATAAAGGATAATCGGAGTTATTGTTTCTCGTAACTAAATCGAGACGAATATGTGGAAGAAAATTGGCAACGTTACACGGTTTCTGATTACGAATACTCATTAAATTAATTACTTTCTGCTACTTTTATTTTGTCGCACTTTCAACAGCCCTTCGATTTAATATGCGAAACCATGCTGAACAATTATATTTCGACGTAACGCGCGTATGTAGCGCACGAGATTTTAAATTCGATATAATTGTTACTTGTTCATTTCTGAAATTAATTTAGTCAATTACATATGTATCAAGGTGTAATTTTATAATAAACAAGATTAATTAGTTAATTCAATAAAAATGGAGCAAATAATATCTAAACAAACTCAAATTCTACAGGTCAAATAAAAAATAAAGAATGTTTCTAATGTTTCATTGAGAGTCTATGAGTAACGTGACGAACTAAATTTCACGTGGCGCCATCTATAACTAACGTGACGAACTATAAATTTCCTATGGCACCATCACGATCACGATTTGGAGTTGCTGAAAACCGATCAGGAATAGGATTTTCTGAAAAACAATCACGAATTGGAGTTGCTGCAAAAGGATCACAGTCACGCAATGAACTTTCTAAAAAACGATCACGATTTGAAGTTGCCAAAAATGGATCACAATCACGAATCGGAATTGCTGAAAAACGATAACAGTCACGGATTGAGCTTCCTAAAAAATGATCACGATTTGAAGTTACTGAATAAGGATCACAAGCACGACTTGGAATTGCTGAAAAACGATCACGATTTGGAGTTGCTGAAAAACGATAACAATCACGAATTATAATTGCTGAAAAGCGATCACTAATTGTAATTTGTGAAAATGGATCACAATCACGAATTGAAGTTGCTGAAAACAGATCACGATAACCATTAGGGATTGTTGAATGAAGACCACAATCACGAATTGTAGCTGCTGAAAAGATATCACATTAACGAATTGGAGCTGCTGAAAACAGAATACAATCTCGATTTGGAATTGTTGAAGGAAGACCATATTCACGAGTTGGAATTGCTGAAAAGAGATCACAATAACGAATTGGAGTTGCTGAAAATAGATTACAAGCTCAATTTGAAGTTTCTGAAAAAGAGCACAATCTGAAGTTGCTGTTGCTGAAAACATATATATCGCGATCTCGAATTAAATTGCTGAACATATACATGAAATGAACATGCTAATTAAAGATAATGCGAGTTATGTGGTATTGATTGTTTTAAATTAACATAATGAACATAAATTGTCATTGTTTTCTTTTTTAAAGATTTGCAAACTGGGAAAATTTTAAAACTCTGATACATGTAACTATAAGAAATTTAATTGATTTATTTGAAGCCAAGTGCCGTAGCAATCCAAACAACAAAAGAAGCAAACTCATGATATTTACATAAAAAAAATTGCCTCTACAAGACATAAGGGGAAGCACAGAACGACACTCGGGATCCCCAAACAAGTTCTCAACTCACAAAAACTGGGGGCATAAAGCCGCAGCCCAGCTTAATAAAGTTTTGAGTTGTTTCAAACTGCGATGAAAGTGGATATATCAACCTTTGACTCTCTATCTCTCTCTCTCTTTTCTTTTTTTCACTAGGTATTTTATACGAGAATACATTTCAGTATTATTTGAAGTTTTATTCATAAGTAGAAGAAATAATTTTAATTTTTGGGCCAAGTTTCCTCCATAAAGTAATAACTGTTTGGAAAGCGAAGAAATTCACTAAATTCAAATAAAACCTAGATTGTGGGATTGCCACACACAATACATGCAACCAGATAACTTGGTTATCTCGGTAGTTACAAACACAGAGAAGTAGGCAACATTGAATTGATAAACAAGAGGCGTTACTCGCCAATAGAAACAGAAAGGCACGCTCAGTTTTGCTCGCCGAAAAACCGTTGTAAAACGATTGTTCCATTCCATTACTTCATTCTGTTATTAAATTATATATTCGTTACTTCCGCATTATATGTTGCATGCGATTGGGGATAATTATATAATAATTATAATCAAAATGAAACTAAAAATGCAAAACAAATAACGAATATATAATTTAACAACTGACTGGATTAATGGAACGGAACAATCGTTTTACAACGTATTTCGCCAAAGAAAAGCTGAGTGTGTCTTTATGTTTATATTGGCGCGTAACAATTCTTTTTATTATCTCCATACTGCCTACTACTCCATAACTACCGATGTAGCCAGACGTGTTGCGTGTATTGTGTGTGCCAACCCCACAGGATGAAAGCACGTGCCGCCATCTGTCGGACGCTGCCATAACATTGATTTATGATGAAGGCGTCGATTGAAGAGTACATAATCGATCATTTCTTTAAATTATAGCTTCATAACCACAAATTTAACTAATCCGCACCTTAGAATCTAAGATATTTGTTATCAATTCATCAAGCGCGATCATGGTAACTATATTTGGAATTCCCCCATTCACACATAGATGGCAGGCTCAATTTGCGAAAATTTGAATTGAAATTTTCTTTATGGCTGTCTGTCCTTACAGAAAGCCACAACAAGAGTACTACAAGAAAAATTCTTTAATTTGCATTGACTTTCACTTATATTCCCTTGATTTTCTTCAAAACGCCGCGACCAATGGGGTTGCAAACGCATCAGATTTAACGCTTTAATCTTGCCTACGAATTGCGCAAATTTGATGTATCAATCTTTTATAGGATCAAAGATATTCAACGTAAAGCAATTTAAAGTCAGTGAACTTCGGAACCGTTTGTGCTAACTGCGTTTAAGAGCAGTTTTACTGCTTATTAACAATTTGACCATATACTATCTTTGACTAACTGGTTCGCTGTTAAGTTATATTAGAAAACGTTGCCAAGTTAAAATTAGCGCCTGCCAATTAAAATGGGAATTAATTAATTCGGAGGGAATTGAAATAATTATTAAAAAAAACTTATTGTTAACTAAACTACAATAGTTACACAGTTTATTTAACTTAAAATGGAAATCTATTTAAACAGATTGAAACAAGAAAATTTGATATTAAATTTAATAAATAATAATAATAAGGAAGCGTTTCTCTTGGCTTGGCGATGTCGACCACCTTAACCCCAGATCTCGCTTTTCCAGTGCGTGACAAACAAGAAATGGACTAATTAATTGACGTACTAAATAATAATAAGCATTAATTTGTGATTGAATCAGCATTCTTCTTCTTAACGCGCGTTAGGGACTATTTTGCAGCAATACATGAAAACTTAAAATAATAATTAGTTGAACGATTACGCACAGAAAATATTTAAATGATCTTATCCTTCCGTATTCTTATCTTCGTATATTATCTTTGGTAGCTCGCAGCAGTAGCCACGCCCGCATGCGTCGTAAACATTAATACACGTTTGTTTACCATTTGCTCCTTTTTGAATGCCTCTATAGAATCTGCAATTAATTCTAAACTGGTTGCATTTCCTGCTATCTCACCTTCAAGAGTTCATTACGTATTGTGCAGCGTTGGTATTCGGTTCGTTGAAAATGTAAGGTTTGGAAAATTGGCAATATTGATTTAACTAATTTACGTTTGTTATGGTAACATTTAGGTCTCGTCCACTGGTACAATGTCCGTTCGATTCAACCCACGTACTAACTGAGGATCGTCTGCAAACGCACATGCTGAAATGCATGAGACGTTATCCGAATCACGTCGTGTGTCCATATAACGCGTTGCATCGTTTCTTGAACGTAGACCAACTGCTGCCGCACATTCTGACTTGTCCCAGCAGGACTTTGGTGCAACCGTGGAGGAACAGACGAGCCGATCATCACGGCGACCTAACGGAGCAACCGTTTCACTTCGACAATCAGCGAAGAGGCGACGATGACGACGATTGGGAGTCGGAATATCAATGATGAATTACTATTTGCATGTTGTTTTTATAAATGTCACAATTGTCCTTCAATTTAAAATTTATTATATTCGTGTAAATGGTATAGGGCGCATAATGAAATAGAACTTTGCAAAATCGTTTGTATTATTTACGCCTCTTTTTTTTAAAGTGCCGCGGTCATTTATAACCTAAATAAACAAGCGGTTTCAAATCGAATCTGTAGGTTGGTTGTATTGAAATTTGAACGCATCGACGTTTAAATCCGTTTCGAAGAAGAACTGTTAATTTTGAAACGAGAGAATATGGATTCGCTTAACGTTGAAGTTGTAATTAAGAGGAGCAGGTAAAGGAAATGCAATTACTTATCTAAATATCTTTACTGAACAATTCATGTTCTTGGTTTACAGTACTTTAAAACTCAAAAACATATTCTCAGCGTGTGAGACTTACTTGAGCCAAAACGAAATTACGTCGACGGTCATATCGAATTTTGGCTCAAAGAATTCGATTTTGGAAGAGAATGTTGATTGTATATTAATCGATTTGCCACATGTACAAGTAAGTAAAATGTGCTGTTCAATTAGGGTAATCTGAAGCTATTAATTTTCTCGTAGAAACCGTTCTATTTGGATGTCAGTAATACAAAATTCTTTATGTATTCGTTGAACAATTTACCGGTGCAGATGGAAACTTGTCACGATTCAAATGACGAAATTAATTTGGCCAGCCATTGGATGTTGCCGTCTGCAAGTTTGTTTAACATTTGGGAAAACTTAATTTATGAGGAAGATATCAAGAATAACGTGTGTCACACTTCAGGTCACATTGGACTTTAGAATTTAATTGCATTTCATTTTAGTTGTTGCAATATGCCAGTTGGATGATGTTAATGTCCGAAAAAGGCGTCGATCCTAATATCATCAGTTACAACAGGGTTATTTTGTTACATGGTCCGCCAGGCACTGGGAAAACATCCCTCTGTCGAGCATTGGCTCAGAAATTAAGCATCCGGTTACAGGACAGGTTTAGGAAATCGTTATTAATAGAAATAAATAGTCAAAGTTTATTTTCCAAATGGTTCTCTGAGGTGGGTCTTTAAAGCAATTCGATTTGCAGCTTTGCGATAGCATTATCTTATTATTTGCAGAGTTCCAAGTTGGTAGCAAAAATGTTTGACAGTATACATGACATCATAGCGGACACCAGCATGTTAGTTTGTGTTTTAATCGACGAAATCGAATCGTTGGCACATGCTAGAGAAAACTGCTTGTCTGGCAACGAACCATCAGACTCCATGAAAGTAGTGAACGCAATGTTGACGCATATAGATAAATTCAAATGCTATCCTAACGTACTGTTATTGACTACTTCGAATATAACTGGGGCTATTGATGGGGCCTTCCTGGACAGGGCCGACATTAAACAGTATATTGGCCCACCAGGTTGTAAGGCCATTTTTACAATCTACTTATCATGCATAAAGGAATTGATCAGGGTGAGGAAAATATGAAAGTGTCAACTATTGCAGTAATTAATACTCTTTCTTGTAGACAAGCATTGTAGTAGATAAAATCAAAAGCGAAAATTGCTTGCACCAAATGCCACAAGACATTGTTCAAGGTTTAGAAAAGATCTCGAAGAGAAGTGTTGGTTTAAGTGGTAGAACTTTAAGAAAGATTCCTTTGCTGGCTTTGGCGCGTTCCTTTAATTCGCAACTAGTGGACGTAAGCAGATTGATCGACGCGATGAATGAAGCTATAAATCACGAAATTTCGCAAAAAAGTAATTTCATCAAAAAAAATTAATGTTTACACCCGAAAGTTATCGACGAGTAATAACCTTACTTTCGGGAAGCTCGTTTGTAAATAGTTTATAATAAAAACATGTCTAAATTTGAATTAACGTTAGCGATATTGAAGCCGCACATACTCTCCAATATAGTAGCGTATAACGCGATTAAAAATGTAATATTAGCGTCCGATTTTAAAATAGTGCGATCAAAGATTCACAAACTGACGCAGAGTGAAGCCGAGCTGTTTTATGTGGAGCACAGGGAAAAGTTTTTCTACCACAGATTAGTTACGTTCATGACGAGCGGTAAATCGCATTTATGCATATTAGCGAAAGAAAACGCGATTAAAGACTGGCGCAACCTGCTGGGCCCCACGAAAGTTTATAAGACACAATTCAGCGATCCTAACACGCTTAGAGGCTTGTACGGTTTGTCGGACACGCGAAACGTCGGTCACGGTTCGGGTACGTGTACAATTCAATTTCGTTATCGATTCGTAATCTCAATTGTTCATAGATTCGCCGGACTCGGCCGTACGCGAAATAGGCGCACTTTTTCCCAATTTCGACGTCGAAAGATGGTATAGAGAAGACGCGCGCCACTTTGTTGGGAATAACTTGGAGTTTCTCGAAAACGAGTTTGTCCACGTGATAAAACAGAAAAAAGCAGAAACGAGCGTCTAAAAGAAAAACAATTTGCATTTTGTATTATGTACAAAAATTGATTTACATCACGTCATTTATGAAAAAAAAAAAACAAAGACATTAATTTATAATTAATGATTACATACCAGGATTTCACGATAAAGAAAATTTAAATTTACATATCTATCATGCGTTTATTTTAACAAACACTTTCGGCCTCTGGAACACCTTGATTCCTTCGTCGATCTTTTTCAGTTCCTCTTCAATTTCCATCTTTCTCCTACGCATACGTAAAGTGTCGTTCCTCACGGGCATCGAATTTAACTCTTGTATTCTATCTGCGTAGCCTATTAACGAAATAGCGTTAGTGCAATTGCCTTTTCGCTATAACTTAGGGCACATACTTTGTCTAAGTACCCTTAATGTCTCCTTCCTTTCGTCATCTGGTAGAAGAACATGTCCGGGTGGGCAATCAGCGTCTACTGGTGGCGAGACAACTTTCTCCTTTTCCTCCTTCAGGTATTTAGGAACGACGCCTCTCCTGTACGTTGGAGGCACTCTGTTTGGATCGTTATCAGTCTCGCTTTTATTCAATTTTGTTTTAATCATTGTATTCTCTTTCACAAAGTTTTTCTCATTTAAATCTGAAACAAATTCGTTTTTGTCAAGTGAAACAACGAGTTGTTGAGTGCTTACTTAAATTCTGTAATCCTTGATCGATTCTTGCACCATCTCCTTGTGCATGTGAATGAATATCTTTGCAGTTTTGCAGTTTCTTCTGTTTAATGTCCTTTAAAACATATGCACTAGGATACTTAATCACTCCACTTTGATAAATCTCGGCAAGATCGTCCATTTTCTCAGTTTGAACGTATCTGCTAGTCCTCTTCTCATCTGATACATTGTCGAACCTGTCCTGCTGCACTTCCAAATTTCTCAGTTGGTTTATTTGCAACTTGGATTTCTCCAGTTTTGACGTATTCACACCCTTATTTAACGTGTCTCTGACTCGATTATTGGAAATATTCGACTTTAAATGCGGTCCAGATCGGTTCTTAAAGACGGCCGGCGCATTTGGCGGAAAATGTCTAAATTTATCAATCTTCGATGCGTTCTGCTGCAAAGAATTTTGTATGAGTCCTTGTATCTCTTTAATGTGTCGCACGTTTTCTCTAATGAAATTTTTCCTCGGTGCTGGTCCTGAAAGGTTCAAAATAAATTGCTTGGACTTGGGACAATCGTCGCACTTACTTGGTGGCGGAAACAGGCTTCGTAAAGTATTTGTGTGAATCGTTGCCATAATTGACGATATACAAATATTAAATCGATCCAAATAACGTTTTACAAAATAATTTAAATTAACATCGTAATCTGTTTATACAAATCCTGTCAACAATCTACTAGTGCTTTTAAAATTGTTTGCAGGGTAAACAACTTGTACGACAGAAATGTTACCAGGTAATATTTCGAAAAAAGTTGACTTTTTAACGTGGTTTTTATTTTATTTCATACGTTCCATTACAAATCAGGCGAAAACGTTGATAATAGCATAATAGAATTGCTGTTGAACGCAAGTTTGTTTGAAAAAAAAAATCTTTAGCTTCTTTTTTATTTGTTAGGTTGTGGTATTGCGGATTAATTCGCAAAGAGTCCTCTGTCTTTGACAATCCCACGATTTGTCATTCAATCATGAAGAATTCTAATAAAAAGATTGTGCCCAGCCGTCGATCGCTAGAGAACGCAAGTAGTATCGCCACGAAATTTAGCTCTACGGATACGCAAAAACTTTTGTAAGTTTCACGATTAATTAACATCGCGTTTAAACAACTCCAAATTTGTAGGGAACGATTCTACGAAGAAGACGACACATATTCGACGGTTTACGCCGTGCGCGAAATCGTGATCAATCAGATTCTGGACGCTTGCTATCAGCGATACTTGGAGCGGCAATGCGTGAAATTCCTGGTTCATTGCACGCACAAAGCGTGGACGAGGCTGATCGATTTACACTTTTACGTGCACAACGCGGTCGTGCCGCAATACGATAACGATCCGGATTGGTACGGCGATGTGCCGCCGGAACCGTCGCCGCCGGACACTTGGGCCGCTTACAACGTGCCGTTCGCCAGACCGAAATCGGCGACGATCGACACGGCGTCGACGCTGATGACCAGTAACGGTAGCGGCGATAACGCGCTCGAACCGGACGAGAAAGTCGCCAGCAACAGCAGCGAATCGGTCATTCGCAATTACTATTACGACGACGAGCAGGGGGACGAGGAGGAGGACGATGTCGATGGGAAGAGGAGCGAGAGCGTCGTAAGAGACGCGAGAGTCGCGCTTTTCTTTGTTTTGCACTTCCCAATGGTTTAAATTGCGTTTTGTAGGAGTTGGAGCGGAGTCTGAGCGATTTCGCCCAGATTAAGATCGGGGACAAGCAGCATTTGCCCAAGGTGCCGCCGTCGAGTTTCTTTCGGGCGGCACCGTCGAAAAAAGCCGGCGTCGTCATCGAAGCGCTGCCGAAGATCTTGAAGACTTCCATTGCCACGGCACTGTTGGTACCGTTAAGGTAATGACGCTTTCTGTGCTTTATTAAGTGCACTTCCAAGTAGAGTTGAAGCACTACCGCAAACAGATGCAGCTTTTTTAAGATTAAAATTAACGATATGCGGCAGAAATGCGATAATCGTCATCGCGGTGATGATAACATCTCGTATTATTGTTTCATCATCTGCCGTATAAATGCGAGCAAATATTTACGATTCGCCTCTAATATGGACGTAGAGAAATGGATCTTTTTTTTGCAAAAAGGTAAACGGCAATCCGGACACGTAGTAATCGTTTCGATCGCAGATTATTATGCGAAACGCACCTCGTTTGCGTGGGACCGTTATGTACTAAACGAAAATTCAAACTGTGACACGTGCACATAAATGCCCCCTTTTTGAAAAGCAATTTTCGCACGAATTCAACCCTTCCCATCCCCCCTTGCTTAACGAGCAACATGTTACTAATTGGTGACCATCAATTGCACAATTCGCCCTGTTTGGTTTTGCATTCTGCATTTTTTTTTGCATGTACAATAATAAATTGGTGGATGCAATCTAAATGCGATTTGATTCAAGCTGCCGCTGCAGATTTCGGCACAAAATTAATTTAATGAACAACACGATTTCGGTGTACGTATGTAATATTATTTTGAAAGCGAGCCAATAATAACGTTAAAGAGAATGTGTATTTCGAGCAGTGACTACATGGGACAATCCATTTTTAAAAATGGATACAAGACGGTTTGCGTGCAACAACAACAATAATAATAATAATAGTATGCCCTGGTTGATTGTCCTATCCACTTACGACAACGACGACAACAACCACATGCCCAACGTTATTCCGGTTCAATATGTAGGTGATATTATAAATAAGTCGACACGCACGCAGAGGGAGAGAGAGAGAGAGAGAGAGAGTGAAGTGCGATGGGGACAAGACTCCGGACTATTGTCTTGGATAAGGCCCAATCGAATCCTTCACGAACGGTTCGCTTTCTACGTTTATAAATACGAGGGATACGTTCCAACGGTGGAGTTGTTTGTACGCCTAAGAAACGATTGGGCACACTGAATTGATTGGAAGTAATTTTAACTTGCCTTTAGATCGAGAATCATCAGATATCGTTTATGATTTGATGGCCAAATTTTATGGTCTTTTAAATCATTCGATCAAAATATATCTGACTCTCCTCTTAAACCGTCAAAAGTAGACTGAATGTAGTACTTTAGTATGATCGAAAGAACAATGACAAGTGGTTCTGTTCAAGAAGCTTTACACCTTGGAAATGTCGATATCTAAAAGGCCATCAGTCGAAACACGATAACACGTTGAATATAATATCCGCTGTGAAGAATCTTCGTGTTTAAACAAGTAAAAATGTTTGGCACTCTATCCTTAAATAGCTCCACGAACCCTGAAATAACCCAGAGACAATGCATTTTAAACAAATGGTAGTTGCATAAACGCAAAATTGGACAAGGAGTCCAAAACCTCGATCGAAAATATATAATTCCATTTAAAATAACGGAGCAAGTAGCAGTACACCTTGAACTGCGACATGTTGGAAAATGCTTTTACGTCGTAGCCCTATCGCAGAGAAAACTTTTCTTTGTCTAAAACTGTTTTCTCTAAAGTCCACGGTTTGGGCGTAATCCTCCGAGTCTGCACTATTTGTAGCGAAGACGACTATGAACTTTAGCAAAATCTCAGGCTTCACCATGGACCTGTGAAAATCCTGTTGTTACATTGTTGCCTGCAGTGAAGTGGCTGCAATGCAATTTGGGAAACGTAGCAAAAGTAACGAAGGGTCCGTATACTTTTGCAAATGCATTTTTTGCACTTTTTCCTTTGTTCCTTTCTCATAGTCCCTAATTTTGCAAACGTGCCTTCTAAATGTATATTAGCGAACATGCTTCATGGTTTGTAAATCTAAATAAAACGCACCCTACGCAACGTTTATTTTTAATAAGTTGCCTTCACCTTCAACTTTCCATCAATTTCAGCAGGTAATTGAAATTGGATTTGATTTTCAAGCCGATAACTAACATTACAAAACAAAAATGTCTAGGCATAAACAATTTCTGATCCCTCCGACGCCTAGGCTGTCTGTTAGTTGTTTTTAATTTTATTAGTCGATTTAAAACGTCTTCCGTCATCTTCCAGTCTCCGTTGTCCCTTGTCCGTCTATAGGGCTTCTATTTCTCTGTCTTTGAGTTCTCTCCCGCTTTTCCTAGGTCTTCCTCTCTTCCATCTTCCTCATGGTGTCCATTCCCATACTTCTTTTGGGATTCTTCCCTCTGGCATTCTCTCTATATGTCCGTACCATCTTAGTTGGTTGATTCTCGTGTCTTCAACAGTGGTGTGTGTCACTCCCATGATCTCGCGAATTCTGGTATTGGTGATCTTCTCCATTTTTATGTTATTACCGGCCGCTGCCTCGTCAGTAATCCATTTCTGTAACTTTTAAGGTTCTTTCTGCTCTGTCCTTGAGCGGCCATACTTCACTAGTATATGTGATTATGCTACAGTGTCATATATTCGTTGTTAATTCTTATTTTTAATGCTTTTATCCCAAAGTACTACATTTAACATTGCTAATTCCTCGTTAGCTCAGCCTTCTCATCAACCGCTAGGTGCATGTTGCCCCTTAAGTTAGTACTATTTTCTGGTGCGCCGTGTGATCAATCCCGTTAAACTGGTAACCTGGCGAGCTGCGAGTGTTCCTATTTCATCACTAGGATTCCTGATGCATGTGATGCCGCGCTCGGATGACCTCTTGGCGGAGGCGTTGGCTTTCCTCCATTCACGTCAGGCTGTATGACATTCCGCATGCAATCACAGCAGTAGAACTTTCGAGTGCGACGAGCGACCAGTCCGCCTTAAACTGGAAACTCGCGAAGTGGCAAAACCCCCCAACCCAGCAAGGGACCTTGCTCACATGGCCTTGGTCATGGGTCGTGTCGCCCCCTACGGCTTTTTAGCTCCAGATGTAATTGACAACTCCGTCCACTCTTTCCTTCCTTTGGGAGGACGCGGGGGTTAACTGCAGAGTAGATCTGGTTAGTGGGCCGGAGAAGATCTGTAAGAATTTCCCATTGCAAGCGGTCAATGTTTCCAAATACACCATGAACCCCAAGGGAAACCTCAGCCTTCATGGACCTGTCAAAGGGTGTCCGTCTAGATAGATCTTGGAACGAAACGAACTTTGGGCAATATAACCACAGTCATCCAAACTATAAGCGCATCTAAACTGTTAATTTTCGAAACGTGCCTCGTGAGCAAGTTTTATAAAAGCCTAAAGCAAAGGTTCCCAACCAGGTGGCCTGAATAAACGGGAGTATAGGAAGATATTTAAAAGGAAGCAGCGATTTTCCGGGGTTTTCTGGCACAGCTGTGTGAAAAAGGTTGAGAATCACTGGCCCGAATGGGATTGTAAATCAAAACGCACTCTACGCAACGTTTATTTTTAACAAGTTGCCATCAAGTTACGAGTTCTTCGGTCCATGTGACGACATTAAAAATGCATATTATTGGGAGGGGGCAATAAATTAACGTTATCCACTCCATTATCTAGATGAAAATGTTTCTAGGGCAGCAAAGAACGAACGGCTCGAATCGACGTCGAAACGAGCGAAGAAAATGTTCGTCGTACTCTTTGCGTCTATCAAAAGGAACAACAAACAACTAAGTTGAAACTATTTATCTTATCTTCGAATAATTTCTTTTTAGGTTTATTTTTACGAGAAAGAAAATTGCTTTTCGCTACATTCGATGCCCATTAATCGGATTTATGACGTTGTTTATGGAATGCGACAGTTTATTGTCGTATTTTTTTTTCGTTCATCTTGGCAGATGCGTTCAATAACACAAGCAGTACTTGAAAAAAAATTATTTGGTTTAATTTGAAAAGAAATAATACGAAAAGTAACACTCGGTACCAGATGCTTGCAAGATGTAAGCATCGCGCCATTAAGTCCGCGCGTCAGTGTATCCAACACAACGTTACTTTTATTATATTTTTGAGCGTCCGCACTTTTAATTTGTTTCGACTAGCAAACAAATTTGCTCTCGTAAGTTTTTTTCTCTTTTTAATTTTTCATTTTGGCAAATTTATGCTCCATTGTCGTTTAAAAAACAAACGACACAATCTCGTTGCTTTATTAATGATAAAAAGCGTCCTGAAAATAGTACAAGGTCGTGTCGCGCGATTTTTATTATTCTTATTATGCGGTGTTATTTAATTCGTTTTACGTTTTGGACGAAAGCAAATAATGAGCGTACAATAACGGCAGAGAGCGAGAACAATCGAAAAGCGAAACGAAATGGACAACATCGACATTAGCAAAC
Organism: Hololepta plana; assembly: GCA_963695495.1. NCBI lineage: Eukaryota > Metazoa > Arthropoda > Insecta > Coleoptera > Histeridae > Hololepta > Hololepta plana. The sequence goes on along the minus strand of OY968838.1, from coordinate 1,721,024 downwards.
ATTATGATTATTGTGTCCCCTTATAAATCTATATTTATACATAATTTAATCACGCTTTATTACACGGCCCCGTATATATAGCCATATTCATTCCATTATCAATTTCAATGATCCACTTGTATTTATCTTTGCGATTACGCCTTTTGTTTCTCGTTCCCTTTCCGTCGTGCAATTACATAATTAATTCCTCATGGTGCCACTTTTACTATCATCATTATTATTTGCATTTACCGGCAAAAGTTGCTGTTGCTAACGGGCACTTTAGCAAACAACGCGAGAGACAACACTTTATTCGTTGCTAATCGAGTTCCCGCGAAATTAATCGCGAATTAATCGACGACGGAGGAAATCCTTTTCTTCATCTCGCATTTTAATCGGTTAATTTCTGATTGACCCCTTTTTATTATCAATTCGGATAACACGATTCGCAGATTACTCGAGAATAAACTTGCCTCTACTATACGTTATTAACCCGAACGTGAATTGAGATTTTCCTTTTTTTTTTCTTTTTTAATCAATCGATCCGAAAGCACTTGAATAAACAAATCCGGTGGACGGATTATAAAAAGTGCAGTTGTCTCATTATTGTTATTAACTATTAACTGGATCCTCTTCGCAAAGGGAAACGAAAAAAAGGGAATGAAATAAACGAAGGAAGAATAAAAGAGGCGTAAAAAGATTTGTAATGCGTAATAAACTAGTTGACAAATTGATATCAACAGGAGAAAGCGGCGATGAAATATAGATAGATGATGGAGAGAACGGGTTTCCGTTTCGGTTCGACTGGACGGTAAACTTTATAAATAAACCGATGAAATTGAAATAAGCGGCGGGATCGCTTCTTTTTGCATCGTCGCTCCGGCACTCTGATTCTTTTTTCGGCTTTTATTAGTTTCTTTTTTCGAAATAGCTAAAAAAAAAAGAACACGAAGGGAAAACCCGTTTCCATTCGAACGTTATTTTTAGAGGATTTAAATTAGAAAATCGGTTTTACGTTTGTTACACGGTACAGGGGTAAGACTCGATGCTTTTGACGACTTAACCATCCTTAAGCGTAGCAAAGTTTAATTGGAAGTCATCTATCTCTAACAATAAGACGAAAAGGAAACTTTCCACGACTAACAATTAATTTGTGTATAAATGGAGACTAGTGAGGAGCATTTCCTTTTTAGCCACTCATACATTCGACCAAGTTTTTTTATATTATGTTTCACAATAGCAATCAGAATTACAGAAACGCCTATAGGCTGATTTCTCGACTTACTGTTAGAGCTTGTGCGCTCTATATTCGCATGACGAGATTCCATCCAATGATGGAACCTCTTAATTCTCTTCGAGATCAGCTGGCCAATGTCTTTGCAGTCTTCTATTGGCTGGTTCCAATAACGGCTGTAAATCTGATAGTGTCGAATGCTACTTAGATTTGATCACATCTTTCACAAGTAGAATTCGCAAGTCTTCATAAAGTGTTAGATTTGTAACTTAGCAGGGTGCACCAGTTATTAGACGTACATTTTTAATTGGCATCTTTGAATTATAGATTCACTCGATTTACTAACACAGCCCCATGTTTCAATTCCATAGGTCCAGATTGGTTTTAAAATAGGTTTGCAAATCAGAATTTTGTTTTCAAGTGATAATTTTGAGTTTTTTCCCCCAATAACCAATGAAGTTTTTTTAATTTTTAGATCTATTTGCTTTCTCATTCTGATTACACGCTCTTTCCATGTTAACCTCAAATCTTAATGAAGGTCCAGGTATCTAGCATTAGAGGCTCGAGGTATTTCTTTGTTGCCAAAACATATTGCTGGACATTGCTGTTCTCTCAGTGTAAAATCAATTTGTTTGCTTTTGTTTAGATTTATTTTTATTTTCCTCCGTTTTAACCAAATTTCCAGCTCTTGTATATAATTCTGAAGAAAATTCGAGGCTCTTATGGGCTCCTCATCTGATGCAAGTATTATAGTATCGTCAGCAAATGTTCCAATTGTTGCATCATCTGATGTTGGTAGATCAGTAGTATATACTACATACAGGGTGTTAAAAAAAGTGTCACAAACTTGAAGGTGTGGTAATATAGCCGAAGATAAGCAAAAAAGTCTTAATGAACATGGGACCGGAAATGGACGGTTTCGAAGATACGGAGGATTTAATTTTTTTGTAGCATATCTTCGTTATATCGGTGCATAATTATCCGCCGTTTTTGAAAGCTATTTTTTAGGCAGTTCACAACACAAAAATTTATGGCAAACACACTCAACTTATTAAAAAAAATCCAAATTTTAATCCATTTCAATTGCAGCCTCCTACTTGCTTGCTAGTTGGCCAATTCCACGTGTGCAAAAGAGCTAAAAATCTGCAGCTAAGCATTCGCTTACATCGGTTACCAAGCAAATAAAATATTTTGATTACTTGATGACGATTTATGGGCAGGTAAAGTTACAAATTTTTAGCTCTTTTGTACACGTGGAATTGGCCATCTAGCAAGCAAGTAGGAGGCTGCAATTGAAATGGATTAAAATTTGGATTTTTTTTAATAAGTTGAGTGTGTTTGCCATAAATTTTTGTGTTGTGAACTGCCTAAAAAATAGCTTTCAAATACGGCGGATCGAACGAAAATATGCTACAACAAAGTTAAATCCTCCGTATCTTCGAAACCGTCCATTTCCGGTCCCATGTTCATTAAGACTTTTTTGCTTATCTTGGGCTATATTACCACACCTTCAAGTTTGTGACACTTTTTTTAAACACTTAATTGGATAATTTGTGGAACCTTCTTCAATAACTTTAATCCTAAATTCTCTGTCATTGAGAAAAGATACAAATAGTCTAAAATAGGAAATTGGAAAATGGAAAATACTTTTGAATTATATAGAGCAGTCCAGTGTGGCATATTTTATCGAACGCTATTCGACCAAGTAGAGCACAGTAAAGCTCGGCGTCGACCATCTGCGAGCGCTTGTTGATGGATTACTTTCAACGGCTTTACGGATTTTTTTCCGAACCTACAGGGGTAGGTCGCCCTGAACGCGGCTTTTCTTTGCGGTCTGTTTTGCAACTATTGAATTCCGTGAATCAAAATGGAGCAACAACGTTCTGAGACCACATTATCACCTTCAGCTTTGCATATTTTGTTCGTTGCTGCAGTTGCTTTGAAGCCATGCTTCCAATAGTGACGTAAAAGGATGCGAATTTTATACTTATGCATGGTATCGTTACACCATAACATTAATTCCTGTGCGACTGTCCATTCGGGAACATTCCTTTGCAGAGAAATAATCCAGAAAAGATTCTAGATTTTAAAAACTACCAAAAAACTTTTGGGACACCCTAATGATTTTTTTTGCCAACTTAATAAACAAGGTTATCGAATTGCAAATAAAGTTTATCTGTTTATGCGCTACTAAAACGATTCTAAATTTAAATCGCGAAACGAACGAGGAAGTCATCGTTACACATCTTTCAGAACGATAGATTTAATTAAAATTCTCAACTTCTAAGCAGAAATTAAGACCAGATTCTTCATAACAATTTCCACATAGATTCAAGGACTTTCCATCTCTCTCTCTCTCTCTCTCTCTCTCTCTCCCGCTCTTTGTTTTTCTTTTCTCGCAGTTTATTTGCTCGTTTCTATATTTGCAAAATGACATTTTCCTCCGTTTTTCTTTTTGCACAGAGAGACCAATGTCATGGCACGCACTCGCTCCTTCCTTTTCTACGTTCACATTAATTTATGGCAGTGTTTACAATTGTCGGTTCTATTATGGTCCGTAGCAAACAATTAAACAAGCAGAAACCAATAAGAGTTAACGATAAAAAAATACCGGACGAGCAGGAACGACGCACTGCGAGTTTCTGATTTTCCTGCTCGTCCTTTATCCTTACAAAGATGCTGATTCAACTCGATCCCGTCATAAAGAGAGATCCCCCTCGATGTGAATAATTATATAATTCGAGGGGCGATCGATGACGATGGCGCTGCTTATACCACGTGTCCAAAAATGATCTATCGAGTTTGTTTATCGATTGTCGTTTGTTTATCTTGGTCGACCGCAAAACAAGATTTTCTCAATCAGCCCTTAATTTTTTTCAAAATAATAATTACTTAACAGACGATCGCATTCAGTTCGTTTAATCGAAGTCTTGCTATTTCGGATGCCCGGTATGATTGAATAAACATGTGGCAAGTAAAACTTTGTGGTAGTTAAAATACAAAAATTTCGAACGTGTTCCCATCTCGCTCCGGCTTTCTCTCATCCGCACGTTTCTCTGCCATCCGAGTGCGTTGTAACGTAATCGTTATCTAAATGGGTCATTTTGGTTTGGATGTTATTATAATGTATACGAATACAGCCGGAAGGGGTCACCGATTTCGATGGGACGACGACGATATTACGAGCGTTATTTATTAGGGATTAACGTTATCAAAAGTTCACTTTTACACGTTTCGCGCAAGAGAGATGAGTGCTTTTGTGGAGGAGCAAAACCCGGAGCCAAAAAGAGCGAGAGAGAGAGATTTCTGTCGTTACGTCAATCAGCTGAAGAAGGTTTTGGTTTAACAATGACAAACAATATGAAGGCTTCGAGATCGTTAGATCATCAATCAAGCGTTTTTCAATTATGTAATCATTTTTTTTTTTCGTTTTCGTGTTCTTGGCATTCATTCGGATCGAACAAGTTGGAAAAAGAAATGCGGCCTTGACATTGAACGTTACTCGTGCTTCGTTTTTTGGTTTGTTTAATCGATTCAAAGCGATTGCTCCTTGTTTTCTAAATAGGTTCCTCGGTTATGATACTCGCGAAGTGTACCATTAGGAATAATTTAAAATCAATCTCGTTTCAACTGCCGGTTTTTTTTTCCTCCTTTTATTTATGGCGGTATGGATACACAATAATCCATCCTGCCCTTATTAACAAAGAGAAAAAAACTCCTAACGTGCGTAAATCATTTGCAAGAGGCTCGGGGTGCGAAGAAATGCGTAGCAATAAAAACACGGCGATCATTTCTCACATGCCGAAGAATGAAAAACCGAGTTTTATGGATCTTTATTTCGTCCTATTGGGGAGGGACGTTTCTTTCTTTTTTATTATCTGGTGGTGACAATAAAACCAGAAATGGTCGAAACGAAGAGGGCGAAGGAAAAGAGAGATGACAGGAAAAAAAGTAAACTTGTGAAAACGAAAACCTTCACGATACTTTATATTGTGTAATAAAAGTTATCATTTCCATTTATCCGTCTTGGAATTACGACCTTTTAACATTTTCTCTTTTCCCTGCCTTTAATTTTTATGTTAATTCCGATGGTTTAACTTCCTTCTCTCTTACCACATTTTATTTACGGTGTTTCTTTTTCCTTTCTCCTACAGGGTTGTATCATTTTTTTTTATTGTCCTTTTAAAGAAAATACCCTTCTCGCATTACGTCCCCTTTTCGTTCTTATCGTTCGACTTTTACGATTCACTTTTATGCCATCATTATGTCTCACAATAAAATAATATTTGGTGGGGTTTATTATAGAATCTTCAGCAAGAGGCGAAAATATATTATATACATGAAACCATCTCGAAACGCACTTTACTTGTCGCCAAATCTAGAGCAAAGGTGATCAATATATGTTCATTTAGACTTTAATGTTTAGTATCCGGCTCGAAATACCAAGAGCACGTTTAATAATTAACACGAAACAGATTAATCTTCATGATTTGGAGTATAGTATTCGCCTAGACTCCTATTTATAACTTGTTAAGGACTGATCAATACTTCTTCAAAATTTAAGGTTTGATATCCGGTTCCAAATACCAACGATTCTTTCCATAACTGGTTATGTACAATCATTCCTTGTAGCTTAGTATCCAATTCAAAAAGGTAATATTGCATATATGACTCAAAAGTGGTAAATGCATCTTCAAACTTTAAAGTTTGGTATCTGGTTCCAAAGTCCAATGATTCTTTCCATAACTAATCTTGTAACTTTAGAGTCTAGTATCCAACTCAAAGAGTAATGTAGCACTCCATATTTGACTCACAAGTAGTAAATACTTCTTCAAACTTTGAAGTTTGGTATCCGGCTCCAAAGCCCAATTTTTCTTTCCATAACTAATCTTGTAACTTCAGACTCCAGAGTTTAGTATCCAACTCAAAAAAGTAATACAACAGCCCAAATTTGACTCACAAGTGATAAATGCATCTTCAAACTTTGAAGTTTGGTTATCCAGTTCCAAGGCCAAATACTTCTTTCCATAACAGGTCTTGTAACTTCAGTCTCTAGAGTTTAGTGTCCAAGTCAAAAAAACTAATATTGCAGGATTGACTCAAAGGTGGTTAATGCATCTTCAAACATTGAGGCTTGCTATCCGGGCTGGAAATATCAATTTCCGTATTATCTAATAGAAACTGGTCAATGTTTGTTTCTTTAAGTTTCGATTTGCAGTTTCTGCGCGAAATCACTTTTATCCGATCCTCGGTCTCTGGTTTATTTTATTGCTCAGCCAAAACTACGAACGTCGCACCGAAAACGTTGTTTTGGCAGTTTGCGAAACTTTAGAGTTCATCCCTTCATTAATCACCTAACCATTAAAACGAGAGACGTTCGTCCCTAAAACGCGTCGTTAGTCCTTCCGTAACGAGTTTTGCTTCTACTAATTAACTAGCCGGTAATATTAATGGACGTAACTTCTCTTCTCTTGGTCGACTATTACGGGGTTTCTTAATTAGATTTAATTTCTTCATTACGCGTTTTAGCGGTAAGGATCTCAAGGATTCGTTTTGCTGACTTCGTTCGAGTTTCGATCAATTATATAACGAGAATTTGCAAAATAACAAAATCGAATCGTTTTAGACAGACGTGTGCCATATTTGGCAGCGCGCGAAAAAAATCGATTACGTAACCATTCCGAAGCTGTCCGTTTTCCATAAGAGACATAGAAATGAAGGAGGCTGCTTTTATTTAATAACATACAGCAATTCGCAAAATTATTACTTTACGATTTTATTATTGTTTTACATAACGAACAAAAGCAAAACGTTATAAAGTTAAGCCAATTACCAATGAACCAAAAAAAAAAAGAAAATTCTTCGTAATAGTACCAACATAAGATACAATATAAAAACAATCGAATCACTTCTTACGGCATAGTAAGAGAATACCGGGCGTCCAATTTTTAGAAATCCATTTTCTATTTTTCACGTCTTTATACATACGAGTTCGTATAACATGACCCCGTATAACATGAAGAGATCATTTGTATTCCCATTCGTCGCAAGGTTTTAACGAACATAAATGTCGTTATGTGACTGTGAATGATAATAAAAAATATATTATAGAAAGAACGATAGACAAAGTTGAGCAGTTCTTCCATCTCGACTACGCCATCCATGTAACCCGCGTAATTAATTGTATCAATTTAAAACGTACCATGCCCGGGAATAGACAAGTCTCTTAAATGACAATAATAATAAACAACGACAACAACGTTTTAATAGGACAAGATAAAACTTAATGAGAATTAAACGTTAAACGAGCCTCCGCAGTTAATTAAATGGAAAAAAGTAAAAGAAATAAATAATAACAACAACAACAACGACATGAATGTGGTATTATTAAGTAAACTAAGTGGATAGGATGAAACGTAGAAGGATGTAGCGGAGGATATCATCGATGCAGAAGGAAAAGCCACGACGAAACCTCTTTCTCGTTATATATTTATTATTGCAGCAGAAGAGCAAAAGAGCGATTAAAAAGAGTTGGATTCTTAACCAATTTCTCTTGTTCTCTTCAAGTTTCCAGTTTAACAGTTATACCTCCTCGCCACAGAAAGCAATCCAATCTATCTCTGGGACAATCGCCAGTACTAAGTTCTATTTAATGACGCTTTAGATGGCACAACGATCATCATCATCATCATCGTTGTTGTTATTATTATTCTTTTAAATTACTCCTAATGCTCGACTTCCTGGTTCGCGTTAATTAAGTCGAACGTGAAGGCAAAAAGGCCGAAGGAACAACGAGCCAAATGTGAAACGATTATTAGATTAAAATAATTATAACGAAGTACAAAATGGTTCTATGCAAAATGCAATATCACGTAAAGCGGTTAAAAGTAAATTTTAACTGATAACGATCCATTAATGGAATTTATCTAAAATTTGTCTAAACTACTCCATCACATGTTAATTTATTGTACACTGCGAATAACACTGAAAACAAATACTTATAGAGAACATACGAGAGGATAACAAAAAGAAACAAGTTTTAAAATTCAAGGGAATATCATTAGAACATTGATCCTTTTGAAAATTCTTGCCACTAGGTTATTGCATTTGTCCCAACAGTTTCTCCACTGTTCGAAACTTTGTTTATACTCTTCTGAACTAATGCCGTTCCAGCGATTTTGTCTTAACCTCTTCTACGTCCTGCAAACGACTTCTCTTTAACTTTTTCTTCGTTCTTGGGAATACGAAAAGGTGGGGAACTGGGATAGGAGACCAAGGAGTGTCAGAACCCATAGTCGCACTGTTTTTCGTCAAAAACGGTTTGATTTCCAACTCTGTGCAAAGAGACTCGCTGTGAAGATGGAGCATCCAATCGCTCAATAACCACAATTCAGGGCGTCCTTTTCTCACTAACTCACGCAATCGCTTCAGCACTTCCAGGTTGTAATATCGGTTTATAGTGGTTCCCATGCCTTCACATTCCTCATTCCCAAATCCTGGGGGCTGCATGTAAATCCCACCAAAACCCAAGCAATCCATATATGCCCCCGGGCAGAAAACGTTCTCTTCCAAAATACCAGACCCATGTCAAGATCATCATGTCCCGTGGACTAACAAAATCCTTTATTTAGGAATCCATATCGACAAATACCCAAAGTTTCGCCCACATCGATATGTGGGCTCGCCCATTTGCGTAACCTTTTCCCCATCCTAAAATCAAATGGACTCCATAAAAAAAAAACAGGCGTTAAATTCCTAAATGCCTGCATCCGCCCCATCCTCACTTACGGTTCACCGATTTGGTCAAGCGCCGTTAAGCCCGATCCATTTCCCAAGAACACTATCTCATCTCAAACCAAACAATCCAAAACCTCCTCTCAATCATTCCAATAAAGAGTCACATCAGGAAACTAAACGAAAAATTCCTCCAGAACCTGGCACTGCATGACAATCCTCTTCTGTTACTCCCTGCATACTACTATCAGCCCAACAAATTCTCTCGCACCGACGTGCCAAAATCACACTGGCCCCTCAGGCAATCCAAATCCTGGTTAAAGAATCACAAGCCACGAAGCAAATATAACATCAAGAAAAATTCAAGTAAGAAAACACGTTCCTCCACCCCACCATCCCGCCCTCAGTGGTTCCCTCCGGAACAAATTCAACGTGAAGAATTACTTTGATGTGGAAAAAGCAAATCATCAGTGTCTTCAAGTTTGATTTCACTTGACGTGCTTCTTTTTTGGTGGTGGCCCTGGCTTAGAGCTTCCTCGCCATAAATGTCCCGAAGCATTGAAACGATTGCAGTCGCTGTTTTTGTTTACTCATAAACAGAATTTGGCGTTGATGCGTTGCTCCTTAAAACTCGCGATCGTAAAATCGCCGATGACAATAAAAGGGGTTGCAGAAATCTACTCATTTGCCTGCAGAAAATAGTTCTCATGTCTTTTCGGCACCCCCTCGAATTATCAATGTCTACTTCCATTCTGCGATTTCATGTGACGTCAGTTTCATCCGTCTAAAAAAAAACTACTTTCCGTTTTGTATATCAAATTTTATTCCCTCTAGTGTCACTTAGACCCCCCACTACACGATTTGCTGCTCCACCATTGGTCATTTTATAAATTTTCGTATTAATTATTGGTATTGAAAAGTAGTTTCTTTTGCGACAGACACTGTCGATGCATTTGAATAATATAATTGTTGATGCCTCGGTGCATGTTGTCGAATGGAATTTGTTTTTCGTTTCCAAAGGGTGGGCCGTTTATGTTAATTATCCGCAAAAACAAATAATTTTGTACACGTGCAAATTGAATATTTACATAGCAAAACAATGTTGGAGGCAATTGTCCAAACTGAAAATAAAAAAAAGCAACCAACTGAACCCTTTCTAATCGAAAATAAAACCACTCTGACGTTCGATTTAATTCCCCGCTTGTTTTTCTTCCATCTAATGAAATCGTTGAAAACCTTGACATTGTTAAATCGAATGTGCCCACAATTTGACGTCAACCGACTTCTCTCTCTCTCTCTCTCTCTCACTCTCTTGCTCTACCTTTTTTCCTTCTTTTTTCCCATCTGTTTCGTTTTGGATTCGATACAACAAATGCTTCTAATTACCTCAATCATTTGCAAAGCCTCTCTTTCTCTCTTGGTCTTTTGCGAATTCAAAAATAGCCACTGACATAATGTAACCGAATTGATAGGTGTAACAGAGATCGTGCGTGACGGAGAAAGATGAGGAGAGATTATTATTTTTTCCTCCTTTCGATTTTGGCAACAGATTAAAAAGATTTATGCAACTCTGTGCGCTGAAAAAATAATAAGAGAGAAAAGAAACAAATCGTGCTCTTAGACAGCTTGGTACCCGCAACCAAAAAAAAAAATGGAGTTTTTGCTGTGTCAGAAGGTGTGTTAGATAGAACTCTGATCGTAATGAAAAAAAAATACTAGAAGATAATTAGTTTCTTTTCCTCTCTCGACGAATCGATATACCTGGTTCCCTTTGCAAAGGGTTTTGTTGAAAACGAAGTCAACGGGATTTTATGAATGGCAATTTGCAACGGTTCCCCCCGCAATTTTATTGCCATTTTTTTCCTGAGATTTCCTTTCTTTTATTACTTCTTTCAGCGTTAAATTGCGCATGGTAATTGCAATTTAACAAACGGATCATATCGTCCCTTCGCCGAATGTTTGAATTAATTGTAATCGTCCGCCAATCGATCACCTTTCACCGATCGATAGTAAATCGTCGTCTTCCGTTGTGCCGTCGATTTTCCGTTTTAGAAAAGCGTTATTAATTATCGTCGTTCGTTTAGAAAACTAATTAATTTCATGCTCACTTCGTTTAAAACGATTATTATTGTTATTAGCTGTGCTATCGAATTACGATTGGAAAGTTTTTCATTTTACTATTATGATAATTGTAATAACAACGATTATTAGCTTCGATTTGATACCGAAAAATTAGAGAAGAGATGCATGAATAAGTACGTGCATGAACATAATATAAATTGGCGTAGAAAGTCTATAAAAGATAAAGCAGCTATAAGACGAGGGAATATAATAATGTGGAATAAATTGAGAAAGGCTCGCGAAGGAAATGAATCATTTCCATAATATTAATGATGAAAGCGATCAGATTAGAGATTTACATATACAGGACGAACGATATAATGATCGTCTGCCCGAAAACGTTGACACCAACTCGCTGTCACGAAGTTGTGAACAAAAGCAGAACAAAAATGCAATTAAAACATCTACGTAATTTTGCAGAAAGAAACAAACTTAAACAATTTGCACACTATTGTTTTTAATTGCTCGCCCTGTAGCGTGCGGAATATCGTATGGGAAAGTGTAATAATGCGATTTTGTTTTGCCCCACGTTTCTTTTTTATTTCGTTCGGAAACGTATAGTTTGAATCCAATTTTGTTGTTGCCGTTTCTTTTTTGCCTTCTCGCTAAAAGGTACTTTAAGTAAAATAATAACACGGTTCTCGTTTCGGTACCAATATTTTAGGTACGCTCAATACGAAGAGAGAAAGTCGCGTTATTAACCGGCGATTTGAGGCTGGAAACAAATACAACAAGAAAAGAAAAAAAAATAATCGACCCCGATCTAAATCTAGAGGTTAGGCTATAAGAATAATTATTTATTTCCGTCTCTCTCTCTCTCTCTCTCTCTCTCTCTGTGTGTGTGTGTATACCGTAAGTTTCTTTTTATTACGCAACATAGGGCTGCAATTTTCTAAAAAGTCGAGTCAATTAATGATGAAGGGTAATCGATGGCATCTTTTAATTACTGTCATAAGATAACATAATTATAACTATAAATTGAGATTACTAAAACTTTGAGAAACATCGACTATTGAAAGTTTATTACATTGTCCTTTTAATCTGTATGCAGTCACAAAAGCAGATGTTTAGAAGTACAAGAAAGAGAAATTATTTAAAACGCTCTCCACTGGACCTTATTTTGACCATGTGACTTTAATAAGACCCACCTATAAACATCACAAGAACCTATTGGAAAATTGTACAAATATGACTTAAACTTAAAAAAAACTTCATCTATAAAGCAACTACAACAACTATTACAAAACAATTAAATGAAAACAGCATCATTGCAATCTGCACATACGAGGGCAGCTTGATAAATAACTTGTTTCATATAGTTATAGTAGGGTATAAGAAAAGATTTCGATGCAGTCATAACATTTCGTAAGTCAAACGATAATGTGCTTACGTTGCCTAAATGAAAAAGCTCACGGTGTATGCGTGGAGCTTTTTGAGTTGGAACTACTGAGACGAACGAATTTCTTATTAATATCGCATCATGCCAAAACGAATTAGCAAATTGTCCGGGGATCATTATAATCCCAACGTTTATCTGACCGGACTTTTTCTATTCAATTTACTTTATTTTAGGAAACTCGATTCCTAGAAACTGTTCACTAGCCATTATTATTAATATATGATGGCGAATTGCGTACATCGTATGCCGTAAAAACAGACAGTTTGGCATTAAACCGTGCCAATTAAGTTATTTACCTCGTTTTGCTATTATAGTATACCGAGTGGCGGAGAATATCTGAACTCCTTCACTATTGGTCCGTTTAAACGTGCGTATTTCCCGCGCGAATTTACTCTCGGAGAGTAAAACTCTCACGTCTAAACGCCCCTGAGAGTTTAGTTCTCTCGCCGCTCATAAACTCTCAACTCTCACGTGTACAAACACTATTCGTAGGCTAGCGCGAGAATGTGAGTTTACTCTCGAGAGTAACTCGCAAGTAAAGTCTCACGTGTAATCGTACGATAAAGTTTTTTTATTAGGAAACAATTAGACCGTTCAATAAGTTGTTACGTCTTCATTTTTGGTTATCTTTTTCATTCATTTTTAATAGATCGCCGTTAACAATAAGTATTTTGTCTTCTTCGTTCCTTTTCAGCAGTAATAAAGCAAAATGTGACAAAATGTTTTTCTTGAGTATGCATTTTTTTTTAATTTAAAATAAACACAGTCGGATGCTTGATTCGTGTGATTCTAAGCAAAGGACCGAAGAAGAAACCATCAACTATTGAAGGGAAATGACTTTAATTAACTTGTGCGTGCGTTCAGTTAATACAATATCGAATTAAGTTTAATTAAAAAGCAACGACTTTTTGAGCAATCCAAAAATACTGAATTCCGAATTCTTCAATTGGCAATTATCGACACCATTCAGCATACTAAAATTGAAAATCTTGCCACAGTGAACGATCATCAACTACCTTTTGAGCGGCGATGTCTTAAAGGAAAAGTAACTTCTTGGGACATTGACTCATCATTATGTGTCTGTCAATTTTTTTTTTTTTTTTGAAAATAAGATTACAATTACTCCCCGCTCATATTTCTACGAAACTCTCTGTAGAGACTCGTGCATACGTATTTATATGTTGCCATTAGTTTCTGTTTGTTGCCAATTTAATTTTAGCGGAGATACGAGTTATTTTTTACACGAAAACAATACGAATTTCGCACGCTTTGCATTAGGACAAATTGATGAGGACCGATGCGAGGGTGTGCCGCCACGTGCTAGAGTAAAAAGCAAATCCACACTTCTTTCTTACTCCTATTATCTTTCTACTAATTAGAAACGAAGATTAACGGTTCAATCGTTAAACTCGCATTAACGTATCGCAGTAATTATGTAAAGAGAGTTTCCATTCGGTCGCATATAGTGGCGAAGATGAGTCACGCGTATTTGGTTGTTGCTTTTTAATAAAGACGACAAAGGAAACGAAAGGTAGAATAAAATCTCGTTTACTTTCAGGTAAAAATAGAAATGTGGTGAAATGAATCACTTTCGTTCGCTTTTGTCCGCCGAACAAAGAACGACCAATTGGTGGCAATTACGAACGATTATTACAATGTAGCCGCGAATCTTATAAGATGAGTCCAAGTTTCACACAAAAATCCATCCGGTCTTACATATTTTTCTGCCTTTTTTTTTGCAAAACATTCTTATATCCTGGTCCTGTGCCAATTGTTTGATGACAATTTTGGAACAATTGCAAAAATAAGTGCTCCATGTTTTCTTCGTTTCTTTTTGGAATTCGCGTTTCGTTCTTCCTCTAGTCCCAAGTGGATTACACAATTCGAGATTAATGCGAGTTCGAATCGAGCAATTTTTCAAGATTATTATAGCAAAAAGAAAGTCCAAGGTTAGGTTTCGCAAAACTTACAATCATTTCATGTAATAATGATAAGGATGACTCATTAACGTACTATTATTTATTCAAAAAGAAATCGTAAAACAATAGAAATTCGATTCATTGAGCAATTAAACTGATTAATAACAACAATGAGGTGTATTTTTAGATTTCCTTTTTATTAGTTGCATTATTATTACTGGTTGTCGTTATGCGTTTACCTCGTGCAAAAGCAGATGCAATAAAATATCGCAAACGAATCGAATTATGCTACGCAAAAATGAATTGGGATATTGGCAGTTTTGTAATATTTAGATTCGTTGATATCTCTCTTTTTTTTCTTAATTACCAACTTCAAACAGAATTATGGGTATAAACCGATTTTTGGTTTTGAAGATAAAATCAAAAAAGAGTTTCTTATATGGAATTTCATTCTATAGACCGAGCAGTGCTGCCAACATTTGCTGGACTTTGAACGCTTCCGGCTTGTGGTTGACAACCCTCTCAATGGAATTGAGATCTGGAGATATTGTGGGAAGCTGAAGATGTGAAATGCCCAAATTTTCTTGACACTGGTGAACAACCCTGTCTCTATGAGGTCGCGCTTTGAGATCTAGGAAATGAGGTCCATGCTTTGGAGCATGATTTCCTCAGCATAACGAACAGCAGTGAAACTACCATCAATAACATCGTTATACAGATTGAAACGCGAGTTGTCTGTAAAGATGCTGGCAACGTAGCGTTCGATGTGGCAAGAATGGAAATTCGAGCGACGTTGTGCTATCAGGTTCTGCTTCAGACTTGGTCACGGTGCAACGGAAACCTTTGCAGGCATACGGAGAGAAGGTTTTGTCAAGAGGCCAGGTTTTTCCACGGTTTAAGGCATTTTCAGAAGGAAGAGAATCAATCGAAGAGGAACCACGCAGCTAAAGGTCTTCACCTTCGAGGACCTATGAAAATGTCGACAAACTTCGGGACCTTGTTCGTTCAAATAGTCGATTGACAATGAGAACGATCGGGGAGCAGTCGAATTTGAGTCACAGCACCGTTCATCAAATTTTGACCCGTGATTGGGGGATGCGAAAAATCTGCTCGAAAATGGTGCCAAAAAACCTTTCGCCAGGACATCAGGAGGGAAAGGTGCATTAACTTCAATCAATCAATCAACCAGCTGGAGATGAGTCCCAAATTTTTGGAACGGGTAATTACTGGTGACGAGACTTGCGTAAAATAAGCGCCAGATTATGGAATGGCACTCTACAAGCCTCTCCAAGTCCTAAAAAACGCAACGATGAGCAAGTCGACGATCAAATGCATGTTGATTTGCCTTTTTGACAGCCAAAGAATAGTGCACAAAGAGTTTGTGCCTCAAGGCCAAACTGTCAATAAGCATTTTTGTCGAGGGGTTCTTGAAAGGCGTCGCAAAAGGGTCATGGGTGTGGAGGCCAAACATTCAAGTGGCTGTAACCTGAAGGTTATTCCAGAAACCGAGTTCCAGCACTATTACGAAGAGTGGAGAAACCGTTTCCAGCGCTGTGTGGCTTCCCAAGGGAACCATTTTGAGGGAGACAATGTTAAATTATAATTATATTCAAATAAATTTAAAAAAAAAACAGTCTCGCTACTTAATTTACAGACCACGTAAGCTTTCAAAATAACCAAAACATGCAGGAATTAATACAAATGTCCTTTTTGCGCTATTGCATTATTCGAGCGCATAAACAAGAACATTAAACAATAATTTACGTTATAACAATGATCGTTTGTCATAAACAGATTTTTCGTTGTAGCGATATAAACTGGTATTGGATTGCTAAAATGCTCAAGTAAATGTCTTGCACGAAAAAAAGCTTGCTGCGGATGTCTTCCAATTAGAATTAAAGAAAAATTAAATTAAAAGATAGTCCTCTATATGTAAATATATGTATAAGCTCGTTTATTTAATTTATTTATTGTGAACGGATTAATGTTTATTTATGAGATGCAAATAATCGTACAATTTTTTATGATTATTGTTATTATATGCTGCCTTATTCATTATTATTATGGCCCCGCTCGCTCTTATCGTTGCTCTTTTCTAATAATATTTACCGAAGCCGTTCGTATCGGGATTTAATTTATTTGAAAATTAATATTACGGCGTTTCGATTTTTCTCTTTTTATTTTGTTCGATTTTTCTTTTTCTTTCGTTTAATCCGTATTTTCCTTCGATCTATTCGTTTAATGTTAAATATCAGGGACGTTCGGTTCGTTTTTATTATACCTTCTCAAACAACGTTACGGACAACATGAACAACAAACATATAATTTAATATTATTCAAATTTTACAGTTAATAGATTAAAATTATTATTACTATTGCCGGCGACAATCGAATAAAACGAGAAATAAGATTTCAACTGATAAACTTTTGATTAATGAATCGGGAAACAATCTTAAAATGCTGACGATAAGAAAACTGTCTTTTTTTCCTTTTTTTTTTTTGATGGACCCAACGCAGGAAACGGTCCAAATAGGTCACAGATTTTAAAATATCTGCAATTCAAATCGGACAGAAATGTATTTTGTACGTCCCACTAAATTCATATAAAGTAAAAAAGTTCCACTTCTTTTTCAAATCTATTGACGCCTTCGCCCTAATAATCAACGGACCAACTGGACGTTGGTCATTGAGTATTTTTGTATTGTTGTTGCTTCTTTTTTTTGTTTAAAATAGGATGTCCCAAAATTGGTTTTACTTCCAATTTTAGCTATTAATTGATCATCGTCATCGGCTCGTGTCGGTCATAATAATAACCGATATACCAACGCATCGTTCGTTATAAATTTTTAATTTTACTTTATTGTCATTTTAAGTATTTTTTGGTCCAAAAAGGAAACGAGCAACACCAAAAAAGAAAAACTGAAGAACGCGTTGTGTGTAGGCAGCGATGTCACCATCAACTTCGACGATTTCGTCAAAAAAAAAATTAACAGTCTCGTCGACGACAACGATTATTTCCATAAAAATTATTTTCATTTTAATAAATACACGTAACTTATGGGATAAATATCGTAACTTGCAACGCCCACAAGTCATTTGGACTTACCTGTTTTTAAACCTTGGCGCTTATCTCGCCATTCATTCGATTAAAACTAAACGAGAACAATCTGTAATCGACGATAAATCAAATACCGTGGAACGTAAAATTGACCATTCGTCGAGCGAAAACGAGGAACGCTCCCTTTGTTACCAAAATAATTATCTAAAAGTAACTCTAAGGCAAAAAGGCGATTAAAAGATCAACAGTTTGTCAAACGTAACTGTTGTCGTTTATTTTCGTTTAGAATTAAGACGCTTTAATTAAAGAGTATCGGTTGGCTGGGGGCCAAAAAATTCGCCGCTCCTAGTGATTAAATAAAATCGAGGGAAATAAATAGGATAACGAACCAGATTACTTTTCCTTATTTCCTTTTCACCAGATGAACGAAACATCGAAGGAGAATGCACGAAAAGGCATAAATTAGATCAGATGCCATTCGCTTTTCAGGCATTATTAATTCTTTTTAAAATTTGATAAACACAGTGGTTCAGCTGCGTGAAAAATTATGAAAAGATGTTTATCCAACTTCACGTCCAAACAAAATCGTGCCAATTTCCAACATGAACGGAACTGAAATTCAAAGAGAGAGGAACAAAAATTTCTTAAACATTCAATTTGATTTAGTATTCTTCCTAATGTCATTAACTCTTAAATCCTCATTAGAACTCTTAAGCAAAATTAATAAACAAAATATGTCAATTAGTAATAGCAGTCGAATGAAATGATGTTCATCCAACTTCACGTCTAAACAAAATTATGTCAATTTCCAAGAGGAATGAAACTGAAATTCAAAGAGAAACGAAAAAAAATGTCTTAAACATTCGATTTGCTTTGGTATTCTTTCTAATGTCATTAACTCTTAAATCTTTGCTATAAATCCTATTAAAAATTAATAAACAAAATATTTCAATTGGTAATACCAATCGAATGAAATGATGTTCATCCAACTTCACGTCTAAACAAAATTATGTCAATTTCCAAGAGGAACGAAACTGAAATTCAAAGAGAAACGAAAAAAAATGCCTTAAACATTCAATTTGATTTAGTATTCTTCCTAATGTCATTAACTCTTAAATCCTCATTAGAACTCTTAAGCAAAATTAATAAACAAAATATTTCAATTGGTAATACCAATCGAATGAAATGATGTTCATCCAACTTCACGTCTAAACAAAATTATGTCAATTTCCAAGAGGAACGAAACTGAAATTCAAAGACAAACGAAAAAAAATGTCTTAAACATTCAATTTGATTTAGTATTCTTCCTAATGTCATTAACTCTTAAATCCTCATTAGAACTCTTAAGCAAAATTAATAAACAAAATATGTCAATTGGTAATAGCAGTCGAATGAAATGATGTTCATCCAACTTCACGTCTAAACAAAATTATGTCAATTTCCAAGAGGAACGAAACTGAAATTCAAAGACAAACGAAAAAAAATGTCTTAAACATTCAATTTGATTTAGTATTCTTCCTAATGTCATTAACTCTTAAATCCTCATTAGAACTCTTAAGCAAAATTAATAAACAAAATATGTCAATTGGTAATAGCAGTCGAATGAAATGATGTTCATCCAACTTCACGTCTAAGCAAAATTATGTCAATTTCCAACAGGATCGAAACTGAAATTCAAAGAAAAGAAAACAAAAATGCACTCAAGCTCCTTTTGAATTCGATAAACAAATTATTGCAGTTGGCAACGATTAACCGAAATAGCGTTTAATTAACGTGACGTTAAAAAACTAGCATTACCAACTTATAAAAAGCGAGTAAAAGCGATCGTTTTGCGATATTACTATTAAATTATGAAATGAATCACGTCGAATATTAATTAAATGCGAAACAGATAATAATAATTAAATATTCATTATGAAAATGTGGAAAAATAGTTTGAAAAGACGAAGGAAAGAGAAAGAAAAGTGAAACGTGTACGAAGCGAAATAAATTTAAATTAATTAATCGAAAACAACAAGTTCATTGCATAAAGGAAAGAATAATGTTAATGGCAAAATCAATAATGTTAATCATATAATTTTTATATTTGTCGAAATAGGTTTTCGAAAAACGTAAACAAGACGCTCCTTCGGTTTGTGTCCAATGAGAGAACGTGGGTTTCGGTGGCGTGGTGTTATTATTACTTTTTCTTTTTCTTTATAGCAACAATAAACTGGTATTAAAGCATTTCTTTATTTATATACGTGCATTATAAATTCCTCCTTTTTTCTTTAAAAAAAAAAACGTTACTCAATTGGATTTTATCTACGTTTTACGATTTGGAGACGATATACTCCCAAAATTTGGCTTCATCCACATCCTCTTCGTGTTTCTCTATTACGACCCCTCATTATGATTGTTTGTTTTATTCGTTTGATAACGTATAATAAAAGTAATAATAATAATCGTCAAATGTTACGTAACCGATTATTAAAAAAAATAGATACACTGACGAATGTATTAGAGTGTGTCTGTGCTTGTGTTTGTTTGGAGGAGGCAGAAGAAGGAAATGGATGAGGCAACATCGAGAGTTTTTACGACAATCTCAACCCAAAAATTTTCTTTTTTGGCTCGTAGTGATGGGCTGAGAAAACTTTCGAGCAAAGACCTGCATCATCGAGCCATTCAAATCAATCGAATCGAATAATTGCTATTCGGCCAAGATAACGTTCGCTATTATTCAATAATGTTGCTATTTATAAATATATCGAAAGTGACCCCGGAGTCATTACGAATTTACAAATGAAATATGTATATCATTAAGTCGCATTAAATTTGCCATTCCTATAAAAATGGTAATAATGAGCGTTTCGAAAAAAAAATATAGTAATAATGAATAATAATCGTTATTTGCCATTGTATTATTATTACTACTACATTAATGTTCGATGACTTATGCCAGAAGGTATTTTTAAATTGTTTCTATTGTTTGTTGTTGTTGTTGCTCTATTGATAACGTGTTTATTCATTTAAATAAATTGCACGAATTTATTTATGCAATTTACATACCTCTGATATGCGTGATGATTCAGAGTGATAGAAACGAAAACCTACTCAATTCGTTTCCTATTGGCACGTTGGCTGAGAGAAATCTTGCTTTTTTTGTGTGCAAACTTCCAAGTTCTTATCGAAGTTTTTTTTTGCTACGACCATTTTTGGATGGTATCCAAAGCATCCAAGCAATTTTTTTTTATTAACAATTTCGCGTTGGTAACAATCTTGTTTACCACCATTTATTCGACTTCCAAGAACTAACGTCTAAATTAAGAATTTGTTTTTGATAAACCATTCGCGTATGCCCAATTGGTTTTTTTTTTTTTTTTGGAACAACGAGCAACAGAGATCGATAAGATTTATTTCGCTATTATTATTATTTGCAAAAATACATAGCATACGAGCGAATTTTGGCAATCGTCCACGATTTTTACGCCAGAGAGTTGCAAAATGGAAAACAACGTTTTCCTCTCCCTTCGGCAATTTCTTTTCACGGCCAAAGCAAACAAGCTGCAACAAAGAGGAAGAGGAGAAAAGGTGACAGGGAACGTTGCCTTTTTCTTCGCGTACATTAATAATGGACACGTGTTTTTCATTCTTTGCTTTACTGCACAAATAAAAGAACAATTAACTATGTATATAAATGATTCTTTTTTTTTGCAAAGTTTTAATTGGTTCTCCATTCGCGTCTCTAATTATCGGCGATAATTGCGAAGAAAGTATCGGTTTTCCTGCGAGCGAATGCAAAAGGTACGAATGGAGTAGATGGCGATTTAAATAAATTGCAAACGCACCAAAGAGAAAGAAGACGTTTCGTTAAACGAAGAAAGAGAAAAGCTGCGGCATTCGTTGTTGTTTAGATTGAAATAATGCGATTTAATTATTCGTCCGTCGATCGTTCGACTATTATTGTTACAAACAAAAAATTAACTCTCTTTGACCCACATTCGGATAAGATTTTGTGAAGGAGGACGAAACACAACAAACAATTTCGAAAAACCGAGCGAAAAATCGCAAAATAAACGGGATTTATCGCAGTTTATTTTTATACGGAATCGATTAATAATGATGGGCCATATGGCTGCGAAATAAATCGATGCCAAATTATAATTATTTGCAAAAAAAAAAACGTTATAAACCGAACATGTTAATGCTCACGATGATGGACGGAGAAGTGTGGCAGAAGAAAATTGTTTAAATAAATTAGTTTTGGGGCAAGCGAGAGAAAATGAGCGAAAGAGACGCGAAAAAGCGTCATTTCGCGAAATTTCTTTTTTCTTTGACATTGAAAAATTTCCGCAAGTCGTTAATCCACTCAAAAACTAGAACTAGAAGTTTTTTATAAAGTTTGCTGTAAATGCGTCAATTCATCAAACAATTGCTACAGCAAGGGCAAACGTCTTGGGGCATTAAGGTTTGTTATCTGCAAAACATGTGCAGAGTGCCAAAAGAATAATTCTTTCTTCGTAGGAAAACCGTTGCAATTTCATTCTGCTCCATTTTGCAATTTCGATATTTTTTGCTATTATTGTTTTCTCATTGCCTACTGAACGCTGTTGGGCGACAGATCGGTTAAATAATCGTTAATGATCTCACTTTACATTACTATTTTGACTAGTTCATCGATATATGCATCGCTATGACGTTTTTTCGGCAAAATAAGATTAAAGATCTTTAAAAATTTCCTTTCTAAACTTTTTGCCTCCGCTATAATCTATTTTTCGTTTTTGTAATACTCCCAACAACCGATCAAATTTGACAAACCAACAACAATCGACTTCATTATTATCGTACATTTTGCCAACATTGACGAGCTAATAAATGAAATTTAAAATTAACCCGCGCGCACGTACACCAGATTTTATTTATAATCTCCCGAAATTGGGGTTTTATTTTGCTGAAATGTTGGCAGCAAATTAATGTATACGACCCAGGGGCAACGACTGCCGATGCTGCGGCTCGAAACGTTTCTCGCGTTAATTACGGTCCTCCGTTTCGAAAATAATCTCCGAGAGAAAATTAGCTCCTTTTGCCAATTTCTCGTTGGATATTTCCTGTTTTCTATGATCGAACGTTAGCTGACCGAACGAACAAAAAAAAAACGAATCTATAAAAGAACGTGCTAGAGTTTGTACGTCATTCGGCCAAAATCTGGTCGAGTAATTATTCGCTTTTCGCTAAGCGATTTGCGAGAGAAGGAAGAGAAAAAATTCAGTGCGACGAAGGTCAATCTCCGTCATTTTCCGCGACCTTTTACTTCCCTTATCAGTCACACTCTTTCGATTTCTTTTTTGTTACTTTCTCGGCTTCTTATCAGCTTCTGTTGTCATTGTTTCGTGCGCTTTTTCTCTTTGTTTATAGCATAATATCTGTGCGTGTGTGTGTGTGTGTGCACATAAAATTAAATTACTTCCTCTATTAATTTAGATTAATTAATTAATTCGTTATTTTCTCTCTCTTGATTTGATTTATAACGCCGATGTCCTTCTAACACACTATTGGCTTTATATTATTCCATTATTTTATCTCTCGCAAACCAGTTTTTATTGGTTTTTGTAACAACATTTGCATGTAAATGATACAACAAATACGATGAAACAAAAAAGAAACGAGAGAAAGAGTGGAGGAAACTATGGTTTCGCAAAACATGCTTCTTTCTTTTCGCCTTAATTATCATAATTTTGCACTAATTTCTTGCTCAAACAAGGATGAGTTAATATATACAACTTTCAAATGACTCTTCTCCAACAAAAACAACAACAACAACAGGCAAGTCTTTAAAAGCAGCTGGAGAAAATCTTTCGCAGCGATTGATAATTTTCTAGGCGAATCTTGAATTTTTAATCGAATTTCGCGAATCTGTCGTGAATTGCAAGCAGAAAAATCCCTTCACTGACGTCTCCTCGCTTTTGTTTCCCCTAATTTCATTGCCAATTTTTAATTTTTTTTTGGGTTACGTTCGCGAAACGCCGATGCCGCACGTTTTGTGCGAAAGCGAGAAGTTGCCAAACTGGTAATTTGCATTTTATTTCGAGTTTTGTTTGCCCTTTTTTTTCGCAAGATTTCAGTGCGTCGCTCGTTCACGTTTTTTTTTGTGTTTTTTTTTGCTCTTTTGGCAAATTTATTCTTGCAGTACAACGTCCGTCCGTTCGATGGCGAACGTTATTAATCATTTCGCAACATTGTTGCAAAACGTGCATTAATTTCGCATGTGAGAGCGCAAACGAGAGAGAGAAAGAGATTAATGCGAAAACGAACAACTGCGTGTGTATCTTTTCGTACATACAGGGTGCACGAGAATGTTTTAAATTCGAATCATAAAGTTTTGAAATCAAGTAAAACTTAAAAAAAAATTTAGTTCGACGATTTTCACGTAAAATCATCTACTGTGATGAAGATCACGGCATTTCAGCTTCAAATTTTGTTTATGAGTACAAAATAATTTCGGTTACGGTTTAAAACGTAGAAAAAAAACTTCCTGGGACGCCCTGTATGTGCAAGAGGAATATTAATGACCTGTCGCGCAAGAAGCGGTGTCCAGTCGGTCGGTCAGTCAGGCAATAAGTACTTAGTTTTAACATGCCACAACAACTCTTTAATTATGTTATTTATTCGCCATGTGCTCCTTTTTTGCTACTTCTTTTTTGCCACTTTTATATTTGGAAGTGCCCTTTAAACAAGAGGAAAAACGTAGGTATCCGAGAGAAAGAGAAGGTGTCGTGGACGTGTAACAAATTAGAAAATATCAACGGAAAACCCGTGATCTAAAATTGTATACAACGTACCTAAAATAATATAATAAATCGCTCGTTTCCAACACTTGTTGCATAACAATCGTGAAATTATAATAAAAACACGGAGAAATGTTCCAAAATTTATTGCTCTTACTCGTAACCGTTATCGATCAATGTCATTCGTCACAGTTTCAAGCCAAAATTAGTCGTTACGAACAACAAGCAACACGATGTCGGTCATCTGGCCGAATCATTTGTCGCACACCCTGTATCATCGGGTTTAATGAGCGGTACCGGTGGATCAATAATTGTTGCGTAATCAATGCCAAAGGTGAACACAAAAGCAATGATGGTCGGACTCGGAGAAATAATCGTCCTGTATATCGGATGAAGTGTATAAATAAACCCAATAGAGAAACTTCTTTTGGCCGAAGACTGTTATTTTTATTCCCGAAACTTACATAAAAGTTGACAAGTGAATAGATTCAAATCCGAACCGTTAGTCCTTTTATTATTATCTTCTTTTTACTACTATTACTATTGCCATCGTTATTATTGTTATGATTCTTTTCTTAACTTTTAACGAGCCTATAAATAATTTTCTTTAAAGAGGGAGGAACGGACCAAAAGAAGATGAAGAAGAAGAAAGAGAGGCGAGAAGAAAGGAGAATAATAAAACGGGCAAAGAGGGCTAATTTTAAAATTACCACCAACGGCACGAAACGCGCGACGAATAATCGAAATAAGCTCCTCTTACTCCGTAATGATGATGATGATGATGATGATGACGATGGCAATCATTCTGCTCTTAAAAAGATTTTTGAATACTTACAGTTAAAAATAAAATATCCCCGATGACATTAATTTTCTGCCCATTTCGAAGGTCAGATCGGGATTTAATTAGCTCCGTAATTTTCCAAGAGCCATCAAAATTGCCCTTTACAGGTTTCTCCTATTTTCGACAGTTTGATGGCGCTTAACCTTTGTAAAAGCACAAATGACCGCAAACAAGGGGAACTCGTCGATTGGCCAAATGTACAGGGCCTTTAAAAAAAAAAGATAATATGGCCCAAGATAAGCAGAAAAGTCTCAATGAACGTCATGGGTCCGGAAATGAACGGTTTGGAAGACACGAGACAATTTGCAACTTTGATATTATTTACATTATGTAAAAAAAGTGCAAACTATGAGGAAAAAGGGAAGGAAAAGTAACTCAAATAAGATCTTCAGAGTGGCCTTCGAACTCTTTCGAAAATCATTGGCAATCAAGCATTGGCTTAAATTTAGTGGCATCTTTGATCTATTCGTTGTTTCGATTCCTCGAGGTCACTTGGAAGCGCAAGAAAGAAATTTAGATGATTTAAATCTGGCGATTTTACAAGTAATGGTTCAGATCCGTTCTAGGAAGGAACTTCCTTTAAAAAAATCCGTCCAAATGTTCTCTAAGAAGAAGAAGGAATTTGGCCATTGGGAGTAACTGCAACATAAAGACATGGTGCTTCTTTGGCAATTCCCATTAGCACGACCATGGATGAAGTGCATGATGGGCTAATTCACAAATTAGAGTAAAAAGCTCTAGCGAAAAGTCGTAAAATTCTTACGTGTGACAAAACCTCTGTAAACTACGATAGGAAAGTGCAAATTTTGTGATCCGAAGAGGAGATAAACGAAGATATGCTACAAAATGGGAAAAAGCCTCCGTATCTGCCAAACCCTTCATTTCCGGCCCCATGTTCATTCGGACTTCTCCGTTTATTTTGGGCCAAAGCCATTCGAGTTTCTGGCACTTTTCGTTTAACGCCCTGTATAATGAATGAACTGTGGCGTGCGAGTAACCTCACTTGTAATAGTTTTCCCGATGGACAAATTACGATTCCCGATAACTTCCTGGAAAATAACGATCGCTTAGCTTTTCCCTATCTTATTACCTTTCTTCTTTTCGTCGCTTTCAATTTTCTTTATTGCTCGATCGTTGTTAATGCTATTGAACTTTCCACGCAGCAATTCGATAATGAGTTTTGACAAATTGAATGCGGTTTTTGGGGTGGATAAATTGAGTTTTCCATGAAACCAAAACGAATAAGAAAAACATGAAAAAAATAGAAAAAGTGGTAACCGCAATTCGAGTAGATTGTTAGTAACGGTAATGATGATGAAGGTAATAAATTATGGTGGTCGAGGGAATTAAACGAGGGTAAATTTTATTTCGAAAATGTCCTTTTTTTTCAACGCAAATTATCCCACTACCGTAAGAAAGACAAAGAAATTGGCAAGAAAAAAAGAAAGATTTTGTCCTGCGCCACTGCTAACCAAATTTCTTCCTTTGGATGCAACTTTCTTCGAATAAACGAAGCAAACTTCCTTCTTTCAAACCTTTTGATATAACCTGTAAAGGTGTCGTAATTTCATTATAAAAAATCCTGGATAGCAAGGATTTTGTCAACTTTTACCTAAATAATTTCAACCTTTCATAATACCTTAATTAATTGGAAACGTCTTAGCGTCTTCGTACTGTGATCGCTAGAGACCAGAAAATAAAACTTTCTGTTACTATTCAATTTCTATTTCTTGACCGCCATTCACGCATCGGTTATTTAGAATTCGAGCAATATTAGTGTCTATCCAATGGCCAAGGAACAAACCTCGCGAACATTCACCTTAACCAAAGTCTAAATAAGGCTGCATTTGTGCTTTACGGTGTGTTTACACGCGAGAGTTTACTTGCAAGTTACTCTCGAGAGTAAATATTTTACTCGCGTAACAGCCGAAACAATCATTTTAACGTTGCTTTTTCCCCGCTTTTACTTCGCCGAAATGAATGGATTTGTTGCGCAATGACGCATAGATTCTTGGATGGCATTATTATTCGCAAGATCAGCATTGAATATAGACAACGGCTTTTTGTTTGCCCTTGTTGGGCATTAGTCGATCCTAAGCTCTGAGGACTTTTCGTATTCTTCATGGGCGAACATCGAACCAAGAAAAAAAATTTGACCCTGAATGCTTTCACTTGAGTGCATCTCAGGCAATCGAGACTTACTAAGAAGTTAGTTAAAGTTATTATAAAAGGTAGAGATTATTTATCTAAGGTAAAGGTTGACAAAATTCTTGCTGTCCCAAAGATATGGCAACTTTTTGTCGTCAGGATTCTTTCTTTTCGTATTTTTTCCGTCGATTTTTTTTTTCTTTCTTTTTAATGCCACCCTTACAGATTTCACCAAAAGGCATAATTGGCACAATTGTCCGATGCCATAGAGGTAATGGGGATCGAATGATCATGAAAATTGCTATGAACGCAAATATTCGATACATTTTCCAATTCCGAAGGCTTTCTTCGGGCCATCAGCGTTGCGTGCGTCGCCGAAGAAATTTTTCGACGGCACCGCGTACAACAACCAACTCGAAATGCACGGATCGTTAGCCTTTTCCTTTTCGTCGTTCGTTCTTTCTCTAAGTTCTACACTTTATAATAACATAAAATATCAACTGCGGTCGTCGCTCTACTTGCAACAAACAACAAGCAACACGGCCAACAAATCGCAAAAGCAACAGCAGCCGCTGGAATTATTACACTCATTTCTTATTTATAACGCACAAAAAAAAAATTTTAACTTGATGCACATTTTAATCATCATCAAACGCCCCAACCTACCAATGCAACAATGATCTCGATGATGATGATGATGGCGATGAAGAAGCTCGATTCGAATTTTCCATAAATATGCAATTTTCGTTTGATTTTTGCAAAACTCGTGCAAACTGATCCAAGTATGATTTGCGTATTGACTCATTTAACACAGCGTTCTACAAGGGAATTTACGAATGCATCTCATTAATTGCGTCGATTGCGAACGGTAAAATTGCGCAAAAAAAGTTCATTTTCATCTTGTTCAATTCCGCAAGCTTTGAACTTGATCTCAACGATAACATTTGCCGCCGTGCAAAATTGTCGATTGTCGTTGCAAACGTGTGTGCTCTCTTGTAAAGTGCAAGAAACTCGTAATGTGTGAAAGTTGGCGAACAAAAAACGGTTTGCAAGAAGACGAAAAAAAAAGTGTGTTTATTATTTGCGTTTACTTATTTATGTATCTGCACGATTTTCATTAATTCTCCGGTTGCATAAAGCCGTGGATAAAATGTTACCTATTACTACTACTAGCTAATAATGCGTTCATTTTAATCCATCGACAACATCGAACGCAGCGAGAGAAAGAAACCATTTCCGAAAATCGTCTCTCGAAACACATTTACAGGACGATCAAATAATGCAAATCATTCTCTCTTCGCCGATAGCCGTTTGTCAACGTGACAATCGTCGATACCAGCATAGAAATACTACTTGTAGCCAGCTTCACGCGAGACCGTCGATTGTCTTCGGTTAAAAGAAAAACCGTTTTGCAACGCGAAACAATGGGCGATTGTTTCGCGGCCCGATACGTAATCGTTTGGATTGCGATTGATAGTTTTATTGACCTCTCCTCTTGAAGCCATTAGAGAGAACAAGGAAGGAAAAACGAGCGAGAGAGACGAATGAAAGGATTTTTTTTTAAATAGTTTAAATGCAACAGCGTGTTTTATCGATTAGCGAGTCGCCGATAAAAGGAAAAGAAATTCATTTTTAAAACAAATGTTTGACGAGTCATTTTTTTCTATCGACAATTACGGCGAAAGAAAAAAAAGAGCAAAAACTTACAAACGTTTGCCGAACGTGCAAAAAGAAAAGAGGCAGAGGATTGATTCGATTAGGGAAATAATCGCGTTAGCGCTAACGAGATAAAGAGGCAACGTTGTTCCGCTTCTTCGCAACAAAAAAAAATTCTTTGCAATTTTCGTTGCCGTTTGTTTTCCCCGCGCAAATAATACCGTTTAATCGTTACAGGGCCCAATTGAAGTACAAGTTCGTCGCCGAAGAGACGAAACCGTCCAAGGGCAAGTAGACAAAGGGACTACGAGTTTAGTGACTTTTTTGTTGTGATTGACGTGTAATTAGCATAATTGACGCAATAAAGCAAATGAAGGTTGATATGTTTGCTTTTTTGCGAGGAGGGGCCAACTTTCGCGATCAATCTGGTAAACTTTGCAGCGAAACCGTGTAAATAATAAACTGCAGCGAACGGTTTCTTTTTTGCGATTGCTTTTTTTTGCGTAAATTTCGTGTTCGTTTGAGACAGAAAGAGCGAAACTGCTCGAGCGAATAGTGGCTGTGGAAATTTCCACTGACCGTATTCCAAGTTTATAATGGTGGTACTAATAATAATGCCGCACTACGACGATGGCGGAGTGGCTTAGTAACGCGAACTAACAACCTCTTCTTATTCCTGTACACACATTAAAACTATTATGGCTAAACTTTACTCTCTAACAGCCGTAGTAATAATGGACAATTTCGCGTTTTCTGTTTAATAGTTTCGTAACAACACCAGCAGTTGGCCTCCTTTTCTTTCCTCCTCACTGCTGCTGGAAACCTTAATAAATCGGGCCTTTTAGCGTGTCGTAAGGGCGGCAGAAGCGAAGGAAGGAAACGTGGCAAAAGGTAGTAGGGCAAGTTGCAAAAGCGTATCGAAAATATCGCTAGATGCACAGAGAGCGAGTGATAAATCGCCCATATGATTTGGTAACTTTCCTAAAAAACGAAATCTGCTTTATTTCATATGTTCTTGGATCCTGTAAATCTATCACTTTTGTTCGTCTCCTCTGTGGCAACTATCGCGTAAATATAAAACTTCTTTTATCTAGTTTTAAGCACCTAACGTAACTGAAGAACAACAAACAAAAGTCTGTATGTACAGTGCGACCTTCGATAAAAGGTTTTTTTATAATGTTATTTTATAATAATAAAACATTGTATGCTTTAACGTTAATAATAATAACGATGGTGGCGATCACTATCCTGTTGCTATTTGCTTATTCACCATAAATATAGTAATATTATTATGATTAATCAATATATGTCAATAGCGTTTCTTTTTTCGTAGTTCTTGATTCGCGATAGCGGCCGGTTGGCAACAATGACTATTGACGCAAGACAGTCTTCGCTGTAAACGCAACATGCCCAACGAATGCAATTTAAATGGGACTGAAGCGAAAACGGCGTTCGGCAGAAATGTCAGGGCTGCCAACCGTAAACAAAAAGAAACATTAGCAAATAATGATCGCTTTCTATATGCTTATCTACGATCGTTTCAAATCGAGTAAAACGAATTTACGATTATGTTTTCCATGATTGTTATGCTTTATTTTTAATTTACGCTAATTATCACTAAACCAATTAATAACGAATAAAGCTCCGTTCTTCGCTGGTCCGTTTTTGATTTCAACTTTAGTTCAAATAAAAGACCAATATATCGATTAATGGCCAACGGATAGATATGTACCAACAATAATAAAAGATAGCTTTCAATTAAATTATCGTTAATAGGAATATTATTAATGAGTTGCCACTCAACTGTTTACTACCACTTCATTGTTCGTGTGTTCGATAAACTGTTATTGAACTTTCTCAATTGAGAAAGATAGAAAGAAAAGAGAAAAATCGTATTCCTCTACAATTAATTACGATTTCCTTTTTTTTGCGTTGATCTCCCCTTGCAATATGCAAACCGAGATTAGTTTTCGTTTGTTTGCAAAACAAATAAAAATTTAACGCCGGTTAAGAAGAAGACGTAATCCGCGCGTTAAATCGTATTATCGATCGATGATGGATAAAGATGGATGGGATTAAACTAAACGGCATTAACGAGCGACTTTTACAACCCTGTTTTTTTTTTGTTCTCCCATTATCCCCAAGCGATTAAATTAACGGCCGGCATCGACTCGCCCCGATTGATGACGATGGTAACGCGATACGCGCAAAGAGATAAAGGAAACTCGAAATGAAAGAGGTTGTTGTTGTGGATGAGGATGAAGGAAAAGTGGGAGAAAATTGAGAAACCAGCAACCGATTGTATACAATGGACGGCGGAAGGGGGAGCGGGGATCGAAAAGAGTGAGGTTACGAACGAGAGGGAGAAGCGCGTATATTTGATCGTACGGTTTCTATTTCAATCCGGTTTGCTGCTGGATGCTGCAGGAGACTGTTCGTCTGGCGACTATCGCCACTAATCGAGCGAACGGACGCGAAGGAAACGGTACCGAACGATAAAGAGCGAGAAAACAACGGCATTACCATATGCAAAATCAGTGGTGCCAACGCGCGTAATGATTATTAATTTAGCAACGGAACGGGCGCTAAACGAAAAAGAACGGTTTAATTAACTAGGCAAATATTCCTTTCTTCCGTATTTGCTCGAGCTCTAGTCGCATAAATTCCCCGTTTATGCGATCGAATTAATCAAATTAGCCGGCGATAAATCGCCAATTGCGATTGACGCTTTCGAACGGACCAACACGATACGGATCGATTGACGAATACGAGATCAAGTGGGAGTGATGGAAGGAAACTTTTTCGAATTGAAAATAACATCGCTTAACCAGTTGAATATAATTCGTTTCTCTTTTACTCGTGCCGGTTTTTCATTAATGCATATTGTTGATCTTGCGTATACAGGGTGTCATAAATATTGCGGGCTCGGAAGATTACGCCCAAACGGTTGGCTGCAGAGGAAATTGTTGAAGATGAGAAGTTTCCTCTCGAGAGCGACCGCAAAGATTTCGAAGTCGTCGTACAATCTTTTCAACTGAGTAATTTAATTTTTGTTTTTTTAATTCACAAAAATTAACGAAAGCATATTGTCTCTTGTGTTTTGGGGATCTTAATTTCATGTTAAGGAGCTTCCTTTGATGTTATTTCAAACTTTGAAAAACGTCTGGAAAGTGGTGTTGTCGATGGCCTACTTCTTTCCAGAAGCCAGAACTTTTTTGCCTTTAGAGTTTTGACAATTCGGAATGGATAATTAGGATCGCTCATGTCTTCCGAATCGAAAAGGTACTCTTGTTGGATAGCGCTATCTCGCACCGTTATCGAGATATTTAATGCTTTGTAAGACCATGCATTTCGAAGTTGCAACAATCACGCACGTCCAATCATCTAATAGTCACGTGTCACTTATTAAGACGATCGCCGACTTAGATCCGGAAGTGCACCATCTTGGAAAATATTCTTACGTTGTAGTCGTTTCCGAGAGAGAACGTTTGTCTTAACGCAACCGTTTTGGCGCAATCCTCCGAGCCCTCGTTATTGATGACACCCTGTACGTCATTATTAATAGCCCTCTCGCCCGTCCGCCATTGATTGCTCCTATTCAATTTCCGTTCGCCTGTTCTTCGTTTGTAACATAACATCATCACAACCGATCGATGCAACCTCAATAAAACAAAAACGAACGCACCTATAATCGAGGCGGGTTATTGAATCTACAGAGTGTTTTTTTTCAACACCAAATTTCCTCCTTAATTTTGGTAACCGTCGCAAGTACCTCAGTAGAAAACAACAAGAAGCCGGTTTTCCAAATGCACGCGATGGTGACTTCGCAGATTCGGTAACCAGCTGTACTGTTAGTTTTTCTTTTTTAGGTTGACAATCACCGTTGCCAACATCTCACATGCGTTTGTTTATTGTCCGTCTGTACGCAGTAATTGAAGGAGATCGCAATATCGCATCCATCTTTCTCGCGCGAAATAGTTTCCAAGTGGATGTGCAAAAAAAAAGAAGAGGAAAACTGTATCGAAGTGTTCGCAATTTTTTT
Organism: Hololepta plana; assembly: GCA_963695495.1. NCBI lineage: Eukaryota > Metazoa > Arthropoda > Insecta > Coleoptera > Histeridae > Hololepta > Hololepta plana. The sequence goes on along the minus strand of OY968838.1, from coordinate 1,688,129 downwards.
CCGCCTAGCAACACGATTTTGCACGTACGAAGAACGGGGCCGCTGCCGTTTGTTTCGTGTCTCTCGACGTAAAATAATGATACGCGCGAGGGAGGGAGAATATTGTTTGTTATTCGACAAGTTGCACGCGAGGAAGAAACCAAAAGCATCGCCGGAGGATCGAGGAGCGAAGAGACGAGCTTTATTTTTGTTTTAACAACAGCTTCTTCTTCTTCTCGTTGCTGTTGTTGTTCATCATCTCGACTCTCGTGAATTAACGACGGCACTAGCAGCGATGTGTATAAACCTTTTGTATTGTCGCGAAGAAGAAGACGATGATGATGATGATGATGATATTCGTTTCACGCTTGCGGTCAGGGTCAGAATAAATTTACGGCTGCAGCAACGAGAAAAAGGGGAAAAGAAGCGAACGAAGAGTTAAATTAAAATGCGAGAAACAATGGTTTACCATCTTGCCTTCAGTAGGATGCGCGGTGGTAAAGCGATACTCTATCCAGCCTCTATTTCTTTTCTTCCATAATCACAAAAGAAACGGGCGCATCTACAAGTTTCATTTTGGCTCTGCGACAGATTTATTGCCATCTTCTTCTTCTACTCGACACTACCCGGATGCCCACGTGAACAGCTCGTTTACTGATGGTAATAATCGAAAGATGTAAACAAATTAATAAAAAAGAAGAAGGACGCAAGAGGCTGAAACACAGTGAAGAATCCGATTGGAAACGTCAGAATCGACGAAAATTATCGCTCGTTTATTATTCGAACCAACTCGTTTCCTCTTTTCCCAATTCATTTTTCGTGTCGCTATTGTCGGTAACGGCCACAGAAATAAACTTACGTGTCTCTGTAGGTGTGTGCGAGAGGCTCGTTATTATGTAATTGTTGCTTCGGCAGGTTTTAATTTTCGTCTTTGAGGACCATCGCGTTCGTCTTTTTTTTTTCTTTCTGTTTTTAACATCTCCTTAATCCCACTTAATCATCTCTCGTTTTACGATCTTATCTCTACAAATCATCGTGCGGCCATAAAATTAATATTCTTCTTTTTTTTTCTCTCTCGAGCCTCCTTCGCGCTTGTCCCACTCGAAAGCGTCGTCGAAGCGCACAAAGTTTCGGTTTACTTTTCCAGCTCTTCTTTTATTGGTGTTATAGTAGAGACAAACTGAGTTGGACAAGATAGCAACAAATTTGGACGCTCTCTAACATAAATTAACATGTTCATGTCCCATTCTAATTAATGTTGTTTTTTTCCAAATGTAAATATGAAGAGACGCATAAATAGAGGGTTTTCCAATAAGTGCGTGAGAACTTAAAAATGATGCACAATAACGACGATATGAGATATTCGCTGATCTTTGTTTTATTTCGAAGAACAATCGATGGCATCATGTTGTAAAAATGATATCGCTTAAATGTCCACCTCGACTTTGTCTCACCGAATGCATTCCAGAGGCCCAATTTGCTTTTACTTTATACGTCATTATTTTATTCTATATTATTTTACTTTTTTCATACATTGTGGTAACTCGCAATTATTTTTTTTTTAATAATTTGACATTTCTCTACTTGACTCTACTATATTTCCATTTCGACATCTGCGTGCGTTTCAATCATTCCGTTTTACGATTCTCGTAAATGTCCTCGATAGCGTTCCTCTCTTATTCTTCCTCCTTTTCTCTCTTCGAGTGCTACCATTTAAACTTAAGCCACTGCTAAGATCGTAATGAGCGTAACTCGAGTAAGTAACAGTAGTCGAGCATTGGCTATAATGTAATCCATAATTAACGTCCATAAGAAACGTGCTCACTGCTACCAACCGTTTAAAACGACGACGACTACTGTTCGTTTATTGGTGATTATTGCCTTTAAACTGAAATAAACCGGATTTACGTGATGGATAAGTTCCAATTGATGCTTGGACTCGAAGAAAATCTACTGAGCGATCGGTGTTATTTACTTCACGTTGATCCGTGCGTTTAGTACCATCAGCTTTAATTTTCTTGCACTCGCCCGCCAATTGGACTTACCTTGATCTGATTAACTGCGCTTGGTTCGACATTTTCATTAAATAGAAGCGGCGCAACGACGAGAAGAAGGAAAAACGAAAACGCAGCGTTAATTACCATCGACAACAATCGCGAGCCTTTTCGCTCGCAGTGCGCAGAGAGGAAATGCAGCGACGATAAAAGCGTAAAGGAAGCCGAGATAAGGAGAAAACGGCTCGTTTTGGATTATAACGCGGCCCACCGAGCGACTTAGATTAATATTAATTACGATAATAACAACAACAACAACGAAAAAAAAAAAACGGGAAATGTAATAGTTTGATTAAGATTTGCGAAAAGTGCTCGTTAATGGATCACTTTGCGAAATCGCAGAGTCGTTCGTATTGCAAATAAAAAAGGAAACGACGAAGACAAACACACAAACAGTCTGTCGCCGTTTGCGTGGCTCGTTATCGTGCCGGTGCGAGAGCAATTAGCGAAAGCAGTTGAATCGGATAAGCAAATTTGTCGCGATAATTAACGGAGCCATCATCATCGGTTGCGTGGAAAGTTCGTTTTTTTTTCCCCGAATCGAAAAGACAATCCGCTTTACAGCCATCGTCGTCTTCGACGTCCATCTTTTAAACTCGGCGTTTCATCATCATTTTGCTCTTGCTCTCTTCGTCGACTTCAACTTTTGCTCTCCTTTAGAAGCGAGCCGGCCAGCCTCGCTTCGAACCAACCGGTTTCGAGAACTGGTCGTACGATTTTGTTCCTTTTCTTGTTCGCATCCTCTTTTTGATCGTGTTCATCCTCATTTCTGGTGCTCGTAACAAAATCGTAAGAGCTAAAGAAACGAGAGGAGGCGAGGAGAAAGATGGAAGAGGAAGAGGCGAAAGAAGATCACGATTTATATATGCAAGAGGATTGTTTTTTGTTTCCTGTTATTGGCAGCATGTTCGTTTTTGTTTTTCTTTCGTTTGGATTAATTTTGTTTTCTTGCTCTCGCAACACACTTCTTCGGTTCCAGACCATTAAGTTTCGTTACCGATGTTAGAGCGAACGCGCAAAAACGAGGGCAAAATTTGCGTTCCCCTTTATTGTTCGAGCTTGCTTCGTAATTATTATTTAATGTTTGCATTTAAACAAAATTTAATTGAATTTGGTCGAAATGATTCTTTATTGCTTTTTTTTTGCAATCATTGTTTATTATTTAGCAACGTTTTATGCAGATACAGGGTGATTCAAAGCAACGCCGACGACGCTTAATGGGCGATTCCTCGCGTTAGAATAAACCGAAAAGTTCCTATGGATCGTGGTCAGAAAATGTTTGTCCTTCCAGATATCGGCCGTCAAAGAGCGAGTTCAAAATCGCAATTTAATTCTCTAAAAACTAAACGAAAGCACGTTTTCTTTTGTGCTTTGGGGAATCTTGATTTCATCTTAAGGAGCTTGTTTTGACGTTATTTCAAACTTTTTTGACGTTCGTAATTACAAAAGAATTTAAATATTAGTGAAGTTGAATATTACAAAACTGGCAATGTCCCTATTCGTTTTTGCGCATAGTAAACTAATTCTTGTCCGTCCGGTCACTAACTTTCTTTTCGTAATGCTCGGCGATTTGATAACTCTTTCATTAAAATAATTTTTGTTTGTGATTCGTTACGTAATCCTTAACGTATATTACAAAATGTAACGAAAGAGGAAGTTTCTCAGTTACCGACCGGTTTTTTCTTTCTTCTAGAGTCGGCCGGTGGGCGAAGGAGGAGAAGGAAACGAATGTTTTAGAAATAAAAATGCAATTTAATTCGCAATATAATATTTATTATTATATTTTTTTCCGTAGAATCATTTTTATATAATAAAAACTTTTTTTTAAATGTTTATCATTAAACATTGTTTTTCTCACTTTTTATACAAAAGGATCATTTCTTTACAAACACAACGAAGAACTATCGAAACAGAACGAATTATAAGGAGATTGCAAAATAATTCAATCCTGCCGCTTGTTGTTCATCGTTGTCATCGTCGTCGTTCGTTTAAAAAAAATTATTAATAATCATTATCATCTAATATTTATCACACAAATTTTATTTCATTTTTTTTTTTGTTTTCATATATTTCTTTATGATAATCATTATAGAAAATTTGTTTAAATTCATCACTTAACAAATATCACTACCAATTATTATCATCCTCGCCATCTACAATATCTATCGACGCGAGATGAATACAAAAACATTCTTTCGGCGAAGCAATCAAAATGAAAATCTGCTCGCCAGATATATTAATAATATAATAACAATATTTAGATTACGATCCGGGATTATTAATTAACTGTTTGCAAACGAAAAACAAATTATGAAAATTTAATCGGCAAACATTTGTTAATAATAATCCTCGGACGCTTCGAGATCAAAAACTAAAAATTTGTTTTTACATTAATTAAGATTCCGTTATAAGAGGAGAAAATGGAATACAATAATAATTACACTTAATCTTCCCTGTTTACTTTTTTTTTTTAGTGTTTCCTCTTACCATCGTACAAATTTAATACTGATTAATTGAAAAAAAAAATGAAAAAAGAAAACGATTGAAAAATTTCGACGGATGAAAATTGCATTTCCAGCCTGCATCGCCAAAATTAATTAACTCAAAAGGGTAATGTTAATTCTTTTTTTTTTGCATTCCGATCTTTTCCCATCCGCTAAGAAAACTTAAAAAAAATTAAAAAACACGCTTCTTCCTTTTCTGTACCATCGTCTATGTAAAACTACACATTAAAAAATAAACGTTGATAAAAAATAAGAACTAATATCACAAAATTAATTAAAAGAAAAAGTTTTAAACTACATAAAGAAAGCTGATTGTTGTTGTTTTCTTTTTTTAGTTTGCAAAGTAGCAAAATAAGAATAGAATAGCAATAGTACGTTTGATTTTAATTTTTTTTGTATTAAATTCTTGAAATTATTCGTGGATCAAATCGTTCTCTTTTTAACTCGGCCGTTTTCTTACAATGATGATGACTTTTCGGCGATTTAATCGCCACCATCATCATCGTCGTCGTCTATCATCGTTCATTAATATTCGTTTCAGCTAATTTCTTATACAAATAGAAAAAATCGTTTTTCATTTAAGAAATACTACTTAAGAAACCTACTGACGAAAAAACTCGTTATCTTAACCCTAAAATACTATCACGATATCGCTTTTTTCTCTCTCTCTCTCTCGCTTTTAGAAATCTCCATCTTATCATATAAAGTTATATATGTATAGGTATAAAATATAAAATCCTATATTAATAATTAATAACAATACGATATACTCTATGCAAGAATTTTGCGAAAAAGAAACTTCTAATCCAAAGTCGCCGAACCGCGAGCAAACAATAATCAATCGAGATTGAAAACAAAATTCGCAAGAAGAACAGTAATGAATAAAAAAAAAGAAGGTGCGGCGAATTATGACGAAAGATATGAATAAAAACGAAGCTCACTCACGAGGAATCAGTCTTTTTTTTTCGTTTTAACATGATTTTTGTTTTTTTTTCCGTTTGTTTGTTTCTGAATCGTTCGTTCCTCCGTCGTCTGCAGGAAGTTGCATCGCGACCGCCAGCCGCCATCGAGCAAATCGCTATTATTATTATTCGACGTACGAACGGTACAACTTGTTCTTCGTCAGTTTGTACTCCGGACTGATCATCACCGTGCCTCCCCTCGTTATTTTTCTGCAACAAAACGACAACAACAACGCAATAAACAAACCGATTCGGGAAACAAGAGAACGCGAAAACCGGGCGAAACAGCAACAACTTACTTTAAGAACTGAGGCAGGAACGAGTTCCATCCGGCCGTCGATTGCTTGATGGTCAGATACACTTCGAACGTCGACGGCGTCGTCGGATCGCACTCGAACGCGCTCAGCAGCGTCACCGACTGATGTTGGTCGTCGTGGCCGCTGGCGAAGTTCAGGTAGATCTTGCAGCCGCGCAGGCCGCACGGCTCGCACTCGGCCATCAGCAGCACGTCGACGGCGATGCGTTGCAACAGGTCGCACGGCAAAAGCACTTCGCCGCACGTCAGGTGCGTGTGCTTCGCCGACTTCAGCTCCTTCTCCAATCGGTGCGAGAGGCCGTTGATCACCGCCGGATTGATCTCGCTGTCTTCCGTGTAGTCGATCACCAATTCTGTTGGAGGAAAATGCGCAAACGTCGAGATAAAGTCCATCAAGAGTCGGCAAGAGTTTCTTTATCAAAAGACAGGGGGGGCGCACTTTAAAAGAATCGATATCGAAAACTTTCAACTTGTAGACAATTTCCTTCTTTCATTATTTTTTTTTTGTTTGCGCTCGAGGCGAGAGAAAATTAGCAAAGTGAAATTGTGTAGTTTGCGTTGTTGCTATGTGCCGCGGACAACGAGCGTGTCGGAGAGAGACGGATAATTGGACGGGGGGTTAATGGAGGTCAAAAAACACGGACTGTTGCCAGTTTAGAGGCGAAAAATTGAAAAAGAAATTGCAACGCGGAGCGACGAGCGAATTGGAATAAATTTAGAAAGCCGGCCGGTAGGTAGGTAGGTAACGGGCCCGGCGAATCCGAAATTCCAGAAGATTTCTATCGAGATGGTTTTTTCTTTTTTTTTAAGTGATAGCAAAAAACTTGGAACGTTTAAGACAAAAGTTCGCTGCTTCCTCGTTGAAGAATGAAAAGTTGAAAATTGGGTCAAGAAACAACAAAAAAAAGTTTCGAAAAGTTTCTAAGAGATCGATTTAAAGCGAGCTTTTTTTTGGCTAACTTAACGAACATTTGCTTGAAATTTATTCTAAGACTATAAAAATCGCTTACCTTTCAACGAATTGTTGTAGATCTCTACGTTGGCCAATGGTAATACTTCCATGATTGATTGAATCACTAACAAATCTAAATATCACAACAGTCGCTTTTATCGAAACGTGTTCTTTTATTTTTATTTTTTTCGTCTTTTGCGAAACGCCGAACCGGCCAAAAAGACGATATTCTCCGCTAGAAGAATCTCAAACTCTTTCGAACAAGCTGACGGACGAGCGCTTTCACACTCTTGTAGAGTTCGCTTAAGTAGCTCAGTATGCACGAGACTGTTTCTCTCGCAATTCGGTTACCAACTGGTTGAAAGCGATCAGCTGTCGCGCATTATTATATTCTAGAAGTGGCCCCCACCAGACCCGTCGTCAAATGAGTTCCCTTGTTGTTTTCTTTTTTTTTTTTGCTTTCCTCTTCTCTCTGTCTTCAGTTCTATTACATTACGTGTTCCCCTCGTACACGCGGTTCCGTAGTAGTAGTAATAATACGCGGTTTCGTCTCGACTCGTAAAGCTCCGTTTCGCCGGAAAAGGTCTACGTGATATTTTACACAGCGCACGCAGCAATAGCCCCATTTGCAAAGGAAACGTCGCACCGTATGTGGTGGTGTGTACGGTGCGATCGCAAAAGCCGGCGAGAATTGGCACGGGGTTCGCGTTGATGGCGGCGAAACGTTTCACGTCGATCTGCGTTCAATAAGAGTGACTCGGAAAGGATCTAAAAAGTTGCTTCGTTCCTTTTTTCGCTCTTTAATAGGATACCTGCTGTTACTATGCGACTGCATACGGTGCGATCCAAAAAGACGCCGAATACATAAGTCGCACTGAGAGCTTCAAGTTGTTTCTCTCCCTTGCGCATTTCTTTCCCAATTAGATTTGTTAATTAGTTAAGTAAATGGTTAAAAGTTGCATGAAGCCAACCTAAAAAACGATATCGCTTTCAATAATTTCCGATCGCACTGTTTCTCGTTTTCCAATGAAATAAGTTCGCATTTTCGAAACAAATACAGTATGATAAAAAAAATGCCCAAAAAGTGAATTTAACCTTGTTAGTGTGGTAATATTGAGATATTTCATGTCAAACTGACGGCATCAATGATTTTTTTTCGCCATGCCGTTGCAAAATGCGGGTAAATCGCTTAAATGTGCATGTAGCCAACCTAAAAAACGATATCGCTTTCAATAATTTGCGATCGCACCGTTTCTCATTTTCAAAGGAATTGCATTTCCTCATTTCCAAAGCAAATACTGTACGATCAAAAACAAAAATCATCAAAAACCGTGTTCGACGTTGTTTGTATGACAATATCGAGAAAGTTCATGTCAAATTGACAGCAATTTGTCTCTCGCATTTCACTGCCAATACGATTCGTTAGTGATTTTCTCCGCTATGCCGTTGCAAAACGCGAGTAAATGGCTAAAAAGTGCATGAAGCCAATCTAAAGATGATGTCACTTTCAATAATTTTCGATCGCACTGTTTCCCATTGCCAAAACAAATACAGTACGATCCAAAAAAATCCCCCAACATATCTATTTAACGCTGTTAGTTTGGCAATATCGAGAAAGTTCATGTCAAATTGACAGCAATTTGTCTCTCGCATTTCACTGCCAATACGATTCGTTAGTGATTTTCTTCGCTATGCCGTTGCAAAACGCGAGTAAATGGCTAAAAAGTGCATGAAGCCAATCTAAAGATGATGTCACTTTCAATAATTTTCGATCGCACTGTTTCCCATTGCCAAAACAAATACAGTACGATCCAAAAAAATCCCCCAACATATCTATTTAACGCTGTTAGTGTGGCAATATCGAGAAAGTTCATGTCAAATGGACAGCATCAACTTGTCGCTTGCATTTCTTTGCCAATACGATTCGTTAGTGATTTTCTCCGCTATGCCGTTGCAAAACGCGAGTAAATGGCTAAAAAGTGCATGAAGCCAATCTAAAGATGATGTCACTTTCAATAATTTTCGATCGCACTGTTTCCCATTGCCAAAACAAATACAGTACGATCCAAAAAAATCCCCCAACATATCTATTTAACGCTGTTAGTTTGGCAATATCGAGAAAGTTCATGTCAAATTGACAGCAATTTGTCTCTCGCATTTCACTGCCAATACGATTCGTTAGTGATTTTCTTCGCTATGCCGTTGCAAAACGCGAGTAAATGGCTAAAAAGTGCATGAAGCCAATCTAAAGATGATGTCACTTTCAATAATTTTCGATCGCACTGTTTCCCATTGCCAAAACAAATACAGTACGATCCAAAAAAATCCCCCAACATATCTATTTAACGCTGTTAGTTTGGCAATATCGAGAAAGTTCATGTCAAATTGACAGCAATTTGTCTCTCGCATTTCACTGCCAATACGATTCGTTAGTGATTTTCTTCGCTATGCCGTTGCAAAACGCGAGTAAATGGCTAAAAAGTGCATGAAGCCAATCTAAAGATGATGTCACTTTCAATAATTTTCGATCGCACTGTTTCCCATTGCCAAAAACAAATACAGTACGATCCAAAAAAATCCCCCAACATATCTATTTAACGCTGTTAGTTTGGCAATATCGAGAAAGTTCATGTCAAATTGACAGCAATTTGTCTCTCGCATTTCACTGCCAATACGATTCGTTAGTGATTTTCTTCGCTATGCCGTTGCAAAACGCGAGTAAATGGCTAAAAAGTGCATGAAGCCAATCTAAAGATGATGTCACTTTCAATAATTTTCGATCGCACTGTTTCCCATTGCCAAAAACAAATACAGTACGATCCAAAAAAATCCCCCAACATATCTATTTAACGCTGTTAGTTTGGCAATATCGAGAAAGTTCATGTCAAATTGACAGCAATTTGTCTCTCGCATTTCACTGCCAATACGATTCGTTAGTGATTTTCTTCGCTATGCCGTTGCAAAACGCGAGTAAATGGCTAAAAAGTGCATGAAGCCAATCTAAAGATGATGTCACTTTCAATAATTTTCGATCGCACTGTTTCCCATTGCCAAAACAAATACAGTACGATCCAAAAAAATCCCCCAACATATCTATTTAACGCTGTTAGTGTGGCAATATCGAGAAAGTTCATGTCAAATTGACAGCAATTTGTCTCTCGCATTTCACTGCCAATACGATTCGTTAGTGATTTTCTTCGCTATGCCGTTGCAAAACGCGAGTAAATGGCTAAAAAGTGCATGAAGCCAATCTAAAGATGATGTCACTTTCAATAATTTTCGATCGCACTGTTTCCCATTGCCAAAAACAAATACAGTACGATCCAAAAAAATCCCCCAACATATCTATTTAACGCTGTTAGTTTGGCAATATCGAGAAAGTTCATGTCAAATTGACAGCAATTTGTCTCTCGCATTTCACTGCCAATACGATTCGTTAGTGATTTTCTTCGCTATGCCGTTGCAAAACGCGAGTAAATGGCTAAAAAGTGCATGAAGCCAATCTAAAGATGATGTCACTTTCAATAATTTTCGATCGCACTGTTTCCCATTGCCAAAAACAAATACAGTACGATCCAAAAAAATCCCCCAACATATCTATTTAACGCTGTTAGTTTGGCAATATCGAGAAAGTTCATGTCAAATTGACAGCAATTTGTCTCTCGCATTTCACTGCCAATACGATTCGTTAGTGATTTTCTTCGCTATGCCGTTGCAAAACGCGAGTAAATGGCTAAAAAGTGCATGAAGCCAATCTAAAGATGATGTCACTTTCAATAATTTTCGATCGCACTGTTTCCCATTGCCAAAACAAATACAGTACGATCCAAAAAAATCCCCCAACATATCTATTTAACGCTGTTAGTTTGGCAATATCGAGAAAGTTCATGTCAAATTGACAGCAATTTGTCTCTCGCATTTCACTGCCAATACGATTCGTTAGTGATTTTCTTCGCTATGCCGTTGCAAAACGCGAGTAAATGGCTAAAAAGTGCATGAAGCCAATCTAAAGATGATGTCACTTTCAATAATTTTCGATCGCACTGTTTCCCATTGCCAAAAACAAATACAGTACGATCCAAAAAAATCCCCCAACATATCTATTTAACGCTGTTAGTTTGGCAATATCGAGAAAGTTCATGTCAAATTGACAGCAATTTGTCTCTCGCATTTCACTGCCAATACGATTCGTTAGTGATTTTCTTCGCTATGCCGTTGCAAAACGCGAGTAAATGGCTAAAAAGTGCATGAAGCCAATCTAAAGATGATGTCACTTTCAATAATTTTCGATCGCACTGTTTCCCATTGCCAAAACAAATACAGTACGATCCAAAAAAATCCCCCAACATATCTATTTAACGCTGTTAGTTTGGCAATATCGAGAAAGTTCATGTCAAATTGACAGCAATTTGTCTCTCGCATTTCACTGCCAATACGATTCGTTAGTGATTTTCTTCGCTATGCCGTTGCAAAACGCGAGTAAATGGCTAAAAAGTGCATGAAGCCAATCTAAAGATGATGTCACTTTCAATAATTTTCGATCGCACTGTTTCCCATTGCCAAAACAAATACAGTACGATCCAAAAAAATCCCCCAACATATCTATTTAACGCTGTTAGTTTGGCAATATCGAGAAAGTTCATGTCAAATTGACAGCAATTTGTCTCTCGCATTTCACTGCCAATACGATTCGTTAGTGATTTTCTCCGCTATGCCGTTGCAAAACGCGAGTAAATGGCTAAAAAGTGCATGAAGCCGATCTAAAGATGATGTCACTTTCAAGAATTTTCGATCGCACTGTTTCCCATTGCCAAAAACAAATACAGTACGACCCAAAAAATCCCCCAAAAAATCTATTTAACGCTGTTAGTGTGGCAATATCGAGAAAGTACATGTCAAATTGACAGCAATTTGTCTCTCGCATTTCACTGCCAATACGATTCGTTAGTGATTTTCTCCGCTATGCCGTTGCAAAACGCGAGTAAATGGCTAAAAAGTGCATGAAGCCAATCTAAAGATGATGTCACTTTCAAGAATTTTCGATCGCACTGTTTCCCATTGCCAAAAACAAATACAGTACGACCCAAAAAATCCTCCAACATATCTATTTAACGCTGTTAGTGTGGCAATATCGAGAAAGTACATGTCAAATTGACAGCAATTTGTCTCTCGCATTTCACTGCCAATACGATTCGTTAGTGATTTTCTCCGCTATGCCGTTGCAAAACGCGAGTAAATGGCTAAAAAGTGCATGAAGCCAATCTAAAGATGATGTCACTTTCAAGAATTTTCGATCGCACTGTTTCCCATTGCCAAAAACAAATACAGTACGACCCAAAAAATCCCCCAAAAAATCTATTTAACGCTGTTAGTGTGGCAATATCGAGAAAGTACATGTCAAATTGACAGCAATTTGTCTCTCGCATTTCACTGCCAATACGATTCGTTAGTGATTTTCTTCGCTATGCCGTTGCAAAACGCGAGTAAATGGCTAAAAAGTGCATGAAGCCAATCTAAAGATGATGTCACTTTCAAGAATTTTCGATCGCACTGTTTCCCATTGCCAAAAACAAATACAGTACGATCCAAAAAATCCTCCAACATATCTATTTAACGCTGTTAGTTTGGCAATATCGAGAAAGTACATGTCAAATTGACAGCAATTTGTCTCTCGCATTTCACTGCCAATACGATTCGTTAGTGATTTTCTCCGCTATGCCGTTGCAAAACGCGAGTAAATGGCTAAAAAGTGCATGAAGCCAATCTAAAGATGATGTCACTTTCAAGAATTTTCGATCGCACTGTTTCCCATTGCCAAAAACAAATACAGTACGATCCAAAAAATCCCCCAACATATCTATTTAACGCTGTTAGTTTGGCAATATCGAGAAAGTACATGTCAAATTGACAGCAATTTGTCTCTCGCATTTCACTGCCAATACGATTCGTTAGTGATTTTCTCCGCTATGCCGTTGCAAAACGCGAGTAAATGGCTAAAAAGTGCATGAAGCCAATCTAAAGATGATGTCACTTTCAAGAATTTTCGATCGCACTGTTTCCCATTGCCAAAAACAAATACAGTACGATCCAAAAAATCCCCCAACATATCTATTTAACGCTGTTAGTTTGGCAATATCGAGAAAGTACATGTCAAATTGACAGCAATTTGTCTCTCGCATTTCACTGCCAATACGATTCGTTAGTGATTTTCTCCGCTATGCCGTTGCAAAACGCGAGTAAATGGCTAAAAAGTGCATGAAGCCAATCTAAAGATGATGTCACTTTCAAGAATTTGCGATCGCACTGTTTCCCATTGCCAAAAACAAATACAGTACGATCCAAAAAATCCTCCAACATATCTATTTAACGCTGTTAGTGTGGCAATATCGAGAAAGTACATGTCAAATTGACAGCAATTTGTCTCTCGCATTTCACTGCCAATACGATTCGTTAGTGATTTTCTCCGCTATGCCGTTGCAAAACGCGAGTAAATGGCTAAAAAGTGCATGAAGCCGATCTAAAGATGATGTCACTTTCAAGAATTTGCGATCGCACTGTTTCCCATTGCCAAAAACAAATACAGTACGATCCAAAAAATCCTCCAACATATCTATTTAACGCTGTTAGTGTGGCAATATCGAGAAAGTACATGTCAAATTGACAGCAATTTGTCTCTCGCATTTCACTGCCAATACGATTCGTTAGTGATTTTCTCCGCTATGCCGTTGCAAAACGCGAGTAAATGGCTAAAAAGTGCATGAAGCCAATCTAAAGATGATGTCACTTTCAAGAATTTTCGATCGCACTGTTTCCCATTGCCAAAAACAAATACAGTACGATCCAAAAAATCCTCCAACATATCTATTTAACGCTGTTAGTGTGGCAATATCGAGAAAGTACATGTCAAATTGACAGCAATTTGTCTCTCGCATTTCACTGCCAATACGATTCGTTAGTGATTTTCTCCGCTATGCCGTTGCAAAACGCGAGTAAATGGCTAAAAAGTGCATGAAGCCGATCTAAAGATGATGTCACTTTCAAGAATTTTCGATCGCACTGTTTCCCATTGCCAAAAACAAATACAGTACGATCCAAAAAATCCCCCAACATATCTATTTAACGCTGTTAGTGTGGCAATATCGAGAAAGTACATGTCAAATTGACAGCAATTTGTCTCTCGCATTTCACTGCCAATACGATTCGTTAGTGATTTTCTCCGCTATGCCGTTGCAAAACGCGAGTAAATGGCTAAAAAGTGCATGAAGCCAATCTAAAGATGATGTCACTTTCAAGAATTTTCGATCGCACTGTTTCCCATTGCCAAAAACAAATACAGTACGATCCAAAAAATCCTCCAACATATCTATTTAACGCTGTTAGTGTGGCAATATCGAGAAAGTACATGTCAAATTGACAGCAATTTGTCTCTCGCATTTCACTGCCAATACGATTCGTTAGTGATTTTCTCCGCTATGCCGTTGCAAAACGCGAGTAAATGGCTAAAAAGTGCATGAAGCCGATCTAAAGATGATGTCACTTTCAAGAATTTTCGATCGCACTGTTTCCCATTGCCAAAAACAAATACAGTACGATCCAAAAAATCCTCCAACATATCTATTTAACGCTGTTAGTGTGGCAATATCGAGAAAGTACATGTCAAATTGACAGCAATTTGTCTCTCGCATTTCACTGCCAATACGATTCGTTAGTGATTTTCTCCGCTATGCCGTTGCAAAACGCGAGTAAATGGCTAAAATGTGCATGAAGCCAATCTAAAGATGATGTCACTTTCAAGAATTTTCGATCGCACTGTTTCCCATTGCCAAAAACAAATACAGTACGATCCAAAAAATCCCCCAACATATCTATTTAACGCTGTTAGTGTGGCAATATCGAGAAAGTACATGTCAAATTGACAGCAATTTGTCTCCCGCATTTCACTGCCAATACGATTCGTTAGTGATTTTCTCCGCTATGCCGTTGCAAAACGCGAGTAAATGGCTAAAAAGTGCATGAAGCCGATCTAAAGATGATGTCACTTTCAAGAATTTTCGATCGCACTGTTTCCCATTGCCAAAAACAAATACAGTACGATCCAAAAAATCCTCCAACATATCTATTTAACGCTGTTAGTGTGGCAATATCGAGAAAGTACATGTCAAATTGACAGCAATTTGTCTCTCGCATTTCACTGCCAATACGATTCGTTAGTGATTTTCTCCGCTATGCCGTTGCAAAACGCGAGTAAATGGCTAAAAAGTGCATGAAGCCGATCTAAAGATGATGTCACTTTCAAGAATTTTCGATCGCACTGTTTCCCATTGCCAAAAACAAATACAGTACGATCCAAAAAATCCTCCAACATATCTATTTAACGCTGTTAGTGTGGCAATATCGAGAAAGTACATGTCAAATTGACAGCAATTTGTCTCTCGCATTTCACTGCCAATACGATTCGTTAGTGATTTTCTCCGCTATGCCGTTGCAAAACGCGAGTAAATGGCTAAAAAGTGCATGAAGCCGATCTAAAGATGATGTCACTTTCAAGAATTTTCGATCGCACTGTTTCCCATTGCCAAAAACAAATACAGTACGATCCAAAAAATCCTCCAACATATCTATTTAACGCTGTTAGTGTGGCAATATCGAGAAAGTACATGTCAAATTGACAGCAATTTGTCTCTCGCATTTCACTGCCAATACGATTCGTTAGTGATTTTCTTCGCTATGCCGTTGCAAAACGCGAGTAAATGGCTAAAAAGTGCATGAAGCCGATCTAAAGATGATGTCACTTTCAAGAATTTTCGATCGCACTGTTTCCCATTGCCAAAAACAAATACAGTACGATCCAAAAAATCCTCCAACATATCTATTTAACGCTGTTAGTGTGGCAATATCGAGAAAGTACATGTCAAATTGACAGCAATTTGTCTCTCGCATTTCACTGCCAATACGATTCGTTAGTGATTTTCTCCGCTATGCCGTTGCAAAACGCGAGTAAATGGCTAAAAAGTGCATGAAGCCGATCTAAAGATGATGTCACTTTCAAGAATTTTCGATCGCACTGTTTCCCATTGCCAAAAACAAATACAGTACGATCCAAAAAATCCTCCAACATATCTATTTAACGCTGTTAGTGTGGCAATATCGAGAAAGTACATGTCAAATTGACAGCAATTTGTCTCTCGCATTTCACTGCCAATACGATTCGTTAGTGATTTTCTCCGCTATGCCGTTGCAAAACGCGAGTAAATGGCTAAAATGTGCATGAAGCCAATCTAAAGATGATGTCACTTTCAAGAATTTTCGATCGCACTGTTTCCCATTGCCAAAAACAAATACAGTACGATCCAAAAAATCCCCCAACATATCTATTTAACGCTGTTAGTGTGGCAATATCGAGAAAGTACATGTCAAATTGACAGCAATTTGTCTCTCGCATTTCACTGCCAATACGATTCGTTAGTGATTTTCTCCGCTATGCCGTTGCAAAACGCGAGTAAATGGCTAAAAAGTGCATGAAGCCAATCTAAAGATGATGTCACTTTCAAGAATTTTCGATCGCACTGTTTCCCATTGCCAAAAACAAATACAGTACGATCCAAAAAATCCTCCAACATATCTATTTAACGCTGTTAGTGTGGCAATATCGAGAAAGTACATGTCAAATTGACAGCAATTTGTCTCTCGCATTTCACTGCCAATACGATTCGTTAGTGATTTTCTCCGCTATGCCGTTGCAAAACGCGAGTAAATGGCTAAAAAGTGCATGAAGCCGATCTAAAGATGATGTCACTTTCAAGAATTTTCGATCGCACTGTTTCCCATTGCCAAAAACAAATACAGTACGACCCAAAAAATCCCCCAAAAAATCTATTTAACGCTGTTAGTGTGGCAATATCGAGAAAGTACATGTCAAATTGACAGCAATTTGTCTCTCGCATTTCACTGCCAATACGATTCGTTAGTGATTTTCTCCGCTATGCCGTTGCAAAACGCGAGTAAATGGCTAAAAAGTGCATGAAGCCAATCTAAAGATGATGTCACTTTCAAGAATTTTCGATCGCACTGTTTCCCATTGCCAAAAACAAATACAGTACGACCCAAAAAATCCCCCAAAAAATCTATTTAACGCTGTTAGTGTGGCAATATCGAGAAAGTACATGTCAAATTGACAGCAATTTGTCTCTCGCATTTCACTGCCAATACGATTCGTTAGTGATTTTCTCCGCTATGCCGTTGCAAAACGCGAGTAAATGGCTAAAAAGTGCATGAAGCCGATCTAAAGATGATGTCACTTTCAAGAATTTTCGATCGCACTGTTTCCCATTGCCAAAAACAAATACAGTACGACCCAAAAAATCCCCCAAAAAATCTATTTAACGCTGTTAGTGTGGCAATATCGAGAAAGTACATGTCAAATTGACAGCAATTTGTCTCTCGCATTTCACTGCCAATACGATTCGTTAGTGATTTTCTCCGCTATGCCGTTGCAAAACGCGAGTAAATGGCTAAAAAGTGCATGAAGCCAATCTAAAGATGATGTCACTTTCAAGAATTTTCGATCGCACTGTTTCCCATTGCCAAAAACAAATACAGTACGACCCAAAAAATCCCCCAACATATCTATTTAACGCTGTTAGTGTGGCAATATCGAGAAAGTACATGTCAAATTGACAGCAATTTGTCTCTCGCATTTCACTGCCAATACGATGCGTTAGTGATTTTCTCCGCTATGCCGTTGCAAAACGCGAGTAAATGGCTAAAAAGTGCATGAAGCCGATCTAAAGATGATGTCACTTTCAATAATTTGCGATCGCACTGTTTCCCATTGACAAAAACAAATACAGTACGACCCAAAAAATCCTCCAACATATCTATTTAACGCTGTTAGTGTGGCAATATCGAGAAAGTACATGTCAAATTGACAGCAATTTGTCTCTCGCATTTCACTGCCAATACGATGCGTTAGTGATTTTCTCCGCTATGCCGTTGCAAAACGCGAGTAAATGGCTAAAAAGTGCATGAAGCCAATCTAAAGATGATGTCACTTTCAATAATTTGCGATCGCACTGTTTCCCATTGACAAAAACAAATACAGTACGACCCAAAAAATCCCCCAACATATCTATTTAACGCTGTTAGTGTGGCAATATCGAGAAAGTACATGTCAAATTGACAGCAATTTGTCTCTCGCATTTCACTGCCAATACGATTCGTTAGTGATTTTCTCCGCTATGCCGTTGCAAAACGCGAGTAAATGGCTAAAAAGTGCATGAAGCCGATCTAAAGATGATGTCACTTTCAATAATTTTCGATCGCACTGTTTCCCATTACCAAAAACAAATACAGTACGACCCAAAAAATCCCCCAAAAAATCTATTTAACGCTGTTAGTGTGGCAATATCGAGAAAGTACATGTCAAATTGACAGCAATTTGTCTCTCGCATTTCACTGCCAATACGATGCGTTAGTGATTTTCTTCGCTATGCCGTTGCAAAACGCGAGTAAATGGCTAAAAAGTGCATGAAGCCAATCTAAAGATGATGTCACTTTCAATAATTTTCGATCGCACTGTTTCCCATTGACAAAAACAAATACAGTACGACCCAAAAAATCCCCCAACATATCTATTTAACGCTGTTAGTGTGGCAATATCGAGAAAGTACATGTCAAATTGACAGCAATTTGTCTCTCGCATTTCACTGCCAATACGATGCGTTAGTGATTTTCTTCGCTATGCCGTTGCAAAACGCGAGTAAATGGCTAAAAAGTGCATGAAGCCAATCTAAAGATGATGTCACTTTCAATAATTTTCGATCGCACTGTTTCCCATTGACAAAAACAAATACAGTACGACCCAAAAAATCCCCCAACATATCTATTTAACGCTGTTAGTGTGGCAATATCGAGAAAGTACATGTCAAATTGACAGCAATTTGTCTCTCGCATTTCACTGCCAATACGATGCGTTAGTGATTTTCTTCGCTATGCCGTTGCAAAACGCGAGTAAATGGCTAAAAAGTGCATGAAGCCAATCTAAAGATGATGTCACTTTCAATAATTTTCGATCGCACTGTTTCCCATTGACAAAAACAAATACAGTACGACCCAAAAAATCCCCCAACATATCTATTTAACGCTGTTAGTGTGGCAATATCGAGAAAGTACATGTCAAATTGACAGCAATTTGTCTCTCGCATTTCACTGCCAATACGATGCGTTAGTGATTTTCTTCGCTATGCCGTTGCAAAACGCGAGTAAATGGCTAAAAAGTGCATGAAGCCAATCTAAAGATGATGTCACTTTCAATAATTTTCGATCGCACTGTTTCCCATTGCCAAAAACAAATACAGTACGACCCAAAAAATCCCCAAAAAGAGTATTTAACGTTGTTAGTGTGGCCATATCGAGAATTGTTACGTCATCAACCATTAGTTTCTGGTTCTAACTTGTTTATGCTACGCGATCGCTCTCCGCTTTGTTATTTGAATTTGCTTGCGCCCACCTGAAAAAGAAACTCGCACCACATTACAGTTATTGATCGCACTGTACGCGAGGATATTAAGCATTCAACTGTTTTCGTACGACAATTTGAGTTGATTCTCTCATTTTCGCTCATCCACATGATCGTCATTCGTTTCTTTTTTTTCTCCTTAACATAACCATCGACCGCTTGTGCGACCGATTTATTGCCATTTCTGCCAACACTTTATTGCCATCGCGTTAGACGACGTCTCTTTTACTGCAGTTTACACCAGCGAATGCAAAAACGATTGGAAAATAAAATACGAAAGATTTCTTGGCGGAGGAACGAAAACAACAAAAATTGTGCCGTACAATTAGAATAACGATCCGTTGGTAAAAGGGAAACGAAATCGGGTGCGTGTTTGGGCAAAACCATTTAGCCTCTAAAGAGAAAGAAGATGATGAAACGTCCGTTAGAAATTTCGTCGTCGAACCGGACCGAAAATGACGAAAATGTTATCGTCGATGACGATTATTCACTAGGTGACTAATTAAGCAAATTCGCACGTTTGACGAGTGCAAAAAAAAAGCGGAAAATGGTTACGAACGTTGGTAGAAGAAAACGAAGAAGAAGTTGCTGTTTTTCTTTGGCTGGCCATCGATGTTTACGTCTTTATCTTTCCGTCTTTATATTCGATTCTATTTAATAACGGTCCTTGTGCGTGTGTCTGAGAGAGAGAGAGAGAGAGAGAGAGAAAAGAAGTAGAGAGAAAGAGGCTTTCGTGCATTCGTTCCCATAGCGTTTTTTCACCGCTGCTTTTTTGCAATTTCTTTTTATACCTTTTTTTTGCATTAATAATTACTTCTTCTAGAAGAACGTTGCTAGCGAATAATAATAATTCCGTCGAGCAAACGAGGAGAGACGTGGATCGCGCCTCTTTCTCTTATTGTAACCGTTCTAGAACGATAATTCGCAACAAAAAACAAAAAAAAACGAGAACGATTTGCAGCGTTCGAGAAAACTATAATTTTTTGCGAGTTTGTAACGAAAAAAAAATCGTTTCTCTCCATCTCTCTCTCTCTCTCTCTCTCTCGTTCTTTGGTGCCATAACCTCTGCGAACGCCGCACGACGATCGATTATTTTTAGATTGGAAAAGCTCTAATACACCGAGGCACCCGATTTACGTGTCAGAACCGAATAAGTTTCCGATAGTTTCTGGAAAAATTATTTTCGTCCCATCGTTCGTCTTCAGCTGTGCGTGCTCCCGGCGATCGTTCCGTTCAAAAGCGTACATAATTCTATCGTTGGGTAATCGTAAAACTCGAGTAGGAAAACCGAACAACGCGAATTAAGACGGAAACCGAAAGTTAATTAATTTCGAACGAAATTGTAACGTACCGCATTAGAAAGTTTCCTCTTTTCCGTTTGTTTCTTTTTTTTTGCGCGAATCAAACTCCGTTTTTTTTTGTTATTTATTTACGAAAAGAAAACAAAAACGTGTCGTTAGTTAGATCTTAAGCGAGCGAGGAGAAATTTTCCCTTTTCGTCAGTTTCTGCTCCTTTACTCGAAAATTAACGTTTCGACGCGAATTCGAATACGACTTTAAATTTGATTTCACGAATAACTTTTTATCCGATATAATTCTAGAAGAATCGAAAAAGAACCATCATCATCATCGACCTCTTTGTCCCTCTACCTACCTACTAACGCAACCGAGTCGCGAAAGAAAGACGATGCGTTTATTAGGATCGAAAGAATCGTGAAGCCGCGCGATGGAAATTTCCATTCTCGCAAACGTTTCGTTCGATTTTAACTCCGAGGCAATTTTATTAATTGTTTCGCATTCAAACACACACACACACCTTCTTTTTAATCATCGATCTCGTTAAATAAATCGGTTGCTAGAGCGATAAGGGCGAGCAAAAAAAAAACGACAAACGATTTGACATTTGAACGATTGTCAAATGACAATTCAGTGACGTGAGTCACGGACAGTTGGTAATTATGATTGTCATTGTTTCGTGAGCAACGCATTCGATCTAGTAGCAGTCGCTAACAAAACAATATTTTCTTCATAACGAAGTTGGCTGGTAATGATCGAGCGTTAAGCGATAAGACGTTTGAAAACAATGGCTGACAGCAGGATTGAATGACAGTATTGCCAACTGCTTCAAGTTGAACATTATTCAATCGTTCGATACACGAAATCCGTAGAAACGAATG
The DNA here is from genome assembly GCA_963695495.1 of Hololepta plana. Classification (NCBI taxonomy): domain Eukaryota; kingdom Metazoa; phylum Arthropoda; class Insecta; order Coleoptera; family Histeridae; genus Hololepta; species Hololepta plana. Next base: position 1,666,668 of record OY968838.1, on the reverse strand, counting down.
AAATTTAACTCTTCGGTTTTGTTTCTTTCTCGCTCTTCCTCATTGTTTCTACTCGTTATCATTAAATAAATCGGTTGGTAGAGTGGATAAGGACGAGCAAAAAAAAGACGATTTGACATTTGAACGTTTGTCAAATGACAATTCAGTGACGTGAGTCACAGGCAGTTGGTAATTATGATTGTCAATGTTTCGTGAGCAACGCAAGGCCAACGCATTCGATCTAGTAGCAGTCGCTAACAAAACAGAATGTTTTATTCACAACGAAGTTGGCTAGTAAAAAAAACAATTTGCTAGTTTAAAACCAATGGCTGACATTAGGATCGAATGACAGTATTGCCAACTGCTTCAAGTTGAACATTATTCGATCGTTCGATACACGAAATCTGCTGAAATTTATCTCGCTATTCAGCTTTATTTTTCATTCCGTCTATTTATTCAAGCGACAGTTTTTACCACTCGAACTAAAATCGCGCCGATGCAATTTTTTTCCTCTCTTTCGCGTCGAGTGCGCTTGGCAACACGCACGAATTGCACATTTTCTGCTTTTTTCCTATCGTTTGCAGGTTTATCTCGTTTTTTTTTTAATTTCGCACAATTGCTCATTACAATCGACCGTTTTCGTTTTATACGATTCATCATTATTAAAAAAGAAAAACCCAAATTAAATAGACGATTGCGATCGCTATTGCTAATTGTTCCTGCCGCGGAATTAGCACGATTCGTTCGAATTTTAAGGCGAAAACGCGTGCAAAAAACGGAGACGGATTTCAATGTGCGATAATTTACAAGTCGAGGAGGGACTCGAACGCATAATAGCAATGAAAACGATAATGTTGCACAATTCTTACGCTTTTTGCAACAAGCCGCATGTTTCATCATGCTGCCGGCGTTTTCTTTTTTTATATTCGCGCCGTTAGTTTGCGTCTTCGTTTAAACGATTCGAGATTGTTCTTCGCCTCTGTTTCACTCTTTTCTTTTCTTTTTTATTATCACAAACGACGATAATAACACTGGATTTCCTTCGACGTCTTACCGAGCTGCATTTGTTCGGTTGGCCTTCCTCTTTCTCGCCCATTTGCATTAACCATCGTTCTCTCTTGCAAATTTAATTATGATTGTGCAGTAGGCATCGAATTTCGCTTCGCCATTGTGTTTTGCATTTGTTTCTCGCAAGTATGACACAAGTAACTAACCAGCTCAACGTAATAGCGATTGCATTTTTTTTTCTACCGCCGCCTTTTCTGCAACAAATTAACGATCGAATTCATTGTTCTAGAACGCGTTTTTTTTGCGATCCCCGCGAAAGACGAGCCTACGTGCTGATTATTATTTACTTATCAATGCGTTTCAAGTTTTTTTTTTTTCGTTGCGTCTTATCGCCGCAAATTATGTTTGTCTCCTTTAATTCTTCTCCTGTTTTCTCGTATTAATGTGTTGTGCAAATATTTTAGTATACGTTACGCATTTGCGATTATGAAAAAGGAAAATCATCCGCGTTCTTCAAATTAAAAAAAAATTGCAAGCAATTTTTCATCTTGAACACTTTTCGCAAACGAACAACCGAGTGAAAGTAAAACGCGTTTAAGCGGAGGAAATGCGGATTGGTAATTCTGCAACAAACGCTATTTCGCTCCTCTATTTTCTATGCATTTAATTCGGCTTTTTAGCTCGTTAATGACGTAGGAAACGCGTATTGCAAACGATTTTAAGCGAATGCAAGAAGCAAACGAAAAAGATCCAACTGCAGCAAGAACGAGCGAAACAAGAGCAGAGTTGGACACGAATCGAAACCGGTTCGTTTCGATTGATTCCGCTTGCATTTTACCACCGATACGACATTAAAAGGGAGACGAAAAGGAAGGCAAAACTGGGTTAAAAGATTGATTACAACCGGGAGAGAATATCGCAGAAGAATAAGCGTTTTTTTGTTTGTTTTTGTTTCGAATACAGGTAGCTTAATCCCTCTTCATCGCCGTCCTCTTGCTTCCTACCTCTTTCCCTACGCATTCGTACTTTATCGGCGAGAAAATGAGCCACGTGAGGAACGAAGTTGGAGCGAATTACTTTGAACAACGTCAACAAAGTCTCATATACTTGAAGCACGAAGAGGTGGCCGTGGAGTACCAAACGAAAGAAAAGAAACAAACAACGAACACCAGCTGGTTCGTTGTTTGTTGTTGGTCGACTTTTATCTCTTATTGCCGTTTGACGTTTTTACCACTTCTTCTTCGTCCTCGCCCATAATATTTCTCCTTCCTCCGAGACTATCGAGAGACGAAAGTACAGTTGTTGCTAAGCGGTGGTAAACTAAAGAAAAACCATCGTCGTCGTCGCTGTTATCGGTTTTTAATGAGAAACTAACGAAAAACGCGTAACAAGAGCACGTTGTTTTGTCCCCCATTCGATTAGGTTAAATATCAAGGTTAACGATCGTGCCATCAATCTCTTTTATTGCACGACGCCTCCGCGAGACGCTATCGTTTAGTTTTCCTGTCGAATCGTACAATATACAAAGCGATCGACAATCGATTATTCTTGCGAATTAGTTGGCACACTGTTGTCGCCGAAAATGAATTTCCTCTCTCGATATCTCGGCGAAGAAACCGGTTCTCTTTCTCTCGCCGAGAGGGGCGAGAAGAGGGATATCAAAGAGGGCCCTTTAAGCTGACAGGGCCTTTTTTTTTTCTTTCGTTTATCTTTTACGCTTTTACAACAAGAAAATACGAAGAAACAAGTATACGAGAGAGGGCAAAGCGAGTACGAGTACAGAGACGAAAACGAAGAACCAGTTTCTTCGTGACTGACCGTCTTTCTTATTGGCTTTTATAGACCGGTAGCCGGATAACACGCAGTGTCGACGATAATGGCAGGAGATGGGAATCATTTCGGGTGGACTTTAATTTATTCGAAACTCGCGGGGCCAAATGCAAAGCAATCTATCTCTAATAATAATAAACGGTCGTCCGCGGGAGGGGGGGGGGGTAAATTATGCAAATTCGCCCCCAAAATTCGACCCCCCCCCCCCCATTTTTTATTTGTGCGCACGTTAAATCGTTTTATTTTCGTGTCCGAGGTCCGCCACTTCTCACGAAATTCGAAACTCGAGAGAGCAAGAAGGTCGTCTGCGTTACCATCATCGTCATCATAACGATCTACGCTCATGAATTATGCACCATCGTGTAAATAATAGTGGCTACAAATTAATGCGATCAAACGGGGGGATGAACCATTATCTAATTCTCATGCACGAGGGGCAAAAGTTGTCTTCGCTTTGGAAACGGTTAGATCGATTCGAGGCGATGTTAGCTCGCGGTTTGTGCATTGTTTTGTTGGCTTTTTTTTTTTGAACGTCCCCCGGTATAATGGCGATGGCTGAATTGTCCGCATGGTAACTGACAATTGTATAATGTATTATAATGCAAATAGTTGAGAAACGTGTCGATGCTGCTGTTTGTTGCTGCACTTGCCCAGGGTTTTTGCAAAATCATATTCGCCTCGATTGTGCAAAATGTAATTACAATAAAACAATTAAAACGATGCTGCACTGTCTATTCAAATACCATTGTTGTTACAATTAAGTTACTCATTGTTATGTTTATTGATAATTAGTTGATTAAATATTATATAAAATTAAAACAATTTTTTTTTCGTGTTCGCGATTGTTTTAATTATTAGTCACCGCAATATCTGAAATGTTGATACAGTGTTATTATTATTATTTGCTGCATTAATTCGTACGTGACGATTTTTTGTGTCATTTGGAGCATAATTTTTGCTGTAAAATGAAAAAAAAAACAGCATAAAAAACAACAACATAATCAACCTCTTGCCCACTTCTTTTTGCGAAAAAAGAAACCGTATAATTTATCGTGAAGAGGTTGGCAAAAAACGTAGAGCAGAAAGTCACGTAGGAAATAATAATAATCGCAAGTTCTTGTTTCGCTTCTCTTTTTTTTTTTTTGTAATAGCCAACGTATCATTATAGCTTGGAAGAGGAAGAAAAAAAAATGAAACGAACGGGCAATAAATCCTCTAAAGGAAAATCTTAAACACGGTCCATCATCATCATCATTATTAAAGGAGACGTGGAGAAGAAGTGGTGGAGGACAGGTAAAAATTACCTGCTGCTCTCCATTGGCTCTTTCACATAACAACAAAGAAAATTATGTAACACGTTATATACCCTCATACATAATAACAATCGTAATAAAAAGGCAGAAAGAAAAAAACGTCTTTTGTTGGGATAAAAAAGCGGTTTTGAGAATACGAAAAAGAAATTTAAAGAGACGAATGGGATGGAGAAGCGATTTGAATAAAAAGCAATTAACGTCTGCGAGACGGAAAAAAATTACAATAGCAATTAACATAATTATTATTAATAAATACGCCTACATCATCGCTGATCGAGACAAGGAAAAAACGACCATTGCAAAAAAAAATCGAAAATTTTCCACGTGATTTTGCTCGTATATTCGCAAAGGAGTAAGTGTTGATAAACCAAAAAGAAAAAACGAGAGAAAAATTGAAGTCGTTCAAGGTTTTTTTTTTGCATTCAACGAAACAATAAACCTACCCGAAGCAAAATGGATTTGTTCGCCAATAATCCGCACATCGATCGTTGATTTTTCGCATTTTGCCTTTCGATAAACACCAACTTGTTTTCAATTTAATCAGTGACATATGTCACACACTAAAATTAGTAAAGGAATTGCCAATAAGTTGCGTTTTTTTTTTTGTAATTTAATGCAAATTTATTATGCACGTTCGCATTGTTGTTACGGCGAAATAGGGATTGCCAAATAGTTGCAATAAATGGCGACCCTTCGAACGTAAATGCACGTCATGATAACAATAACTAAGTCGATCGGTGCAATAAAATTAAACATTTTTTATTGCTTCTAATGCTATTTTAAAATCATTTTATTGCAACTGGGTAAATTTTAGCAACGATTACGAAAAAAGATTCGCGCATTAGATCCAATAGAGGATTTGGCGTAGACTTTGCAAGTTGGCGGGCATACTTCACTTTAATCAGCCAATTTCTAACCTCAAAATTGATTTATTGACGTTGACAATTGTCAATTTCGTAATTTGTTTGTTGTTCGACAGCATCGACGCTTACTCCATATAATTTACTCGTTTAATCGCTTTGAAGTGCGACGAGAAATGATGCAGCTCAGCATGAAGTTGGCCTTTGTTAGTGTGACTGTCGAACTTCGCCCTCTTTGCATTATCGAATGACAAAATCAAGATAAAAACCAGTTGGCGCAAAATTCAAATTTCCCTTCGCTAAAGATTTCAGCTCGGTTCAACGGATAAATCTGCGTTCGTAATTTGCGTTTTGTACGGCTTCAACGGAAGATACAACGATAATAGGATGGCAGATTGTGGGTAACCTTTTTCTGGTTATAATGAGCGAACAACAATAAAAAGCGTGACCTTAATTGTAATTCTTTTCTTTAGCAAAGCAAAAAGCAAAAAAGAAATCATCACAATAGGATCATTATGTTCTATAAAATAATTATTATTGCTGTATCGGTGTTTTGTATTATTGCTCCTTTCTTTGTTTCGGAGCGATTTTTTTTAAATAATAATAATAAATGAATGAATAACCGATAATACTTGGCGGTTTATTATTTTGCATAATCGTACGCGATCCGAATAAAATAATAATTCGTTCAGCTGTTAAAACAAATAAAAAACGAAACTCAAGCGAGAGGATCCTTTTGATTTCGATTCCTTAACCATTGATGTTTTTAATAAATCGTTTTTTTTTTAATCCGTGTAATATTTTCGCAATCCAAACAAAACACTTCAATAATCGAGCTGATCGGAATAGCAAATCCCTCAATCTCGTCGACAATCTGAAACACTTACAAATAGAACAATAAAGTACGGGAACATCGCGAGTAAATTCGTTACCAATCAATCTCTCAATGAGGTAAAAGGAAATAATCGCAAATTTCGACGAGCGCTAACGCTCGTTTGCGATCGCCCGGTACCTACATTTAGCATTTCAAAAATATGTTATAATATAAAATCGCGTCGCTTTTTATTTTCAACACGTGCCCGTCGAAAAACTGTCAGTGTGAAGGACACCAGAAACCATCTAAATTTAAACGCAGAAGGAAAAGAAGCGCGAGAAAAGAAAACTTTTTTATCGTCTTTCTTTTTTTGCGGGAAATTATTATCGTTCCAAATCGAAAAGTTCATTTCCAGCGCTCGATCGTTGATGCAGAAATTAGCGCATAAATGGAAACTTTTCGCCAACTTTTCCAAACGAAATCAAACGTTTCCTTCATCGCGCCGCTGCCCTCCCTCAAAGTCGAAACTCTTTCGACTTCATTTCGGTTTAGTAATCGCGCGATCATTAAAAATCCATTACTAAATAAAATAATGAGTATAATGGGTATTAAAAAAAAAAACGAAACGAAACGTAAGAAATAAAACAAAAAACAAAGTCAGGAGTGTGAAATAATCGGTGGAATTGAATTGAAGTGCGAGCGAGCGAGCGAGCGAGAAAAAGGTGCCTCGATGTCTGGCTCGTACCAAAGCAATCGCAGTAGTAATAATAATAAGGCTCTAAACACTTTACTAATAATTTAATAATTACGAGTGTGTATTATTATCAGTAATAAATAATAGAAAAGGACAGAAAAAAAAAACTGGCGATTATTACTGAAATACGGTTACGCTTTCGATCTAACCTTGAAGCTTTTACTGACGGCTTTTGCCTCCTTCTTCCACGATATAACAGCTGAATAATGATCATACCTCGCAGATATTGCATCATTTACATTTTGCGAATTGAATTTACAAAGCACACGTACACACACACACACGATTCAAAATTGATTGGACTTTATTTAGAAAGAGAAGACAAACTTTTATTTTTTGCTCTCGCTTTGCTTATTCATCATTAAAATTAATTAAAAACGAAATTACTATCCGAAACAGCGATTTAATCGTATTGCATCATTGCGGCCGTTCTGTTCAAATAAATTTGGTTAATTCGCAAATTCGTCCGTAAAGCGATCGTCAGTCGTTTTATTTACTTTTTTACAAATGGCGAACGTGTAACGCGGCAACGTTTGATGACTAACGTCGAATCGAACAATTGCAATCGATGCTGTTGCCAACCGCCGAACGCAACGATTTCGCAATTCTGCCGTACGATCGCATCGTACACGCGAATCCGCGCAAAATAAAGTTCTAAACGAGTGTTTTATTCGTTATTTTGTTTTCATGCAATTTAGTTCGCCTCGGTGGGCCTTTTATTACCTCTTAGCAAAGCAGGTAATCGAGGCAAAAAGAAGCGAAAAGGAACGAGGATGTAGGTTAGAGATGAGTCAGAGCAAACAGCTGACGATCTGCATCCAAGTTTTCGCAAGTTTGCAACTAGTTTGGACGAGTTTACGGCATCGAATAATCGCAAAAAGGCAAAAAAATTAAAAAAAAAATCGACAATTCATCTCGCTCGCCCGTAAACAATCGACGTGTGTTGTACTCGTTAATAATTGCGAAAAAAACTAATTGAGAATGCAAAACAATTTCTTATCAGAAATATTTTAACTGCCGTCATTGAACGTGTCGCGCAATTATAATTTATGTGGCGAAATTCCTGAACGCGCGATTCATCGTTTTTTAGTTCGCCCAAATCTAAATCTTCGTGCGATTGGCGCGCAGAATTTCCGCGTACGTTTGTAATTTTTGAGCAAAATTCGAACGCGACGTGGCAAAGGGGGTAAATTTACAACGAGTACCACGTGTAAATGGGTCGTAGAGAATAAGGGTCGCAGTTGTTGTTGTTGTTGTTGTTGTTGTTTGAGGGGTCGAAATTGCGCAATTTACATCCGAATCATGCGACGAATTTTGCATATTGTTTTTAAGTTGGGGTTCTTTTACTGCCCCCATTCATAAGCAAAAAGGGGGGCAAACGACGCCATTAATTCCAAATGAGCGAATCAATTTTGAATTCTAACAGGAACGAAAATAAAAAAAGATGAAAACAAAATCCACGCTTGCTCGACGATTGTTCGGAGTTATTTAAAAAACAAAAATGTTTGCAAAGTGATCGAGTTTTCGTAAGCGTTTCATCATTCACTCGAATCGATCGAATTATTCATTATCATCGCTTTTGCTTTTAGAATCTAAATTTTCTCAACTTTAAAGTCGAATAGTTAATGAATGATAATTACGAGAGAATACGTCTTTTACAATCGACGTAAGGGGTTATTGGAAATTATTATTTTTAGACGCCGTTATTTATTAATAAATAACAAACACTGCTTGACGTCAAATTAGAATAAACTTCGATTCGTTAAATATTAACCAGATTAATCTATTATTATCGCATTATGTTATTATTGTAGGGCATTCGGATTAATGCAACGAAAAGCAGGAACATAGACAATCGTCCGATTCGACTCCCTAAACTCCTCAAACATTGTCGCTGACGATCGGACGATGTTAATCTGTTTAATTTACTCTACTGTTTAATCAATTAATCTACGGGCGATGGAAAAGCTTCTTTTATTGGTGTATTTGATTCCGAGAAAATTCTCTGTGAACAATAATAATCGTAAATTAAATTAAAATCAGAATAAACAAATAATTGTTGATTCAAATTGTGTGAGACAAGTAAACAGTTTAAAATTAGATTCGGGGGGCTTGGCGTTATCGCGCAAAAAAAAAGCTAAACCTGTGCGATTTGCGAATGGAATTGCAATATACAAACAAAATTTCTTTATGTAATGACGAAAAGCTGACAAACATTTCGTCATCGTTACATTACTAAATTAAAAAAGTTGTTGCTAAAAGTACGACGATAAACTCTGAGGACTTTTTCGCTTTGCCCAAAAAAAAAGCTTCCGCAATTTTTTGGCGCTATTGCAAGTGAAACGGTTCTTATCTCCTGCCACGATAACGTGCTAAATGTTTTTTGCAAAAAAAATACGAGAGAGAGAGAGAGAGAGCAAAAAAGGCAATTAATTAACGAACACTCGACGGCACTTAATTATATGAGCGCGCCATTTAATTAACGATGAACACTTTTAATGACTTACAGATGATCATTTTCGTCGCTGGAAGTAACGGTCTTCCTGTGGGGATTTCGTCAACGTTGGCCACAAAGTTCGCGGGGCAAAAAAAGTAGCAAAAATAGGATTTGCGCAAAAAAAAGCGAATCCTCCCCGGCGGGGAATCGAACCCCGGTCTCCCGCGTGACAGGCGGGGATACTGACCACTATACTACCGAGGACTTGTTATGGAGTGGAAAAATGCGTCGAGAAATGTTTTTTAAAATTTTGTTGCTCTTCAATAGTTAAACGTAATGACATTGAAAAAGTGTTAAGTTTGTAATTACTTAATCAACAATCGCCAAACGCAAATCCAGTAGTTGGCTTCGCAAATTAGCATGCAAATCTTTGCTTAAACTTTGACGCTGACATGTGTCATTTTGACGCTTAACGAACTTCAATTTGTTGATGAATAATTTCCATACGTTTTTGATGTTTGATGACGTCTTAGAATAAAATCCAGAAGTTTATTTCGCAAATTGGCATGCAAATCTTTGCTTCAGCATTGACGCTGACATGTGTCATTTTGACGTTTAACGAACTTCAATTTGTTGATCAGTAATTGCCATAAGTTTTTGATATTTGATGACGTCTTAGAATCAAAATCCCGAAGTTGGCTTCGCAAATTAGGATGCAAATCTTTGCTTAAGCATTGACGTGCCATGTGTCATTTTGACGTTTAACGAACTTCAATTTGTTGATCAATAATTGCCGCACGTTTTTGATGTTTGATGACGTCTTAGAATCAAAATCCCGAAGTTGGTTTCGCAAATTAGGATGCAAATATGTGCTTAAACGTTGACTCTGACATGTGTCATTTTGACGTTTAACGAACTTCAATACGTTGATCAATAATTGCCATAAGTTTTTGATATTTGATGACGTCTTAGAATCAAAATCCCGAAGTTGGCTTCGCAAATTAGGATGCAAATCTTTGCTTAAGCATTGACGTGACATGTGTCATTTTGACGTTTAACGAACTTCAATTTGTTGATCAATAATTGCCATACGTTTTTGATGTTTGATGATGTCTTAGAATCAAAATCCAGAAGTTGGTTTCGCAAATTGGCATGCAAATCTTTGCTTTAGCATTGACGCTGACATGTGTCATTTTGACGTTTAACGAACTTCAATTTGTTGATCAATAATTGCCGCACGTGTTTGATGTTTGATGACGTCTTAGAATCAAAATCCAATAGTTGGTTTCGCAAATTAGGATGCAAATATGTGCTTAAACTTTGACTCTGACATGTGTCATTTTGACGTTTAACGAACTTCAATTTGTTGATCAATAATTGCCGCAAGTTTTTGATGTTTGATGACGTCTTAGAATCAAAATCCAATAGTTGGTTTCGCAAATTAGGATGCAAATATGTGCTTAAACTTTGACTCTGACATGTGTCATTTTGACGTTTAACGAACTTCAATTTGTTGATCAATAATTGCCGCACGTTTTTGATGTTTGGTGACGTCTTAGAATCAAAGTCCAGAAGTTGGTTTCGCAAATTAGGATGCAAATCTTTGCTTTAGCATTGACGCTGACATGTGTCATTTTGACGTTTAACGAACTTCAATTTGTTGATCAATAATTGCCGCACGTGTTTGATGTTTGATGACGTGTTAGAATCAAAATCCAATAGTTGGTTTCGCAAATTAGGATGCAAATATGTGCTTAAACTTTGACTCTGACATGTGTCATTTTGACGTTTAACGAACTTCAATTTGTTGATCAATAATTGCCGCACGTTTTTGATGTTTGATGACGTCTTAGAATCAAAATCCAGAAGTTAGTTTCGCAGATTGGCATGCAAATCTTTGCTTAAGCATTGACGTTGACATGTGTCATTTTGACGTTTAACGAATTTCGATCGCGCTGTATTTAACTGTATTAACAATCTCTAATACGTGGAGTAATTAGGATTTCGACGATAATCTGGATCGCCGTTTAATTAGTCCGGATGAACGCACTTTAATGACTCGAAAACTATTAAATATCGTTCCCTAATTAATTACGTGCAACTTGTTTCTAATAAAGTCTTGTTTTTTTGTTGTTGTTGTTGTCGTTGTTCCTGTTTTTTTCCGCCAACACTCTAAATTCAAAATCACGGAAAATATTTACTTAATTGTACCATTATGCTCATATGAATGTTGTTTTTACTTTATTTCGGTGGCCTTAAGCCTGAAACTGGCTCCTCTTGAAAATACGTGACTGAAGTAACGTCGCTCTCATTTACTCTCCGTTGGTTTATAATGAACGTTTCGATAAATTAGAGGCATCTTCCTACACTTTTTTTTTACGATTCTTCCTCATGTTCGTCCCATATAATTCTTGGTTTTTCTTTTCGTTTACTAAACGCACATTTATCTCGGTTTCTTTTTATTTTCCACTCTAAATCGCATCGCTGAAGAGGAGCTAGACGTTTGTTTGTGAAAGAAATATATTTTTATCAGCAAACGTCTTTGATATTATTCTTAGAAGACCCGGCCAATTTGCATACGTGATCTTAATCCGGTCGTCATCATTCCATCGTTTTTTTTTCAAATTTATCTCAATTATCTTTGCATTTAATTACATGCTCATTAACGAACGTTTCCCCAGTCGTTGTTTTCTTGAAAATAAAACACTCGAACGATTTATCTCGCCGATCGATCACGTATCGGACAGAATTGATGCAATTATTTGTTGTTGCTTTTTGTTTTTCTTCCGATAAGATCATCTACTTACTACATCTTTTTTTCTCTTACTCAATGCAACGATGAGTAGCTTTATTCGAAACGAAAGGAATTCAATTTGGAAACGAAAATTACACGCCGATTGACCAATATAAGTGAAACAAAAGCCTAACATAAAAATTTGATTTAAACTTCCCCCCAACGTTTTAGGGGTTTTTGCGTGGTTAGCGTGGCAAATTGCTCATTCCAAATCCAGCGAAAAGTTTAAGAACAAAAATGCTCACTTCAAAATGAAAGATGGGACGAAATATCTGCGTATTGTCAACCGTTTTCGATCACACTGTACCTGCACTACATACCGTGCGATCAGAACCAAAAGGGAATCGACTAAATTTATTGGCATTTGAAACAGGCAATTATTCCCGAAATATAAATGCTTATTGTCGAATTGCAAGTCGAAAAGCGACTCATTAGAAACGAATCGATTGGCGAACGTTAATTAAAAAAAAAAGCAATAATGAGAGTGCTCATTGTTGGCGTTGTATAAAACATTATTATTACTAGCATTAACAGTTAACGCTTCGATGGCCTCGATTTATTTGTCAATTCCTTTCCTCTTCGCTCTTTGCCGCTTCATGAAATCACTGTTAGTCAGCTATTAATTTGCTCGCAGCCAACTGCATTTAATGTCAAGTTCCCTATTATTATGATTATCAGGTAAATCCGAATTATTCTTATCAAGTCTTGACGCCGTTTTTATAGGGCTCCCTTTATAAGGAAATCGTAAGCAATTTTTTTTTCGGTGCCACAACGTTTGCCAAAAGTATTTAATCAGTCATCGTGATACGGAACGAATCGCGCGAAATAAAAGGGAATCTGATTACTGTTGCCAATCGAACGTTTCTCCAACGTTACGTGGCCCCGTTGAAATAAATTACCGAGGAACAATTAAAAATCCGGTTCGGAGAGATACGAATGTAATAATCGATAACGAGCGCAATTGACTTGGATTTTCTCTCGTCTTTTTTTGTTTTACCTTTTCGTTCAAATACCATTAAATTATTAATTGCGGACGGGGGAAAAAAATCCACGTCACGCGCAATTTAAACTTTAATCGATTCCAACAATTATTAGAGAATTGCGAAATTTCCCTCATCTCCAATCGGCGATAATTGACGAAATTCCCACAAAAATTAACCGGTATCGCAAACCGGCATAAATCTAATTAATTAGCAAATTAATAGGAGACGGCGATCTGCAGAGTTGCGAGTGGATGGAGAACGAAATTCTTTTAATTTTTTAATTATTATTAATAATCGCCGGACGAGAAAAAGAAACCATCCATCGGAAGGTGTGTCTGATTAATGATGCTATTTTTTTTTTCGCTGCTCTCTCCGCTGAGTAAGCGCGAAATTCTAGAATATTTTTTTTTGCGAACGGACACGTACTCAATCGTTCGTTTACTGGATTTTCGCGTTTAACGCGGTCGTGCATGATAAGAGAGCGCGATTTAAACAGAATGCGAATTCGAGAGATGACGCGCCACATCGTCTGATTTTGCCGGCCGAATGAAACAAACACCTACGTGCGTTATCGTCTCGAGTTTCCTCGAAGTCGAGCCGTTTTTTTTTCTCTTACGAAAGCGAAACAATAAATCGCTATTACATCATCGCGATGATTATCGTCGTTTAATTGGTGCCGCATCCGTCCTCTTCGTTCGTCCATTATTTCTATTATTTATTCTTTCGCACGTTGTAGTTGTTTCTTTCTCTGATTTTTTTGCCGTTTTCCAACTCTAAACCGAATCGAATTATTATATATCTTGTTTATTAGGAACGAGAAACCAGGCAGGGGTCGATGATTAATTGCGGTTAAGTAATTACATACGCTTATTGCAAAAAAAACCGTATTCAAACAATCAAGGCTACTTTCTTCCTTTTGTTGCGAACAGACTGCGCGTCGTGCCGCAATTAATTGGAATCGTAACCCGCGAGAATATGACTACATGGAATCAGTCAAGGTGAGTTATAATGTTGTTGTATCGTTACATTTAAATAAACGTACAGCGTGATCTAGACTGAAACAAGCAAAGTTTTTGGTGTGTTTCGCGCTGTTGGCGTGGTCACGTCAAACATTGACAGATTTTTTCGCCATTTTCAGCGGGAGCTTCGTTTCGAATGTTTTCTAACTCTCTGAAACATACCCCCAAAACATTATTGCTAAATTATAATCGAATTCTCTGCTTTATTTCTTTGTGAAACGCCACCGTACAATGATAGACAGACAAAAGTATCTGAAAAACAATTGGTAGCAAGTTTAGAGCGAATGATTTTGGTTCGCACTTTATTGCAAGTGATCCAAAACTGAAATGAGCACATTTTAGTGCGTTTCACGTTGTTAGGGTGGTATTGAAATGCGTCCAAATGACAAATAGTTTCGCCATTTTCAGTAGGAGTTTCTTGCAAACTAATTTCGGTTTTTTTACTTTGTACACTATTTCCTCAAGCATTATTAGTAAATTCTAATCTCTGATTTACTTCTTTGTGAAACGTCACTGTACAATGATAGACAGACAAAAGCATCTAGAAAAAAAACACGGTTATTGGCATAATCTTACAATAATCTCGGTTGGTAGCAAGTTTAAAACTTTTATTGCGAGTGATCTAGATTGAAATAAGCAAGTTTTAGTGCATTTCATGTTGTTACAGTGGCATTGAAATGCGTTACGTCAAAAATGGATAGATTTTTCGTCGTTTATTTTGTGCGACGCCACTGTACAATTATAGATAGACAAAAGTATCTAAAGTTGGTAGCAAGTTTAAATATAATGATTTTGGATCGCATTTTCTTGCGAGTGATCCAGATTGAAGCAAGCAAATTTTAGTGCATTTCACGTTGTTGCGGTGGTATTGAAATGCGCCCAACTTATAAATGCTTTTGCCCTGTTCAGTAGGATTTTCTCGGAAATTTATTTCGCTTGTTTTCTTACTTTATGAACTAATTCCTCAAACATTATTACTAAACCGCAATTGAATATTCTGATTTTCTTCTTTGTGAAATGCCACTAAACAATTAAAGACAAATGGAAGCAACTGAAAAACACGGACACCTGACAATAATTTCGGTTGGTAGCAGGTTTAAAACTTAGATCGCACTTTATTCAGAAGAAGAATTTTAATGTTTTTCACGTTATTAGAGCGGCATTGAAATACGTCACGTCAAAAATTGACATATTTTTTCGTCATTCTCAGCGGGAAATTCAGTGAATCTTATTTCGGTTGTTTTCTAACTTTCTGAAACATTTCCAAACATTATTATCACATTCTAATCGAATTCTCTGATTTACACGTCTTTGTGAAACAAACAAACACACTAAACAATTAAAGACAGATAAAAGTATTTTAAAAAAACACGGATATTGCCATAAACTTACAATAGTTTCGGTTGGTAGCAAGTTTAACATAAGCAAGTGGAAAACGAATGTTTTTGGATCGCATTTTGTTAGAAAATTCGCTAATTGTGCTACGAGAGAATTGTTCTGTTAAAAGAAACTTTCAGCGCTCGTTTTCGCCGCATAATTTCATGCGTCGCTTAAATCGTAGATTGCCAGCGCGATGAGACTAGATGTATGAAATGTGGACGACGTCTTCCTGGTGGAGATATTAAATTATTATACGTGCAGAAACAGAAAAAAGGCCTCGTTCCATGAAATTTATGCGAGTTTGTGCCTTTTTTCCCATCTTCACCTTCGACTTTTTTGCGAAAAAAAAGGCCATTAAATCACCGCATTAAAAATTATGAATTTTCTACTACCTTTATTTTTGTCGTTTAATGGTATAATACAATTTCATGCATTAATTGCCGATAATAATTAAAATACAATAGAAGTGAGTCACACGCGGCAGCGGGCGCAAAAAAATATTAATAATAAAATTGCCTTCTTACTTCTTCTTTTTTTTCAATCTAATTTACCCACAAACAACAAGAAATGGAAAAAGATCGAAACGAATACAAAAACTTATTTATTATGGTTGGCGTGTAAATGTATCGTTTTACATTTTTATTATTATGTCATTAATATTCATTCTTTTAGCTTATTTCTCGCTTCTGCCGTTCGGTTTATTACGTAATATAAGTAATATTATTTTTCGTTCGCTTCAACTCGCTTAATTAATATTAATAACGCGAGAGGTACCTCAAAGAAACCGTTAAATATATTGCTCATTTATTTGTTTATTGCCGAATAATAAGGAAACGTTAATCGAAATCCTATAACAATTAAAATCAAGTGTAAATAAACTTTTGGGCAAAGAAACGTATCGACAATTAAAAACATTGTTTAATGGCAAAAGTCCATCATAATGGCTACTAAAATAATTTAATTAAATTTAAAACGACCAGAATAACAGAATGATAATAGTTATGTAACATCGTTTTGTTGACGAACGTTGTGTCATTAAGGAACGCGATAGTTTCATACAAGAGCAAAAAAATGATTCCTAAACATGCAACCATTCGGTTCGTGTTGAGATAATATTATAATCGCCAACGGAGGAAAATAAAAGGGGGAAACCGCGAGCGACGAAAACGTTTCCCTAACGTTATTAAATTGTTGCACGCCGATAAAAATTTGCTGATAGTCCGTGGCCGGCTTCAGTCGCTTCCTTATCACACCGATTTCTCTTTGGCGCCGCTCCTGTTGTTCCTATCGCCTGTAAACAAATTAAATAACTATAAAGGCAAACTATAAAAGCTCACAGCGTTTACCGAAACGATTATCACGTAACGGCATCATCTTGTACGGATCGTATAGATCGTGTCGACCGTCTTGCAAATTATATTGCCACTCTGAAACCGAACGCGATTATTAAAACGCATCAAAACCGAATGCATTCGCTTGGTTACCGCCTTTCGTGATCTGCGATATCCTACTCAACAGGTACTCTTTGTCTTTGGCCTCCAACACCAGCATCTCCCTGAGCGTGTCGACGGCGCCCTTCTGGACACGCGCCCTCGCTCGCTGATAATAGATTAAGGCGCTGCAATAGGAAACCATTTGTTTAAAAGGAAATTTAACTGTCTAAATGCGGTGGAAAACCACAGTGCGATGTTTCAACGATTTCCAAAAGAATGACGAACAGGATGCAGAAAGTTAATCGTTACAATGTCAAGTGTCGGCTTCTGCTTGTCGAAATATATGGAAATTAATTGGTTTCGGTAAGAAACCGCGAGTGCCATCGCAATCTTTCCAAGGAAGTTGAACAATTTCTTTTTATAAAAAGTTTAGGTTCTAACACATGAAATGTCCGATTTTGAAATGCTTCGGCTTTAATTAAGCAAACTCAACTTCTTTCATCGAAATAGAAACCGATTGGTTTCCACACACTTTTGCCAACAAAAAGCAAATTTATTTCGTCGAAATCAAATGCTGGAGCTCTGGAAGAGACGAACACTTCACAAGCGTCTTTGGCAGCCTCTCCATTGTCGATGGTTATATCTCTTAAGAAGTTATTGAGGTGAATATCTGTGGATGAGACAGAATTTCGTAGGCCAGCTCGTTAAGTTTTCAAGGGTCAATTGTGCGATATGTAAAGGAACGCTGGACCATTTCTATTGACCAACACGGCTGTAATCGCTGATTTCTTTTTGCATTTCGTTTTTTTGCTAACAGTACTTCTCGGCAGTGATGGTTTCGTGTGATTTTAGAAGACTGTAGAGGACAAGACTGACTGGGGACTACCAAACAGTCAACACTTTCTTTTGGTGCATATTTGGCGTTGCAAACTGTTTGAAAGCTTCTTCGTGGTTTAATCATCGAGCTGGGCGTCACCGATAGTGGTGGAAGATTCATTCTTCACCTTGTCACATTGTGATCAAGGAAATGGTGGTTTTAATTTCATTTAGCTCGTGCCGGACCAATTTATCCATCTGTTTCACTTTGCCAATAGACTGCAAATAACTAGACCTTCACTGAAGTCTTTTGCAAGTCCTCTCATTGTTTTAGGCAGGTTTGCTTCAATGTTAATCTTCGATTCTTCCGCATTGATAACTACCACTGGTCTCTCACGCTTTTCGTTATCAAGGCTCTCACCAACATATTCAAACTTCTCATATTCATGGTGCCTTCGCCTAAAGAACCATGAGTGTTGCCAGCGGCTGCTGCGGCGTTATGATGACTCTTCCACAAGAAAAAGTTCATCACGTTGGTTCGTACTACAAAAAATGGTGAAATAAACCCATTTGCATTAACGAACCTCTGAAGAAAAATGTCAGAGATGAAAGAGCAAGTGCTTAGAATTAAAATATTATATATAAATTTTGCAGACTCATAAAAGTATGAGAATAGAAAAACAAAATCGAACATTTCACATATTACAACCCATTCATCTTTCGCAACTCAATGATGTTTGTTACGAGTTTAAGACAATTTCTGGTCCGCATTAAACGGACCGCGTTCCCTTACCATAAGGCAACGACGGCGATACCAATCGAACCGGGTTTGAACACGTAAGTAACAACGTGCCACGTGACGTTGTCTTCGGCAAACGGCAGGATACCCTTGATGCCGTTCGGCAAAGGGCCGCATCCCGACGAGTCGATGCTGAAATCGTGAAAGACATTGAATACAACTTAATCGAGCTTGACGAAATCAATTCACTTGTATATTATGTAACCGATGGCCGATAGGGCGGCGAGTAGCGAAACCAGCGACAGCATCAGGAACAAGGCGTTCGCCTCGGAGGCGCGCCACGTTTTGCTCGTCGGTCGACAGCAGTGCAACAGGCTGCGACTCTTGATGTACCACGTCGCGACCGTCTTGACGGTCACGACGACGGCGAGCGACGGGGCGAAATAGAGACCGACCCAGAGGAGCGTTTGATTGTAGACCAATTCCGCCGTGTGGCCGGCGACGTCGAACACTTGGCAGTCGATTCTCGGCAGGTATCTGATTCGCAAAAGAGACGGGAGTTAAACAACGAATTCTGGTGATCGAATGGTAAACTTAAAACAAAACCAAAACGTACTTGTGCGCTACGAATCTACCAACTTCGAAAATTAACGTGAACATAATAGAAAACACGAAATCGTATAAGATCAAACGATAAACTTCTTGTCCCAAGAACGTTTCCCAACAGTTCTAAAAAATAAATATAAAAGAACGGACTACAAACGAAACGAAAATAATATCGGCGCTTATTAATTTCGCATCGTACCTGTCTTCTGCTCCCCGTCCAGAATATGATCAATATGACGATGATGGCCATCTCGAGGGCGAACAGACGCGACAGATTGGCGAAAAGCGTTACTTTCGGCGTCTTGTAGTCCTCGTACTTGCTGACGTACTTTAAGATCCGCGGAAACGCCAGAACGGCCAAATTAACAACGATCGCCGTTGAAATCGGATTGTGCGGCGCCGTGTCGTCTAGCAAATACCAAATCGAATAGCAAATGCCGGCGATCGACATGACAATTAAACTGTTGAGCGTCAATCGTATAAAGAACGTGTGCACCCGCGTCATGAAGCGAATCTTGTGCGATTTCTCGTCGGTAACGGCAATCAATTCGCGCAGTTCGTGATATAACGCGGAATGTTTCAACGTCGCGCCGTCCAGCGTTGCTATACTAAAATCCCACGAACAGAATATTTTGTTGGCGAAAACGTTCTTCAGACCGCTTCTCGTCTCGATGTAGCTCTCGCGATACGACGAGGCGAACCTAGAAGTAGTTTATTTTACGAGAACGTTCGGAACATACGTGCGAATCGATCACTCACTTGCTACCAAAAACGAGCAGATAGAAAGCGTAAATAGCAATCATTGTTAGGAAATAAGCGTACGGAATGTTATAGCGTAAACCGTCGCTGATGTACATCGACTCGTTAGAATAGGATCCGTAATATAAAATTGAGTTTGTAAAGTATCCCTAAAAATTAATCGTTTCGTTATTACTCACAACGTAACTTATTCTTAAAATTATTTACCTCTCCAGTAAAAATGTCATTAACGGAAAAAGGCGCTTTGCTTTCGGCCGTCAAATTTGTGCTATTCGCAAAAATTAGTTGAGGAACTATGATAAATATCGTGCTAACAATCGTTACAATGACATTCAAGCAAAAGAGCCAGCGAAAGAATATGAAGTAGGACGATATACCCGAACCAAAATTGCCCTCGATTTGCTTCAACGTGGAATACCACAATTCAAAGAAGCTAATCGAATTCTTGACGTCAACAACCATCTGGAAAGAAAATAATCAAAAGATTAATCAAAGCAAATTTAAAACATATAATTTCAGTTACTTTCGATAGTTTCATGCTAGCCATGTATTTCCATCTCTTGAAGCAAGGCAAGCCTTTATGCCTGTCTGTAATGTTAACTGAATGTGTTAACTTGACTTTAACACGTCTTTTCACAGTTAAAAGTTGGGGCATTGATCTTAAGGCCTCCCTAAAACGACCAAATAAATAACGAAATTCGAATTAATCGATTCAAGCAATTACTTTCTCAATTGCTCTGATATTATGTTATTTTGATTCAGAGTTTTGTCTCTTTCCATTCTATCGGCTATTTGCTCTGCATGATGCTCCAATTCGTTTACACATACCCCTAAAAATTAATTGTATTTTATTGATTGTAAGATATGTCCTATCATACATACTATCGTAGTCTACCCAATTTCTACGTTGTTCTAGATCCCTGGGCATCGTCCTAGTTTGAGCATTATCCACATTACGATGCATCGAAGTGGTACGATGATGTATTCTTACATTAATTGAATTACTTTCATCTTGTTCATTCATATTTCCTTGTGCTCGAAGTAACAGACTGTTGGACACATTTGCCATCTCGATATTTTCACTCATTTTCCAAACACGAAAATAATTCCCTTATTAATAAAAGTATTATGTGATTAAGCAATCTAATCAGCGGTTTATAATATCAGAAACTTATCACATTATTAAATATTTGTCGCTTATACTTTTAAACTACATATTTCAAGTATGTTATTGTTAAACGTAAACATGGCAATCTACAATGATGTTCGGGAGATGGCGCCACATCTAACTTCAAAGTTAATTCCAATGTTGACATTAACAGTCAAAGCTTTCAAAATTTTGAAAACGTTCTTACAATTATAACCATAATTTGAATTTGTGTGAATATTACAAAAAAATAAGTACAAAGAAATCTTCTAAGAAATATGTATCCATAAATTAATAAATTTTACTATTGCAGAATGTTAAATAATGGAACAAATGAATTAAGTAAGCATCAAGATTGAATCTAAGTTGAAATTAAGGAATTATATCACAAAGACATCAAATAAGCAAGTAAAATGGATTGTTACACTAACATAAGTAAAATGTATCCAGCAAATCATAAGACAGTTTTTGTATTGGATCACACACCATATTTTGGATCATCGTCAGAAAGTCCAATAGAATTTGACTTTTTGAAGGCAAGGGCACCAGTACCGTTGCCAGCAATATCAAAATCGTTGTGGACGTGTAGTGTTGAGTCTGCAATTGAATATTGTCGAATCGTTTGGGACTTGTTTCCACAGGGCAAATTGGTAATAAGTGTCCTAATCACTGTGTAAACTATGCTTATCATACTCGTGTGGTTTTAGGTGAGATTTATAGTTAGTGACAATGTGGCGCATATTTTAAATGGATGGATACCATCACAACAAAATATTACACATGTAACTGTTAATGGTGATTGTAAGATACGCAATGTTTTGTATAATATTAATTGTAGGTGATGAACGGTATGGCGCTGATCGGTGTGCCACAAACATCAAGAGCACAAACTCCGGATTATACAGTAACACACGGTCTACGAGCTGCCATTGAAGTGTTAAGTGAGATGACGGGGAACCAATTGGAACAGCACAAAAGCGTGGATGGCAGCGCTAAACTGATCAATCGATGTCGGGTCATTTGCATAACATCGGCTCAGAAAGACGACGACATGATCAGGCTGCAAGAGACATTCCACAGCGTGTTACAATCGCAAAATAAGATAGCGGCCGCCACCGATCACCTGATCCCCATCGACTATTGCCATTTGGTCATGATCCATACGTTTCCTCTCAGCGGCAATGGTTCGATTCACAGTCAGGCTGCAAGAAGCGTAATTTTCGATGTGCAGCGCATTATTTTACAATTAACCTCAATGCCATTGCAGTATTCGCCGATGTTAACGACAGAGATTCATTGCATTGCGGCGACGTTGATATCGCACAAACTGTCGTCGCTGATATTGGAACATTACGACTTGGCCAGCACGACCGTGACGGGGATTCCGATGAAAGAGGAACAAAACGCCAGTTCGTCCGCGAATTACGACGTCGAGATCTATCACGCCAGCGCGGCTCATTCTAGCATATTGAAAGGGAACGGCGATTCGACGGCGGTGAAAACCGTCAAAGAGGGTCTAGATTACGAAACGGTACGAAGGCGAGACCCGCCCGCGATAATCCATTCATCGACGACGAAATGCTTGTAGGTGACGTTGAAATGGTGCACGCCGCGCGGCTGTAGCGCTTCCGAACTGCAAAATTGCACCGCGATGCATCGGATAACGCCGGTCGACGTCAACTCGCGGCCGTCGCTCTGTTTGATCAATTTCTTGTTGAACGGTCGCTCCGTCATGTTGGAAATGATACGGAAATCCGGCGGAAAGGTGACCAGTCACTTGCTCGCCTCGCACGGCGGCGAAATATTCATTCACACGCTATGTACAGCGAGGTAAAAACAGGTCTTAAAATAGACCGCCTTCCAATTCGTTGTACTATTTCGTTCGCAGATCGATCTTAGAGGATCCGCCAGCGATTTCGGACGGTTGCGGCGGCCGCATCACCGATTACCGCATACCGGACTTCGGAGCGTTGATGCAACAAAACAAACTGTTACCGGTGAAGAGCACGTATAATAGCGACCCGCCGTTGATGAGAATGAAAGCGCGATTGAACAGGCACACGAAATATTGGCCGATGACGATCAGCTCGACGTTGATCTTCAATTTAAAGAACGTAACGCAAACGGTTTCCTTATCATAAACAATTTAAATCGCAATTTGCTTATTGTGTTGCAGTACATCGATCCGTTGCCGGCGTTAATAATCAAAGAGAAGCTAACGGACGACGAGGTGATGCAGTGCAATAAGGTGATATTCAGCATCATCACGCTGGAGACGAAGCACGAGTCGTTACATTTGCCCAACAGCGGGCAGCGGGCGAAGGGACAGAAGCGCGAGGAGCAATACAAGATCATTTGGAACGAGCTGGAGACGCTGATCAAGAACAATTTGCACTCGGACAATCACCGATCCGTCTACAACTGCCTGTTGGAATGTCACAAGTTCAATTCGGACGACGACAAGTTGTCCGACAAAGTCGAACTGGATCAAGCGCTACGCGAATTGGATCAGATGGGTGCGTGTAGACGCGTAGACGCGCTTTTCAATTTCACTTAATCGTCGCCGTGTTTCAGTAGAACCGGACGGACAGCGAGCGTCGGTTATAAGGGCGACGACGGACTCGCCGATGTCGCCGCCGCCGTTAACGTCGATCGCGCCCGCCTCGTTGGTGCGCGGCAATCGGACGAACGGCGGCGGCGGAATCTACTCGACGCCGCGATCGTTGTACGACATATTGGCGCAGGACAAGGCGAAGACGCGCGCGGAATTTTGCGGACGCAGCGGCGATCACGCCGTCACGAAACTCTATCAGAACTTGAACTCGGAGGGCGACAGGAACGCGCGCGGCGAGAACATGGACGCGGATTAAGACTGTTAATAAATGATTTTTTCATGCTTCTACTCGATCCGCCTTAATTGTAGAATTAAATCCATAACAATTTCAGCGAGCGGAAGAACGATCCTAAATTGAATATCGCTGCGAACGGGTGAAATGCATATTTTAAACGCCAGCACAATCGGCTGTGGATTGTAAAATGTTTGGTCCCTCGATTAATAACGTGTTGTTCGGCCACGATTCCGTTACAATAACAACGCCGAAACGATCTTTTATTTTGCATAATAATAAGCGTCGACGTTGTACAATGACCGTAATTCACCGGTACCCGATGTGTACCATGTACGGTCGGGATGGAAGGCGACCCTTTTTCGCCGCTCTGGGATCGGACAATTGGCCTTTTGAATTTATGCTTCCCCTACGTGGCATACATTTATAAATACGTGAAGAGTGGTTCCTACACTTAAACGAAGGGTCTCAGTGCGAAATGTACCATACAAAAATAAAATGGGTACGTAGTCCCTGAGAATTTTTCGAGTTGCGTTTCAGTTGATTGTATCGCACGACGAGGGTTTAAGTTTAGGGAATCTCGCGTATTAAACACATTCTGCAATACTTAATGAGAAATAATTGATTTAATTCAATTCTTCAGTTTTGCAGGGGATTCTATTCAACGCGAGGAGTAAGAAAGAAAAGTCGTTCGAAAATTATTTTTCGGATATGGCAGTTTTGCAATTGGCACTAATTCCAGTTCAGTTGCTCGTTTCCAGTTGCTGCAAGAAGTAATTTCGAGGAAAAGTCGATGTTGTAATCCACCATGAATTTATACCCGGTGGACTTTCGATGAGTTCGAAACTTTACTGCAATCAACTGAAAAGAATGCACGCGAAATTAGTCGATCGTCGCTCAGCTAGTTTTGCACAAAGGAAGAAAACTCCCATTGATCGAAACAGATGGCAGTCGGATGATGTAAACTCCGCACTTTAGGCAGGACGAGGAAGAAGTTCGATCATGTTGAGTTCGTTGAACATTTCATTTCGATTGAACAAACGCGGAGTATTCTTCTGTTGAGTTGTGCATCAATTTGCAGCTGCTGTTCTGCAAACATTTCGTGAAGTTTCGATTATTGCAAGCAAAATTATAGCTTAACATTAAGGGAAAAACATGAACAATGTTGATGGCCATAATCGTACATCGCGTGTAAGTTGCGATTGGTGCAATCGCTTCAAGAAGTGGAGGCATTAATGGTGATCATCGATCGAGAAGAGTAAAAGCATCAGTTTGATCATCAATTGATCGTGGACGAAAAAGAATCTTTATTGTGATGCTGTTTTCAAGATGACCATACAAAATATTCAATTGACAGCATTTCTACTCTTTGTAATTAATTTTTAGACTATCAGAGAAACTGCAAGTTTTTTGAGACAGGGTAATGTTATAATTTTTTATTTAGTGGCGTGTAATTTTGCAAAAAAAAACCGAGGAGTGTAGGGTGGAAGGGAGTAAACGACAAGGGATAATTTCCTTCATTTACACGGCGAGAGCAAATTCCCCGTTTGGCAGCGGGATTATTTCGTGAACGTCGACCGGGGGGATAATTTGCTTTTAAAGCGAACGGCGCAGGATGGAATTGGTAAAGGGGAAGAAGGGAGTAAGGAGAGACGATGATGATGATGATGGAAGGTGGATAATTTCGAAACTGGTCCTTACGAAATGAATTCCTTAAACAGTTTCCGAACCCTTTCCTGCCCTTCTACCTATTCAAACGGACGGGCAACATTATGAACCCTTATCTCTATGTAATTAGATGGGCGATTTTGTACGGTCTACGAGACACGGTTTCTAAAATAGTATATGTACGAACGGCATCGAATTTACTTCCCATTTTAGGTGATTTAAACGAACCTTTGCTTCAATTACGTTTCGCCACCAGCAAAAGGAAAATATTTGTTTAGACTTTTATATGAAGGATTGTTCATTATAACATTGATTGCTTGTGCAAATTGTATGCAATATTTTTAAGAAAAATTGCATCAAAATGCTAAATCTTTCAATTTTTAACTTGGTTCAAAATATATGCATGTTTCGCAAAATAAAAGATTGCTCACTTGCGTATTTCTTTTTGTTAATTCTTATGATTCAAGTTCTAAATTTTGTTTTAGTATTGGATGTTGAATAAGTTCTCGCGGTTTTGCAACATACGGCTTTCCCAGACTTACCTGTGTGTCCTCTTGTAAAAAGGTTAAGACTCATTGTATTTCATTTTGCCCAAGTGTAAACAAGTTTTTTTTTTCATTGTGTTAAACATGTCGAATTTTGTGCAAAGCAAAAGAATTTTATTGCACAACTTAATTAAAAACAACTGCAGCTAAAGCACACAGAATTCTATAATAGTTGAAACATTCGGCGACCATCCTCTGTCGGAAACCACATGCAGAAATTGGTTTAGACACTTCAAAAATAATGATTTTGACATTGAAGGCAAAGAACGCTCTGGCGCACCGCAAAAGTTTGCAGGCGAAGCATTGGAGGAACTACTTCACGAAGACTCATGCCAAATGCAAGCACAACTTGCAGAATCATTAGGGGTTCACCACACAACTGTTGGCAAACATTTGAAAGCATTAGGAATGATTGTTGGATCAGAGACATGTCAAAATGTTTTCGCAGCACGATAATGCTCGGCCGAATGTTGCGAAATTTGTGCAAACTTTCTTTGGAATCGTTTAAATGGGGAAGTCCTATCCCACAAATCCTATTCACCATGGCCTGACTGAACACCACTTCCATTTCCATGAAGATGCCGAAAACTGGGTCGACTCTTGGATAGCATCAGAAGACGTGTTATTTCTCCGAGATAGAATTCAAATGTTACCAGAAATATGGGATAACGATGGAGAATACTATTGAACGACGTGTCTTTTATAAACTTTTAAAAATAAGGCATTAATTTTCACTAATAAACAGCGAGAACTTATTCGACATAATTTAAAGACCGTTCCAACAGCACTGGGAGACAGAGGATTACGCCCAAGCGGTTAACCTTAGAAGAAGATGTTTCGCACAAAAAAGCTTCCTCTGAAGATATTTTCCAACATGGCACACTTCCGGATACGTCAAACTGATACTTGCTCCGTTATTTTAAATTGAATGATCTATTTTCTATTTAATCTTCGGATTCCCTATCGAACTTTAAGGAGAGTTTATTAAAAGTAACATACGTTTAAAGTGTTTCGAAGTTAATTGAGTTTCTTCTGAAAATAATCTCATTTGGAAGGTCGTGGAAAATCGCATATATCTCTGGAACTATTTGCGAGAGAGAGTTGAACTTTTTTAACGAAGATGTTGCTAAAATTAATTAAAAGTATTACCAACTGTGGTTCATTTATGGCCTCCTGAAATTTGACATTTTCATATGTGCATAATTTAATTTCTTTAAATCATATATAAACCATATGTTGCTGATGGTTTTCCAGTTGCTTGGATTTTCCCATGCTTTTTTATAATTTTTTGAATAAATTACACTCTAAGACAATAAAAACGAAATTATTGTTTTTACTTCGTTTTCAATCGGATAAAACCTATATTTTCCTCTTCAAAGCGAGACTTTTCTCTGCACAAATCTCGATTATCGTTATTAGTACAGTACAGTACTGTTCGTTTATGTATTCATTTCTTCATACTCGACTTCGAACGTTTAGAGAAATTAATTTTATTCAAACGGGGAAAAAAAAAGATGAAAAAGAGGCCCAGTTCAATGAACCAAAAATGTAATCAGCTGTGCGAGCGAGCGAGCGAGCGAACGAACTGGGAGCGGATGCAGCAGTAAAAGCGGTCCATCTAGATTTAGTCCTAGAAACGAGCAAGCAGCAGCAACGATAGTAATAATAACAGGTCACCATAAAATTATCATTTAAATGGGCTCGCTTGTTATGAACACACGAAGATTTTTCATAGTTTTTTTTTAACGTGAACCCTTCTTCCTCTTCGCATTTATTACCCTTTTCTTTCTTTTTTGCCTTCACTATTTTTTATTACTACGAAGGATATTTTATGTCATCATCATTATTATTCAACGCAACATCTACGTCGTCGTTGTTGTTCCTTCTAGAAAGAGAAAAAGATATTGTTAAGTAACAATAATAATTAAGAGATTTCCTCGCTTTTTGGCACGAAGTCTCCACTCTTTTCAACGTGATTAACTTTTTCCGTGCTTCCTCTTTTTTTTTATATTAGTTTAGTAAAAGTATTTAGAGAAAATAATAAAAAGCAATCATTATTATTACAGCGATTATTATTATTTAAAAAAAATGTTAACTAACATTTTATTGCACTTTAATTGGCCCCTTATTACCGTCAATGAGCATCAATTTAGTTCTGGTTAAAAAAACAATAAACAACAATCCATCTCTAGTTCACGAA
The DNA here is from genome assembly GCA_963695495.1 of Hololepta plana. NCBI lineage: Eukaryota > Metazoa > Arthropoda > Insecta > Coleoptera > Histeridae > Hololepta > Hololepta plana. The sequence continues at coordinate 1,638,738 of OY968838.1, read as the reverse complement.
CTGATAAAGTTGATTTGTAAAAACCCAAAGTCAATCTCTAAACGCAAACGTTTCGCAACGCGTATTTTTGTTTCGCTTTGCACTGCGCACCGATAATTCGCGATTAATTAGCGTTAATTCATACGTTTGTGACACCTTCCTTCGCCACCTGCAATTAATTCGCAATTCGTGCCCCCCTCGGTGCGATCCCTTCACCCAATTAATCGATTATTTTCTGCCCTCGCCAACAACGGATAATAAATTATTCATTGCATCTCGCAGAACGAAGTTGATCGAATTTATTCAATCGTCTCTCTCCGCTTTCTTTCCTTAACTTATAACATTTCATTCGTCCGATTTGCATTCGATGGTTACGAGACATTGATTGATCGTCGACAGAGAAACAGAGAGGGAAAAAATCTATTCTCTCATCGCCACCCTTTCTTTTTGCAAACGCGGCAACTCCGGGTTTCATCGGGGTTTCTTTATAACTTACAAATTCAATCGCTACCCCTTTGCGAAACTTTGATTTAGGTTTACTGCCGAATCGACTGTCGTCGAACGCGAAGCGATTCGAACAGCGTTTTAGCCACGATTGCGAAGCGTTTCTTGTCGGAGAACGTTGTTCGCGCGTTTTAATGGCAAAATGTCGATACACAATTTGGCGTGGTTTGCTTATTGTTTAGAAAGACCGACGACGCACCTGTGCGCACCAAGGTTGCAAACAAAGAGCAAAGTAACGAAGGAACGGAGAAAATCGTTGTTATTGCTGGCAGAGAAATGAGAATAAACGGACGGCATTAACATAAAGAACGATCGATAGTCTACGCAAAAAAAAGTTAATTAAACCTAATTTAATCGACTTCCATAATCGAATACGATAATTGTCGTTGTTGTCGCTCCGTTTTGTTTAAACAATTAATTATGTAATAGCAATTAATTGTTTTTTTTTCGACGCGAAGATGGTGGCTCTAGATTATTATTATTATTAAGAGTAATCTACGTGATCCTTTTTCATAATTAAATCGCCAGAGACGATGTGTTTCACGGCCATGCCGAAAATTAAATTAAAAACTAAATGGCAATAATTTATTTAGGATTCTTTTCCAGATGCCGTTCATTACTGCCATTAACGTATTCGTGAAATATTTTCGCTTTCCAACGCCATTATTATTGTTATTATGTCCATCGTAAATAAAAATTATTGCGGAATAAATTGTAAACAAAGCGATAAATAAGATTTTTTCGTTCTTTCCTTCTCACATATTGGCTATTATTATTACTCAACTCTCTGCCTCCCGTTCTTAGACTCTCCGGCCCGTTTCGATTATCGTTCTTCTCGCTCGCCATTCGATGGAATTAATTAATTCCTCCAACTAATTATCATCTCGCTAACAGCGGTTGCATTATTATTATGATTATTATTGCATTTCTCGATTGTCAATCTATAATTATTAATTTCTCTTTTTGTGAATAACAATGGCAAAACCGCGCGATTAATCGTTGATTAATACCTCCGTTTTAGCTTGAAATAATCCCTCGATATTTAATATTCATCAATCATTGCCATAATAAACCTTCCGCTTTTCGCAATTAAATTAATGAAACCGTTCGCTTTTCGCGTTGTTATTGTTGTTTAGGGTTTTATTTAATTAAAAATTCCGATAACTGCACGCATACCTGTAATAATAAAGAACGAGCGAACTTTCTGCATGCATAAATGCGCGCCGCATGCATTTATGCGTCGCATTATTACTATTATTATCGAGCGAAATGTACAATACATAAATGTGAAACTAATAAATTTTGCAAATGTTATAATTACAAATTAATGTACGTTAAAGGAGCGAAAGAGCGAGAGAGAGAGAGAGAGGGGAAAAGCGAATTAATAGCAATATATATATATAAAGCAACGACGAAATGACTTTAATTTATGCAATATTATTGTCCTTGTAATAATAACAACAACAACAACAAGTAGTAGTTGTATTTTATGGACGAAGCTGAGCAATAAAGAATTAAATAATAATGTTGTAGCAAAACGTGAACCCGTTCGCATACTGATGAACCGTACTAACGCTAATAAAAATCTAATAATAACGTGCGATTATTTACTTGATTTAGTTAACAAAAATCCCATTTTGTTTTTAATCAATCGTACCATTCCCCCGATTATGCGCTCGAATAAAAGACGTTCGGGGTGTATTTCCTACTTGAAAAGGTTAAATGCACTTTATTATAGTATAGCAGTGCGATCCAAAAACATGATTGAAAATTACTCCAGCTTGGTATGTTTTAGTGTGTTTCATATTGTTAATGTGTCAATTTCGTGCGGTTTCTAGATTAATTTGTTTTTAATTTTTTTTTATTTTTATTATGTTTTACATTAGCAATCAGAATTAAAGCAAATCCTATAAGCTAATCTGTTGACTTAGAGCTTATGTGCTCTATATTGGCATGGCGAGATTCCCTCCAATGATGGAACCTCTTAATTCTCTTTGAGATCAGCTGGCCATTGTCTTTTTAGTCTTCTATTTGGTGGTTCCAATAACGGCTGTAACAACGTGTTGCTGTGTCTATCTATTCTCTGGTAGTGTCCGATGCTTCTAGATTTTATCACATCTTTCACAAATGGAATTCGCAAGTCTTCATGGAGTGTTAGATTTGTAACGTACCAGGGTGCACCAGTTATTAAACGTAGAATTTTTGATTGGCATCTTTGAATGATCGATATACTCGATTTACTAGCACAACCCCATATTTCAATTCCGTAGGTCCAAATTGGTCTTAAAATAGCTTTATAAATCAGAATTTTGTTTTCAAGTGACAATTTTGACTTTTTCCCCAATAGCCAATAAATTTCTTTTATTTTTAGATCTATTTGCTTTCTCTTTTTGATCACATGCTCCTTCCATGTTAGCCTGGAATCTAAATGAAAGCCCAGATATCTAGTATTAGAGCCCCGAGGTATTTCTTTGTTGCTGAGAAGTATTGCTGGACATTGTTGTTTTCTCAGTGTAAAATCAATTTGTTTGCTTTTGTTTAAATTTATTTTTATCTTCCACCGTTTTAACCAAATTTCCAGCTCATGAAGATGATTCTGAAGAAAATTCGAGGCTCTTATGGGGTCCTCATGTGATGCAAGTATTATAGTATCATCAGCAAATGTTCCTATTGTTGTATTATCTGCTGTAGGTAGATCAGTAGTATATAATACATATAATATAGGCCCAAAGACACTTCCTTGCGGAACTCCAGACTTAATTGGATAATTTGTAGAAACTTCTTCATTAACTTTAGTTCTGAATTCTCTATCACTGAGAAAAGATACAAATAGTCTATAATACGAAATTGGAAAATACTTTTGAATTTTGTATAGCAGTCCAGAGTGCCAAACTTTATCAAATGCTTGGCTCACATCTAGTAATACTGATGTGCAATATTTCTTTTGCTCTAGAGATTGTCGAATTTGATGCGTTATTCGATGAGTTTGCTGAACTGTGGAGTGTCCCTGTCTAAATCCAAATTGATGTTGTGGTATCCAGTCTTCACTAGGCAAATCACAATAAAGTCTTTTTAATAATAGTCTTTCTAGTATCTTGGATATTGTTGATAAAAGGCTGATTGGACGATATGATGATACTTCGTTCAGATTTTTTCCTGGTTTAGGTATTAAGATAATCTCTGCAATTTTTAGTTGCTTAGGCCAATAATTAAGTCTTATTATCGCATTGAAGATGTACGTTAGGAGCACTATTCCTTTTTTTGGGAGCTCACGTATCATTGTTGGAGTTATTTTATCTATTCCTGGAGTTTTCTTTGTGTTTAGAAAGCTAATTTCTGTTTGCAGTTCTTTCGGGGTGAAGGCTCTGATTGGTGGTATATTAGATGGTAAAATAGTGAGACATCTTTCTATTTCTTCATCTGTATCTTCGTCATCTTGTTTAAACACAGTCACTAGATGTTCAGCAAATAAGTCGGCTTTTTCTTTATCACTCCTAGCCCAATTTGACTCTTCAAGTGTTGTATTGCGTATAGGAGGGGATTGCAATTTTGGCTTCTTTTTAGATTTTATTGGTTTCCAAATTGAGTTATCATATCTGTTAAGACTACAAATGTAGTAATTAAAAGATTTATCTCGTAGATTTTTAAGCTTTGTTTTAAGAACATTACTTATACGATTAAAAGCAGTTTTGTCAGCTGGCGCTTGAGTTTTGTGATATTTTGCTCTGGCTCTTCTTTTTTCTGCTATAATCCTCCTGATTTCTACTGGTACTTTGTTGCCATCCACCTGGACAGTCAATCAATGATTTATATTCTCCATCGTTGTGAGCGAGTTTCGTCCAACGTTCGATAACTTTCCCGATGCCTCAGCGACAAGAATCTCCCGGCTTCGACACGAAAAATTCCTCCAAACAAGCGCGCAATTCCACGTCGTTATCGAATGAAACCGCGCGCAAAGCGTTCGAACGAGATGGAAAAAGATGAAAATCTGATCATTTCTCATCGGCGGTGACTATCCGATGAAGAAAAAGTTGCTCGTGACCACGTGTTGAGCGATTAAATTCCTTTGGGAAAAGCTTCTAGGTTTCATTCTTGCCAAGCCTTCACCGAAATTCTTATGGCATTCCGATAATTCGGCCACGTTCGAAGGGTTGGTTGGCCAAAATTTTGACGCCTTCGAACTTGCGGCGTTATTTCTGCGAGCGAGAACTGAATAGTGTTTAAAGAAACTATAAACAAATGCAAACGTTTGTAAATAGAAACGCAAGATTTCAAACTTTTAACAAGGTGCAACTTCTTTCAAACTTTAATCATCTGGTTGTCTCAAGTCATCAATTGTTTTCGCTTAATTTCAAACATCTAGCTCTACTTTTCCCGGGCGTTTCAGCTGAATTTTGAATCAAATCAATTTGCAATTCTGAAGTTACAATGTGACTACAAACAATCGTTAAGTTCTGCCAATAGTAGCAATTATTTTTTTGGTAGCACCGATACACATAAATTACTTTTGAAACAAAACCGTTAGTACGCCAAACGTGATTTTTGACAAATATCAAAGAACTGTATGACGTAGTTAAACATCAGTGCTACCACAATAATATTTTGAAGACTTTGATAATTATTGCGCGATAGTCAGAATAATTTGTTGACACAGTTCTGCGGTGGCATTTAAAACTGACAGAAACGTTTCGCAAGTGTTGCCAACCTCGCAAAACCTTCCCGTGGCGCTGGATTCAAACCGTTTCTCGGCCGCTCGTTCTTATTCGCGGTGCGTGGCGGTAACGAAATTGAATTGAATGTTTGGTTTACAGATTTTACGATATGCGGCAGCAATTCCAACCCCTTCCCGGCTATTTATAGCGTATGTTTAAATCAAATGCAAGCGTGCTTCCGTTTCGTTTCCATTTCACCAACGAGATTTCATTTTAGCACGTACGTTAATTGCGAAAGAAATGAAATGAAATAAGGGCCGCAACGTACAGTCGAGTGTTAGATGTTGAATGGCAATTGTTTTAAAGCACGCGAAATTTTCGTAAATATCAAAATAAAAAAATAAAAAAATCGGGAGCCGGTTCGGTAATGAAATCTATTATTAAACGGAACTAGGTTAAGCGCCTCATTTTGCTACCGCTATCCGATTCTCCGCTCGAACCTCTCTAATCATTCGCTGGCCGCAGAAGAAGAAGCACAATTCGCAACGACTTCGCAACGATTCCCAATTAGAATCAATCAGCGACCGATTCAGCGCCGGAAGGATCTTAAATTAGACGATGAAAACCGAGCTGATTGGTTCGTTTATACTTTTCCTGCGTTAATTTCAACAGAATGTCTGAGCGAAGATTGTTATAACAACTCGCGTCCCATCTCATCTTAAAAAAAAAAAACAAAACTTGTCTGATATTTAATGAGTAAAATTTCCTTCTGAGAAAGAAATTTAATTAATAAACAAACTTCGCTGCAACGGCTAGAAATTTTGTCGGGAGGACGAGACGAGGAATCTTCCATCTCTTTCTTCCTCGTCATCCACCACGCTTTTACTTTAACTTAACTTCTGCCTCTTTTCTTTTTTTTCAATTTATTTCAACTCGTCATCTCCTCTCGACTTCTTCTTTTCGCTTCTGGCTTCTTTATTATTAATATCATAAGTACACTGTAGAGTACACTCGTGTTTTTTTTCTTGTTCTCTTTTTTAATTTGTTATTTTATAGAATGCATCCTTTTTTTTTCGTTTCTCCTTCGCTCGCTCGTTTTACGATCCAGATGACCTATTTTACACATTAACATTTATTTCTTTCATTTATTCAAGTTTTCCTCTTAACAACAGCAAAGTAACTACTCTGGCTCTTCACATTGTGTACATATTCGCATCGACTCCTACCAGCCAGTTTACTTCCCTATTTGTATTTAACGCATTTCTCTTTTTTCGAAATAATTTTCTGCTCCGTTGTTTTCCATTAAATGTACTTTTAATTACGCATTTGCGGCGGAAACAACCTTCTGAATGTCCAACGTGTGCTGTTATTATTATCATTGTTTCTTTATATTTACCTTTTTTTTTTTGGTCCGATTAAAACTCGTTCCTTTTTTGCTGCGTACAAATACCAGGAAGTCCGCTCTTTGCACATTTAAACCTTTTCACGTTTTATCATTATTGTCGCCGGTTGCTGTTAAGTAATTTTAAATTTGCAACAATTAATTTGTACCTTTATCTTTCTCGCACCTTTTACTCATCGTTCAAATAAAAGTGCCATTAAATGACAGAGAACTTTCTCTCATATGTTTAAAATTTAACATGAAAGAAGCAAACGCATTGGATTGGAAAACAATTTCAATATATCAGTGTTACCAAACTATTATTTTGCAGATGTCGCGTAAAGATCCAATAAATGAAAAGCAAATGTATTGGAGCTTTTGGGTGAAGATGATGGAGGATTAAAGCAAAAGAGCATAAGAAATGGTAAAATGACGCATGCGATTACTTCATTAGTATTATTTGTTACACCTTTTACTCATCGTTCAAATAAAAGTGCCATTAAATGATCTGGGGACTTTTTCATATAAGTATACAATGTTGGTAAACCTGCACAAATTCTAATGTACTCAATTTTAGTTCAAATTAAATGTGTAAGAAAACGAGGGATTTTGATTGGAAAATAATTTGAATATATCAGTGCTACCAACCTAATATTTCAGATGTTCCATAAGGATCCAATAAATGAAAAGCAAACGAATTGGAGATTCTTGGCGATAATGATTGAGGAATGAGACAAAAGAGCAAAAAAAATGACAAAACGTCGCATAAGAATCATTCTCTAGTATTTTTCGCGACACCTTTTACTCATCGTTCGAATAACAGTGCCATTAAATGATTGGGGACTTTTTCATATAAGTATACAATGTTGGTAAACCTGCACAAATTCTAATGCTTTCAGTTTTAGTTCAAATTAAATGTGTCAGAAAACGAGGGATTTTGATTGGAAAATAATTTGAATATATCAGTGCTACCAACCTAATATTTCAGATGTTCCATAAGGATCCAAGAAATGAAAAGCAAACGAATTGGAGATTCTTGGCGATAATGATTGAGGAATGAGACAAAAGAGAAAAAAAAAATGACAAAACGTCGCATAAGAAGGTGATAGATGATAGAGGAATGAAGCAAAAGAGCAGAAGAAATGGTAAAATGACGAATAAGAATCTTTCCCTAGTAGTTTTTGTTACGCCTTTTACTCATCGTTCAAATAAAAGTGCCATTAAAAGATTGGGAACTTTTTCACATAAGTCGACAATGTTGGCACACCTGCACAAATCAAATGCACTCAGTTGTAGTGTAAAATTTAATTTGAAAGAAGCAAACAGACAGGATTGGAAAATAATTTGAATATATCAGTGCTGCCAAAGTAATATTTGAAACGTTGCGTAACGGTCCAATAAATAAAAAGCAAATGTATTGGAAGTTTTTTGGTAAAGAAGAGATGGAGGAATGAGGCAAAGGAGCAGAAGAAATGGCAAAAGGACGAAACCAGTTTTTTTTTTCTGTCGCGTTTAATCTTACACCTCCGGCACCAACTTTTATTATTTTCCTTGCGTTAATATAAAAACAACCATCTTTTGTGCGTCGAAATTGTCGTGTTGTCAACGGCAGTTTTCCCTATTTATTATCGTCCCGTAAGTTTTATACAAAGAGGAGAGCGAAAGAGAGAGAGAGAAAGTTAAGGGCCGACAACAACGAAACACAAAAGCCATAAAACGGATCTTGTGCGAGTTGGGAGGAAGTGCTTACGGTTAAGTTCCAAAAAGCTTTGATATGTGTGTGTGTGTGTGTGTGTGTGTGCGCACTCCAGCAGATATTCATAGGGAATGAGAGTTAAATAGAGAAGAAGAAGATTATATGCTCGAGTGCGAGAGAGAGAGAGAGAGTACGATTATATTCGAGTGTTGAAGCAATTTTATAGTGCCCTGCAGAACCCATAGCAAAATCCATTATATACCGTGGTATGGAGGAAATCAACCGTCCTAAAACCATAAATAACGAAGTTTTTTCTTGCGTGTGCGTTATACGCTTAAAGGGCTTTCCCTAACTCGAACCTATCGATTTTTGTTTGCTAGTACTTGGCATTCGCGCACTTGGTAATTAAGAGAAGTGAAACGGGATTAAGCGAAAGAAATTGATTTGCATAATTTTTGAGCAACTTGCCGTCGTCTCCTCGGGTGGCAATTTAGCAATTTCCTTCGCTCGTTCGCGATTGTTATACCGAGTGGCAGGGAATGTTGATTCAAACATTATTTGTCTCCAATGTAACACGAGACCCTTTCAGAATTTCAACTTAATTATTATTTCAGGCAGGGAAGATTACGCAAATTGCAAACGAAACCGAATAATTCGTCGTAATAAAAAAAATATATGGCTCCATTGGAACAAAATAAAGTTTGACATTTGAAAAGGTCAACGTTTGGCAGGCTACAAATCGCAATCAGTAACACTTTTAACTAAATTTAGGCAGTGAAAAACCTTCGTCCTTTCATGCTCAAACAAACTGAGAAAGGTTCAAGTCTCTATCTCGAATAGTTCTGGAGATATAAGCGATTTTCCACGACCTTACAAAGGACTTCTTCCAAGGAAAAACAAAATGAAGTTTGACATTTGAAAAGGTCAACGTTTGGCAGGCCACAAATCGCAATCAGTAACACTTTTAACTAAATTTCGGCAGTGGAAAACCTTCGTCCTTTCATGCTTAAACAAACTGAGAAAGGTTCAAGTCTCTGTCTCAAATAGTTCTGGAGATATAAGCGATTTTCCACGACCTTACAAAGGGCTTGTTCCAAGGAAAAACAAAATGAAGTTTGACATTTGAAAAGGTCAACGTTTGGCAGGCTACAAATCGCAATCAGTAACACTTTTAACTAAATTTCGGCAGTGGAAAACCTTCGTCCTTTCATGCTTAAACAAACTGAGAAAGGTTCAAGTCTCTGTCTCAAATAGTTCTGGAGATATAGGCGATTTTCCACGACCTTACAAAGGACTTCTTCCAAGGAAAAACAAAATGAAGTTTGACATTTGAAAAGGTCAAAGTTTGGCAGGCTACAAATCGCAATCAGTAACACTTTTAACTAAATTTCGACAGTAGAAAACCTTCGTCCTTTCATGCTTAAACAAACTGAGAAAGGTTCAAGTCTCTGTCTCAAATAGTTCTGGAGATATAGGCGATTTTCCACGACCTTACAAAGGACTTCTTCCAAGGAAAAACAAAATAAAGTTTGACATTTGAAAAGGTCAACGTTTGGCAGGCTACAAATCGCAATCAGTAACACTTTTAACTAAATTTCGACAGTAGAAAACCTTCGTCCTTTCATGCTTAAACAAACTGAGAAAGGTTCAAGTCTCTGTCTCAAATAGTTCTGGAGATATAAGCGATTTTCCACGACCTTACAAAGGGCTTGTTCCAAGGAAAAACAAAATGAAGTTTGACATTTGAAAAGGTCAACGTTTGGCAGGCTACAAATCGCAATCAGTAACACTTTTAACTAAATTTCGGCAGTGGAAAACCTTCGTCCTTTCATGCTTAAACAAACTGAGAAAGGTTCAAGTCTCTGTCTCAAATAGTTCTGGAGATATAGGCGATTTTCCACGACCTTACAAAGGACTTCTTCCAAGGAAAAACAAAATGAAGTTTGACATTTGAAAAGGTCAAAGTTTGGCAGGCTACAAATCGCAATCAGTAACACTTTTAACTAAATTTCGACAGTAGAAAACCTTCGTCCTTTCATGCTTAAACAAACTGAGAAAGGTTCAAGTCTCTGTCTCAAATAGTTCTGGAGATATAGGCGATTTTCCACGACCTTACAAAGGACTTCTTCCAAGGAAAAACAAAATGAAGTTTGACATTTGAAAAGGTCAACGTTTGGCAGGCTACAAATCGCAATCAGTAACACTTTTAACTAAATTTCGGCAGTGGAAAACCTTCGTCCTTTCATGCTTAAACAAACTGAGAAAGGTTCAAGTCTCTGTCTCAAATAGTTCTGGAGATATAGGCGATTTTCCACGACCTTACAAAGGACTTCTTCCAAGGAAAAACAAAATAAAGTTTGACATTTGAAAAGGTCAACGTTTGGCAGGCTACAAATCGCAATCAGTAACACTTTTAACTAAATTTAGGCAGTGAAAAACCTTCGTCCTTTCATGCTCAAACAAACTGAGAAAGGTTCAAGTCTCTATCTCGAATAGTTCTGGAGATATAAGCGATTTTCCACGACCTTACAAAGGACTTCTTCCAAGGAAAAACAAAATGAAGTTTGACATTTGAAAAGGTCAAAGTTTGGCAGGCTACAAATCGCAATCAGTAACACTTTTAACTAAATTTCGACAGTAGAAAACCTTCGTCCTTTCATGCTTAAACAAACTGAGAAAGGTTCAAGTCTCTGTCTCAAATAGTTCTGGAGATATAGGCGATTTTCCACGACCTTACAAAGGACTTCTTCCAAGGAAAAACAAAATGAAGTTTGACATTTGAAAAGGTCAAAGTTTGGCAGGCTACAAATCGCAATCAGTAACACTTTTAACTAAATTTCGACAGTAGAAAACCTTCGTCCTTTCATGCTTAAACAAACTGAGAAAGGTTCAAGTCTCTGTCTCAAATAGTTCTGGAGATATAAGCGATTTTCCACGACCTTACAAAGGGCTTGTTCCAAGGAAAAACAAAATGAAGTTTGACATTTGAAAAGGTCAACGTTTGGCAGGCTACAAATCGCAATCAGTAACACTTTTAACTAAATTTCGGCAGTGGAAAACCTTCGTCCTTTCATGCTTAAACAAACTGAGAAAGGTTCAAGTCTCTGTCTCAAATAGTTCTGGAGATATAAGCGATTTTCCACGACCTTACAAAGGGCTTGTTCCAAGGAAAAACAAAATGAAGTTTGACATTTGAAAAGGTCAACGTTTGGCAGGCTACAAATCGCAATCAGTAACACTTTTAACTAAATTTCGGCAGTGGAAAACCTTCGTCCTTTCATGCTCAAACAAACTGAGAAAGGTTCAAGTCTCTATCTCGAATAGTTCTGGAGATATAAGCGATTTTCCACGACCTTACAAAGGACTTCTTCCAAGGAAAAACAAAATGAAGTTTGACATTTGAAAAGGTCAAAGTTTGGCAGGCTACAAATCGCAATCAGTAACACTTTTAACTAAATTTCGACAGTAGAAAACCTTCGTCCTTTCATGCTTAAACAAACTGAGAAAGGTTCAAGTCTCTGTCTCAAATAGTTCTGGAGATATAGGCGATTTTCCACGACCTTACAAAGGACTTCTTCCAAGGAAAAACAAAATGAAGTTTGACATTTGAAAAGGTCAAAGTTTGGCAGGCTACAAATCGCAATCAGTAACACTTTTAACTAAATTTCGACAGTAGAAAACCTTCGTCCTTTCATGCTTAAACAAACTGAGAAAGGTTCAAGTCTCTGTCTCAAATAGTTCTGGAGATATAAGCGATTTTCCACGACCTTACAAAGGGCTTGTTCCAAGGAAAAACAAAATGAAGTTTGACATTTGAAAAGGTCAACGTTTGGCAGGCTACAAATCGCAATCAGTAACACTTTTAACTAAATTTCGGCAGTGGAAAACCTTCGTCCTTTCATGCTCAAACAAACTGAGAAAGGTTCAAGTCTCTATCTCGAATAGTTCTGGAGATATAAGCGATTTTCCACGACCTTACAAAGGACTTCTTCCAAGGAAAAACAAAATGAAGTTTGACATTTGAAAAGGTCAAAGTTTGGCAGGCTACAAATCGCAATCAGTAACACTTTTAACTAAATTTCGACAGTAGAAAACCTTCGTCCTTTCATGCTTAAACAAACTGAGAAAGGTTCAAGTCTCTGTCTCAAATAGTTCTGGAGATATAGGCGATTTTCCACGACCTTACAAAGGACTTCTTCCAAGGAAAAACAAAATGAAGTTTGACATTTGAAAAGGTCAAAGTTTGGCAGGCTACAAATCGCAATCAGTAACACTTTTAACTAAATTTCGACAGTAGAAAACCTTCGTCCTTTCATGCTTAAACAAACTGAGAAAGGTTCAAGTCTCTGTCTCAAATAGTTCTGGAGATATAGGCGATTTTCCACGACCTTACAAAGGACTTCTTCCAAGGAAAAACAAAATGAAGTTTGACATTTGAAAAGGTCAACGTTTGGCAGGCTACAAATCGCAATCAGTAACACTTTTAACTAAATTTCGGCAGTGGAAAACCTTCGTCCTTTCATGCTTAAACAAACTGAGAAAGGTTCAAGTCTCTGTCTCAAATAGTTCTGGAGATATAGGCGATTTTCCACGACCTTACAAAGGACTTCTTCCAAGGAAAAACAAAATAAAGTTTGACATTTGAAAAGGTCAACGTTTGGCAGGCTACAAATCGCAATCAGTAACACTTTTAACTAAATTTAGGCAGTGAAAAACCTTCGTCCTTTCATGCTCAAACAAACTGAGAAAGGTTCAAGTCTCTATCTCGAATAGTTCTGGAGATATAAGCGATTTTCCACGACCTTACAAAGGACTTCTTCCAAGGAAAAACAAAATGAAGTTTGACATTTGAAAAGGTCAAAGTTTGGCAGGCTACAAATCGCAATCAGTAACACTTTTAACTAAATTTCGACAGTAGAAAACCTTCGTCCTTTCATGCTTAAACAAACTGAGAAAGGTTCAAGTCTCTGTCTCAAATAGTTCTGGAGATATAGGCGATTTTCCACGACCTTACAAAGGACTTCTTCCAAGGAAAAACAAAATGAAGTTTGACATTTGAAAAGGTCAAAGTTTGGCAGGCTACAAATCGCAATCAGTAACACTTTTAACTAAATTTCGACAGTAGAAAACCTTCGTCCTTTCATGCTTAAACAAACTGAGAAAGGTTCAAGTCTCTGTCTCAAATAGTTCTGGAGATATAAGCGATTTTCCACGACCTTACAAAGGGCTTGTTCCAAGGAAAAACAAAATGAAGTTTGACATTTGAAAAGGTCAACGTTTGGCAGGCTACAAATCGCAATCAGTAACACTTTTAACTAAATTTCGGCAGTGGAAAACCTTCGTCCTTTCATGCTTAAACAAACTGAGAAAGGTTCAAGTCTCTGTCTCAAATAGTTCTGGAGATATAAGCGATTTTCCACGACCTTACAAAGGGCTTGTTCCAAGGAAAAACAAAATGAAGTTTGACATTTGAAAAGGTCAACGTTTGGCAGGCTACAAATCGCAATCAGTAACACTTTTAACTAAATTTCGGCAGTGGAAAACCTTCGTCCTTTCATGCTCAAACAAACTGAGAAAGGTTCAAGTCTCTATCTCGAATAGTTCTGGAGATATAAGCGATTTTCCACGACCTTACAAAGGACTTCTTCCAAGGAAAAACAAAATGAAGTTTGACATTTGAAAAGGTCAAAGTTTGGCAGGCTACAAATCGCAATCAGTAACACTTTTAACTAAATTTCGACAGTAGAAAACCTTCGTCCTTTCATGCTTAAACAAACTGAGAAAGGTTCAAGTCTCTGTCTCAAATAGTTCTGGAGATATAGGCGATTTTCCACGACCTTACAAAGGACTTCTTCCAAGGAAAAACAAAATGAAGTTTGACATTTGAAAAGGTCAAAGTTTGGCAGGCTACAAATCGCAATCAGTAACACTTTTAACTAAATTTCGACAGTAGAAAACCTTCGTCCTTTCATGCTTAAACAAACTGAGAAAGGTTCAAGTCTCTGTCTCAAATAGTTCTGGAGATATAAGCGATTTTCCACGACCTTACAAAGGGCTTGTTCCAAGGAAAAACAAAATGAAGTTTGACATTTGAAAAGGTCAACGTTTGGCAGGCTACAAATCGCAATCAGTAACACTTTTAACTAAATTTCGGCAGTGGAAAACCTTCGTCCTTTCATGCTCAAACAAACTGAGAAAGGTTCAAGTCTCTATCTCGAATAGTTCTGGAGATATAAGCGATTTTCCACGACCTTACAAAGGACTTCTTCCAAGGAAAAACAAAATGAAGTTTGACATTTGAAAAGGTCAAAGTTTGGCAGGCTACAAATCGCAATCAGTAACACTTTTAACTAAATTTCGACAGTAGAAAACCTTCGTCCTTTCATGCTTAAACAAACTGAGAAAGGTTCAAGTCTCTGTCTCAAATAGTTCTGGAGATATAGGCGATTTTCCACGACCTTACAAAGGACTTCTTCCAAGGAAAAACAAAATGAAGTTTGACATTTGAAAAGGTCAAAGTTTGGCAGGCTACAAATCGCAATCAGTAACACTTTTAACTAAATTTCGACAGTAGAAAACCTTCGTCCTTTCATGCTTAAACAAACTGAGAAAGGTTCAAGTCTCTGTCTCAAATAGTTCTGGAGATATAAGCGATTTTCCACGACCTTACAAAGGGCTTGTTCCAAGGAAAAACAAAATGAAGTTTGACATTTGAAAAGGTCAACGTTTGGCAGGCTACAAATCGCAATCAGTAACACTTTTAACTAAATTTCGGCAGTGGAAAACCTTCGTCCTTTCATGCTTAAACAAACTGAGAAAGGTTCAAGTCTCTGTCTCAAATAGTTCTGGAGATATAGGCGATTTTCCACGACCTTACAAAGGACTTCTTCCAAGGAAAAACAAAATGAAGTTTGACATTTGAAAAGGTCAAAGTTTGGCAGGCTACAAATCGCAATCAGTAACACTTTTAACTAAATTTCGACAGTAGAAAACCTTCGTCCTTTCATGCTTAAACAAACTGAGAAAGGTTCAAGTCTCTGTCTCAAATAGTTCTGGAGATATAGGCGATTTTCCACGACCTTACAAAGGACTTCTTCCAAGGAAAAACAAAATGAAGTTTGACATTTGAAAAGGTCAACGTTTGGCAGGCTACAAATCGCAATCAGTAACACTTTTAACTAAATTTCGGCAGTGGAAAACCTTCGTCCTTTCATGCTTAAACAAACTGAGAAAGGTTCAAGTCTCTGTCTCAAATAGTTCTGGAGATATAGGCGATTTTCCACGACCTTACAAAGGACTTCTTCCAAGGAAAAACAAAATAAAGTTTGACATTTGAAAAGGTCAACGTTTGGCAGGCTACAAATCGCAATCAGTAACACTTTTAACTAAATTTAGGCAGTGAAAAACCTTCGTCCTTTCATGCTCAAACAAACTGAGAAAGGTTCAAGTCTCTATCTCGAATAGTTCTGGAGATATAAGCGATTTTCCACGACCTTACAAAGGACTTCTTCCAAGGAAAAACAAAATGAAGTTTGACATTTGAAAAGGTCAACGTTTGGCAGGCCACAAATCGCAATCAGTAACACTTTTAACTAAATTTCGGCAGTGGAAAACCTTCGTCCTTTCATGCTTAAACAAACTGAGAAAGGTTCAAGTCTCTGTCTCAAATAGTTCTGGAGATATAAGCGATTTTCCACGACCTTACAAAGGGCTTGTTCCAAGGAAAAACAAAATGAAGTTTGACATTTGAAAAGGTCAACGTTTGGCAGGCTACAAATCGCAATCAGTAACACTTTTAACTAAATTTCGGCAGTGGAAAACCTTCGTCCTTTCATGCTTAAACAAACTGAGAAAGGTTCAAGTCTCTGTCTCAAATAGTTCTGGAGATATAGGCGATTTTCCACGACCTTACAAAGGACTTCTTCCAAGGAAAAACAAAATGAAGTTTGACATTTGAAAAGGTCAAAGTTTGGCAGGCTACAAATCGCAATCAGTAACACTTTTAACTAAATTTCGACAGTAGAAAACCTTCGTCCTTTCATGCTTAAACAAACTGAGAAAGGTTCAAGTCTCTGTCTCAAATAGTTCTGGAGATATAAGCGATTTTCCACGACCTTACAAAGGGCTTGTTCCAAGGAAAAACAAAATGAAGTTTGACATTTGAAAAGGTCAACGTTTGGCAGGCTACAAATCGCAATCAGTAACACTTTTAACTAAATTTCGGCAGTGGAAAACCTTCGTCCTTTCATGCTTAAACAAACTGAGAAAGGTTCAAGTCTCTGTCTCAAATAGTTCTGGAGATATAGGCGATTTTCCACGACCTTACAAAGGACTTCTTCCAAGGAAAAACAAAATGAAGTTTGACATTTGAAAAGGTCAAAGTTTGGCAGGCTACAAATCGCAATCAGTAACACTTTTAACTAAATTTCGACAGTAGAAAACCTTCGTCCTTTCATGCTTAAACAAACTGAGAAAGGTTCAAGTCTCTGTCTCAAATAGTTCTGGAGATATAGGCGATTTTCCACGACCTTACAAAGGACTTCTTCCAAGGAAAAACAAAATGAAGTTTGACATTTGAAAAGGTCAACGTTTGGCAGGCTACAAATCGCAATCAGTAACACTTTTAACTAAATTTCGGCAGTGGAAAACCTTCGTCCTTTCATGCTTAAACAAACTGAGAAAGGTTCAAGTCTCTGTCTCAAATAGTTCTGGAGATATAGGCGATTTTCCACGACCTTACAAAGGACTTCTTCCAAGGAAAAACAAAATAAAGTTTGACATTTGAAAAGGTCAACGTTTGGCAGGCTACAAATCGCAATCAGTAACACTTTTAACTAAATTTAGGCAGTGAAAAACCTTCGTCCTTTCATGCTCAAACAAACTGAGAAAGGTTCAAGTCTCTATCTCGAATAGTTCTGGAGATATAAGCGATTTTCCACGACCTTACAAAGGACTTCTTCCAAGGAAAAACAAAATGAAGTTTGACATTTGAAAAGGTCAACGTTTGGCAGGCCACAAATCGCAATCAGTAACACTTTTAACTAAATTTCGGCAGTGGAAAACCTTCGTCCTTTCATGCTTAAACAAACTGAGAAAGGTTCAAGTCTCTGTCTCAAATAGTTCTGGAGATATAAGCGATTTTCCACGACCTTACAAAGGGCTTGTTCCAAGGAAAAACAAAATGAAGTTTGACATTTGAAAAGGTCAACGTTTGGCAGGCTACAAATCGCAATCAGTAACACTTTTAACTAAATTTCGGCAGTGGAAAACCTTCGTCCTTTCATGCTTAAACAAACTGAGAAAGGTTCAAGTCTCTGTCTCAAATAGTTCTGGAGATATAGGCGATTTTCCACGACCTTACAAAGGACTTCTTCCAAGGAAAAACAAAATGAAGTTTGACATTTGAAAAGGTCAAAGTTTGGCAGGCTACAAATCGCAATCAGTAACACTTTTAACTAAATTTCGACAGTAGAAAACCTTCGTCCTTTCATGCTTAAACAAACTGAGAAAGGTTCAAGTCTCTGTCTCAAATAGTTCTGGAGATATAGGCGATTTTCCACGACCTTACAAAGGACTTCTTCCAAGGAAAAACAAAATGAAGTTTGACATTTGAAAAGGTCAAAGTTTGGCAGGCTACAAATCGCAATCAGTAACACTTTTAACTAAATTTCGACAGTGGAAAACCTTCGTCCTTTCATGCTTAAACAAACTGAGAAAGGTTCAAGTCTCTGTCTCAAATAGTTCTGGAGATATAGGCGATTTTCCACGACCTTACAAAGGACTTCTTCCAAGGAAAAACAAAATGAAGTTTGACATTTGAAAAGGTCAACGTTTGGCAGGCTACAAATCGCAATCAGTAACACTTTTAACTAAATTTCGACAGTAGAAAACCTTCGCCCTTTCATGCTTAAACAAACTGAGAAAGGTTCAAGTCTCTGTCTCAAATAGTTCTGGAGATATAAGCGATTTTCCACGACCTTACAAAGGACTTCTTCCAAGGAAAAACAAAATGAAGTTTGACATTTGAAAAGGTCAACGTTTGGCAGGCTACAAATCGCAATCAGTAACACTTTTAACTAAATTTCGGCAGTGGAAAACCTTCGTCCTTTCATGCTTAAACAAACTGAGAAAGGTTCAAGTCTCTGTCTCAAATAGTTCTGGAGATATAGGCGATTTTCCACGACCTTACAAAGGACTTCTTCCAAGGAAAAACAAAATGAAGTTTGACATTTGAAAAGGTCAAAGTTTGGCAGGCCACAAATCGCAATCAGTAACACTGTTAAGTAAATTTCGACAGTGGAAAACCTTCGTCCTTTCATGCTTAAACAAACTGAGAAAGGTTCAAGTCTCTGTCTCAAATAGTTCTGGAGATATAAGCGATTTTCCACGACCTTACAAAGGACTTCTTCGAAGGAAAAACAAAATAAAGTTTGACATTTGAAAAGGTCAAAGTTTGGCAGGCCACAAATCGCAATCAGTAACACTGTTAAGTAAATTTCGGCAGTGGAAAACCTTCGTCCTTTCATGCTTAAACAAACTGAGAAAGGTTCAAGTCTCTGTCTCAAATAGTTCTGGAGATATAAGCGATTTTCCACGACCTTACAAAGGACTTCTTCCAAGGAAAAACAACATGAAATTTGACATTTGAGAAGGTCAAAATTTGGCAGGCCACAAATCGCAATCAGTAACACTTTTAAGTAAATTTCGACAGTGGAAAACCTTCGTCCTTTCATGCTTAAACAAACTGAGAAAGGTTCAAGTCTCTGTCTCAAATAGTTCTGGAGATATAAGCGATTTTCCACGACCTTACAAAGGACTTCTTCGAAGGAAAAACAAAATAAAGTTTGACATTTGAAAAGGTCAAAGTTTGGCAGGCCACAAATCGCAATCAGTAGCACTTTTAACTAAATTTCGGCAGTGGAAAGCGTTCGTCCTTTCACGCTTAAACAAACTGAGAAAGGTTCAAGTCTCTATCTCAAATAGTTCCGGAGATATAAGCGATTTTCCACAACCTTACTAAAAACTTACATTTTAAGCTTAATAGTAGCTTCAATAAATTTCCCTTAAAACTCCATAAGAAATCCAAAACTGCAAACAAATCTTTATCATTCCATTTAAAACAACGGAACGAGTATCAGTTTATGGTACATCCGGATGTGCGCCATGTTGGAAAATATCTTTGCATCGCAGTCCTACCCGAGAGAAAGCCTTCTCTTCTAAAGTTAACAGTTTTGGCGTAAAGTGTCACAGACTTTAAGGAATATGGCCCAAAAGATAAGCAAAAAAGTCTTAAGGAATGTAGCTTGCTCAGCGGACGGTTTCGAAGGTACGGAAGCCCTGTCGTAGCATATCTTCGCTTATTGCTTGTTTCATTCACAAACCCCCTGAGTTCTTTCTTTGGGTATATTTGAAGAGCTTAGTTCCATTTAGCGATTGAAACAACGAATATATGAAAGCGGACACCAGATTAAAGCCAATGTTTGTTTGGCAATGATTTTCGAAAGAGTTCGAAGGTCCTTGCGGCAAAGACAGATAATGTCAGTTACTTTTCCTCTTTCTCTTGTTTATAAGTTGCAATGTTTGTAGATAACCATCCATTTCCGGATCCAAGTTCATTAAGACTTTTCTGCTCATCTAGGGCCAAACTACGAACCCTTAAAGTTTGCGCCGCTTTTTCTTAACGCCCCGTATGCATCGGTGTAAATGGACGGGTAAAGAAGGGCGAGAATCGCGAAACGTAAAACCCCATATACACTTGCAATATTGATTCGTTTTAAGGGTAACGTTGTTTTTCGACGTTTTCGCGATACTAATTCAAATTGCTTTTCCATTCGATCCCTTTCTCGCCCATTTTCCATGCCCCCCTATATTTTCCGCTCCGGGAAAAAAGACGTATGTATAGATGATATTGTGTAACGGTAATAATAATAATAATAATAACATATTTTCGTCGCTTTCCCAAAATGAAAATGGTATAAATTATGTAGGCGATTTCCTATCAGAACGCATACCGTTCGTTCCCCCTTCGAAAAATCCCACCCCTTCGCAGCAGAGCCCAACAAACCGAGAGCGGGGAAAAAATTGTTTTGATATGTTCGAGGATAGATGGATACGTATAAATTCGGCGAACGGTGGGTAATAATAGAAATTTATGTGGCGTTTCCTTTGTATTATCAGAGAGAGAGAGAGAGAGCGAAAAAAAAAATGGGCGAACATATAAAATTCATACGGCTCCGGTCCTTTTTCGGCGGCCGTTTACCAGGTGCCAAAAAGGGTGTAACGTATTCCGTTCAACCGTAATCCGTTATTTTCCTGGAGGGTGACTTGCTATTTTTTTTTTCTTTCTCCTTTTTTTTTTTAGCTTCCCTCAAACTGGAATACAAACAATCCCTTGATTAATGCACGAGGGAGGACGGAAGAAAGATAGCGACCGGCGTAACAAAAGACCGTTTTCGGAAATTCCTCAGCGTTAAGACGCCAAAAAAGCGTGATTAATTTAGTCCGCGGGCCTTTTACCGGTGCAAGTACTGTTAGAGATGCTTATAAGAACGTTAAAGAAATTGTCCCTCAACAGAAAAGTCAATCGATCAATTATGAAAACGAAAAAAAATCCTCGAAGTTGATCGTTGTTAAAACGTCAGGAAGATTGGTCACGTATGCGAGGCTTTTAACAAAACGTATATACAGGGTGTCCAAATAGTGCGGTCGAAAAATATTCCAGGTAAAAAGTCTTCTATCAGGAAGGATTGCAATAAAAAAGTGTTTTCCAATATGGCGCACGTCCGGATATACCGGAAACTGATAGTTGTTCCCGTATTTTAAATGGAATCGTATGCTTTTTATATCATTTTTGGATTCCTCATCGAATTTCAGGGGGAGTTTATTAAAACAATCGCATGCGTACGATGCACCGTTTCGGAGTTATTTCAGTGTTTTCCCAAAAAATGTCAATTGCAAGGTCGTCGAAAATCGCAAATATCTCCGGAACTATTTAAGACAGGGAGCTGAAGTTTTTTTTGTTCTTTTAAGGAATAAATTACGAAGAGTTTCCACGGCTTAAAGTTAATTAAAATTGGAACTGGCGTTAATTTGTGCTCTGTTAAACTTTGACATTGTCAAATGTGCATCACTTCTATTTTTTTTAATGGAACCATATATTCTTTATCAATGCAAAAATTATTCTCTTTCGATCATATTCAAATAATATTGAGTCTACTGTTGACGGTTTTCGAGTTATTTCTATATTAATTATTATATAATAATCCAAATTCAAGCAAAAACATTCAAAATCAATTAACTTTTTAAAGTTATTCCTGTGATTATTCATTAACATGTTAAATGTTAAGTTCAAAAAATTATCCAGTGTAAAGTTACTTTTTTCACGAAAATAGACAAAACAAACTAATAATTTCAGTGTTTTCTTCAATTGTCTCATTGTTTCTAATTTATTAGGAAACAGAAAAAATCATATACAAGTGTAGAGAATTGCATATAACTCGAAAAGCATCAAGAATTGACCCCATGTTACGTTAATAAGATGGAAGGGCAATAATTTTCTGCATCTAATGCGATAAAAAAAATATTGGGTGCCATTTGAAAAAAATTAAGTTATGCACATTTGAAAATGCCAAAGTTCAACCGGCCACAAATTGCTATCAGTAATACTTTGAATTAAATATAAGTATACCGAAACCTTCGCAATTTCTTGCTTAAAATAACTAAAAAAAGTCGAACTCCCTATCTTACATAGTTCCGGAGATATATGCGATTTTCCAAGACCTTCCAAACGACATTTTCCGGTAAAAGACTAAAATAACTCCGAAACTGTGCATCTTAGGCATGTGATTGTCTCAATAAACTCCTTCTAAAATTCAATATGGAATCCAAAAATGCTATAAAAATATACCATTCCATTTAAAATAACGGAGCAAGCGTCAGTTCCGGGTATATCCGGAAGTGCGCCATCTTGGAAAATATTCTTACGTTGTAAGGGGAAACTTTTTTATCTGACACATTTCTCCCTAAAGTCAACGGTTTGCCCGCAACCCTCCGAGACCGCAGTATTTGGTTGACACCCTGTATATACGTGTGTGTTTAAGGGTATTTAATTAAACGTCTTTTAAAAACGTCATCCCCTCGAAGATAAAGTTTCCTTTTTGATCTTTTTCGTTGTCCAACAACCAAAAGAAACTGAAGACGAAACGTGTGTGTGAGAGGGAGAATGCGAAGGAAACGTGATAGTTGTGTATAATGTTGTTTATACATTCAAAACTTATTTACGTACGTGAAATACGGGGAGGAAAGAGAAACAAAAAAAGATTTTTTCTTCTGTATATATGCATGCCCATTTCGTCCCTTTCCTTGGGCGAAGACGTGTAGGATTTCTTTAATGCGGGACAATCCATTGCGATCTCTCTTCAACTTAACCGTTCTTACGGCACGTTCGCCTTTCCTTTCCTTCTTTTCTACCTGATTTTTACGATGCATCTTGAACGGTCTCCAAATATATGTTTCCACGAAAAAACGGTCAAATTCTTAGAAGAACCGTATGGTTTCTGGTTATGCACGTGTTCTTTTCGTGGGTGCACAAGTGTTTAGAGATATAGGGTGAACGTAAATGACACGTATGCAAAATGGCAGCAAATTGTGATTACGAATCAACTCCTGAATGGGGATGGACATTAAGGGATGACATTCTGGTGCCAATTCAAACTTTGCTTCCATCTGCTCCAGATATACTGTTAAATACAATTTTTTTGCAATTGCACTAAGGGCTATAGCTCAAACTGCGGATGTATGTAGAAAAGTTGGTTTCTTTTGTTCGCCAGTTTGTGGTAAGTGCCAATATTGTTTAAATGTATCCCCAGGCACAAATTATGATGATGATTATTGCGATTTCTTTGAAGATGCAGATCCATCGGAATTTCTGGCAGAATCTATAGAAATACAGGGACAGTAGAAGAAATAGATTCTGGCACAAGAAATTAATTAATGACCAAATTCTTAATCATGTTGAAAAACATTTTCCAAACGAAACCAGACGTGGTTGTTAAACGTGGACGTTAAAAAAACGCACCTTTTACTCTACCTCGAAAGTGATGTGGAAACGAGTACATATTTCCTAAGAAGTATAGAGGTTACTACTCATTATTGCGAATTATCTTCAAAACGGTTACTCCTACGAGTAAAAGTGACAATGACTTTTTTGTAGGAAATTTCCTAATCTGCAACTTTGGTAACGTGTATTTTTGCTCTAAAAGCCGCCGTTAACGAGATATTAACGAAAAACCACTCGTGGCCATCTTTGACGCCATATAAAATCTTTAGCTCAACTCGGATCGATGGGGACTTTTGACATTTTATCAAGGACATCATTATAAAGGTTCAGGCAAAAGTTCGGATTTCCCGGAATGTTTTTTATTTGGTCTAATTTGACTGGATTTAACAAAACGATTAATAAAATCGAGCAAGTCGATGTATAAACACATCGGGTAAAGTTTTGGTTTAGATTCTTTTCCTCTGCTCTGTACATACTGTATGTCGATTGTTATAAGCGGATCTCGACGTAAGAATGGTGATTGAAAAGAGGCAAAACAAAAAAAAAAAAGAAAAACACGTGAAGAATAAGTTGTAAAGAAGGCAATAACAGAAACACACCCTAAATTTCAATAATAATAGCATCGAAACGAACCTGACAGATTGATGGTTCTTTCCTCTCTCGACGTTTACGACTCTTTTTACTCAGCAGTAAAATTCACTATCGTTGACCATAAAGGGAAAAAAGGGGGGGGGGGCGCGGGGGGCACAAACGAAGCTCAACAACAAATTTCGGACCTCGAGCTAATTAGTGGCAAAGCTATTAACGGCAAAGATAACCGTTAGGCGGAGCGAGGGAGAAGGAAGGACTTTTTATTACCACTAAATTTAAGGCACGGAATTAACCCTTGACCCAGCGCCAAAAATTCCCTTTTTCTCCCCGAAATTTATCGCCTCGCATACACAAAAAATAAACGGGTTTCCTTTTAAATTAATCACAACCACAAGACGACGACGAAGAAATAGAAGGAAAAAATCGTGAGCGAGCGAGCGAGCGAGAGACGAGGAGGATTCGTTTCGGTTTAATTTAATGCTTAAGCGGAATAATAATAGACCGAAGAAGAAGAAGACGAAGAAGAAGGACGAGGAGGTTTAAACAAAAACACACGTGTTCAATGTTTTTGATGTTGACGTAGTTTAATGATGATGATGGTAATCGTAAAAGAGGATGGATGCAATTGGGCGAAGCGAGTGGCAGACCTAAAGAAGAGGAAAAATCTCTCTCTCGCTCGCTCGTCTCCTTGCTGCAAAGACGAAAACAAAAGACGGAGCGCAAGAAGCGAACGAAATAAACCGGTTTTAATTTTCTTCGTTCTTTTTTTTTATATTTTCTTCTTCTTATTTCTTGCAACTACTGTGTTACTCGTCCAACGTTCGGTCCGGAGGTTCTCCGGTTTCTTCGTGCGAGAAGAGTCGGGAGAAGAAGTTAAAAAAAAAAAACGATGACGAGGCGAGGTATCGAATGGAGGAAAAAAGTGGAGATAAAGGTAGAGAAAATGAGCAAAGACAGCAACAAGAATCGAAAGGATGGAAACAACCGGCTCCCGGTTAACTGCAAGACACTTTACTGTTCGTCGATGTTGTTGCCGTTGTCTTGTTGTTGTTGTTGTTGTGGTCGTTGCTGTTGTATTAAAAACCAGTTTCTTCTTTATTTATTTCTTTGTTGTTCGACCATTAGCATATTTATAGTCTCGCTGGTAAAGTCATAGTGAATATACGCTCGTCTCTCTCGCTCTCCATTTTCACTCTTGGTTTCTTTTCCGATCCCTCCATCGGCTCTCGGTCCCTCTATCCGTCTCTTTTATCTCTTCAAATAATTTCTTTGGTGTGTGTGTGTGTGTGTAGTTTTATTTCGAACCGAAAGGAATCATACGACAGCAGAAACTTTTAAGACGATTATTGCATGTACGTATGTACACGTTTCTTCTTTGTTGTTGTTGTTGTTGTTGGCTGTTGTTCGTTTTCTTTTTCTTCTCCACTCACTCTTTCCCTCTTTGATTGCCGTTAATAATGGCTTTACGATCCTTGTACTATTTAAATTTTCTCTCTTCGCTCGATGATTAAAGCGAGACGCAGAGTCTCGTAGAAAATAGTGAAACAAAATACGTTCCATATGATGCGATCCAGATGTTCGCTTTTGTATAACTGGATCATTTGGAAAACATTGGAAATTATTCACTCTCTCGCAGCCTCAGCCATTTGCCTCAGCATTATGTGGTGGTTTCGTTGTTTCTTCTCTTTGTTCCAGGGGGCCTTATGTAGATTATTACGTACGTAAAAAAAAAGGGAAAACAAAACGACGACGATTTGCATTCGCTTCTTTTGCCTGTTGGTTTCGCCACTTTTTCGTGTTTACATTAATCCTTGAACATGTCGAACCTGTTTAATTTCAACGCTAGCACATGCAAAAAAAAAGATAAATAAAAGATTAACACAACAAACACGAAAAGCAGGAAGAAAGTTTCTAGGTTGGCAATAGTTGAATCACACCCTGTATATTTATGAAACGTTAAAATCTTTTTGAGCCGACTCTAGCCACGCGGAGAATAAAGAAAAGATGGAAGTAAACGAGAAAAAGCGAATGGAAAAAAGATCCGTTTGACCTTTCGATTTCTTTTTTCTTAAGATTTCATCCTCTTTGTCTTTTCTTCTTTTTCCCCGTTTTTTTTTAATTTAATTTTCTCTTTCTCTCGCTCGTAATTTATTTCTGCCGCATAAATTTGTAATATATGTGTCATAACTAGCGTTTGCTAATTTGCTTTATGTTCTTTATACGCATTAACGGCTTATTATTTTATTTTTTTTGCTTGCCTCTTCATCGTTCGCGTTTAATCTTCGCATTCGTTTTTTTTTTCGCCGTCTCTTTTTTTAAGTAATTTGTTTAGAAAATATGCAAATTTTACACAAGCGCCACAGCTTGCTTTTAAACAGTCGTTATTATTTTTGCAAAATTTTGTTCCTGAACAAAAACAAACTTTTCACCTATTGCCAATTGCGATTTCTTTTGCGAATCAAAATCAGCTAGTATCGTAATGAATACAGAGCGGCACCGTGACAAACTTGGCGATAACGTTTCATGATCACACTGTATGTTTTGCTTCGCAAATTTCATTTTACGTAATTTTGCAATGATCAAATAAGACAGCGACGCCCGCGGTAAATATCAATTCGAAGCCAACCAATTGACATCTTTCATCGAAAGCAGAACCTTCGATTCAGTGTTTTTTTTTTCGGGGGGAAGTTTGTGGCGAAAAAGACCCACAACAAAAATCCATTTTAATGTAACATCCAAAAGCTCTTTGTGCACTCTACCATTAGCCGTTTGCGTTTATTTTCCCTCTGCATTATTATCGCTACAAACGGATCGATTTTTAAAAGCCAACAAACAGGTACACGTCGTCGATTTTCAAAGCGTCACACGTGGAATTAGACGAGGAAGGCAAGAAAGAAAGGTGGCAAGAAGAAGAATCAGCTGTTTCTTGACGTTTCTCCGTCCCTTGCGAAGAAAAAGGGAGACTACCTGCTTCCATGCCCCATGTTTGCCTTCGCCTTAACGCTGCTTATTGATATGTAGATGCGTCCTTATATAAAACGTGTTGTTACAGTGTTTGGCACGTTATTACGGAGGGTTTATAGTGTTAGGCTGTCTCAAAAAAAAAAGAGTGGCACCTTTCCCGATAAAATCTCGAATTTTCTCGTTCCAGAAACAGTTAAAATGGCGTGAATTGAATCCTTTGTGCCGTCATCTCGAGAGCAGCATTTCGACGAAGATTCTTTTGTCGTTGCTGCGTCATTTACGCACTCTCTCAGCGTTATTTTCTTGCGGAATTCGGTAGGAAATGTTCTGCATTCGGTCAACCCAAACAAACGAGGGAATAATTCAAACGATTCGAAGTCCGGAGCTTTTCTCGATCAGTGGCGCACTTCAGCCGCAGATGTCACATCCGATGGACGTTTTCCTTCCGGCGCAAAACTTGTTTCCCATAGGCCAACGTTCGCTGACTGAAAGATCCACAAGAAGAACGTATAACATCGACGTTTCCACGCAAAAAAAAAAACCCTCTTGAGGCAACTAAATTAGTACCGCAGCGATTTTTTTTTTCGAGACAGCCCATCGGAAATTGCTCTTCAGGGTTACAGGTGCCGCGTGACTCATATTTGCCACTTTTAATTGTTGCACGTCCGAGTGGAATATTAACCCAGAAATCGGACGGTGCCTGCAGAATGGAAGCGATGGGGCATAGGAGCGAAATCGAAGGGAAATCCATCGATGGACGGTTGTTGTTGCCGAGCGAAAGAGCAAGCGTCAATAGAAACGGGCGAGTTTCGTTGTCTGCTGGTGCGTTAAAGACTTTCATCGGAGTACCAATCGGAGCGAACTTCCTGTCGATTAATTAACTAACCTAAAAGGCCGTCCGATCGATCGATCGATCGATCTCGCGAACACTTTCGTCGCACGACAGACAATTGATCACGTCTGCTTTCTCTTTTACTCTAATCTAAACATTGGCGTGTCTTTTTCGTCTTTCCGCTCTCTCTTGTCTACTATCAGCACAGAGTTAATTGGCCAGCAATTGAACGCTCTTGAAGAACAGAAGCGAGCTAATTTTTGGGACGTTTGTTCGCTACCAGGCCTGAAGAACGTCGATTTTTAATTTTTTTAATTATATTCCCTCCTCGTTCGTCTTAAAGGTAACAATAAACATAATTTAAGCCGCGATCGTCGTCTTCCATCATGTTCCACATTTATTAGCGTCACGTACCAAACAAACGGCAACAATAGCGACGGAGGAAGAAATAAGAAGCCGGAGGATTGAAAAACGAATTCGTGACGCTCGAATTCGATCCGTGCCAGCACCAACTGTTAATAATAATAATCTTCTTCTGTATAATTTGAAGAAAAAAAAAAGATCTTCTTGTGTACGTGTCGCTTCGCCCACTTCCAGTGACCTCGCGGGTGAAATATACGATTATCGTTTTTAACGGTAATATTATGGGTTATGGGACAAGATGAGCCGATAGAAGAGGACGGAGCGTGTTAAAAGCCGTTTAAATGGCAACACTTGATGATGGCAGCGAAACTAAAATCGATTCTTACTTAGATTCTTCGATCTCCTCGTATCTCTTAGTTTGATTGTTGGACGAGTGAAGAATTGATTGGAATGAACAATGATTAAAATTCGTATGTTAAAGCAGCTGGAGAATTATCGATTCCAAATTGGTAATTAACAATCGAACGTGTTATTGCACGTAAAATTAATCCTTCTCCTGGAGTTGAGCCTATTGGTTTGAGAATTTACAAATCAGGGAAAAATTAGGTAAACAAAAAAGCAAGACCACAGTCTTCTAGAGCGCGAAATCCTCTGTCGAATAGCATATGACAAAGTGTAAAATTATTTTATTTATTTAGCGCAATTTCGCAACTAAAAAAACCGCACGAAATTATGCATCAACCTGCTGCAATTAAAAATCGAAATAATTGCCATTTACTTGTTGTTGACCCACGTATAATCTTATTCTTCTTCGAAGCAAACGATGATGGTAAAGTTGGAAAGTTGATGGATCAGTTGTGACAATCCAAGAGGTTGATTAAAGCGAGAAAAAAGCTGGTCTCTCGTATGGTTTTCGTTGTAAAAAGTCGATAAAAGGTTTATTTAATGCGTCCATTCTTTCTTACCTACTTTGCTCTCCTCTTCTTCTTGTTCCTGTTATTCCATTATCTTCTTTATTACCGTCGATGGTTAGGAGCGGAAATGTACGACGGCGTATCGTTAAAATTTATGGAAACCTTGGAGGAAGTAAATTAAAAACCAAGAGGAAAAGAACAATAAATGATAAAGATTGAAAAAGAAAAAAATGGTCGTAATACTAATAATACAATTGTTTAACTCCACTCTTTATTTATTGTTATTGCGGTAATGCCGCCACTTCTACCACTTCGAATCCATTGATTGTCCTTGCCATTTTACAATAAATAAATAAATAAAATATCGTTATTATGATTATAAACTTGAACGATTATTATTTATACGTACGTATTATATTGGCATAATGTTAATAGTAATGGATTTTCTCTATTCGAAAAAATATAATTATAATAATATCGCCTTATTATTAGCGGATAAAAATGTTAATTAATCGGTTAATTAGAATTCGATATTGATTTGCTGAAAAGGAAAATAGGTAATAATGTTGCAAAAAAGAAATTGGCAAGGTTAATATAAATAATGGTAATAATAACCGGTGAATAAATGAGGCATTCCGAATGATTTTCGAATTCAATTAAATTCGTAATTACATTTTACGGCGACATTGAATTTATGAATAATTGAGATCGATTTTTTTTTAATTCAGCGCTTATTCAATTATCGAATTAACGAATGGATTATTTCCTATTTTAATTAGAAATTAAGCGTAAAAGAGCAAAGAAAAAGGATCGACTCTAACTGATACAAACCCAAACGAAGATCCAGCTGAATTCCTCTAAGGATCGTTGCAAAAAAGTGAGATAAGGCGACGATTGTTTTAGACGAAACTCATTGAATTGTAAATTCGCGAGTGGGACAAGAAAAGGAAAAAGTGAAACTTGTAATAGATTCCAATTTGCAAATGTAACTAAATCTATTTATAAAACGTAACCAACAAGTCTCAATAGAATTTTTCATATCGACAACAACTCGTTTTCATTTTGCACAATCGCATTGCCTCCCAATAACTTCCACCGAAAAGTCCTTATATCTTACCTTAATTGCAATTATTACGATGGAACTACAGAGCGATCAAAAAGTAAAACATTCGGAGCACGCTTTGTTAAGTTGGCATGCATGTATTTATATTTATTTAAATCAGCTAATTTGTCAAAAGTATTTAATGTTCAAGGTGTCAATGATCAATTGATCAATAATTGTCATACGTCTTCCCTTGTTTGACAGCGTCAGCGCCTACTTCAAAACCAAAATGAATCTGCACAGTGTGCACTTGACGCGGCATCCTTTAGTGAATTTTGCGTTAGCTAGTGTGGCACTAACGAAACATCTGCCTGTGACCGTTATAATTTACCATTTTCCTTTGGCTCAATCGAATTTTTGACAAATCGCTAGTAGTCTAGAAGTTTAAAACAAAAGAATAATGAATAATTTACCGTAAAATAAACGAATAAAATTGTTTGGCAACGGCACGTTAAACTTATTTCCGGATCGCATCGTATTTTAACGCGGTAGATGCACAATTTTAAATTTAGACCGATCGAACGTTTATTTTTGTTGTTAAATTATTGCTCGCGTTTCGTTAAATTTAGAATTCGTTCAATTTCTTTCGCGGAGGTCGTACACCACGTTGTTTACTTATCGATGGAGGAATTGAAAAAGGAATTTGCACAAACCGAAAAAGAACAAGAAAAAGAAAAAACGTACGAAAAAAGGCAACAACAACATCATTTTCCCTGTCGCCCTGGAAATACGGTTTCGCGAAACGAACAATATTTTTCGGGTCTTGAATTGTACGAGATACGACAATTATTCGCTTCCTCTCTCCGTATCTGTTTTTCTATAAATAACTTATACCCAATATAAATCGAGATTGAAGGATTCGTTTCCAATTTAAAATGATTATTTTTCCTCTTTTTTTTTTCATCTT
Source organism: Hololepta plana (assembly GCA_963695495.1). Classification (NCBI taxonomy): domain Eukaryota; kingdom Metazoa; phylum Arthropoda; class Insecta; order Coleoptera; family Histeridae; genus Hololepta; species Hololepta plana. Next base: position 1,607,795 of record OY968838.1, on the reverse strand, counting down.
GCAAAACGAGCAAACGTGTTTTTCCTCCAATAAGTAGTATAGCGTAATTTTCTTGTTTGTTGTTGTTGTTGCGCGGAAATAAAGCAATGCCAGATTAGTTTGCTTTTTGCATTTAATTATTTGCAAAACGTGCTTCCTATTTCGATTTAACCATTCGTTTCTACTACTTCTTTTGCCAAACAAACGACTTTTGCGCAACGATTACATTTGCGAATAATAGCCGTTGCCGATAACGTCGCTTCCTAATAATGAATCATCATTGCGCGCTCGTTTGTTTTTCCTCACATAAATTAGCAACACAAATTCAAATGTAATATTTTTTTTCCATTATGTTCGAAATCAAAATGCAATCGTTAACGGGCAATTAAACTCTCTTTACGTATATACAGGGTGTCGCAATAGTGCGAGCTCGGTGGATTACGTCCAGAGAGTTGACTTTCGAGGAAAAGTCTTCTATGGGTTAGATCTATAACCTACAAATATTTTCCAAGAATGCGGACTTCCAGATACACCGAAAACTGTCACTTGATACGCTATTTTGTCTATGTTTTCTTGCATTTTTGGATTTTTCGTCGGATTTAGGTGGCAGTTTAGTAAAGGTGCTTTTCCCGAAAAATATTCATCGGAAGGTCGTGGAAAATCGCCCATATCTCCGGAACTATTTGAGATAAATGTTGAACTCTTTTTGGTTCTTTTAAGCATGAGATGGCGAAGATTTTTCACTGTTTACGTTTAATTAAAAGTGCCAATAGCTTCGATTTATGGCCTGTTAAACTTTGACATTTTCAAATCTGCATAACTTACTTTTTTTTAAGGAACCATCTATTTTTTATTATGGCATTAGATGTAGAAAATGATTCTCTTTCGATCACATTGATGTAATATTTGGTCTATTATTAACGGTTTTCGAGTTATTCCCAATTAATTGATATTTTGTGTGTAATTTATTGACGCCAAATGAAAGCAAAAACAATTGGAAATCAATTACTATTGTGCTTGAAGTTAATACTTTTGGATTTATTCTTCAGATTGGTCACTAAGACATTAATAATTCAGCTGAAAGTAGCTTTTTCATGAAAATAAGCAGAATTTTGTCAAATTTAAAACAAAAAACTTGTAATTTTAATGTTTTCTTCAATTGTCTCTTCGTTTCTAATGAAATTGACTACAAAACATGAAAAACTTGTTTATAAATATAAAAATTACCTTAATATGATCGAAGGTTAACAATTTTCTGCAGCTAATGCCATAATAAAAGACATGGTTGCATTAAAAAAATAAACTTATACACATATGAAAATGTCAAAGTTTGACAGGCCCCAAATCGCAGTTAGTAAAACTTTTAAATTTAAGTCATGCAAAATCTTCATCGTTGCATGCTCAAGCTCATGAAAGAATATTCATCTCTCTATCTTAAATAGTTCTGGAGATATATGCGATTTTTCACCATCTTCCAAACAATTCTTTTTGGGAAAACATAGAAATAACTCAGTAACTTTTCATTTAAAATACGTGGTAGCTTCAATAAACGTCCCTTAAGATTCGACGAGGAATCCAAAAATGCAATAAAAAACTGACCATTCCGTTTAAAATAACGAAGCAAGTGTCCGTTCCGGGTATATCCGGAAGTGCGCCATCTTGGAAAATATTTTTGCGTTGTAGTACTATCCTAGAGAAAACTTTTTTGTCCGAAACAATATCCTCTCAAGTCGCCCGTTTTGGCGTAATCCTCAGACTATTGCGACACCCTATATATACAGGGTGTTAAATAAAAAGTGTCACAAACTTTAAGGGGTGGTAATATGGCCCAAGATAAGCAAAAAAGTCTTAATGAACATGGGGCCGGAAATGGACCGTTTCGAAGATACGGAGGATTGAACTTTTTTTGTAGGATATTTTCGTTCGATCCGCCGTTTTTGAAAGCTATTCTTTAGGCAGTTCGCAAAAGAGAAATTTATGGTAAAGACACACTCAACTTATTAATAAAGGTCCAAATTATCATTCATTTCAATTGCAGCCTCCTATTTGCTTGCTAAGTGGCCCATTCCACGTGTACAAAAGAGCTAAACATTTGCAACTTTACTTGCCCTTACATCGGTCACCAAGTAATCAAAATATTGTATTTACTTGGTAACCGATGTAAGCGAATGCATAGCTGCAGATTTTTAGCTCTTTTGCACACGTGGATTTGGCCATCTAGCAAGCAAATCGGAGGCTTCAATTGAAATGAATGATAATTTGGACCTTTATTAATAAGTTGTGTCTCTTTACGATAAATTTCTCTTTTGCGAACTGCCTAAAAAATAGCTTTCAAAAAACGGCGGATATTTATGCACCGATCTAACGAAGATATGCTACAAAAAAGTTAAATCCTCCGTATCTTCGAAACCGTCCATTTCCGGCCCCATGTTCATTAAGACTTTTCTGTTTATATTGGGCCATATTACCACCCTTTAAAGTTTGTGACACTTTTTTTTAACACCCTGTATATAGTTAAAGTACAGCTTGGGGCTGTTTTAAAAGTAACCGGAAACGGTTTATTTTTTTCTTTCCCTCGCTCCAGCTTCCTTTCAACTTCTACGACGTCTAAGTGAAAAAGGCGACTTCCATTCGCTCTTAGTAGCATTTCCACCTTCGGGCTAATCAGCTTTATCGCTTTAAAGTGCTTAAAGGGAAACAAGCGAGTAATAACACTTGATGCGTGTAAAGTTTGGAGAACAAGAAATCAATTAATTCGAAAAAGAAGGACGAAAAAAAGAGCGGAAAAGCGGGGAACGTCCCTGGTGAATTGAATTAAATGGCTTCCCGTGCTCGATGACGAAAATCAGTGCGATTCAACAAAAAAAAAAACACTTGAAGCGAAGTTTTAGTAACTTTTATATCGTTATTGTGGCCGTATTGGATTGCATTTGAACGAATTATTTATGCCGAGACGCTACTGTAAAGCACGAGAAGTTTAAGCAAGTTTTGCCAACTTCAAAATCGACTGCGGCGGTAAATTCAAATAATCCTTCGACTGGTTGTATATAAAATGGTAGGACATCATAATTATTTCCGTTTCATTAAGTAAAAACGAAAAGTTAATCAATCAAACGGCGATTTAATGGACTTTTCTCCATCGGATCGATAAAATCGTACGGTCTCCTCCTTACGCCCGTTACTTTTATAAATTTCCCTCTTGTTTGCTTTTTGAATGAAAACAAATAAATTATCAATTCCTTTCAAATTGATGGATGTTTATTCTCGTAACATAATTCCGCAAGAAAAATGGGTTTCTCGTTTCCATTTTCTTCTCCCTTTTAGGCTTCTCCTCGCCACACCATCTTCTACGTATAATATTGTTGTTGTTGTTGCTGACTTTCTTCGTTATTTATTCGGGAAAACAAGTAGAAGATGCCCCATCAAATTTGATTTATTTAGGTATCAATTAAATGATCCCGAAACAAAATGGGGAATCTGCAGAGGGGATGATAATTAAATTGGCAATTAAGTGCTTTTCACAAAAAAAATGGGGGCATTTTCGAATTGTTTAAGACGCTTTCCAGTTGATTAACATTGTGTTGATTATAATAATATGATTTATTTGCGAATCGTTACTACTTCTTCCTTCCGCTTATTCGATTGTCGATTTCCTCGATGATGACGGAATCGAAAAGGGGGCGCGCGGGGGAGGGAATAAATACAATTCGTAAGTAAAAAACGTAATAAAATAAAACTGGGAGGCATCGCTATACGACAACAGCAACAAGAAGAAATAAAACGAAGGCGAGAGCCGACTGTGATACGTACGTTATTTATACGACGACTGACGGTTTGTTTTATGTCGTGCAAACAGATGCACGTATACATATTTTCGATTTGAAGAGGGCCGCGAAAGAAGACGAGGAAATGGTGCGAAAGAACGAGGATGGTTGCGGATGGCGGATAATAAAAGTTGGAGACAAGTAGCAATGAAAGGAAAACTGTGCGTGATATGAAAATCGATATCGGAATAAAAGTAATGGGCAATTCGGGAAATATGTCTCCAGCATACATTTTTGCCAACCCCATCGCGAAAACTGCGTCAACTTCATGCCTTCGCACATCGCCTAAAATCGATTTTTCACATCGTTCCTCGTTTCGCGATCGACTTAAAAGTGATTTAAAAATGCAATCTCCAATCATTCAAATTTTAGTTTTTTTTTAGTTGTGCTAAATTGCACTTTTTGGCCAACTTCAGTAATTTTGCATCATCGCTTTCCCCGCCAAAATTGCTTATACCAAGATTGAACGAAATAATTTTGTTGTTTTTTTTTCTTATTTGACTAATTCCTCAGCAAATCTTTGTTCAATTGTTACGAACGTCTCCCTTGTTTTACTTGGGCCAACTTTTTGAATTGCCCTCGTAAAAGCGTTTCAATCGAAGTGAAATTAGTGGCTAAAATGTTTTCCACTTGAAAAGAAAAAGGCCGACATCAAGTGATTCCGTTAATGATCTCGTTCAATTCGCGAAATACGTCTTCAGCATACATTTTTGCCAACCCCATCGCGAAGATTGCGTCAACTTCATGCCTTCGCACATCGCCTAAAATCGATTTTGCACATCGTTCCTCGTTTCGCGATCAACTTAAAAGTGATTTAAAAATGCAATCTCCAATCATTCAAATTTTAGTTTTTTTTTAGTTGTGCTAAATTGCACTTTTTGGCCAACTTCAGTAATTTTGCATCATCGCTTTCCCCGCCAAAATTGCTTATACCAAGATTGAACGAAATAATTTTGTTGTTTTTTTTTCTTATTTGACTAATTCCTCAGCAAATCTTTGTTCAATTGTTACGAACGTCTCCCTTGTTTTACTTGGGCCAACTTTTTGAATTGCCCTCGTAAAAGCGTTTCAATCGAAGTGAAATTAGTGGCTAAAATGTTTTCCACTTGAAAAGAAAAAGGCCGACATCAAGTGATTCCGTTAATGATCTCGTTCAATTCGCGAAATACGTCTTCAGCATACATTTTTGCCAACCCCATCGCGAAGATTGCGTCAACTTCATGCCTTCGCACATCGCCTAAAATCGATTTTGCACATCGTTCCTCGTTTCGCGATCAACTTAAAAGTGATTTAAAAATGCAATCTCCAATCATTCAAATTTTAGTTTTTTTTTTAGTTGTGCTAAATTGCACTTTTTGGCCAACTTCAGTAATTTTGCATCATCGCTTTCGCCGCCAAAATTGCTTATACCAAGATTGAACGAAATAATTTTGTTGTTTTTTTTTCTTATTTGACTAATTCCTCAGCAAATATTTGTTCGATTGTTACGAACGTCTCCCTTGTTTTACTTGGGCCAACTTTTTGAATTGCCCTCGTAAAAGCGTTTCAATCGAAGTGAAATTAGTGGCTAAAATGTTTTCCACTTGAAAAGAAAAAGGCCGACATCAAGGGATTCCGTTAATGATCTCGTTCAATTCGCGAAATACGTCTTCAGCATACATTTTTGCCAACCCCATCGCGAAGATTGCGTCAACTTCATGCCTTCGCACATCGCCTAAAATCGATTTTGCACATCATTCCTCGTTTCGCGATCGACTTAAAAGTGATGTAAAAATGTAATCTCCAATCGTTCAAATTTTAGTTTTTTTTTAGTTGTGCTAAATGGCCAAATTGCACTTTTTGGCCAATTTCAGTAATTTTGCATCATCGCTTTCCCCGCCAACATTGCTTATACCAAGATTGAACGAAATAATTTTGTTGTTTTTTTTTTCTTATTTGACTAATTCCTCAGCAAATCTTTGTTCAATTGTTACGAACGTCTCCCTTGTTTTACTTGGGCCAACTTTTTGAATTGCCCTCGTAAAAGCGTTTCAATCGAAGTGAAATTAGTGGCTAAAATCCACTTGAAAAAAAAAAGGCCGAAATCAAGGGATTCCGTTAATGATCTCGTTCAATTCGCGAAATACGTCTTCAGCATACATTTTTGCCAACCCCATCGCGAAGATTGCGTCAACTTCATGCCTTCGCACATCGCCCAAAATCGATTTTGCACATCATTCCTCATTTCGCGATCAACTTAAAAGTGATTTAAAAATGTAATCTCCAATCGTTCAAATTTTAATGCAAAATTTACTTTTAGTTGTGCAAAATTGACAACTTCCACTTTTTGGCCTATTTCTGCAGCATTTCCCCGCTGAAAGATAATTTTCTGCAACTTATCAATTGCCCTCGTTCATTGATAAAACACTTTATCATACTTTGTTTTTTATTCTTATTTGGCTAATTCTTCAGCAAATGTTTGTTCAATTGTTACAAACGTCTCTTTTGTTTTACTTGGGCAAATTTTTTGAATTGCCCCTGTAAAAGCGTTTGAATCGACGTGAAATTTGCGGCTAAAATTTTATAGAAAAGAAAAAGGGCCGAAATCACCGGATTCCGTTAATGATCTCGTTCGCTATTCAATTACATTACCTGCGATTTTATCGATGCTGAAGATTTCTTTTCCTTTTGGCTGGGAAAAGTTATAATCGACATTGATTGTAATAAGGGGGGCGGGCCCGTCCTGTCATCGTCATCATCAGCATAATAAATGAAGAGCGAATAATACAAAATAAAAGAAAATCATAATAATCGTGGATTGTGGCAGCATGTAATTTTCATTTTTTTTTCGATAAAGTTCACCACCATCGATTTAATGATAGTACAGGGCGACTCAACGACGATGGAAATAATTCACGAATTTGCGAAAAAAAGTCAGCGTGCCCGCGGAAATTGCTTGCGAACGTGTGCAAAATTGAATAATATTCTCTTGTCAGCGTCGTAGACGTCGTTTCAACGCGAGGAATTTCATTTCTTTCTCCACGTTTTTCAAGTTAAATCGCGAGGAAAAACAGGTGAACGTTAAGGTGGCACGCGTGCAAATAAACGGGGACGACGGTTAATGCAAATTTGATGTGCGATTTCGTAGCGTAACATCCCTTTGATGTCCTCTTTTTTTGCAAACGCGTCTCTCACATTATAAACGATTCAGTTACGGTGCGACGAATTTGAATTTGCCGCCACGTCAAAACGGTTTTAACCTACAATGAAAGCGCTCGAAGATAATACGAACGTTTTTTTTTTTTGCAGAATAACAAAACGACGGTAAATGACGCAGCCCGTCTCAATACGTCCACACAAACGACACAAAATACACTAGATCATATGGCGCGCGAAATTCAAATCGCGCTGTATTGGAATCGTGGATGAAAACCACTTGCGAATCGATTTGTTTGTTTAAATAGCGCTGCGAACGTGTTTCGTAGCCGTTGAACGATACTTTACGCGATATAACTTGGCGAAATGAAGAGAAAAGAAAGTTTTTTTGGTCGATTTCAAACGAGAGACTTTTTTAAAGCCACTTTTATATAGAGAAAATAGGTTGAAGAGATGCAATATTAAACTTCTCGTTCTTGCGACCGCTTTTTTCTTGTTGTCGTTGTTGCTGTTTTTGCAAATATTCGCCATAAAAGTGTGTACGATTTCGGTTCGCTTTCTTTCGTTCTCCGCGACCATCATTATCATTGGATTTCTAATTTTTCGCGAGTGAAAACTCAATCGCGCCGCTTTCACTCTTATTTATTTGTCGTTTCTATTAATCTCATACCTTGTTGTTGTTTATTTTTTTGTTCGCTCGCTCGCTTTACATGGTCAATAGGTCTTTGAGACGCATAAATATCTGTGTCGCTCTTGTATCGACGATTTTCATCTCGAACGAATGCAACCGCAAGTGGCCAGTCGTTGGCGCGCTTTTCCTTTTAGTTTCTCGCCAGTTTCATCGGTAACAATCGATTTTTCTTTGCGGATTAATTTCGTTTTTTTTTCACGGATCAAACGATGAGAAAAGCACTTTTTTATATCGTAGTAGGACGGACTCGGAGGATTACGTCCAATTGGTTGCCTTTAGAGAAAAATGTTTCAGATACGAAAGTTTTCCCTCGGAACGAGCTACAACGTAGAAATTGTTTCCAGGATGGCTCACTGCTGGACATTGCTACTTGCTCCGTTATTTTAAATGGAATGGTATGTTTTTTATTGCAATTTTGGATTCCGCGTCGCAGTTTAAGAGGAGTTTATTGAAGGTACCACGTGCTTAAAATGCACCGTCTCGGAGTTATTTCAGTGTTTCTCCGAAAACTGTAATTTGTAAGGTCGTGGAAAATCGCAAATATCTCCGGAACTATGTGAGATACAGAGTTGAACCTTTTTTTAGTTCTTCTTAGCACGAAATGACGAAGACCTTACAGTACCTGCATTTAATTATAAATGGCAATAGCGTCGACTTGTTGGCTGTTAACCTATGATTTTTTCAAATATGCATAACATCATTTTTATTGATGGAAGCAGCTGTTTTTTTATTATGACATTCGATGCAGAAAATGATTCTCTTTCGATCATATTAAGGTCATATTGAGTCTATTATTGACGGTTTTCGAGTTATTTCCAATTAATTGATATTTCGTGTGTTATTTATGATGATGCTTGATGATGTAATAATCTAAATAAAAATGGAAGCAATCGAAAATCAATTATGTTTGCGTTAGAATTTCACTTTTCACATAAAAATATGAATTAATTAAGTCCAAAAAAAAGGTAAATGTTTTCAGGAAAGTGAATAAAATGTTCACCAGTTTGCAATAAAAGATGTTAAATGTCATTGATTTCTTTAATTGTATCGATATTTCTGATTTAGTTTACTAGAAAAAATTCAAATAACTAAGGGAAATGCATATAACTCAAAAATCGTCAACAATAGACCCAATGCGATCTAAAGAGGATCATCTTCTGCACCTAATGCCGTGATAAAAAGCATGGATCCGTAAGAGAATTGAAGTTATGCACATTTGAAAATGTCGAAGTTTAACAGTTCATAAACCGCAGGCAGTAACACTCTTGTTTAAATGTAAGTAGTGGCAAATCTTCGTCATTTCATGCTCAAAAGGACGAAAAAAAGTTCGACTCCCTATCTTAAATAGTTCCGGAGTTATAGACGAGTTTCCAGCACCTTTCAAATGAAGCTTTTGCGGAAAAACTGCCAAATAACTCGGAAACGATACATTTTAGGTATATGGTAACTTCAATAAACTCCCCTTAAAATTCGATGAGGAACCCAAAAGTGCAATAAAAAATATACCATTCCATTTAAAATAAGCGGGCAAGTAGCAGTTTCCGGTATAACCGGATGTGCGCCATTTTGGAAAATTCTTCTGCGTTGCAGTTCCTTCCGAGGGAAAACTTTTGTATCTGAAAGATTTTCCACTAAAGTCAAACGTTTGCCAGGGAATCAAAGAAGTGGCAAATTCCTCAAACGATTTGACATTGTTTGTCAAATTTGGAATGGTCGCAATAAGTCCGCCATTAAAACCACGTTATAATTAAATTCGCCTTTTCGTACTGTTAATTACAACTTTCTCCTCCATCATCATCATCAACTCATCCACTCTCAGTAAAACTGCTACCGATTTTGTGTGCTGGCTCTTGTTGTTGTTCTTATGCGAAGAAAATTTCGTTTTAACGATTATTAATCCATTCGTGGCAGTTATTAAACGCGCATTAATCTCTCGACCCGTTTCTAATTTCATGCTAATTAACTGGCACCATTTGGAATTAAATACAATTTGTATAGGCACAAACACGTTTTTAATATCATTATTACATGTTCATTAACAAAGAAACCAAAATTGTGTCAAACCAAGGTGAGGACCGTAATGTACCGGAAACTTTACGTTACGTCCCTGCCCGCAAAGTGGCAAAAAGAAAATTCATTGAATTAGGAACTGGAATTAGTCTTAGTAACTTTTTATTAAATCGGATATTTCGAGAAAGCGACTTTAAAAACTTATCCAAGAAGCCTAAAAAGGCCTTAAGGGAGTGGTGAAATGTCGGTGAACGTCCGAAGCGAGCCAATTTTTCTTCTCCTTCATCGACGTTTCTCCAAATTACGTTACCATAAAACGCGAACGGTCTTTACTTAATTTAATAACGCCATTAAGTTCGGCCTTTTGTTTGCTCCTTTTGCAGCGCATAAATTTGCATTAGCTGTGTTATTATGCTGCGGCAGCGTAATAATAATGGGCGGAAACTAGATGGAACAACAGGGGAAAAGGAAAAACGCACGAGGGAAACCTTAAAGCCCATAAAACAAATTGCAGTCGTGTTAATCAATCTATCGCCGCACAAAACGTTGGACGTTGAAATACAAGAAGAAAAGGCAGAAAAAGGACGCAGTAAAAGGGAGGAAGTAATAAAAAGTGGGAAGGGCGCGAGGGTGTAATAATAATAAAAAAATGGGCAACGCATTGATCAGGGAAAACGATTGATGATGGAGCAAGAGATGGGAATTGATGAAAAACAAAACGCTTTTGGTTTTTAATTAATTTGGCAAATCGATTGCTTGCTGCCGATTGACCGAATTCGCTGATCGATGATGTAATAGCGATGATTGGGTCATCGGTTGAATTGGTCCCATTTACATTTATTAAAGCGAATTCTTCATTTTCCCTTTTCATCCAACTCATTCGCACCTTCCTTCCATCGACTGGACGTAGTTCTCACTCGGATGATGGTATCAGCAATTTTATTCATTTACTTACTCATCACGTTAGAAAGGAGGATTTAAAAAAAAAGATTGTTCATTTATATTCACAGCAGAACGTATGCAAAACTACGTGCAAACTGAAAGAATGAAAACTCCATGCGGCGTGCGATTTATTGAATAATAACAAACGTCGTTATCTTATATCGCAAAAAAAAGAAATAAAAACGCGAAAGAGTTAACGGCCGATGGAATGCCAGCAATCGATTGATTAGCGCCGGCCTTTTGACCCGTCCTTTAACTCGCAAATTATTATAACGAAATTGGCGGCCGATTCCCGAACGGATTTCAAACTCGACTCGTTTTTTGGCCGAACCGAACCGAACGGAACGGATTCGCGTGCAGAAAATTTTACGATCGCAAAACTGGCGAATCGACGAAAATCCCTCGCGCCCGTCGCTGCTGGGGCCGAGCAATTGAATCTCTTCGGTTCCATCCAATTCTCGGGTAAATATTTGTCCTGGCGGTTTCATTTTCTTTTTGCCGGTCACTCGCGAGTCATTTTTTTCTGCGCGTTCGAATTGTATCAATCGACACTCGTAGGAAACAAACGATAAGCGCGAATCGTTATAATAATTAGCGCCTATTGAAATTGCGGGCGATGAAGAAATAAACGATAAACAACAAAGCGTTAATTAAATGACCCGAGACGATCGATCAAAGATGCGGCTTTAGATTGCCAGGACAATGAATCGTTTCGATTCGCTCGCAACTTTAATTTAATCTCGTAATTTCTTCGTTAAGTTTTTTTTTTGATCGCCTGGTAGACGATTGTACGTTTATCAGCGAGCGATGCAAACAAAAAAACGTGCGATTAAATTCCCGAGCTATTTTCGATTGGGGCAATTTGCAACGTTGCAACGGATCGACTAACAATATCGAAAGTGGATGCAAACTTGCGACAATCGATGCAAAAATCGCCTCGTACTTTTCGCAAAGTTAAATTCCATTTAATCTCGTTTTTTTTTTGCATAGCTGCAGATAATCACGCTTGTTGGGCTTGTCCAAAATTATTAATTGCACTCTCGACAAGGACCAAATCAAAAAATGAATCCCACACATTAAAGATTGGCGAATGGACGTAATGTGCAGAAAAAAACACGCGAATAAGTTGAAAGTGGCCGAGAAGAAGAAGCAAAAAAAAAAGGACGAAGAAGATGACGTTCATTTTTTTTTTCACGCTCGCCTGCTTCAAGTCGCTTTTCTCGCAAATACAGCAACGAAATTGCTTCCAGTGCGAGTGCAACCAACAGAAAAACATGCGAACTGCATATTCGTTTGTTTGCCGCCTTTTTCTCTATATTTTTCTCCCTATTATTATAATCGGTAATTAATATTTATCTGCATCAACGTAACAAAAAGGAGACAAATTCGAAACTGGAGAATGGCGCAAGAACGACGACGATCGTTTTTGTTCAAGGACAACAAAGGGCAACTCGTAATTGAACGCGACGATCGTTTATGGCGAACACAATAACATTTATAATAATTTATTTTTTTTACGATCTTCTTACACAGATCCACTATTAACCATCATTGTAATAGCATAAACTGCGCCCACATGTTACCTCATTTGACACATTTGACGCACGTGTTCGCTTCGTGCTCTCTCGATCTTTTCCTTTTGGTTCATCATGTTCTCGTCGTCTCTGGCCTTTTTCGTCTTTTTTCTTTCTTTTGTGGTTCCCTTTACTTCACTTTATCGTTTGTTATTATTATTTTAAACGTACGTTTATAATGAATTGCTGGTGTCTTAGCGTTCGTTGATGACGATCGTGATGCTGATAATGATGACACTTCAACGATCAGTCATCGTAATTAGTCTGTCAGGAGTGGAGAAAAGGAATGAGTTTTGATGGGCAGGATTAAGAAATGGAGAAAGGAGCGAAAAGAATAATTTCTATTGCCACTCGATTATCGCCGAACGCATTTCTATTTATGAGCGCACTCCAGATGTCTACGGGGTGCATGCAAAATAATTAGCCATTAAAAATATTTTTACACGTACAAGTTTGTCAATCAATTTCTGCCAAATATGTATGTGGCAGCATTGATTTGTTTAAATAATTCTTTCATGGAATTTGTTTGCTCTTAGTTATTTCAGTTTAAACTGAATATTAGTGAATTTGAGCAGGTATGGCAACTGAAAGCCAACCAAGTACTTGCACATTTTGTCAGTAAACGATGAAGATTTCTTCGTATCAGTTACCAATTCATCCCCAAAAATGAATTTGGTAGCACTGTTGCATTTAAATCACTTTTGAATCGAATTTGATCGTCTTTTGTTAGTTCAGTTTAAACTGCGTGTCAGTGGATTTCAGCAGGTATACCAACTAAATTTTCTCTTCGTATTAATAGTTACCAATTCTTCCCGAACATTGATTTGGTAGCACTGCTACATTTAAATTAGTTTTGAATCGAATCTGCTCGTCTTTTGTTTGTTTAGTTTAACTTAATGTCAGTGAATTTGAACATTTAAAGCCCACCCTGTACTTGCACATTGTGATCGTGGGTTCTTCGTATTAGTTACCAATTCTTCTGTATTAAAATGAATTTTTAATCGAATCTGTTCGCCTCTTCTTATTTAAATTTAAACTACATACCTGTGGATTTCAGCACGTATACCAACTAAATGTTCAGTCCTACCATGTTCAGTGTACCAATAGACGTATTCGTATTAGTTACCAATTCTTTCCTAACATTCATTTGGTAGCACTGCTACACTTAAATTACTTTTGAACCGAATCTGCTCGTCTTTTGTTAGTTCAATTTAAACTGCATGTCAGTGGATTTGAACACGTGTACCAACTCAAAGCCCACCCTATACTTGCACATTATGATCGTAATTTCTTCGTGTCAGTTACCAATTCATCCCCAAAAATTGATTTGGTAGCACTGATGCATTTGAATTATTTTTTAACCGAATCTGTTCGCCTCTTCTTATTTAAATTTAAACTACATACCTGTGGATTTCAGCACGTATACCAACTAAATGTTCAGTCCTACCATGTTCAGTGTACCAATAGACGTATTCGTATTAGTTACCAATTCTTTCCTAACATTGATTTGGTAGCACTGCTACACTTAAATTACTTTTGAACCGAATCTGCTCGTCTTTTGTTAGTTCAATTTAAACTGCATGTCAGTGGATTTGAACACTTGTACCAACTCAAAGCCCACCCTATACTTGCACATTATGATCGTAATTTCTTCGTGTCAGTTACCAATTCATCCCCAAAAATTGATTTGGTAGCACTGATGCATTTGAATTATTTTTTAACCGAATCTGTTCGCCTCTTCTTATTTAAATTTAAACCACATATCAGTGGATTTCAGCACGTATACCAACTAAATGTTCAGTCCTACCATGTTCAGTGTACCAATAGACGATTCGGATCTCTTCGTATTAGTTACCAATTCTTTCCTAACATTGATTTGGTAGCACTGCTACATTTGAATTACATTTGAATCGAATCTGCTCGTCTTTTGTAAGTTCAATTAAACCACGTGTCAGTGAATTTGAACGGGTGTAACATTGTGGCCAACTTACGAAAAAAGATCGCAACCAATTGCTAACTCGTGGTATATTAGCAATATAATGATCCGAAATGAAGATCAGCGAGAGTTTTAATCAAGACTAAAGTGATGTCAATCGAATGCAAAAAGACTCCACTTTTATCCTTCGTAGCTTCAGTATTAGAACAATTGTTGCCAACTGTTGCCAATTGCATATTTTAATTAAATGAAATGATAAATTTTGCTCACACCTGCAAAAAAAAAACAACAAAACGTACTCTCATCCTCCTATCAATGTCAACAACCAACCGAATCGGTTATCCTTTTTTTTTAAATTATTTATTATTCCATACGGCATAATCGTTATTCAAACGCCGTTGCTCAACGAACGAATAAATATTTGCAAATGATGTAAAAAAAAGGTAAGTAAGAAACAAACATTGTCCAAGGTTGCAGAAAAAATTAAATCAGTAATGTGAGAACGAACGCGTTCTTTGTGCCATACGAAAATAAATTACTCAAGCATTATTATTACTACGCTGGAATTCGCGTTTAATCGCAAACATTTTCCAGGAGAATCGCATGAAATTCGTGGAAAAAAAATAGATTTTTTTTTAACAAACAAGACGAAAACCGTCCCGGAACGAGACATTTTTTAGCCGTCTATTTGCATTCGCGCGATAAGCGCAATTTGTTTGTTTTTCTTTTCGCCACGAAACGAGCATCGCACAGAAAATATTTGCTAATCTTTGCCATTGAGAGAGATACAGAAGAACCCGCCATTCCGATGGCAATTGGAGCGAAGAGTTAGAAGAGTTGCAAAAAGATGGAAATTCGACGAGGCAAAAAAAAAGACGAGAGAAGAAACGAATAGAACGAGGCGATAATTCCGGGGCGTATCAAAATAAATACAGTCGAGATACGGGCCAAAGTGGAGGACTATCGGTGTAAACAAATAAAAATTGTGGGTGCGATAGAGACAAAAAAAAAATGAGAAACGTTTCTTTTTTGTCGTCGTTTCCGATGATAATAACGGCCGATAAGGCAGTCTATTGACATTAGCGTTGCGTAATCCCGGCTCATTTTTTTCTCTCTCCAAATTTATTTGCAGACTGCTTGGGATCTGCTCGTGACTATTATTTTCAACTTTTTGAAGAAAGAAAAGGGAACCAACGACAACATGCAAAGCGAAACAAACTTCCAGAAGCAGACGATGAAGAAGTGGAGAGGAGATTGCGATAAGAGCGTTTTATGGCGAATGTTTGCTTTTTTGCCAAAAAAAAAAACAAAACAAAACAAAAACGAAACAGATAGCGGAAGAAAAAGCGGACAAAAGCTCTTTGTTTTTAATTCGATGGACTTACCATACGAAATCATTTGGCCCACTGTTTCGCCAAAGTGACTTTCGCATCTTCCCTTTCGTCGCTTATTGACCATAAAACGGGAAACTTTCCGGCGATCGAATCTCGTAATCTGTAATTCTTCGGTGCGGCGGTAACAGCAGCAGCAGCGGGACGCTTTTTATTGTCTAGGATTTTATTCCCGGCTTCGGGCGCACTAGCGACAATATGTCTTTAAGTTGCCGGCTCCATCGTCAATCCCAGCGACCAGGAAGGAGGCAACACGCTCGCTGAAAGTCATAAAAAAAAACGAGGCAGTTTCCTCGTTGTTCGCTCGAGCAATAGTTTTAGGACCGTTCGGTTGGTTTTTCTATTTAATTTGCTCTTTTTTTGTGGGAGGAGGAGGTGGTGGAGGAAATCGATAGAATCGCCAAGACGTTCGTTTGCCTTTTTTACCATTTGGTTATGACAAATTTTAAAGGCTTCACTTTACGATTATTATTAAACGTCCTTCACCCATATCGCTCAATTTAATTTTTTTATTGTTTTTCTTTCGCTGCTGAGAAGTTATTGAACCATAAAAATATCACCATTTAATATAATCTCATCGTCTTTCTCCGATCCATTGGGTACGTGCTTGTGTTTCATAATAATTGATTCGTCCCACTTAAAGACCAACAAAAGAACAAAATTATAAAGTTTAAAAAAAAATGCAGCCACGTAGTGAATTTCATTCGTTTGGCAAGAACCTCGACATCAAAAAAAGAATCGTCGATATTTATTTTTTTGTTGGCACACGTACTTAATTTCGGCCCATTATTGCTACGGATCGGTTTCCGGATCAGCTGTTTCTCCCAGAAGCGTTTAATGTTTGGGGGAAAAGGTGCAAGGAAGTAGAGTATAAGCAGTTGAAAGTGGATGGAAATGTGTGTTCAAGAAATGCAAGAGAATCGTCGCAATTCCATACATAACCTGCAGGTATTATTAACCGATCGATTGCCTAAAATATGGACCGTCATCCGTCGTTTCCAGGAATAATAATTATCCATCCGTCCATCCATTCTTGTCCGTCAGTTACAGTCGGTCGCTTTATACAGCGCGTACCAACGGCACGAAAGCGAACGAGCTTCGACTGTAGAGAAACATATTCTATTACTATTAAGTTTTTTTTTCAAAGTTATAATTTTCTACGATTGAACAACATTCTTCGATTAAATGCTGTGCGATTTCCCTTTACGATATAAGCGAAGCCTCGTACAATAGACAAAACGTTGGTGAGGATTCCAAGAGATCCACAACAATTTAATATATTCAAAACAAAACTAGACTTAACAGGGATGGCAAGTTCGAGAACATGGAATTTAACTGCAACTCTTTGGCGCTTTTAGTGTTAAACTTCAATTAAACGTATCGAATTTATGCTCAATTATTAATGCCCACCCTGTACCTATATGTACAATCTGTCAATAAACGGTTGTGATTCCTTCGTGTTAGTTACCAAGTTTTCTCGAAGATTCATCTGGTAGCACTGATAAGTTTAATTTACATTTTATTCAACTACGATCGACTTTTGTTATTTATTATAAATTTAAAATGCATATCAATGAATTTGAGCAGGTTTGCCAACTTATTGCCAATGTACAATTGTTATTTCTTCGTGTTAGTTACCAAGTTCTCTCCAATATTCATTTGGTCGCACTGATAAATTTAACTTACATTTGATTCAAGTCCGATCGACATTTGTTATTTATTATAATTTTAAATTGCATATCAATGAATTTGAGCAGGTTTACCAACTAAATAACATGTACAATTGTGATTTCTTCGTGTTAGTTAACAAATTTTCTCGAAGATTCATTTGGTGGCACTGATAGAGTTACATATGATTCAAGTCTGATCGACTTTTGTTATTTAAATTTAAACTGCATGTCAATGAATTTGAGCAGGTTTACCAACTAAATAACCATTCGGTACATGTACAATTGTGATTTCTTCGTGTTAGTTAACAAATTTTCTCGAAGATTCATTTGGTGGCACTGATAGAGTTACATATGATTCAAGTCTGATCGACTTTTGTTATTTAAATTTAAACTGCATGTCAATGAATTTGAGCAGGTTTACCAACTAAATAACCATTCGGTACATGTACAATTGTGATTTCTTCGTGTTAGTTAACAAATTTTCTCGAAGATTCATTTGGTGGCACTGATAGAGTTACATATGATTCAAGTCTGATCGACTTTTGTTATTTAAATTTAAACTGCATGTCAATGAATTTGAGCAGGTTTACCAACTAAATAACCATTCGGTACATGTACAATTGTGATTTCTTCGTGTTAGTTAACAAATTTTCTCGAAGATTCATTTGGTGGCACTGATAGAGTTACATATGATTCAAGTCTGATCGACTTTTGTTATTTAAATTTAAACTGCATGTCAATGAATTTGAGCAGGTTTACCAACTAAATAACCATTCGGTACATGTACAATTGTGATTTCTTCGTGTTAGTTAACAAATTTTCTCGAAGATTCATTTGGTGGCACTGATAGAGTTACATATGATTCAAGTCTGATCGACTTTTGTTATTTAAATTTAAACTGCATGTCAATGAATTTGAGCAGGTTTACCAACTAAATAACCATTCGGTACATGTACAATTGTGATTTCTTCGTGTTAGTTAACAAATTTTCTCGAAGATTCATTTGGTGGCACTGATAGAGTTACATATGATTCAAGTCTGATCGACTTTTGTTATTTAAATTTAAACTGCATGTCAATGAATTTGAGCAGGTTTACCAACTAAATAACCATTCGGTACATGTACAATTGTGATTTCTTCGTGTTAGTTAACAAATTTTCTCGAAGATTCATTTGGTGGCACTGATAGAGTTACATATGATTCAAGTCTGATCGACTTTTGTTATTTAAATTTAAACTGCATGTCAATGAATTTGAGCAGGTTTACCAACTAAATAACCATTCGGTACATGTACAATTGTGATTTCTTCGTGTTAGTTAACAAATTTTCTCGAAGATTCATTTGGTGGCACTGATAGAGTTACATATGATTCAAGTCTGATCGACTTTTGTTATTTAAATTTAAACTGCATGTCAATGAATTTGAGCAGGTTTACCAACTAAATAACCATTCGGTACATGTACAATTGTGATTTCTTCGTGTTAGTTAACAAATTTTCTCGAAGATTCATTTGGTGGCACTGATAGAGTTACATATGATTCAAGTCTGATCGACTTTTGTTATTTAAATTTAAACTGCATGTCAATGAATTTGAGCAGGTTTACCAACTAAATAACCATTCGGTACATGTACAATTGTGATTTCTTCGTGTTAGTTAACAAATTTTCTCGAAGATTCATTTGGTGGCACTGATAGAGTTACATATGATTCAAGTCTGATCGACTTTTGTTATTTAAATTTAAACTGCATGTCAATGAATTTGAGCAGGTTTACCAACTAAATAACCATTCGGTACATGTACAATTGTGATTTCTTCGTGTTAGTTAACAAATTTTCTCGAAGATTCATTTGGTGGCACTGATAGAGTTACATATGATTCAAGTCTGATCGACTTTTGTTATTTAAATTTAAACTGCCTGTCAATGAATTTGAGCAGGTTTACCAACTAAATAACCATTCGGTACATGTACAATTGTGATTTCTTCGTGTTAGTTAACAAATTTTCTCGAAGATTCATTTGGTGGCACTGATAGAGTTACATATGATTCAAGTCTGATCGACTTTTGTTATTTAAATTTAAACTGCCTGTCAATGAATTTGAGCAGGTTTACCAACTAAATAACCATTCGGTACATGTACAATTGTGATTTCTTCGTGTTAGTTAACAAATTTTCTCGAAGATTCATTTGGTGGCACTGATAGAGTTACATATGATTCAAGTCTGATCGACTTTTGTTATTTAAATTTAAACTGCATGTCAATGAATTTGAGCAGGTTTACCAACTAAATAACCATTCGGTACATGTACAATTGTGATTTCTTCGTGTTAGTTAACAAATTTTCTCGAAGATTCATTTGGTGGCACTGATAGAGTTACATATGATTCAAGTCTGATCGACTTTTGTTATTTAAATTTAAACTGCATGTCAATGAATTTGAGCAGGTTTACCAACTAAATAACCATTCGGTACATGTACAATTGTGATTTCTTCGTGTTAGTTAACAAATTTTCTCGAAGATTCATTTGGTGGCACTGATAGAGTTACATATGATTCAAGTCTGATCGACTTTTGTTATTTAAATTTAAACTGCATGTCAATGAATTTGAGCAGGTTTACCAACTAAATAACCATTCGGTACATGTACAATTGTGATTTCTTCGTGTTAGTTAACAAATTTTCTCGAAGATTCATTTGGTGGCACTGATAGAGTTACATATGATTCAAGTCTGATCGACTTTTGTTATTTAAATTTAAACTGCATGTCAATGAATTTGAGCAGGTTTACCAACTAAATAACCATTCGGTACATGTACAATTGTGATTTCTTCGTGTTAGTTAACAAATTTTCTCGAAGATTCATTTGGTGGCACTGATAGAGTTACATATGATTCAAGTCTGATCGACTTTTGTTATTTAAATTTAAACTGCATGTCAATGAATTTGAGCAGGTTTACCAACTAAATAACCATTCGGTACATGTACAATTGTGATTTCTTCGTGTTAGTTAACAAATTTTCTCGAAGATTCATTTGGTGGCACTGATAGAGTTACATATGATTCAAGTCTGATCGACTTTTGTTATTTAAATTTAAACTGCCTGTCAATGAATTTGAGCAGGTTTACCAACTAAATAACCATTCGGTACATGTACAATTGTGATTTCTTCGTGTTAGTTAACAAATTTTCTCGAAGATTCATTTGGTGGCACTGATAGAGTTACATATGATTCAAGTCTGATCGACTTTTGTTATTTAAATTTAAACTGCCTGTCAATGAATTTGAGCAGGTTTACCAACTAAATAACCATTCGGTACATGTACAATTGTGATTTCTTCGTGTTAGTTAACAAATTTTCTCGAAGATTCATTTGGTGGCACTGATAGAGTTACATATGATTCAAGTCTGATCGACTTTTGTTATTTAAATTTAAACTGCCTGTCAATGAATTTGAGCAGGTTTACCAACTAAATAACCATTCGGTACATGTACAATTGTGATTTCTTCGTGTTAGTTAACAAATTTTCTCGAAGATTCATTTGGTGGCACTGATAGAGTTACATATGATTCAAGTCTGATCGACTTTTGTTATTTAAATTTAAACTGCCTGTCAATGAATTTGAGCAGGTTTACCAACTAAATAACCATTCGGTACATGTACAATTGTGATTTCTTCGTGTTAGTTAACAAATTTTCTCGAAGATTCATTTGGTGGCACTGATAGAGTTACATATGATTCAAGTCTGATCGACTTTTGTTATTTAAATTTAAACTGCCTGTCAATGAATTTGAGCAGGTTTACCAACTAAATAACCATTCGGTACATGTACAATTGTGATTTCTTCGTGTTAGTTAACAAATTTTCTCGATGATTCATTTGGTGGCACTGATAGAGTTACATATGATTCAAGTCTGATCGACTTTTGTTATTTAAATTTAAACTGCCTGTCAATGAATTTGAGCAGGTTTACCAACTAAATAACCATTCGGTACATGTACAATTGTGATTTCTTCGTGTTAGTTAACAAATTTTCTCGAAGATTCATTTGGTGGCACTGATAGAGTTACATATGATTCAAGTCTGATCGACTTTTGTTATTTAAATTTAAACTGCATGTCAATGAATTTGAGCAGGTTTACCAACTAAATAACCATTCGGTACATGTACAATTGTGATTTCTTCGTGTTAGTTAACAAATTTTCTCGAAGATTCATTTGGTGGCACTGATAGAGTTACATATGATTCAAGTCTGATCGACTTTTGTTATTTAAATTTAAACTGCATGTCAATGAATTTGAGCAGATTTACCAACTTAATTCCCACTCTGTACATGTACAATCTGTCAATAAACAGTTGTGATTACTTCGTGTTAGTTACCAAGTTTTCTCGAAGATTCATTTGGTAGCACTGGCATGTTTCAATCAGTTTTGAAGCGAATGTGATCGTCGTTTATTTAAATTTAAACTGCATGTCAATGAATTTGAGCAGGTTTACCAACTAAATAACCATTCGGTACATGTACAATTGTGATTTCTTCGTGTTAGTTAACAAATTTTCTCGAAGATTCATTTGGTGGCACTGATAGAGTTACATATGATTCAAGTCTGATCGACTTTTGTTATTTAAATTTAAACTGCATGTCAATGAATTTGAGCAGGTTTACCAACTAAATAACCATTCGGTACATGTACAATTGTGATTTCTTCGTGTTAGTTAACAAATTTTCTCGAAGATTCATTTGGTGGCACTGATAGAGTTACATATGATTCAAGTCTGATCGACTTTTGTTATTTAAATTTAAACTGCATGTCAATGAATTTGAGCAGGTTTACCAACTAAATAACCATTCGGTACATGTACAATTGTGATTTCTTCGTGTTAGTTAACAAATTTTCTCGAAGATTCATTTGGTGGCACTGATAGAGTTACATATGATTCAAGTCTGATCGACTTTTGTTATTTAAATTTAAACTGCATGTCAATGAATTTGAGCAGGTTTACCAACTAAATAACCATTCGGTACATGTACAATTGTGATTTCTTCGTGTTAGTTAACAAATTTTCTCGAAGATTCATTTGGTGGCACTGATAGAGTTACATATGATTCAAGTCTGATCGACTTTTGTTATTTAAATTTAAACTGCATGTCAATGAATTTGAGCAGGTTTACCAACTAAATAACCATTCGGTACATGTACAATTGTGATTTCTTCGTGTTAGTTAACAAATTTTCTCGAAGATTCATTTGGTGGCACTGATAGAGTTACATATGATTCAAGTCTGATCGACTTTTGTTATTTAAATTTAAACTGCATGTCAATGAATTTGAGCAGGTTTACCAACTAAATAACCATTCGGTACATGTACAATTGTGATTTCTTCGTGTTAGTTAACAAA
The DNA here is from genome assembly GCA_963695495.1 of Hololepta plana. NCBI lineage: Eukaryota > Metazoa > Arthropoda > Insecta > Coleoptera > Histeridae > Hololepta > Hololepta plana. Next base: position 1,585,246 of record OY968838.1, on the reverse strand, counting down.
TTTTCTCGAAGATTCATTTGGTGGCACTGATAGAGTTACATATGATTCAAGTCTGATCGACTTTTGTTATTTAAATTTAAACTGCATGTCAATGAATTTGAGCAGGTTTACCAACTAAATAACCATTCGGTACATGTACAATTGTGATTTCTTCGTGTTAGTTAACAAATTTTCTCGAAGATTCATTTGGTGGCACTGATAGAGTTACATATGATTCAAGTCTGATCGACTTTTGTTATTTAAATTTAAACTGCATGTCAATGAATTTGAGCAGGTTTGCCAACTAAATGCCCACCCTGTACTTTTGTACAATGTGTCAATAAACGATTTTGATTTCTTCGCATTAGTTACCATCTTTTCTTTAACATTGCTTTCGTAGCACCGATGCATTTAAATTACATTTGATTCGAATCAGATCGACACTCGTTCATGCAATTTAAACTGCATGTCACCGAATTTAAGCGGGTGTAACACAACGTAACGAGCTCATGCGGCAGAAAAACGCTATATAAGTTGCAATTTTTTTCCTGTAAAAACGCAATTTTCTCGATGTACATCGCAGACACATCGATTCTCGCTCGTATTCACCATCCAGTCGTTCGTCGTGAGCGAACTGCACCGCTTTAAAGCATCTTCATGTCGTAGTTCGCCCCAGTAATTAAGACACACTGTATATGCGGCCATTTTCATCGTCATTAAAAGAAGGGCAACAACAACAACAACAACAACAAAAAAACAGGGAAAGAAAGATGGAAATTCGTAATGAAGATAATTAAATTGTTCGCCATCCGCGAAATGAAGGAAGAGGCGAAAACGAGAAGTCTGCAAAACAATTCCCATCCTCCATCCCACTTTCGTTATTCTCTCCTCATTTCTCCTATTTCTCCATATATACAATATTAACCCAAACCGGGCATTCCATCTCTCTCTCTCTCTCTCTCTCTCTCTCGCGCGCTTCCCCTCGATTCTCTCGCAACCGTTCTTCGATTGCTGCTGCTACACCGTCGTGTTACCAAGGGATACGGGGCCACGTACTGGACGAAGTAAGTTACCAGGCCGTGCAGAAGCGAGTAACAACCGATGTCGATGATCTACACACAAACTAGCTTAATTTTTTTTTCGTTTTTCTGCAGCCTCGATACCACCGATTTCCTCATACACCACGCACTCTTAAGAGCAGTTGTTGCCTGACGTCGTAGCTGATGGGAGGAAGAGAGACGAAAAATAAGGACGTCCAAGAGAGAGAGAGAGAGAGAGCGATGGTTGTTGCTGTGCCGAATTAAAGAGATAAAGAGGATGGGAGCGGAACTTTTGGGGCTCGTTCCAATTAAAACTTGTTTGCTTTAGAATGAAAGCGAGAGAGAGAGAGAGAGAAAAGTTACAACAGCAACACTCAATGAGCGAGAAACAAAATTTAATCGAAAAAAAAAAAGAAGCAAAACAGCGAGAGCGAGAGGGACGATTAATAAAATCTCCTCTCTCGCAGCGAGAATGATTAAAATTGAAACCACAAATTAGTAGATGGACGTAGACGATGTTGGTCTTCTTCTTCCTCGACTCTCGCCACCCAATTAAAACCAACAGCGACAATCAAACTTCCTTCGCCGCGTACGACAATTTTCTCCGATTGAGTTGCTCTTGGATTTCGACGCGTCCTTCGCTTGGATGTTTTGTTAATTCACGGCTCTCGAAATTAATCTACCGTCCCCCCAGTTGGCCACCCTCTGATAATAATTGTACGGGGAGGAAATGAAATTTGTTTGCTGTTTAAGCGTCGAAATAGCGACATTGAAAAGTGGTTCGGTGCGAAATATGTCAAATCCCACCCTCCTTCGCGATCTTCGCGCTCTTCGTCCTCCCCATCGATCGCTTGTAAAGTGGACGGTTTTCGTTCTAACGAAGGGGGAGCATAAAGAATAATCTTTGGCAACGATTCCGTTTTATGCCGTTGTTCGAATGAACGGAATTTGCGTAGAACGAAACAAATCCCTATCGTTTCCTCGTCGTCGTTTCCGGTTCCCTTTCGCGATCGGCGCCCCAATTTTAGAGTGGCGTTGCATCATTAGACGGACTTAAATCATGTTCCCCGTGGAATTGTGTAGGGATTTGCGTTTTCCCCTAAACTTTATTAATTCGCGATGGATGATGGCATACGCTCTCTCTCTCTCTCTGCGAATCGATTTTCAATTTAAGCCGGGCTCGTTGGCGTTTTTGACGAAAATCAGACCCCGTGGAGGGACGTTTTTGTGTTATTACAGTTGGTACTTGTGATTGGAAACGGTTGTTCACGAGAGGAAATTGTCTTTGGCGAAAGAGGGGTTGAATGAAAACGAGTGCAGACAAATTGACTTTTAGAGATTTTATTTTATTTTTTAGTCGTTTTAGACCGTTATTTTTATCGTTTTTCATAAATGTTTATATAAAAAAATTAAAAATCGTCCACTTAGTTTTACAAAAAAGCGTTCATTTGTAATTTTTTTTCTCACATTTTATCAATTTTTTTGTGTCGCATTATTTGCTTCTTTTTACAATTTGAGTGCACAATTTTTTTTCTCGCTTCCTTCACTTCATCGTAATCATTAATTCTGTACTATCACACAGAAATTACATATATATATATATATAATATATTTCATTTTTCTTTTATCATTTCCTTTTTTAAATATAATTTATAAAAATCTCTACGACAGACGAACTAATTATTATTTATCGATAATAATTAATTTGTTCTCCAAAGAAACATGATCGAAACAAAAACGTTAGCCTCTATCGAAAGACATTCAGTTTGTTTTTAATAATTAATTTGTATTTTCTTCTTACACTAACATTATAATTACGAAAAACAAGTTGCCAAAGTGAGACAAAAAGAGTTAATGCTTGTGCGCTTCGTTCTTTGTATCTTTCTCTTTAATATAAAAAGAAATTTGTACATCAAAAAAATATTTCATAAGAATAATAAACTCCGCTAAGGCTAAACTCCTAATCAATATCACAAATTAAAAAAAAATCAAATGAAAATGTTCTTAGAAAGAAAATTAAAAATCGCTCGAGATATGACGACATTGCAAAAAATTGTTAATGATATAAAGCTTTCTCCTCGCCGCATCATCAATTATTGGCAAATAACACATTTATTTCGTATCAAAATCGTCGACGACCTACCGATAGATCAAATTTGCTTCATTTGATCGCCCGGTACCTCTTCTCCGATATATCATTGCCTCGGGAGGAGCGAATCACGAAATACAAATAAGTACAGGTACATCTAAATATATATAACAATAATAATCAAAAAAAAGATTCCTTCTTTTTCTTCAAGATTAATCAATAATTCTTTTTCAGAAATGAAAACTAAATAATAATTAAAAAAACATATTCAAAGAAATGCATTATTATAATACACATATCACACGATGTTTTATATCAATTTTTTATATATCACGGACTATTAAAATCCTTATTATCATAATAAAAAAATCTTAATTCATATATATATATCTCTTCGTCTTATTATTAGTATCAAACAGGGCTTCGGAGGCGAGCCAAGAAGAGGATCAATTTTGAAGATTGAATTCGGGCCCGTATTTATCAATTTTTTTTAACGTTTTTCGGCAAATCTCTCCTTCGCTCTGGTACAACCTCTTCAGCCCAATAATAATATTTAATGTTATCGCAATATAATATATATTGGTGAGCGAAAACTGGCGAAATTTCCGCTTTTCCCACCATTTCTTCCTTTGTAAATACAAAAATACTGTCACTATACATTTATATCATATATATATGTTTATAATATAGTTATTAATCTGCTTTTTTTTTTGTAGTTTTCAATCATTAATCGACTAAATCCTACGTATCAAGTAATTAATAATAATCATTGTAATTTATCAATAATAATATGAAAAAACTAACCCTAAAATCACGCTTTGCTTTTTTTTTTAATAAGAAATTCGTTAATTACGGTTCTCCCTTTAGGGCCCTTTTCTTTGTCCATCCCAATGACGGCTCTTCGTTTGTTACTGTTAGGACTTGGTTGATGGTAAAATTGGACGCTTTATACGTGTATAAAAATATGGAAAAACAAACAAGACAAATATGCTCTCTTACTTAATACAAAATAAACGACTTCTCGCCATCATTGCGTCACTCAGTCTTTCAATTTTACATCGTTCAACCAAAAAAAAAAAACAACAACATTAACCGTAAAAATTTTTAAAGTAACATCGACGACAACGCTTAATTAAAAAAAAAAAAAAAGAACCGGTGCTTTCTTCAGCGCATTTCCCATTTGCGTTTTCACGTTTGTACTTTCAAAATTGCGAATCTTTCGTTCGTTTCACGCGCTCCCTCGCATCATTATTCGACGTACGACCGGTACAATTTCTTCTTGCGCAATTCGTAATCGGGACTGATCATTATCGTGCCGCCGCCCGTTATCTTTCTGCAAGGATCGACAAACAACACAAACCGACCGTTAAACAATGGACGAAACACAGTCGGAAGGGAAAACGTTCAGCGAGCGAGAACAGCTGACGACGACGCGCTCAAGGTCGGTCGCCGAAAGCTCTTCGTTCGTACGAGGGCGATTCGAAAAGAAATCCACACGTGGAATAGAAACAAAAGAAGAGCGAACCGCTTGGTAAATTAGCAAATTCGGATCAAGACGTCATCAGTCTGAAGTGAAAGTGAAGCAAAATACGCGAAGGGAAAACTTAAAAAAAAAAAAAAAAAAACTCACAACTTCGTTCGTACATATTGAAGTTTTCCTTTGATTTGCCCTCGTACGCGCGCCGATAGATCGTGAATGCAAAAGTTGTACTCACTTTAGGAACTGCGGCAGGAACGAGTTCCATCCGGCCGTCGACTGTTTGAGCGTCAGATAGAGCTCGAACGTGGACGCCATCGTCGGATCGAACTTGACGACGCCGAGCCTCCGGCACTCGTCGTCGCTCTCGAACGTCAAGTAGAGCGTGCAGCCGCGGACGCCGCACGGCTCGGTGTCGGCGGACGCGAGCACGCCGGCGGCGATCCGTTCCAAGAGGTCGCACGGCAGCAGCACCTCGCCGCACCAGAGGTTCTCCTTCTTCGCGATCCGCAGCTCGTCCTCGAGACGATGCGCCAACTCGCCGACCACCGACGACCGCCCGTTGTCGTCGCTAATTATCTGATAGTCGTCCAGGTCCTCCCAGACTGCAAGAGAAAGCAATTATTCGCCGTTTGGATTCTAATTGGATCGGATTCGTGCGCTTACCGGTCGTCTTGGACGTTGCCGACGCGAACTCGACGCTGCTGCTGTTCACCGATAGGACTTCCATATTGCGGCGCGCAGGAAGAACACTTAACAATTAATATCACAAAGAGAAATCGAATTAACGCGAATGATGCGAACGATGCGAAGAAGAAGTCGCTTCGTCAACCATAAGCCGGCCGGGCCTCCGTGGAAACGCAAGAGCCGGGGCGCCTGACGTTTTACTTCGCCCAGTTTCTCGCTTTCTCTGCCGCAAATACCCTCAATCGTCGTCTCCAACGGGATGCTTCTTCGCCCGTAGTTTCTGCGCTTTGCCCACTAACTACTAACCACCGTCTTCTCCTTTCTCTCTCGACCGCAGTTCGTGTCGCTCCGAGTCCACTGCGCGGCCCGTGATCGCTTATATAGGTTCCGGGGATCCCCCACTAGGCCGCGCGAACGAACGAACGAAGCGCTCGTTCCTCTTCGGCTCTTACACGACCCATTATTATTCTTAACAATCTGCACGTACGCACACCTAAAATCGTGTAATTAATTACCATTTTCTCGTTAGCAAAATCTTATAGGATTTTTGCCAAAAAGAATTTCGGAGTTTGGAATCAAGGATCGAGCGAGTGGTAAAAGTGGAGTCGACCTTCATCTGTTCGCTGCGTCCGTTTATTCGTTTATTCGAATAATTTCCTTCATGTCGGTTTGTTGATGAACGAAAGAAGCAAATAAATTAATAATTGTTAGACTAAGAGGATTCAGTTGTAAATGTCGACGGAATTGGTTTACTACAAACTCTTTGATTGTTTTTATGGATTAACTACGAAGAACAATCAAACCTTAAAAGCAATGAAAAAAGGAGCTCGAAGATTTTGGCGAACGGTAAAAGATGAGCTTTATCGATTGATTGGACTTTTTGTCCTCGTCTCTACGGAAAATCGACTCCAAAATCAATTCGGATCAATTCCCGGCAAGTAATTTCCTTCGTAAAAAGAATTACGTAGGAGGAAGAATCGTCAATTTCCTTTTCCCTTCGTTTTTGATTCTCGACTTCTTCGACAAAACCCAAATCATTTTCCTGCTATCGGATTTATTTTGCCAGTTAATAAAGGCCACAGAATTACATCGACTCTAAGAGGATTCGGGTGTTAAACTTTACTCCACTTTACGGCGACGAGGATCGTCGTTATTGCGATGACGCAATAATAATCGAGATACGTGTTGTACACTTTTTCGGCGCAGTTGACTGGATGGATAGGGGAAAAAAAATACGAAAGAAGTGGAGGAATGATGGCTTTAAACAACAACAACGACAGAAGAAACAAACAAGAAGTGAAACAGGTCAAAATCTTCATCCTCGTCACATCTTCATCTCTTTCTCTCGCCTTCACCGTCGCGTTTCCTTTTTGTTTGTACCGTTCGTGCGTGAACTTAAAACGACCTGCGAGAGGAAACGGAGGAACAATAGCAATAAAAAAAAACTTAATAAAAGAAAACTTATCAAACAAAATTTTAAAGCGAAAAACTCCGTTATTCACTATTTATCAATCCTCTGGTAATAAGACATTGCATTTTAGCTTCGCGAAAGACGAACGATTCCCTCGTTTTCTGAAACAAAACCTCGCAATCAGCACGAATCAAGAAACTGCCCCATCGTTCGTTCCTCTCCGTCGCAGGATTTCCTTTCGCCAATTCCAATTATCTTTTATTCATGACGCGTCATTCGCGCACACGTACGTAAGATTTCAATTAGAGGAGTCGCCCGGAAAATTTTCGGCATTATTAACCCACGGGATTCGCTGCGTGAGCCGGAGGATTTAGCAAATTAAAATGCAGATGTTACGTTGCTGAGGTAGAAGAATTAAAACAAAGAAAAAATATGAACGAAAGAGGAGGATGACGTCCACGTGAACGAAGGATGTTAGAAAAGGAGGAAGAGCAAAAAGAGAAGAAAAAAATAACAACGAATTGATAGGGAAGAAGTGAAAGGGGGAGAGGTAGAAAAGGAAAATGTATGGAGGATATCGAACGGTGGGGAAACAAATGGGGAAAAAAACGAGGAAGGATGGGGAGCAACACAGGATGAAATCCGTTTCCCTCTCCTCCTGCTCCTCCACCACCTCCACCTCTTCCTTTAACTAGCTGACCTAGCAACAGGGCGCTCCGGAGTTTCGTCGTGTAACGATCACCTTCGCTCGAACGAGCGATTATGATGTTGCGCTGATGCTGTTGCCGAGCGAGCCTCCCGACGATGATGAAGACGAGGAAAATGTCGACGAAGAGGACGACGACGACGATGATGATGATGCAACCGAACGACCCTCGTTCGACGCGGCGGGGCACCGTTTGGGGAGGCAAAGAAGGGAAAAATTCACCTTCTCACCCTCGGCAGCCCGTTATTATTATTATTGTTAAAGCGGAGGAATATCTAGCGCGAGGCAAAGGGAGAAGTTGTAAATGTGGCGCTGCTGTTGTTGTTTGTTGTTATTTGCCTGTTCGCTAAAGGAAAACGGTCCATTTTTGCTCGGTAAAAAATATACGTGTCTATTATTGCGATCGTTTTTTTTTTGCTTTCTTTTCTCGTTTTTTTTTTTTTGATTGCTACGTCCGAGAGAGAGTTTGGTCTTTGCAAGAGAGAGATTCGCATTGTCGCCGTTGTATTTTAATCACCGGCGACAACGCAAACAACCAACAACAAAGAGCTGTTAGGTAATAATAATAAAGGTGCTTCTTGCATATTAACCGCGCGCAAACAACGTCGAATACTAATTAATTAATTAATCGGGCGCATTGTACAGGGCGCACTCGAAATTGGAATCGCTTACAAGTAAAAGGAGAAGAAACACATCCAGAAATCGTTTTCCAAACTCATAATGATCGACTACAACGCAATGTAATATACAGCGATCAATTGATAATGGAGTTTGCGTGAATTAGTGAAAGTTTTCCATTGCCAACTTCCCTGCGCGAAAAAAAAAAGCTTTATTATCACCGTATATCATTAAATTATGTAACCTTTAAGTTATCGATCAGGCGTTGGAAAATGTAAGGTGATTGACCTGGTTGATGTTAAAGCATTATCATCATCAACATCGCACATATTGTAGCACACGCATTAGTCGGTCGTTTGTCTTTTTTGCTTTTTCCTTGCTCGATATGTAAATAATGTTCTTTTACTACTTTTTTTTTCGTTTTTCCTCACTGAAAGACACGTCGATACGTCATTGTCTTAACTTTTCCAACCTCTTCCTCTCCTTTGTGTCACCGTTGTCGCCATCGTTCCATCAGGTTCGTTCAATATTTAATGAGGTTTATCTTACCTCCAATGCCAACAATAAAAGAACGCCATTATCAGCGTTCACTTTCCGTTTCCTTCTCAGCCCTACCCCTGTAATAAGTAATGAAATTATCGTGCACGAAATTATCGGCAAACTAATTAATTTTGCATAAATTTTCCATTTTGCTTGTCCAAGAAAATAGCAAACTTTCGTGTCGTTAGAAGTACGAAATTTTGCAATTGGGCAAGGATCAATTTCCGCTGTCAATTGCGCAAGGAAAAGAGTTCAATTATAACAGAAAGGCAAATTGATGCGCAAAACTTGAATGCGTTTTCAAATGAAAACCTTTCATCGTCGAGGCGAGTCTTCCGCCAAAAGAGTTTGTAACAGTTTAAAATTTGCGTTACGTTTCCGAATGGCGAACCGAATAAATCCCCATTTAAATTTATGATAATCAACGAGCGAGGGGAACAATCGATGGAAATTATTTTCGCGTTCGTTTTTTCCGCACTTAATCCAGTCGAAACGATTTTAATTATTTCTGCAAATTCGCTCCGATTGTTCGCGACTCGTAACAACTTTAAGATTCGCACACAATGGCGACGGTGATTAAGGAGACTCGTTCTTCCTATTTCCTTTTTTCTCTCGGCCTCTTAAACGACGCCGCATTTAAGTATGTTCAAGTCCTTAAAGTTTGCAGCGGCGTTATGATTTTCTTTTATTCGTTCCTACGTTTACAATTGGTAATAAAACGGTCTCAAAAAACAATCGAAAGAAAAGCAACGCATATTAAGATCGTAACGAAATAATTAAAAGTTTCTTAAATGAGATATTATTATTATTATTGTTCGGTTCGGAATTGACCGCACAAAGAACGTTTGCATATAAATTTGTTTGTTGAATATAAAAAAGGAGATAAACGCACCTCTTCATAATAACAACAAAGGAGAGGTAATAATAAAAGCGTAAATTATTCTTTTTTTGTTAATATACATTTATAACGCGGCGAAACTGTTCGTTATTGTAATAATTTTTGTTTAAGGACACACTCTAATAATAATCGGGATTGTGTGTGAAAACAAAATGTGGAAAAGCGAATTCACGCACGCCCCTGACCGAAACAAATCAAAGAGCAAATTTTTACGAGGGCCATACGAAAATAAGAAATAATTCATTTTTTTAGTATGAAAGAATGTACAGGGTGCTTCAATATAACACCCACAACGCTTTGGGGGCGATTCCTTTCGTTAAAATAAGCCAAAAACATTAATATGACCCATGGTCTGACAATGGTCGATCTTCGAGATAACGATCGTCAAAGAGCGGCCTCAAAATCACAAATTAATTCATAAAAAGTAACCGAAAGCAATTCTCTTTTGTGCTTTGGGGGATCTCAATTTCATGTTAAGCAGCTTCTTCTCACGTGATTGCAAACTTTGGAAAACCCCTTGAAAGTCGTGTTATTGATGGCCTGCTTCTTTCCAAAAGGCAAAACTTCATCCCCAAAACCTAGTTGCTAGTCCGTTAAATTAGTTTAACCTAAGACAGAATTGCAAAAACCTTCCAACAAACAACATCGACAGAACGACATAAAACTTTGAACGAAACAAGACTTCGGCCAACAGAAGCGATTTAACCACAAATAAACGAGAAACTTCGAGTTCGTGTCTTTTCTTAACATCAACAAACCAGCAACAACGCGTCGGCATGACGCCTCTTCAGTTATAAGAGAACTCAAGACGCACCACATGATCCGGCTCGAAGGACCATTGATATTGTCTTCTTCGTTCCCTTGAACTAGCCACTTTCTTTTGTTAATATCGTTCATTGTTTTCGGTTTACTTATTGTTCCTTGTTCGTATACCACCGAACAATTGGGCAATGAGCGCATCCACCAATAGAATTGAATTCAAAAATCTAAACGCTTGAGAAAAGCTACGCCATCTAGGCCACCAATTTCCAGATTTTTTTTTTCAAAGTTTGCAATAAATTATAAAAAATTATGATCCCCGAAAGCACAAAACAAAATATGCTTTCGTAAATTTTTTTATCAATTAAATTGCGATTTTGAGGCCGCTCTTTGACGCTCGATACCTCGAAGACCAAGCAGAGGAATCGTCCCTTAAGCGTTGACGGCGTTGTATTGAATCACCCTGTAAACATACACAAATTCCTTTGTCATTGATTAATTTAAAGTTTCTTTTTTCGTTTAAACCTCGTATTGCTTCAATGTAAGCAATACAAAGTAATAATTTTAACCTGAAAATTATCAAAGTATAACAGCGAGAACAATGTGTAAAAGTGGAATGTGCGTTAAAGAGAACAAAAAAAAGTCATTAATTACCTACACAAACTGAATTTTTTCGCTCCTTTCAACTCCATCAACATGCTTAAAACAATCGCATGCGTGCACCTCAAATAGTGAAGTCGCATTCTAAAGCTCGATAAATTTGCATTTAATTTGAATATTTCTTTACTATTTACACGGCGTTAATTATCATAACGATCACGATAATGGTACCTCGATAACGCTCTTTTTTTTTTTTAATTGTTCAAACACGAACGGGGATTAAAGTGTCTTAAGACGTGGAGAAGAACGAAAGTCTGCACAATGATGATGATTATTCCAAGGAAAATTATAAACGGTAAATTGCTGTCTTTGCAATGAAAACGCGAATTTATTATTATTTATATGCGAGCGCTATTGCTCAAGATGTCCTTCAACGCACGAATAATTAATTGCCATTAGTTTTCTCTCTCTCTCTCTCTCTCTGAGAGTTTAATTAATAGAATTGAAATTTATTACCGTTTCCATGCTTTGTTTTTTTAGACTCTTTTCGGACTTTTTTTAGTTTTTGCAACATGTTTAAAAATCTTCATTTACGTCTACTTATAAGCCATTAACAACACAAAAAGAATCCGTTCGTATGTTTAAATGGAAATTTAATTAGTAATTATATAAACGTTATCGTACCAACCGTAGAACAAGAATATCAGCAAGACGATGTAAACATACATAGTTAACACATCAATTTACGGATATTTGCTGAATTTATAATTCTAATTAAAACTAAAAAATAAAAACCCGATCCAGTAATACTCCGATTTGTTTCAAATTTTGCACAGAGCTTCATTATACAAAAATCTAGCACGCAACGTAGGATATTTTGGTTATCGTAGTCAGTTCAAGAGAAAATAAATAAATGAAGCATCGAAATTTTACTCGAAAATCACACGTCGACCTTCAAGCAGCTGCCGCTTGAAAACTAAGAACAAATCAAAGATACGGCTACGACGGAAACTTCGCCTTTTTGTCTGCTTGGAGAGGATGCCGAATTTTTAAAATTCGGATAATAAACCACGGAGCCATGATGGGTAAAGTGAAGGAAGAAAATTACGTCCACGGGCTGCATTTTTAACTTGTTTTTGTTTCAATTTACGTATTAACGCAGCGAAACGTGCATTATTACATATTCGTTCAGTAATTTTAAGGATAAGTTAATCATAGGGTGGGAAAACAATATCGAAATTTCCTGGTATACTTTTGTAGTGCATCGAATTATACCCTCAGCATTCGTGGCTGTCAAACAAACATCCTAACTTTCCTCTTTCTTTTTTTTTAATGGACGATGTATTTAGCGAGAACAAAGAAAAAGAGGCAGAAAAAATTGGGGAATAATGGGACGCAGAGAGCGAAGAAGCGGGGACAAAAAGAAAAGAGGAGATGGGACCCAGAAGGAAGGCAAAAAAACGACCCGTTGAAAATCGATAAATATTCTCGTCTCTCTGCTTCCTATCGATACACCCTCGAATATCCACCCGAAGCGGAAAAAATAAAACGGAGAGTCGATTCTACCCTATAAATATGATGGAAAACTTCTTTCTCTTTATGTGTGTGTTAACCGAACGCGCCTGCACAATCTGTATTATACTTTTTTTTAAGGATTTCTTTATTTTGTGCTCGTTTAAACGGAATGACGATCAAGAGAGTGGAGTGTAAAGAGGAGTAAACGTTGTAAAAATACGCGGTGATCATTAATAACTAAGTTTGATTTGCGAATTGTTAAACTTGGAACTCACTGCTTAGGCCGCCTTGTGCTATAAAATGATGGATGAGTGCCAACGTGACAGACGAGTAAAACGCTTTTCTGATCGCACTGTACGCACAGAATTATATTTCATTTCTGCTCTTGTCGTCTGTTCTGGTATCATGTAAATCTGTAACAACAATAACAATAAATTTCTGCATGCATAATTGTTATTAACAATTCATGTCTCTTATTGTTATTATCTTTTCCTTCTTGTACGTTTGTTTGTTCCTCTTATTGTTTAAATAAATAATTGTTATAATGAGACAATTCGTATCTGGCATTTATTTTTTATTTACGGCCTTTATTTCCCCTCGCATTTACATACGACCTCCTTTTCCGTCGCGCTCATCCATTCGCCGCGATGCTTGTTTCTTGTAATGGAAACGATCGCTCATTGTTCGTCTATGCGAATACGAGAAAAGGCGGTTGAGTTTTTAGACAATTTGTCGCCCAAACGAATTCGCAAACGATTTTCTCGTTCGAGTGGGACAAACGAAATCGTTGATGACGATGATGATTATAATAACGCATTTACAACTACAATTATGTTAATGATAATAATAAAAATAAAAGCGAACTAGTTGTGGCAGAAGTAGAATAAATTATTTCGATACGGTTACCAATTTTGTAAGGAGAGGAAGGACTCGTTATTGCCTTTGTCTAGATGTATCGAAGAGATACCATCAACAACAACAGCAACAACTGTAAACGGTTGATGAACATGACTAAATTGAAATGGTTGGAAAATTAATAAAATGAATAGAAAAATAAAAACTGGAATAACTATTACAAATGGCTCTTCGCCTCCGGATTATTTAACTACCAAAACGGTACGATTTTTTAAATGTTTGGTTTTATTGGCCGTTAAATTAAAGAAGAACTTTAACACTAAAATCAAAACGTCTTGGTTGAAGCTTTGCTTACGTTTAACAATTTTTGAATAGTCTCTCGGAAAGGAAGAACTGTCCAAAAACAAATTTCATAGGTTGGCAACTTTGTCGCCCTTAAACTGTGAATCCAGCACCATTTGATACGATCTATAAATTGTTTCATATAGTTCCTACTATAACTATAAGAAAAGATTTCGATGTAGTAGTAAAATTTCATCCTTTCAAATGACAAATTTGATTTTGCAACAAATTCCGGCTATAGTAAGTTGCTTAAAAGTTAATTTCAGTTTAAGCGTTTCGAGTGATATACAAAGTGCATAAGATTCGAAATGTCATTCAACTTTGAATTGGACGGACGAACCGCAAAGGAAATCCATGAACGAATTCTGTCCGCATTGGGTGACTCGTGTTCTACCTATGAAACCGTTTGTCTTTGGGCGAACGAGTTTATGGGCGTCACAAGAAGCATTCGAAGCAATCCATCAGGTCTTGGAGGTTCAAAAACAGCAGTCACCATTGAAATCAACAATAAAGTCCGTGAAATGTTCATGACCAAGAGATGCTTCAGCAGAGGCTTGAGCCACTGAATTAGCTCCATCGCAATACGAATCTGCTCACGAAACTCCAAACGTCACTGGCCGAAGGAGATTCGCTCAAAGTGATAGCTGATAGAGGGCGTAATTGAGTGTTGTGAAGTTCTTAAGAAGTCCACTTCGGCAAAAGAATTAGAAAGCTCGAGGAACGCTGGCGTAAGTGCTTTGGGCTTCGAAAGGACCAGGTTGAAAAATTAGATAGTCGTTAAAAGCGAAATTGTTGTCTGCCATTCAACACATATCAAAACAATTTATTTATCAAACCACTCTTATAGTGCCAATTTGGCTACCAAACTAAAATGCGTTGGTTGAGGCCCTGTTCACCGCCAGAGTTTGTAGGTTCGCAGTTTTGTCTATCTTATAATACAATATGTTTGCCTTCGTGTTCCACTACAGAGATATGGCACTCAATGCGTATAGAACATATTGATTTGCTCCACACTTATTGCAAGAGAGACGAACAACATTAAGCTGCTTGCGGAGCTAATGTGGCTTAAAACAAATGCCATTTGATTAGGATTGTGTTAGGTTAGGTCGCGAATTGGCATCCACCAAGAAAATTACTGATTAATCGAATATTACACAACGATATTTGTCGACAGACAAATTCTAATTCTTCACTTCATCGTGCAACATTTGTCTAACGCAACTTTAATTACGTTTATCGTGTTTGAATTTGGCGAGTTTTAGTCAGTTTCACGTTGTTACTCTGGTTCTGCAAATATGTTACGTCCGTCCTTTGTCTTTGCAATATTGCTATTTTTTGCCCAAATTTCTTTATGTTTCGCGCTTTTCTTCTGTTATATTTGAATCGAATGGCACTTTAAAGCTTTTCGCAACCGTTATGGATCACTCTGCGAATGAATGCGCTATTAACACCCTTCTTCTTTTCAATCGAACCGCTGCTTTTGAATTGCATCGAATTGAAGTTGATAGATTGAAAATACGAAAAATTTGTGCTTTTTTTATGAACTCAACTCAACTATTTTCCTGCATTTCTCCGTCTCCCACTTTTGAATCGACGACGAGGAAAAAATGAAAAGTGATTACGACGATTCCTTCATTTTACTGAAATCAATTCTGCACATGTTTCGGCGCGTTATACGCCTATTGTTTCGAATAAAATTATTCGTTTTGCGTTGTTATTACTATTGTTAATTATTAAATAAAATGTTGTACCTATACAAGCGTTTCTACACGGGTCTTTGAGTTTAATAATAATAACAAATCTATTCGATTCGTTTCTTCATTCTACGATTGTCTTCCTCTCTCGTTCGATTTGTATGTGGCGAGCGGTTTTCTTTCGACGTCTTCAACATCTTATTATTCCCATCTCGTACGATGCCGTGTTGTTGTTATTATTTATTTTATTAACTTGAATTATGTAAAACGTGTACTCGAAGTTTATTCATTTAACACTCTTAGAATTTATTTTGTACACGTTTCTTACACGACGTTTGTTCTTTCGTTGTTAATGTTTGAAAGGTTCTTGGATGAGTTTCAGCAAATGTCTATCTAAATTTTCTTAAAAAAAAAAGCAAAACGAATCAAATATTTATCTTTGGTTCGTTCGATTAGTGAACAATTATCACTTAAACTATGTTAAAATAAAAATAAATTCATCAAAGTTTTATTGTTAAATTTAAATTCAGATAAATTGTTTTTCTTTCTCAATTCGTGCTCTATGCGTTCAAATACATTACGATCGCGTTCGAAGTCACCCAACAAATGCGCTTTAACACAACGACAATCACGTCTTTCTTCGATTCCTTTTAATTTTTAATAAGTAACTAGTACTATTATCATTTCATTGCTGTTGTTATATCACCTGTGCGTACCAGGCGATCAAGAATTAGCATGACTTGTTAAAACTT
Organism: Hololepta plana; assembly: GCA_963695495.1. Taxonomy (NCBI): domain Eukaryota; kingdom Metazoa; phylum Arthropoda; class Insecta; order Coleoptera; family Histeridae; genus Hololepta; species Hololepta plana. The sequence goes on along the minus strand of OY968838.1, from coordinate 1,569,284 downwards.
TTTAAAAAGGCGTCAAAAACTAAACTCAATTATTTCGATAACAGAATTTGATCAAGTCCTAGAGGTTCAAAAGCAGCGGTCACGATTGAAATCAACAATAAAGTCCATGAGCATCTGAAGTGAGCAAGTTTATTTAATTTTGCACAATGAATTGCTCACGAAACTCCAAATAGTATTGGTCAAAAGAGATTCGCTCAAAGTGATAGGCGATAGAGGGCGCAATTGAGTGTTGTGAAGTTCTTAAGAAGTCCACTTCTGCAAAAGAATCAGAAAGCTCGAGGAACGCTGGCATAAGTGCTTTTGACTTCGAAAGTACCACGTTGAAAAATTAGATAGTCGTTAAAACAGAAATTGTTGTCTGCCATTTAACATATATCCAAGCAAGTTATTTATTAAACCACCCTCGTATACGATTTTTCTGTTATTTTTAAAATAATTATTGATCACCGGGTATTATTATGTCAACATTATATCATTTCTTTCACACTATTTTTGGCAGTTTCAAATGAACTTTCGTTATCAATTTTATTTTCGCCAACTGTCCATCGGCAATTTTGCCCTGGTAACTCGACATCTAATATAAGACGCACCCTGAACTCAGCGTGCAAAAACGGTTGCTTTTGGTAATTTTCGGTTATTTGAAAAGCGGCGAGAATGTAATTAAAAAACAAACGTTTCGAATATTTATAAATATATGCGCTCGTTTCGGGCCCCGTTTCGTTTCTCTCTTACGTAGAAAAGGAATTATTTAATTTTCTCGTTGTATTTTTTTTTTACTGCGTTTAATTGTCTTCAAACATGTAATTTTTGCCTTTAAAACGCTATTAATTTCAGATGCGAAAAAGAAACCGGAGTGAATGATGGTAATAAATATATGGCGAGCGTGCATTTAGACGGAGGAAATAAATGGAAGGAAATTAATAAATTTTCACTAAAAAAAAACGGGAAAAAAAAATAATAAACGAGGAGAAAAAAGTTTAAATGAAAATTATATTTTATTATTTCTCTTATTAATGCCTCTCGCATTGGAAGAAACACGTTTATTGTGGAATAAATTAGCATTTAAAAAAAAATTTGTTTCTGAAAAGCGTACAATTCCAACCAACCAACCGAAAATAAAAGCATGGCGAGAGAGAGAGAGAGATAAAAATCATCAGGAAAATTGATGTTAAAAAAAAACCGTAATACGCAAATTACTCTTCTTCGCTCGCTCGCTCGCTCGCTTCCACCCAGCCAACAACAACGACAATCGGACCGGAAAGAGTTCGATACGAAAGCATGCCCTCGATCACAAATTGAATAATTTGTACGTTGCACACGAGAACGAAAAAGGCAATAAGAAACACCTTGCGATTCCAGGTAGAAGTGGACAAGGTGCCATCATCTAGTGCTCTCCTATCTACCCTAATTAATGCGCTGAACGCATCCGGCAATTATCCTAATCGCGTCGACGACAATGCATAAAAAAAAGGTGAAAGTTTGCATATTTTGTTTTTTTTTTGCGTAAAGCCCAAACAGAACAAAAGTCGTATTACTCATCCAGCATATTATCAATTATTTTCGTAGGAAACCACGCGGCGAACGAGGAAAGTTTCCATGCGCGCCGTAGCACGACGAGGATGCGCCTTCCGGCACCGCACTGACCTACCCCAATCAATAATTTCCCTCCCCATTTGTCGCATGCCCACAGCCCCCGTCCTTTCATTCACCGGTTCTATTTATATGAAACTAAATCGAATTCATTATTATACGGCAACGATAACATTTTGCATTTCTCTGCTGAAATGCGAATGACAATTAACAAAAATTAGCTTTCTAAACACAAAGAAAGCTCCAGGAATGGATAAAATAACTCCAACAATGATACGTGAGCTCCCAAAAAAGGGAATAGTGCTATCAACGTACATCTTCAACGCGATAATAAGACTTAATTATTGGCCTAAGCAACTAAAAATTGCAGAGATCATCTTAATAGCTAAACCAGAAAAAAAAATCTGAACGAAGTATCATCATATCGTTCATTCAGTCTTTTATCAACAATATCCAGGATACTAGAACGACTTTTATTAAAAAGAATTCATTGTGATTTGCCCAGTGAAGACTCGGATACCACAACATCAATTTGGATTTAGATAGGAACACTCTACAGTCCAGCAAACTCATCGAATAACTCATCAGATTCGACAATCTCTAGAGCAAAAGGAATATTGCACATAAGTATTATTGCTTGTAAGCCAAAATATTCGATAAAGTTTGGCCCTTTGGACTGCTCTATAAAGTTCAAAAGTATTTTCCAATGTCCTATTTTAGACTATTTGTATCTTTTCTCAATGATAGAGAATTTAGAATTAAAGTTAATGAAGAAGTTTCCACAAATTATCCAATTAAGTCCGCAGTTCCGCAAGGAAGTGTCTTGAAGCCTATGTTACTGCTGATCTACCAATAGCATAAAATACAACAACAGGAACATTTGGTGATGATAATATAATACTTGCATCAGGATGAGGACCCCATAAAAGCCTCGAATTTTCTCCAGAATCATATACAGTAGCTGGAAGTTTGGTTATAATGGTGCAAGAGCAAAATAAATCTAAACAAACGCAAACAAATTGATTTTGCACTGAGAAATCAGCAATGTCCAGCAATTGGTGTCAGCAACAAAGAAATACCTCGAGCCCCTAATGCTAGATACCTGAGCTTAAATGAAAGCCCAGGTGGAGATGGAAGGAGCATGTGATCAGAAAGAGAAAGCAGATAGATCTAAAAATTAAAAAAACTTCATTGGTTATTGGGGAAAAACTCAAAATTATCACTGGACAAGAAAATTCTGATTTGCAAAACTATTTTAAGACCATTATGTACCTATGGAATTGAAATATGGGGTTGTGCTAGTAAATCGAGTGTATCGATCATTCAAAGATGCCAATCAAAAATTCTACGTCTAATTACTGGTGCACCCTGGTACGTTAGAAATCTAACACTTCTTGAAGACTTGCGAGTTCCATTTGTGACAGATGTAATAAAATTTATTAGCATTCAAAACTATCAGAGAATAGATAGACACAGTTACAGACGTTATTTGATCTACCGAGTAGAAGACTGAAAAGATACTGGCGCAGCTGATCTCGAAGAGAGTCAAGAGGTTCCATCATTGGAGGGAATCTCGTCGTGCCAATACGGAGCACGTAAGCTCTAAGTCAACAAATTGGCCAATAAAATTTTCTCTAATTCCGATTGCTAATGTAAAACATAATTCAAAAAAATCCATGGAAAACTTGGCGATTGATTAGCAATCATTTCGATCGATTTTCTCTGCGGCCACTTACGTCAAATAATCGCTTCTCGATTTGACAGACGTTTCCTTTCATTTCTCTAATCCCATTTATTGAATGAATCGAACGGTTCGCTCCTGTTATAAATGTTAAGAAGCGCGTTGTACCGGTGCCCCGCATTACGACCCTTACTGATCCTAACCAGACCGCGCGTGCGATCGACTATTAGCAATCGCAATAATCGATGGTACGTTACCAGCCGGAATAGAAACCGCAATGAAACCGTTTTTTGCCGGAACAACTCGTTAATCGCCAACCGTTCGCCGGCGAAAATTCCCAATCGACGCTACGCCGACTTCCCGTCGCATCGCGTCGTCAAGTTCCCGGCCCTGTCGCCCACGATGGAAGTGGGCAAGATCGCCAATTGGGTGAAGAAGGTGGGCGACAAGATAAACGAGGGCGATCTGGTCGTCGAAATCGAGACGGACAAGGCGACGCTGGGCATGGAATCCTCGGAGGAGGGCTATTTGGCGAAGATCATTCTGGAAACGGGCACGTCGGCCCCGGTCGGCGCGCCACTCTTCGTCATCGTCGAGAACGAGAGCGACATCGCGGCGTTCAAGGACTATAAGGCCGACGTACCGGCGCCGGCGTCGCCACCGCCGTCCGAAGCGCCGAAGACGCCGGACGTTCCAACACCGGCGCCAACGACAACACCGGTCCCGGAAGTCGTGCCGGTGCCGGCGACGGCGGCCCCATCGGCTCCGAGAGTTGCCGGCGGTCCAGCTAAAGCCGGCGAGCGAGTGTTGGCCAGTCCGATGGCGAAACGTTTGGCCGAACAGAGCAAGATACGATTGGAGGGGAAAGGTAGCGGATTGTTCGAATCGATCACGTCGAAGGATCTCGATAAATTGTTCGCCGTTCAATCACCAGCCGCGGCCGCCACCATCATGCCGGGAGCGGGACCGCAGAAACCGGGCGCGCCGCCGCCGTCGCCGGCGACGACGCCCCAATTGCCCGGCGGCGCGAAACCGTCCGTTCAGCCGGGCGCCGCGTTCGTCGATATCGCGCTGACCGGAATACGGAGCACGATCGCGCAACGGCTGCTACTGTCGAAGACGACCATTCCGCATTACTATCTGACGACGTCGTGCAACGCGGACAAGCTGATGGAGATGCGCGCCGCTTTCAACGAGAAGAAGAGCAGCAAGGAGGCGAAGGCGCGGATCAGCGTCAACGATTTCATGATTAAGGCGTGCGCGTACGCGTGCACGAAGGTGCCGGAAGTGAATTCGATGTGGATGGAGAAATCTATCAGGCAGTAAGTAGCAAAGGAATTGGTGCGAATTTGCCGCCGGCGTTTTTTTTTTTTGTTGCGTTTCATTCAGGCACAATCAGGATGTAAGCACGAAATCTAGATGCAGCGGCAGATTCAAAGCAACGAATGCGAACTTGACATCTCCAATTATGCTAAATTCGAGTCAACAAACGTCAAAACGTTTTGAACTTGGCGCTTCGATACAATTTCATAAAGGTCATCGCAGGCGCCAATGACAAAAACTTTAAAACTTTCAAATGCACGAAACTTCGATACACTTTTGTAAAGTTCATCGCAGGCACCGCTGACAAAAAAGTTTGAAAGTTTCAAATGCACAAAACAACGGGGGCGGCGACTTCAAGTCAACAAACGTCAAAGCATTTTGAACTTGCCGCTTTGATAAATCTTTCTAAAGTTGATCGCAGGCACCACTGACAAAATCTTTCAAACTTTCAAGTGCACAAAACAGCGGAGGCGGCAAATGCAAGTCAAGAAACGTCAAAGTATTTTGAACTTGCCGTTTTTATAAATTTTTATAAAGTTGATCGCAAGGCTCATTGACAAAAACTTAAAACTTTCAAATGCACGAAACTTCGATACATTTTTGTAAAGTTCATTGCAGGCACCGCTGACAAAAACTTTGAAACTTTCAAATGCATGAAATAGCGTGGGGCGGCAAATTAGAATCAACAAACGTCAAAGTATTTTGAACTTGCCGTTTTTATAAATTTTTCTAAACTTCATGGCAGGCATCACTGACAAAAACTTTGAAACTTTCAAATGCACGAAATAGCGGGGGGCGGCAAATTAGAATCAATAAACGTCAAAGTATTTTGAACTTGCCGCTTTGATACACTTTTGTAAAGTTCATCGCAGGCACCACTGACAAATTCTTTGAAAGTTTCAAATGCACGAAACAGCGAGGGGCGACAATTAGAGCCATCAAACGTCAAAGCATTTTAAACTTGCCTCTTAGTATTGTTTATTAAGTTCTTCGCAGGCACCACTGACAAAACCTTTAAAACTTTCAAGGACACGAAAGATAGGAGGCGGCAAATTGAAGTCAACAAACGTCAAAGTATTTTGAACTTGCCGCTTCTATATACTTTTGTAAAGTTTATCACAGCCACAACTGACAAAAACTTTCAAAGTTTCAAATGCACGAAACTTCGATACACTTTTGTAAAGTTCATCGCAGGCACCACTGACAAAATCTTTGAAACTTTCAAGTGCACAAAACAGCGTAGGCGGCAAATTCAGGGCAACAAACGTCAAAGTATTTTGAACTTGCCGCGTTGATACACTTTTGTCAAACTTTATCGCAGGCACCACTGACAGAAACTTAAAACTTTCAAATGCACGAAACTTCGATACACTTTTGTAAAGTTCATCGCAGGCACCACTGACAAGAAACTTTAAAACTTTCAAATGCACAAAACAGCGAGGGGCAGCAAATTAGAGTCAACAAATGTCAAAGTATTTTGAACTTGCTGCTTTGATAAATCTTTCTAAAGTTGATCGTAGGCACCACTGACAAAAACTTAAAACTTTCAAATGCACGAAACTTCGATACACTTTTGTAAAGTTCATCGCAGGCACCACTGACAAGAAACTTTAAAACTTTCAAGTGCACAAAACAGCGAGGGGCAGCAAATTAGAGTCAACAAATGTCAAAGTATTTTGAACTTGCTGCTTTGATAAATTTTTCTAAAGTTGATCGTAGGCACCACTGACAAAAACTTAAAACTTTCAAATGCACGAAACTTCGATACACTTTTGTAAAGTTCATCGCAGGCACCACTGACAAGAAACTTTGAAACTTTCAAATGCACAAAACAGCGAGGGGCAGCAAATTAGAGTCAACAAATGTCAAAGTATTTTGAACTTGCTGCTTTGATAAATCTTTCTAAAGTTGATCGTAGGCACCACTGACAAAAACTTAAAACTTTCAAATGCACGAAACTTCGATACACTTTTGTAAAGTTCATCGCAGGCACCACTGACAAGAAACTTTGAAACTTTCAAATGCACAAAACAGCGAGGGGCAGCAAATTAGAGTCAACAAATGTCAAAGTATTTTGAACTTGCTGCTTTGATAAATCTTTCTAAAGTTGATCGTAGGCACCACTGACAAAAACTTAAAACTTTCAAATGCACGAAACTTCGATACACTTTTGTAAAGTTCATCGCAGGCACCACTGACAAGAAACTTTAAAACTTTCAAGTGCACAAAACAGCGAGGGGCAGCAAATTAGAGTCAACAAATGTCAAAGTATTTTGAACTTGCTGCTTTGATAAATCTTTCTAAAGTTGATCGTAGGCACCACTGACAAAAACTTAAGACTTTCAAATGCACGAAACTTCGATACACTTTTGTAAAGTTCATCGCAGGCACCACTGACAAGAAACTTTAAAACTTTCAAGTGCACAAAACAGCGAGGGGCAGCAAATTAGAGTCAACAAATGTCAAAGTATTTTGAACTTGCTGCTTTGATAAATCTTTCTAAAGTTGATCGTAGGCACCACTGACAAAAACTTAAAACTTTCAAATGCACGAAACTTCGATACACTTTTGTAAAGTTCATCGCAGGCACCACTGACAAGAAACTTTGAAACTTTCAAATGCACAAAACAGCGAGGGGCAGCAAATTAGAGTCAACAAATGTCAAAGTATTTTGAACTTGCTGCTTTGATAAATCTTTCTAAAGTTGATCGTAGGCACCACTGACAAAAACTTAAAACTTTCAAATGCACGAAACTTCGATACACTTTTGTAAAGTTCATCGCAGGCACCACTGACAAGAAACTTTGAAACTTTCAAATGCACAAAACAGCGAGGGGCAGCAAATTAGAGTCAACAAATGTCAAAGTATTTTGAACTTGCTGCTTTGATAAATCTTTCTAAAGTTGATCGTAGGCACCACTGACAAAAACTTAAAACTTTCAAATGCACGAAACTTCGATACACTTTTGTAAAGTTCATCGCAGGCACCACTGACAAGAAACTTTAAAACTTTCAAGTGCACAAAACAGCGAGGGGCAGCAAATTAGAGTCAACAAATGTCAAAGTATTTTGAACTTGCTGCTTTGATAAATCTTTCTAAAGTTGATCGTAGGCACCACTGACAAAAACTTAAAACTTTCAAATGCACGAAACTTCGATACACTTTTGTAAAGTTCATCGCAGGCACCACTGACAAGAAACTTTAAAACTTTCAAGTGCACAAAACAGCGAGGGGCAGCAAATTAGAGTCAACAAATGTCAAAGTATTTTGAACTTGCTGCTTTGATAAATCTTTCTAAAGTTGATCGTAGGCACCACTGACAAAAACTTAAAACTTTCAAATGCACGAAACTTCGATACACTTTTGTAAAGTTCATCGCAGGCACCACTGACAATTACTTTGAAACTTTCAAATGCACGAAACCTTTGCAGCGGTAAATTTCAAATCACTTTCTGCACTCCTTCACCGCCAGATTTCAGAACGTGGACGTTTGCGTCGCGGTCGCGACGCCGACCGGTTTGATCACGCCGATCGTGTTCAACGCTCACAGCAAAGGCATCGTCGACATCAGCAAAGAAGTGCGTGAGCTGGCATCGCGCGCGAAACGCGGCCAATTGAAGCCGCACGAGTACCAGGGCGGCACGATAACGATCTCCAATTTGGGCATGTTCGGCGTCGAGGAGTTCGCGGCCATCATCAATCCCCCGCAGGCGAGCATTTTGGCCGTGGGCACGACGGTGAAACGCGTCGTCGCTTCTGGGGGCGGGTAAGAAACGCCGGAGGGACTTTTTTACGGGAAGTTTATTGTTTTGTTTTTGTGTTTTTTTTTAAAGGTTCAAAGAATCTAATTTTATCACGGTGACGTTGAGCAGCGATCATCGCGTCGCCGACGGCGCCGTCGGAGCGGATTGGTTGCGCTACTTTCGTAACGCCATCGAGGACCCGACGTCGATGATCTTATAGTAACTTTTTTTTTTATTCGATTGAAAAAAAATTGTTTTACATGCTGTTTTTTAAGCGAATAAAGCACACTTTAATGCTTAATAATTTTTCGGTTGTCGACTTGGTTAATCCAGCGAAATTGCCACGTTAACGCATTTAATTTGCTATAATTTGCTATAATTTGCTCCAACAATTGCCCGAGCCGATTTTAATTAATAATAGCACTAATAATCGACGTGGAGCGTTTAATAAGCGATGGAAGTTTCCACTCGACGTTAAGCAACCGCGAGAGCGAGCAGGAAGCCAAATAAGAGAAGATGATGGAACTATCTTCTTGTATATGGAGGAATACTTAACCTTGACCGACGTGAACAGAAGATCGCTTAATTTAATTATTTTTTTTTAAATTAATTTACCAAAAAAAATCCAATTTAATACGTCGCCCTCGAGGAAGAACTTAATCTCATACAGAGTGCACTTACGAAGTGCAACTTTTATCGGCGTTTGAACTTGATTTACGTGAAATCAATCGCTTCATCGCCCTGTGTGGCCGAACTTTTTAGCATCAATGTTTATTTGGTGACTTTTAATTATTAACAACGAACAACTTAATGGTAACCATCAAACACGTTCATCCAGTTTGGAGGAGTTTATTTGAAGATTAACGCACAAAAAAGAAGCAATTAAGTGTGTTTTTTTTTTTCTATAACGACCCTCTTTTATTTCGCACATTAAACCGATTTTTTTTTGCAAATATTCATGCGGACGTCCCGCTGTTCCGCACATACACATCGATCCGGCCCGAACATTCGTCCGTGTCGCTCATAAATCATAAATTAATCAAATAAGTTCCCAACGCGTTCGTTTTTTCCTTTTTAATTCCATTCAAGCTTCGATTTGATTGTCCCTCCGACTCTTTCTAACGCTCCTCTCTTTGTTTGCGAGTCTTTTCTACACGTTTTTTCTTTGCAATGGCTTTGTTGAATCGTTATTAATAAAGTATGAAAGAGTTGTGGAATGATTTGCGGGGGGGACGTTTAAAGGTTGAAGAGGCTTCACCAAAAGAAAAACTGCAGGACTCCAGCGCCATTATGTCGCCTAAATGGCACTTTTATCGGCCATTTTAAACGATTGTAACGCAATATTAATTTTTGCCCAAAATAATTACATCCATGGGGCGCCCTTATTTTAATGCTCCCATCGCTTGAATGTATGTCATCCGGTTTTTTTTTGTTTCCGTTCCATTTTTTTACGTATAATTTTTTGTTTCCTTCGCTTCGGTTCCTGTTGGGTTTCGTTTCTTTCTGGATACTTTATGCTTTATTGTATTTATGTAATATATATCACATTATATCTTTATCGCCGAAATGAAAAAGGGCCCTTCCCATCCGGCGGAGGCGAAGGAAGAAAAAGGGAAAAGAGGAGCAAATGTCCTGAAAATAATTTCGCGATTTATCGCCCATTTCTTTGCGTTTTTTTTCTTCTTCTTTTTTTGGATAAATTATATTGCGATAACGCGAAGAAATAATGGAAAATTATCAAAGCGTTGAGAACGATGTTGGTAGAGGAATATGATTAATACGCGGTGGTTCCTTGTAATAATAAATTTGTTCCATTGGTCGGAATGGGAATAGAAGGAAAAAAAAGGGCCGCCGATTTAGTCGATGGCAAACAAATTAATAAATAAACTACCTCTTTTTGCTTCACGTGGAGGATAATCGAGGCAATTGTAAGAGAAGCGATTTTTTTCGAAACATAATTACGAAGCAAGCTTCCCTCTCGCCAATTTTTTTTTATTACTATTATTAGCAGAAATCTAAACAATGGATTAAAAGTGTACGGTCTTGTTGGGGTATTTCGAACAACATCTGCCGCTGATTGTCGTAATGGATGCAGCGTTCGCATTTAAAATTGCTACCAACAAAGAGAAATGACGTGGAGTGAGGCCAATTGTTAATAACTTGCAATTTGCCAAATTGTCGTTAACAACAATTGCCGCGCAGTGAAAAACGCTTTTTCGTTTGTTTTGGCAGTTTCGTCGTTCGCAACGATATTTGTTAATCTTTTTCGCGTAAAAACGATAGAGGACCATTTGTCAGTGAACGTTGTCGTTGTGCGAAATGCGCTGGGGTTTTTTAATTGCGTTCGGTTGGTATCTTTCGTCCGCTTAGCGATAATCGTCCTCCACGATTGCTTATTCGTTAAGTTGTTTCATTAAGGAAGCCCGTATTTATTTATTTATTTTTTCCATTAAATGCGCACACCTGTCCACGGTAATGTTGCAAAATATGATTAAAGGTACGGCAATTGGTGTTTAGAGAGAGGCAAAGAAGGCCTTGCCACTTCATTGTTTTTCATAAATCGTTTGTTCGTTATTAATGCTAACAGCGAATTGTGCAAAAAGTAACGCAAAAGTGGAGGGAGTTTTTTGTATTAAGCGAAACTTTAATCAAACTCGCTTAATAACGAATTGGCATCACTGCACTTTTCCTATTCTATGCCTCGCCAATTTTTTTTGCTGAAAACAGAAAATAAAATAACATTTTCTAATTTTTCTTTTATTTGCCCTTTTCTCCGTTACAATAATTTGCAAGTAGAGATTCGCATTATAATCTCGCGACGACTGCATACAAAAGGAAATTTATTCGCGAAAAGGAGAAGAATCGACGAAGACTCATCCTAAATGTCATTAACCGACGTTAAATACCACGCCGAAGATTTTTGCACCGTTCGCAAAATGGTACATAAATACATATTCATAATTGCATAATTAAACGCGTACAATGGGAATTGTGTAAGACTGCGCGAAGAACTTGAACAATGATAAATTCAATAATCGAATCTCGCTTCTTTTGCTTGTTTGTTTGCGTTTGCTAATTTTAATTTTTGCAAAATTGCGCGGGCGAGCAACATGATTTATCGTCCGATTAATATTATTGCAATTCATTCTCGAAACGAATCGTCCTCAACTTCGACAACAGAACACTCGGAAGAAAAGAAGACGGAAAAAGAAAGGAGAGTGAGCGAATGAACGAACGAACCAAAAGGAATGTGGTTAATTAACAATTGTAATGGACTCGACAATAAGAAAAGGAATAATGAAAGGCACAAGAATGGAAATAATGGTGTATTATTAATAAAGGAATAATTAATTGTTATTAATTATGATAAGCACACACGCGGTCCGCTTATAAGGTGTCACCACCAGGTGTATCGTTACGAAAGCGAGACGACTCAATCATTTTTCATTTTTATTTACAATTGAATTGTTTTCGCTTTTTTTATAAGGGCACCGCAATAATTACAAATGCGATAACATAAAACATCATTCTTCCATTCGTCAACCTCTCCCCCAGCCTTCACGAATTCTATTCTTACACAATTCGAAAAAATCGTCGAGTTTGAATTTAGCGCCACGTCAAATTCCTATAACCCATATTTGTTGCAAAAGAAATGCAGGATTCGAATCAAATGGCAAAGCGTTGCGAAGTAAGCAACGACTTGATACTGTCAAATTTGTCATCACAGCCAAGCAGCACTAACAAACTAGCATATGGCGCTATATTCGTTGCTTTCAATCAATTCGATTCTCACCGCGCTCTCGATCCCATACGGTTACATCACGAAGCTTTCGTGGAAATAGCTAAAAACAAAAACAAGTAAAAAACCCTTTAGTGCTTTGTTGTTCACGTTGCTTTTCGTGTTCCTCTTCATTTATTTCGCTTTGGTTTCTTAATCCTTTGTACAAAACCTTTACAAACGTGAAAAACTTGTTTGGCCAACTAGTCGTTCAAATCGTTATTCTCATCGCATTTAAGTCATCTCCGTTGGTTGGAGAAAGAACACGAGAGATGGATTAGATGTGCGTAGGAAATAATAAATGAGCGAGGCTGCTGCTGCCGCTTTTAGTTGTCGTTTTGTTCTTGTAGTCTTCATTGTTGTCGTACCGGTGGCACAGGAACCGTTCGTATTTTATTTACGACGAAAACTTTGTTGTTTGTTGTCTTTTAACTAAAATTTAATAGCGCACCGTTTCCACTACATCATCATCATCGTCTCCCATTCGGCTTGAATATAAATAATAGAACAAGAGACGCGGAATGAACGAACGAACGAACGTAGCTGGCGATGAAGATGATGAAACTTTTCAACTTTTTTAAAGAGACGCAATCACAAGGGAGAGCGCGAGAGAGAGAGAGAGAGTATAAAGGCGAGATGAAAGAGAACAAAACGTATAGAGTTGGTTCGGTCTTTCGTTTTTAGCTCACGAGGCGAAGATCCAGCCGAAGCGAGGAGGCCTCGCAGTTGTTTTAGGTTCTTCAATGCACAAAGTCCCTTTTTGCTCCGACTGCACGTAAAAACGTTGCGGATTAATGGAAACGCTTTTCTTTTTCGCGGTTCGCTCCTTCCGCTTGTTTACCAATTTATTTAATACGTTTCGCATTGCGTGCCACTAATTAAAATTGCTAATTAACTCGTCGATAATGCAATTTCCTTCGCGCAAAAAATTGTCGTCGTTGTCTTCTTCTGCGCTATCGCTCTCTCGCCCCTTTTCCTCGCGCTAATTTACAATTGTAATTATTTACTGAAATCGCACGACGACGACTCTGCTGTTACAAATTCATCAGCGCAAAGTGCAAAATCGAGTTTAACACAATGTTACTTAACGCGTTACACATGACACACACAGACACAGACGCTATCAATTTTTCCGTCACTTTTTCATCGTTCCATTTCCACACGCTCACACACACATTGCAATTATCTAATGGACATAGCAATTAACAAACTAATACACAAATTTATACCGAGCGAATGAAATGCGAGCGCGGTTTGTTTCCTATGCGGTAAATAAGTTGGTGCAATTTTTTTCTCTTTTCGCCATTTCCAAATTTTACTTTGATATCTAAACTATTTTCTTAAATATGACGCCTAAATCACTTTCTACTCCAGAAAAGTGCTTTGGCACAAAGTTCGTTTACCTGTGTATACAGGGTGTTTAAAAAAGTGCGAGCAACTTTAAGGCCCAAGAGCAGCAGAAAAGCCTTAACGAACATGGGGCCGGAAATGGACCCTTTCGAGGATACGGGTGATTGAACTTTTTCGTGACATATCTCCGGTTTTCGGCCATATTAACACGCATCTAAAGTTTGTGACCCTTTTTTCTTTAGCGCCCTGTATACGAGGGGCTGCCCAAAAGGAACGATAATTATTTCAGGCTCGAACATTCAAGGAAACGTCTTTGAAAACTTTATCCACTTGTAAATACTGTCCAATAGATGATCTGCATTTGTTTCACCGTGCGAAACATTGTTTATATGGTTCCGAACTAATGCCGTTGCAGCGATTTTGTCTCAACCTCTTCTACGTCCTCTGAATTTTCTTCGATCTCCGGATAAGAAGCATAGAACTAGGTTAGGAGAGTAACAAGATGTGAGAAACTTGTTTTTCGCCAAAAACTGTTCAAACACGACAGGTAAACTTATCCAGCAGCAGAACTTCTTTGCCTATAGAAAATAATTCTTGTAATTTTTGGGTACCCCCCCGTATATTTTAGATAGGAGAGTCTATCCGGTGTCCGTTATTTACAATCCAAGTTACACTCGCAATTAGTTACGCGTTATTAGCTAGGACGTGCGTTTAATAAACAAACTTTGTATCGAAGCACTCGTGAATAACAGAAATTTGTTTAGACACGCGTTATTAATTGAATAATTGTCCAAATGATATTTGGCGGGCCAAAGGGATACGATTCAAAACTAATTCAAACATCAGTGCTACCAAAATAATATTTAGCAAGCGCTGATAACTAATAAGTGACTTTAGTGATAAACGCTTTCGCAATTTTACTTTGGTAGCACTGCCATTATCTACTCCTAAAGAGCGCTTTGGCAAAAATGTTCCTTACAAAACGCACGTCTTAGATAGGAGAGTCAAACCATTATTTACAATCCAAGTTACACTCGCAATTAGTTACGCGCTATTAGCTAGGACGTGCGTTTAATAAACAAACTTTGCATGGAAGCACTCGTGAATAACAGAAATTTGTTTAGACACGCGTTATTAATTGAATGTTTGTCAAAATGATATTTGGCGGGCCAATTGGATACGATTCAAAACTAATTCAAACATCAGTGCTACCAAAATAATACTTAGCAAGCGCTGATAACTAATAAGTGACTTTAGTTACAAGCGCTTTCGCAATTTTACTTTGGTAGCACTGCCATTTTCTACTCCTGAAGAGCGCTTTGGCAAAAATGTTCCTTACAAAACGCACGTCTTAGATAGGAGAGTCAAAGCATTATTTACAATCCAAGTTACACTCGCAATTAGTTACGCGCTATTAGCTAGGACGTGCGTTTAATAAACAAACTTTGCATGGAAGCACTCGTGAATAACAGAAATTTGTTTAGACACGCGTTATTAATTGAATGTTTGTCAAAATGATATTTGGCGGGCCAATTGGATACGATTCAAAACTAATTCAAACATCAGTGCTACCAAAATAATACTTAGCAAGCGCTGATAACTAATAAGTGACTTTAGTTACAAGCGCTTTCGCAATTTTACTTTGGTAGCACTGCCATTTTCTACTCCTGAAGAGCGCTTTGGCAAAAATGTTCCTTACAAAACGCACGTCTTAGATAGGAGAGTCAAAGCATTATTTACAATCCAAGTTACACTCGCAATTAGTTACGCGCTATTAGCTAGGACGTGCGTTTAATAAACAAACTTTGCATGGAAGCACTCGTGAATAACAGAAATTTGTTTAGACACGCGTTATTAATTGAATGTTTGTCAAAATGATATTTGGCGGGCCAATTGGATACGATTCAAAACTAATTCAAACATCAGTGCTACCAAAATAATACTTAGCAAGCGCTGATAACTAATAAGTGACTTTAGTTACAAGCGCTTTCGCAATTTTACTTTGGTAGCACTGCCATTTTCTACTCCTCAAGAGCGCTTTGGCAAAAATGTTCCTTACAAAACGCACGTCTTAGATAGGAGAGTCAAAGCATTATTTACAATCCAAGTTACACTCGCAATTAGTTACGCGCTATTAGCTAGGACGTGCGTTTAATAAACAAACTTTGCATGGAAGCACTCGTGAATAACAGAAATTTGTTTAGACACGCGTTATTAATTGAATGTTTGTCAAAATGATATTTGGCGGGCCAATTGGATACGATTCAAAACTAATTCAAACATCAGTGCTACCAAAATAATACTTAGCAAGCGCTGATAACTAATAAGTGACTTTAGTTACAAGCGCTTTCGCAATTTTACTTTGGTAGCACTGCCATTTTCTACTCCTCAAGAGCGCTTTGGCAAAAATGTTCCTTACAAAACGCACGTCTTAGATAGGAGAGTCAAACCATTATTTACAATCCAAGTTACACTCGCAATTAGTTACGCGCTATTAGCTAGGACGTGCGCTTAATAAACAAAGTTTGTATCGAAGCACTCGTGAATAACAGAAATTTGTTTAGACACGCGTTATTAATTGAATGTTTGTCAAAATGATATTTGGCGGGCCAATTGGATACGATTCAAAACTAATTCAAACATCAGTGCTACCAAAATAATACTTAGCAAGCGCTGATAACTAATAAGTGACTTTAGTTACAAGCGCTTTCGCAATTTTACTTTGGTAGCACTGCCATTTTCTACTCCTGAAGAGCGCTTTGGCAAAAATGTTCCTTACAAAACGCACGTCTTAGATAGGAGAGTCAAAGCATTATTTACAATCCAAGTTACACTCGCAATTAGTTACGCGCTATTAGCTAGGACGTGCGTTTAATAAACAAACTTTGCATGGAAGCACTCGTGAATAACAGAAATTTGTTTAGACACGCGTTATTAATTGAATGTTTGTCAAAATGATATTTGGCGGGCCAATTGGATACGATTCAAAACTAATTCAAACATCAGTGCTACCAAAATAATACTTAGCAAGCGCTGATAACTAATAAGTGACTTTAGTTACAAGCGCTTTCGCAATTTTACTTTGGTAGCACTGCCATTTTCTACTCCTCAAGAGCGCTTTGGCAAAAATGTTCCTTACAAAACGCACGTCTTAGATAGGAGAGTCAAACCATTATTTACAATCCAAGTTACACTCGCAATTAGTTACGCGCTATTAGCTAGGACGTGCGCTTAATAAACAAAGTTTGTATCGAAGCACTCGTGAATAACAGAAATTTGTTTAGACACGCGTTATTAATTGAATGTTTGTCAAAATGATATTTGGCGGGCCAATTGGATACGATTCAAAACTAATTCAAACATCAGTGCTACCAAAATAATACTTAGCAAGCGCTGATAACTAATAAGTGACTTTAGTTACAAGCGCTTTCGCAATTTTACTTTGGTAGCACTGCCATTTTCTACTCCTGAAGAGCGCTTTGGCAAAAATGTTCCTTACAAAACGCACGTCTTAGATAGGAGAGTCAAAGCATTATTTACAATCCAAGTTACACTCGCAATTAGTTACGCGCTATTAGCTAGGACGTGCGTTTAATAAACAAACTTTGCATGGAAGCACTCGTGAATAACAGAAATTTGTTTAGACACGCGTTATTAATTGAATGTTTGTCAAAATGATATTTGGCGGGCCAATTGGATACGATTCAAAACTAATTCAAACATCAGTGCTACCAAAATAATACTTAGCAAGCGCTGATAACTAATAAGTGACTTTAGTTACAAGCGCTTTCGCAATTTTACTTTGGTAGCACTGCCATTTTCTACTCCTCAAGAGCGCTTTGGCAAAAATGTTCCTTACAAAACGCACGTCTTAGATAGGAGAGTCAAACCATTATTTACAATCCAAGTTACACTCGCAATTAGTTACGCGCTATTAGCTAGGACGTGCGCTTAATAAACAAAGTTTGTATCGAAGCACTCGTGAATAACAGAAATTTGTTTAGACACGCGTTATTAATTGAATGTTTGTCAAAATGATATTTGGCGGGCCAATTGGATACGATTCAAAACTAATTCAAACATCAGTGCTACCAAAATAATACTTAGCAAGCGCTGATAACTAATAAGTGACTTTAGTTACAAGCGCTTTCGCAATTTTACTTTGGTAGCACTGCCATTTTCTACTCCTGAAGAGCGCTTTGGCAAAAATGTTCCTTACAAAACGCACGTCTTAGATAGGAGAGTCAAAGCATTATTTACAATCCAAGTTACACTCGCAATTAGTTACGCGCTATTAGCTAGGACGTGCGTTTAATAAACAAACTTTGCATGGAAGCACTCGTGAATAACAGAAATTTGTTTAGACACGCGTTATTAATTGAATGTTTGTCAAAATGATATTTGGCGGGCCAATTGGATACGATTCAAAACTAATTCAAACATCAGTGCTACCAAAATAATACTTAGCAAGCGCTGATAACTAATAAGTGACTTTAGTTACAAGCGCTTTCGCAATTTTACTTTGGTAGCACTGCCATTTTCTACTCCTGAAGAGCGCTTTGGCAAAAATGTTCCTTACAAAACGCACGTCTTAGATAGGAGAGTCAAAGCATTATTTACAATCCAAGTTACACTCGCAATTAGTTACGCGCTATTAGCTAGGACGTGCGTTTAATAAACAAACTTTGCATGGAAGCACTCGTGAATAACAGAAATTTGTTTAGACACGCGTTATTAATTGAATGTTTGTCAAAATGATATTTGGCGGGCCAATTGGATACGATTCAAAACTAATTCAAACATCAGTGCTACCAAAATAATACTTAGCAAGCGCTGATAACTAATAAGTGACTTTAGTTACAAGCGCTTTCGCAATTTTACTTTGGTAGCACTGCCATTTTCTACTCCTCAAGAGCGCTTTGGCAAAAATGTTCCTTACAAAACGCACGTCTTAGATAGGAGAGTCAAACCATTATTTACAATCCAAGTTACACTCGCAATTAGTTACGCGCTATTAGCTAGGACGTGCGCTTAATAAACAAAGTTTGTATCGAAGCACTCGTGAATAACAGAAATTTGTTTAGACACGCGTTATTAATTGAATGTTTGTCAAAATGATATTTGGCGGGCCAATTGGATACGATTCAAAACTAATTCAAACATCAGTGCTACCAAAATAATACTTAGCAAGCGCTGATAACTAATAAGTGACTTTAGTTACAAGCGCTTTCGCAATTTTACTTTGGTAGCACTGCCATTTTCTACTCCTGAAGAGCGCTTTGGCAAAAATGTTCCTTACAAAACGCACGTCTTAGATAGGAGAGTCAAAGCATTATTTACAATCCAAGTTACACTCGCAATTAGTTACGCGCTATTAGCTAGGACGTGCGTTTAATAAACAAACTTTGCATGGAAGCACTCGTGAATAACAGAAATTTGTTTAGACACGCGTTATTAATTGAATGTTTGTCAAAATGATATTTGGCGGGCCAATTGGATACGATTCAAAACTAATTCAAACATCAGTGCTACCAAAATAATACTTAGCAAGCGCTGATAACTAATAAGTGACTTTAGTTACAAGCGCTTTCGCAATTTTACTTTGGTAGCACTGCCATTTTCTACTCCTCAAGAGCGCTTTGGCAAAAATGTTCCTTACAAAACGCACGTCTTAGATAGGAGAGTCAAACCATTATTTACAATCCAAGTTACACTCGCAATTAGTTACGCGCTATTAGCTAGGACGTGCGCTTAATAAACAAAGTTTGTATCGAAGCACTCGTGAATAACAGAAATTTGTTTAGACACGCGTTATTAATTGAATGTTTGTCAAAATGATATTTGGCGGGCCAATTGGATACGATTCAAAACTAATTCAAACATCAGTGCTACCAAAATAATACTTAGCAAGCGCTGATAACTAATAAGTGACTTTAGTTACAAGCGCTTTCGCAATTTTACTTTGGTAGCACTGCCATTTTCTACTCCTGAAGAGCGCTTTGGCAAAAATGTTCCTTACAAAACGCACGTCTTAGATAGGAGAGTCAAAGCATTATTTACAATCCAAGTTACACTCGCAATTAGTTACGCGCTATTAGCTAGGACGTGCGTTTAATAAACAAACTTTGCATGGAAGCACTCGTGAATAACAGAAATTTGTTTAGACACGCGTTATTAATTGAATGTTTGTCAAAATGATATTTGGCGGGCCAATTGGATACGATTCAAAACTAATTCAAACATCAGTGCTACCAAAATAATACTTAGCAAGCGCTGATAACTAATAAGTGACTTTAGTTACAAGCGCTTTCGCAATTTTACTTTGGTAGCACTGCCATTTTCTACTCCTCAAGAGCGCTTTGGCAAAAATGTTCCTTACAAAACGCACGTCTTAGATAGGAGAGTCAAACCATTATTTACAATCCAAGTTACACTCGCAATTAGTTACGCGCTATTAGCTAGGACGTGCGCTTAATAAACAAAGTTTGTATCGAAGCACTCGTGAATAACAGAAATTTGTTTAGACACGCGTTATTAATTGAATGTTTGTCAAAATGATATTTGGCGGGCCAATTGGATACGATTCAAAACTAATTCAAACATCAGTGCTACCAAAATAATACTTAGCAAGCGCTGATAACTAATAAGTGACTTTAGTTACAAGCGCTTTCGCAATTTTACTTTGGTAGCACTGCCATTTTCTACTCCTGAAGAGCGCTTTGGCAAAAATGTTCCTTACAAAACGCACGTCTTAGATAGGAGAGTCAAAGCATTATTTACAATCCAAGTTACACTCGCAATTAGTTACGCGCTATTAGCTAGGACGTGCGTTTAATAAACAAACTTTGCATGGAAGCACTCGTGAATAACAGAAATTTGTTTAGACACGCGTTATTAATTGAATGTTTGTCAAAATGATATTTGGCGGGCCAATTGGATACGATTCAAAACTAATTCAAACATCAGTGCTACCAAAATAATACTTAGCAAGCGCTGATAACTAATAAGTGACTTTAGTTACAAGCGCTTTCGCAATTTTACTTTGGTAGCACTGCCATTTTCTACTCCTGAAGAGCGCTTTGGCAAAAATGTTCCTTACAAAACGCACGTCTTAGATAGGAGAGTCAAAGCATTATTTACAATCCAAGTTACACTCGCAATTAGTTACGCGCTATTAGCTAGGACGTGCGTTTAATAAACAAACTTTGCATGGAAGCACTCGTGAATAACAGAAATTTGTTTAGACACGCGTTATTAATTGAATGTTTGTCAAAATGATATTTGGCGGGCCAATTGGATACGATTCAAAACTAATTCAAACATCAGTGCTACCAAAATAATACTTAGCAAGCGCTGATAACTAATAAGTGACTTTAGTTACAAGCGCTTTCGCAATTTTACTTTGGTAGCACTGCCATTTTCTACTCCTGAAGAGCGCTTTGGCAAAAATGTTCCTTACAAAACGCACGTCTTAGATAGGAGAGTCAAACCATTATTTACAATCCAAGTTACACTCGCAATTAGTTACGCGCTATTAGCTAGGACGTGCGCTTAATAAACAAAGTTTGTATCGAAGCACTCGTGAATAACAGAAATTTGTTTAGACACGCGTTATTAATTGAATGTTTGTCAAAATGATATTTGGCGGGCCAATTGGATACGATTCAAAACTAATTCAAACATCAGTGCTACCAAAATAATACTTAGCAAGCGCTGATAACTAATAAGTGACTTTAGTTACAAGCGCTTTCGCAATTTTACTTTGGTAGCACTGCCATTTTCTACTCC
This sequence comes from Hololepta plana, assembly GCA_963695495.1. Taxonomy (NCBI): domain Eukaryota; kingdom Metazoa; phylum Arthropoda; class Insecta; order Coleoptera; family Histeridae; genus Hololepta; species Hololepta plana. The sequence goes on along the minus strand of OY968838.1, from coordinate 1,548,030 downwards.
TGAAGAGCGCTTTGGCAAAAATGTTCCTTACAAAACGCACGTCTTAGATAGGAGAGTCAAAGCATTATTTACAATCCAAGTTACACTCGCAATTAGTTACGCGCTATTAGCTAGGATGTGCGTTTAATAAACAAACTTTGCATCGAAGCACTCGTGAATAACAGAAATTTGTTTAGACACGCGTTATTAATTGAATAATTGTCAAAATGATATTTGACAGGCCAAAGGGATACGATTTTAAATGTCATGCCTAAATAAATTTCTACTCCTCAAGAGCGCTTTGGCAAAAATGTTCCTTACAAAACGCACGTCTTAGATAGAAGAGACAAACAATTATTTACAATCTAATCAAAGCATTCTTGAGGAGCAGACATTTATTTAAACGAAAGTCATTAATTGAATGTTTGTCAAAATTATATTTGGCGCGTGAAATGGAAACGATTCAAAAGTTATTCATACGTCAGGACTACCAACATAAAATTTAGCAAGATGATAAACGTTTTCGTTATAAAAGCTGTTATCTAGAGATCAGCTTCCGATTCCTGCAGCAACCTAATCTGATGGCCCAATTTAAAATGCTGAGAATCCAGCTTTTCACCAACACCATTGCTCAAAGTCCCTTTAGCTACCAACTGCAATAAAAAAAGAGATGAAAATTTTTAACATGACTGAAGAATGATTTAATTTAGATATGCTTATATATACACTTAATTTGATGGGGACGTGGTAGTAAAAATGAAACGGCCGATTGACCTAATAAAATTGACGGCGTCTTCTCTCGGTGTCCGTTACCCTCTTCGCGAGAAGCGATAAAGTTGCGAGTAAAGAGCGAAAGAACGGGGGGGGAGGATGGCGGAAAAAGTGGCAGCTTTCAATTTAGATAACGCCCTTAATTAGGGCCGTAAACTATATGTGGAATCTTCCGCGAGGAAATAAGAAATAAACGTCGAAAGTGTTTGCTTAAAAGTTGACGGCGAACAATATCGTCTATATGGATGGATGGTTGACGGTCGTAATTTTAAATATCAAATTAAAGAAGCCAAAATGGAAAAGTTCGCGGCAGAGAGCGAGTGAGAAACTGGGCAAAGATAAAAAAAAATCAAATACGAGTGTCACTTGTTACTTTTCTGGTCTGAAGAACGACGACGATGATGATGATGGAACGATATGAATGGAAAGTTGAAACCTGAACTGTAAATTGGAAACCTTATACGCGGTGGTTACGGAAGCAAGGGAAAAAAGACGAGGAAAATGAATAATAATTAAGAGAAAAGAACCTTCGTTGTGGGAGAGTGAGAGAGAGACGAGGAATTCGACGACTGCCAGTTTTTCTTGTACGCGACAGGAATTACAATGAAGACAACTGTAGCAAATGAAATCTTCGAAAAAGATCAGTTTTGTCTTCGTTTCCTGCACGTACCGCTTGTTTTTGTTTAATTTTTCTTCCTACTCAAAGTCTCAAAGATCCGGCTGGTGTTAAGATGAAAATGCAAACAACGAGGAACGAGATTATAATTTGGGAAGACAGTCGAGGCTAAGACTGACGAATTTCCTCGCAGTTTCTTTTTGAATTAAAACGAAATAAAACTCATTTGAACCATAATAATAATAATAATAATAACGTAATAATACGTGCTTGTTGCCATTATTTAAAAATACAATTTAAATTCGTATAACGTCACTTCGCTTGTTGCATAATACGAACCGTAATAGTAATAATAATGGTAATAACAAATGAGTGTAAACGACCTGTGCAAATCGACTTTTATTATTATTAATGAGTGCACGTTTTTTTTTCTCTTCTTTTTAATGAGATTGACCTCGGACTATTAATAATATATTACTTAAACGGTATTATAGAGTGCCATTAAATGATTGTCTAGTTAAATTGTGTTCGTTTGTAGTCGATTGGCACGCCTGCTTTTACAATGATAAATGTCAAGTAAAAGGAAAACGATCGTAGATTTGCTTTGTTTTCGTTTCGTTGCGATCGCATTTCAATTTTTCGAAAACTTAACGATTGTTTACGAGAATTGGATCGGGCCTAATTCGACCAGATTCAATCGATAATTCATTATCGCCCGGTATTGGACGAAGGAAAATTGCTTTGCTTAACTTGTCAGTATTCGACTGAATTAATTAAAACGGCAGCAATTTTCTCTAATGTTTTTTTTTTTGTTTTTGCTGTGCATCAACATTTTTTGGGTTATAGACCGAATGGTATTTCTGTGGAGGCTGTTCACTTTTGTTTCTCGTAAAAGTCGCTGGGCTTATTAGTTATTTGTTTAATAACAAGGTAAACTTTCGCTTAACTGATAAACTGCGAATCTAGCACCATTTGATAAGAACAAACTTTAATACTAAAATAAACATTTCTTTAAGGCTTTGTTTTTATATAACAATTTTTGGAAGATTTCCCTCTGTGAGAGGGAAACTTTCGGAACACCAGATTTTGTTGGTTGGCAACTTTGTCTCCCTTAAATTGTGAAGCCAGCAGCGATTGATAGTGTAAAATTTCTTGGTTCATGCTCTATTCTCTATTGCAATTTTTGGATAGCCTCTGTGAGAGGCAAAGTTGCGCAAAACTAGATTATATTGGTTGGCAAGTGTGTTTCCCTTGAGCTGTGAATATAGCACCAATTGATAGTACCAACTTTAATACTAAAATAAAAAAAATCTTGGTTGGTGCTGTGTTTCACTATTGTAATTTTTGGATAGCCACTGTGAGAGGCAAAGCACTATAAAACAGGATTTTGTTGGTTGACAACTTTGTCTCCCTTAAACTGTAAAGCCAGCAGCAATTGATAATATAAACTTTAAAACTAAAGTAAAAATTTCTTGGTTGATGCTCTCTCTTGTGTATTACAATTTTGGATAGCCACTGTGAGAGGCAAAGCAGCGTAAAACTCAATTTTGTTGATTGGCAACTTTGTCTCCCTTAAACTGTAAAGCCAGCAGCAATTGATACTACAAACTTTAAAACTAAAGTAAACATTTCTTGGTTGATGCTCTCTCTTGTGTATTACAATTTTGGATAGCCACTGTGAGAGGCAAAGCAGCGTAAAACTCAATTTTGTTGATTGGCAACTTTGTCTCCCTTAAACTGTAAAGCCAGCAGCAATTGATACTACAAACGTTAAAACTAAAGTAAACATTTCTTGGTTGATGCTCTCTCTTGTGTATTACAATTTTGGATAGCCACTGTGAGAGGCAAAGCAGTATAAAACAGGATTTTGTTGGTTGACAACTTTGTCTCCCTTAAACTGTAAAGCCAGCAGCAATTGATAATATAAACTTTAAAACTAAAGTAAAAATTTCTTGGTTGATGCTCTCTCTTGTGTATTACAATTTTGGATAGCCACTGTGAGAGGCAAAGCAGCGTAAAACTCAATTTTGTTGATTGGCAACTTTGTCTCCCTTAAACTGTAAAGCCAGCAGCAATTGATACTACAAACTTTAAAACTAAAGTAAACATTTCTTGGTTGATGCTCTCTCTTGTGTATTACAATTTTGGATAGCCACTGTGAGAGGCAAAGCAGTATAAAACAGGATTTTGTTGGTTGACAACTTTGTCTCCCTTAAACTGTGCAGCCAGCAGCAATTGATAGTCTAAACTTTAAAACTAAAGTAAAAATTTCTTGGTTGATGCTCTCTCTTGTGTATTACAATTTTGGATAGCCACTGTGAGAGGCAAAGCAGTATAAAACAGGATTTTGTTGGTTGGCAACTTTGTCTCCCTTAAACTGTAAAGCCAGCAGCAATTGATAATATAAACTTTAATACTAAAGTAAAAATTTCTTGGTTGATGCTCTCTCTTGTGTATTACAATTTTGGATAGCCACTGTGAGAGGCAAAGCAGTATAAAGCAGGATTTTGTTGGTTGACAACTTTGTCTCCCTTAAACTGTGCAGCCAGCAGCAATTGATAGTGTAAATTTTAAAACTAAAGTAAAAATTTCTTGGTTGATGCTCTCTCTTGTATATTACAATTTTGGATAGCCACTGTGAGAGGCAAAGCAGTATAAAACAGGATTTTGTTGGTTGGCAACTTTGTCTCCCTTAAACTGTAAAGCCAGCAGCAATTGATAATATAAACTTTAATACTAAAGTAAAAATTTTTTGGTTGATGCTCTCTCTTGTGTATTACAATTTTGGATAGCCACTGTGAGAGGTAAATCAGCGTAAAACTCAATTTTGTTGATTGGCAACTTTGTCTCCCTTAAACTGTAAAGCCAGCAGCAATTGATAATATAAACTTTAAAACTAAAGTATAAATTTCTTGGTTGATGCTCTCTCTTGTGTATTACAATTTTGGATAGCCACTGTGAGAGGCAAAGCAGCGTAAAACTCAATTTTGTTGGCTGGCAACTTTGTCTCCCTTCAACTGTGAATCTAGGACCACTTGATAGTACCAACTTTAATACTCAAATAAAAAGATTCTTGGTTGATGTTCTGTTTTATATTGCAATTGTTTGATAACCCCTGTGAGAGGCAAGGCTGCGTAAAAATAGATTTTGTTTGTTGGCAACTCTGTCTCCCTTAAACTGTGAATCTAGCTCCTCCACTTCATAGTACCAACTTTAATACTCAAATATAAATTTCTCGATTGATGCTCTGTTTTATATTGCATGGTTTTGATAGCCCCTTTGGGAGGCAAAGCTGCTTAAAACCAGATTTTCTTGATTGGCAAGTTTGTTTCTCTTGATCTGTGAATCTAGCACCACTTGGTAGTACCAACTTTAATACTAAAATAAAAACTACTTGGTTGATGCTCTGTTTTTATATTACAATTTTTGGGTAGCCTCTGCGTGGGATAAAACTACCAACAACGAGATGTTATAGGTTGGCAGTTTTATCCGCATTAAACTATGATTCTAGCACCAATTGTTAATAAAGACTTTAGTGTTAAAATAAAAATTTCTTGGTTAAGACTGTTTTTATGTTACAATTTTTGAATGACCTCTTTGAGAGGCAAAACTGTCCAGAACCAGATTGGCAACTTTGTCCCCCTTTATAATATGTTTGAGTTTATGGCAATCAATACATATAGAACAGATTGTGCCAATGCCACACTCTTTGTTAATGACACAACGGCTTTCAAACTGTGACATTTCGTTGTAGTTTTGTTTTGAACAATGAAAAACAAAAATCGACGATAAGTATTAAGTTGAAATTAATATAAGACGGACAATAGCGATTCATCGAAACAAATTCTAGACATCTTCTGCAATATAATAATGAAAAAGTGTTTGTGGAGCGAACAATTTCATTGCCGTAATATCATTTCACGCCAAACCGTTTTCTCCCGATGGAAATAAGGTATTTTTAAAGGCGTTTATCGCACAATCCATTCTGTAACATAATCTTTTATCAACGATATTCATATCCTATTTGATGGATTATACTCTCTCCCTCTGCCTGTCTCTCTTTTTTTTTTTCTGACATTCTTTTTCTCGGATCCTCTGGGGTTTGGGTCTCTCATTCTATTCCTTTTTTCCTTTTTGCTCGATTGTCGATTTAAGAGAGGAAATTGAACCTCATCCTACATTGTATCCAACGTCGATTGAATAAATCGTCCATAACAGGTCTTCCTCCTCGTTTATATTCTCCTTCATCTTCCTTCGCCATCAACGAAAGCATGTTCGGCATCCATCTCTCTCTCTCTCTCTCTCTCTCTCGCTCTTTAGTTGATTTAAAAGAAAATTTTAACATTCAACGTCCATCGCGCGCGAAACAAAACAACAACACCGTATCCAGCAGGATAATTTATTCCAGAAAACAAAGCAGGAGCAGTGCTGAAAAAATAAATAAATAATACACCAAAGTGTTCCGCGACGTTTCGTTCCAAATTATCCCTTTACTTGTGCTCGGTTTTTCCCTTCTCCTAAAATACAGTCGTTTGCTTTTATTGCCACTACATTAAACAGAAAAAACTCGAAACGAAAAATTGTCTCCCCCGTTCCGTAATCACAATTAAAGCGGAAATTAAGAGCGGCCAAACAGAACAGGAAACGTTCCGGGTACGAAACGCAGCGCACAAAAGTTTGTTTAAATTTCGTTTTTTATCTGCTTGTAAGTGGGTTTAATTTTTTTAATTAATCCCCGCAAATATTTTAATCATTTAATTAAAACTCGTCCGGTGGTGCCAGCGACGAGAGGAAATGCGAAGGAAGGACAACAAAAAAAAATGGGGGTTGCACAAGGTGTTGGCCTAAAGGAACGAACGAAATTAACGAAGAAAAGTTGCAATTTCTCTTTCTCCTCCCCATAATTTTCCTCCTTTCGTTTTTTTTTTGCTGTTGTTGTCGTAGAGTTTTTGCGAAAGAAACATATTCCTGATGGATTATTAACGAAAGGAATAATAACTGGGGGCGAAAGAATGCGAGAGAGGCGTCGATTTTTAGCAATGGATTTCACGATTTTGATTTGAAGGCTGTTATTTTTTTTTATTTTATAGAAAAGGGGTTAACGAAAGCGAAGGGTGCGCTGTATTATTTAAAAGGCCTCTCTCCAAACCCTCTTATAAACTCTTTTTTTCCCCTCTTTTTTGTCGCACGAAATGCGCTCGAGAATAAATTAAAGGGATCCATAGGCTGTGTACGTGGCGTCGCAGAATTGAAATCCTTTGCAAAGATTTCGCAAATTCGATGGGATTCGCCGTTATTTTTTGCACAGTTTTCCACGCTCGTGCTATTCGATTATGCCCACAAATGCCCTATACAGGATGTTGTTTCGAATGTAATTGCAGATTAGGAGAGGAAATGTTTTATAATGGACGGAACTATTTCTCACTAAACTGTAATTAAATCGCGATAGAGTGCAACAGCAATATACAGGGTGTCCCAACGTTTTCTATCGAGTAGGACTGCATAGTTTCCATCATGGCACACTTCCGGATTCACCGGAAATTGGTACTTGCTCCGTTATTTGAAATGGATTGATCTATGTTTTATAGCTTTTTTGGATTCCTTGCGGAATTTTAAGGGAAGTTTATTAAAGCTACCATTTTCTTAAGACGTGCCGTTTCGGAGTTTCTTCAGTTCTGTTCCTGAAAAAATATCATATGGAAGGTTCTACAAAGTCGCATTTAACTCTGGATCTAGCGACAATAGCGAGTTGAACTCTTTTTTGTCATTTTGAGCATGCAATTACGATGATTTTTTACTGCTTACAATGAAGCAAAAGTGTTTCTGACTGCGATTAGTAGCCCGTTCAACTTTGACATTTTCGAATGTGTTTAACTTCAATTTTTTAGGCAACCCTATGTTTTTTATTATGGCACTAGATGCAGAAAATGATCCTCATTCGATCATATTAAAGTAAGTATTGGGTCAATACGCGATGGCTTCTTATTTGTTTTTAGATGTTTTCTTGTAAATTACGATACAAAACATTGGAGGCAATGAAGAAAATGGTAATTTGTAGTTTTTCGTTTTAAGTTGAGCAAAATTTTAATTATTTCCAACAAAAAAAATTACTTTCAGTTGGATAATTTTTTGGACTTAATTAATTAATGGCTTAATGAATAATCTAAAGAATAAATCCGAAAAATGAAATTCAAACGCAAATATAATTGATTTTCAATTGCTCGTCCTTTTATTTGTATTATTATGTCATTAAGCGTCTATAACTACCACACGAAATATTAATTAATTGGGAATGCCTCGAAAGCCATTAACAATTGACCCAATCATACCTTAATATGATGGTTCAATTAAAAAAAGAAAAAGTTATGCACATTTGAAAATGTCAAACTTTAACGGGCCACAAACTAAAGCTAATGCCAATTTTAAGTTAATTTAAGCGATGAAAAGTATTCGTCATTTCATGCTTAAAAGAACTGAATTAGGTTTAAATCTTTATCTGAAATAGTTCCGGAGATATGTGCGAGTTTGCAGAACTTTCCATATGACATTTTTCGAGAAAACAACCAAATAACTCCGAAACGGTGCATCTTAGGCATGCGATTGTATTAATAAACTCCCCTTAAAATTCGATGAGGGGTGCAAAAGTGGCATAAAACAGATACAATTACATTTAAAATAACGGAGCAAGTATCAGCTTCCGGTAGGTCCGGAAGTGCGCCATCTTGGAAAATATCTTGACGTTGAAATCCCACTCGATAGAAAACTGTTTTAGTTAATATATTTTTCTCTAAAGTCAACCGCTTGGGTGTAATCCTTCGAGTTTGCACTATTGTTAACACCCTGTATACAATAAATTTGGGAGTGTTGTAAATCGAATCTTTTCATTTTAAAATCAACCATTTCTACGAGGGTGGTTTGATAAATGTTAAATGGCAGAAATAATTTCGGTTTTAACGACAGTTTAATCTTTCAACGTGGTCCTTTCGAAGTCCGAAGCACTTGTGCCAGCGTTCCTCGAGCTTTCCGATTCTTCTGCAGAAGTGCATTTCTTAAGAAGTGCCTAACACTCAATTACGCCATCTATCGCCAATTACTTTGAGCAAGTTTCTTCGGCCATTGATGTTTGGAGTTTCGCGAGCAGATTCTTACTGCGATGGAGCTAATTCAATGGCTCAAGCCTCTGCTGGAGCATCTTTTGCATGCTGAAATCCATGTGTTATCATGGTGCAATCTCTTTTTTGCAAGGGAATAATGGGAAACACTGCACCAATCTTTCGCAAGGCTTTTTCGTGTACATTTCATCATGCAAAATAAAATAAACTCGTTCATCTCAGATGCTCGTGGTCTCTCTACAATCGCGCTCAATTTCTATCGTTTAAAATGCATTCACCCAAAGACAAACGCTTTCATTGGAAACCAGAATCGTTCATGGATTTCCTTCGCCGTTTACCCATCCAAAGACGCAGAATTGAACAACATTTCGAATTCCAATTTGATCCAATTTGTTTATCAACTTAACTTATTATTGCCTGAATTAATTGCTAAATTAAATTCGTCATTCAAAACATGAAATTGTACATCGAAATTTTTTCTTGTGCCCTCCTGTAACTGTATGAAACAAGTTATATGTCGAACCGCCCCCGTATGCGTTTATTGAGGCCACGTTGTACAAAAATTTGGGCCCATTTTCGTTTCCTAAATCGCAATTATGACGAACAATCTTTATGGCTCTCGCCCGGGCCTTAACGACGCATCGAGTACAGAATTAATTACAGTCGCCAACGAGTAATAAATTCCCTTCCTTTTCCTCTCTCCATTCCTTCACGCGTTAATTATCCACTGCGATTCCGCAAGAGCAAAAAAAAAACACACGACCGCTTTTTTACGTTCATTCCTGGCAATAATTATTAAATACATTTAATGGACCCTAATGGCCCTCGCAAACGGCTCGCGTATGAAAATAAAAGCACGATTATTATTATTACTATTATCATTCGTGCCGCTGTTGTCGATGTTGTTGTTAGGTGGCAACGGGATCAGATGGAATTTTCCAACCGGCGGCGTCCCTCAACCCCGCGAAACTTTATGCATATATACATATACACGAACTAGGAAATCAATGTCAGCTGGGCCCGGACGACGTCGTCGACGCTTGCGTCCTCGCCGCGTCCTTGTCCTTGGCAACTAACCAACCTCACCAACCGAACAGATGTCCCGATGGCATACAGGCAACGGCAGCACCAATCCAATTCGCCGGGCGAGCAAGAAGGACGACGCGAGAATGGAAACTAACAGGAAAAAATAAAGGCGAAAAGGGAGAAGAAAACCCTTCGCGCTCCTCCACACCCGTTCCCCTTCGCCGCCGCGCAATATTCGCAAAAATCGCTTTCCCATCCATCCCTTTTTCGCCTCGCGACACCACAAAGAAGGAAGGAAAAAGCGTCCGTTCTCTTCATTTCATTAATGCACGATCTTCTCCTCCGTCTTTCGTTCTCTCTTCTCTAACGCCGACGGTTGCTGAATGGATCCGTTCGTTCCCCCCGCGAGAGGGCGCCTCGCCTCGCGAACTTTCTTAAGAGGATTATCCAATTAAGGAAATCGCCGAGAAAGTTTTTTTTTTTTTAATTTTTTTCGCGATACGACTCCCCAACGTTTCGCCATCGAGACTAATCGATCGGTAACGACGTGGCAGTTGGCAACACGCCATTGATCGCACCGTACGTTATGCTGCGTTCGAATGGGAGTCGGCGCGCGATTATTGTTATGACGAGGAGAGCAATTAAATGCGAGGCGAGAGAAATGTGACCGGATAAGTGCCGATTAATTGCGAATCGTGCACGTAACGTATCATTTGGCTCGGATTATTTGCATTTCAAATGGCCGTGGTTCCTGTCGAAATGGACGAATAATGACGCGAAGAGGACGCACGTGTTCGAAGCGAACGCTGGCGCAGCCGTAATTAAAACGAAGAACAAAGGAAGAGGGCGAATGGCGGAACATTAGAACGGATCCGATGCACACACCTGTGTGCGATTGGATCAAACAAATTCACGTACTTTAATGATAAGGAAAACAATCGGTTTCCTCCTTCGTTTTTTTTTTGCGTAAATTTCTCTTGGGCGAGGGGGGAAAGGACGAGGCGAAAGACCATCGTCATCATCATCATCATCATCATCATCATCGACTTAACAGTGACATTTTTCAAAGGCGAAAAAAAAGAAAGCAAAAACCCGTCCATTTGCTTGTAAAACGAAAAGGAACCCGACCGCGATAATCAATTAATCAACGTCAGCTCGTATCAAGAGCCAAGCCTCACGTACACGAATGACGTACGGTGCGATCAAGGGCAACTTTGCAAACAACGTTTTTCCCATTGTTATCTCAACTTAATACGTTTTTACGATTGGCAATGAAAACGGTCAAAATGCGTGCAAAGGGAGTCGATTTGATGCAACAAACATTGACTAGTTTAACCGCAATCATTCTCGATCGCACCGTATCAATTCTTTTTGTTAAGCCAACTCTACAGGAAAACAGTTTCATCGCGGTGCGGCTCAAACGCTCTGAAAGCCATTCAATTAGCCGAAGGAAAACGCTGATCCTCGGAAAGAACTTGACAAAATGCAGTGCAAAGTTGCGAACGAAATTAATTTCAAGTATTTTGATTTTTTTTCGATTCTTCATCTCTCTCTCTCTCGCGCGCGCTCTATCTCTCGCTCCATCTCTCGGATTTTCGATCCGCATCCACAGAGAAAGCGGTTTCGTTCGACCTCGTCATCATAGTTTTTGGGATGCGATTTTTGTATGATCAAACGTAGGACGTTTAAAACGAGAGTTATAGTAGAGGCAAACTTCGTGGTGCTGGAATACGTACGTACAGGGTGTCCCGATTGCGTCCGGCGTCGCAGAATTACGCCAAAACGGTCGACGTTAGAAGGTAATTGTTTCAGGTGAAAAAGTTTTCCTTCAGGTAGGAGTATGACGTGAAAATATTTACCAACATGGCCGCCCTTTTTAAAGCGAACGATCCATTTCTATTTGCGTACAGATGCTACAAATACTTTGTAATTTTTTTTTTCTATGATTCTTCCAAATTTTCTAATAAATTACTGGACGTTAGAATCAATTTAGGGGCACCCTGTATATGCAGAAAGGACTTTCCTTGAATGATATGGCGCAGATTTTACTTCTCCTTTTTTGTTCGCCATGACTTGACTCTACTATAACAATAACTAGGTATTTTCCCCCCAAAAACTCGCTGCAAACTTGATGATTTTGCATAAATCGAATAGGTAGCGCTCAACTTTGTTCGTTTGTTTCTGGTGCTGCTGTTGCTAATTGCTAATATATTGTTTCTTATCCCCAATTGCATATCGATCCAAAAATGAAAGTTTTACGGTTAGACGATTCGCAAATCGAGCGCAACCCATTTTGCATTATGACTAATGCTCGTTTACGAGATTTTCCGTTTTTATTCTATTGCGATTATTATTAGCAAAACAAAAACGAAAATTGCAAATTACTACCTATCGTGTAAAACAGCATTATGCGTAACAGCGTTATGCAGTAGCTGCAAATTAAAAAAAAAAGAGCGAAACGAAAGAAAAAAAAACGCAAAATAGGAAATCTATTAATTGCAAATTTATGTATCTATGTCAGAGCGTTCGCGCGCGTACGTGCAAATTGATTTATATCTTATATAATGAGCGGCTTTTAGCGAGATAGATAACCTTTAGGATTATTATTATTAGTTTTATGCAGTTGTTATTGCAAAAAAAAATTGCTAGCATTTCTTTTTTCGTATATGTAAGTGTATGTTAAATAGGAGAAAATCGCATGAAACAAGCGAAAGAGAAAATCTGCTATTTCTCAACGTGCAATTTGTGTCCCAAATGGCGAACGATCGGTATCGAGGCTCACAAATTAATCGATACGCGAATGGAAACAGATCGATGGGCAATTTAAGCTCTTTCCAGCTAATCATTTAATTTCAGCAAATTTAAAACTAATTCAATTAGAGCCGAACTAAAAATCTGCAAAACAGAAAAAATATTGTTAATTTCCTGCCGAAAAAAAAATAAAAACAAAGGGAGAACTGCGAAACCGATCTAATTTTTGACTTCCTAACAATAGACCATTCTTTGATATATTTTTTTGCTGCATTACAATTGTAGTCTGTTGACGAAAGTTAATTGCCGTTTGGAAAGTTAAATGAAATTTACTGAAACGGATTAATTAATTATTGGAAAACTATTTCATAAAAGTTGGCTCTTGCACCAGTTAGATAAACAAACGGCGCATATTTTTTTTTTAATTCGCGAGATTTATCGATATCTCTATCTAATAAACAATAATAAACGTTTATTGGCAATATAATTAATCTTAAAAGGTGTGTATGTGTGCGCGCGAGCGATTGAAATGGTCGTCGATTGGAAAATGATTGCGGCAATAACTAGTATTAAATTGAAAAGTAGAAAGAAAGAACGGAAAAAAATATTAAGAGAGGAAGATTGCGAAATAAAATCCCTCTTTTGCACGCAGCTATAATTCACAAGTTGAACAACAATACAAGCAAGAAAAATTCGTCGATTAACCGTTTCTGCGTTTCTCGTTTTAAACGCTTTAATGATCCAATAAAATATTAATAAAATTCACAAATTCACTGTGAATACATAATCCGACATGTCATTGAAAATGCGGGGATAACGAGCGATAAGAGGCATAAATAATTAGATTTTTCTCGCGAAGCAATCTTTCTTTTACGCCGTCAAAGTCAAAGAACGAGAAACACCTTGAACCGAATACAACGCGTTCCTCTTTTTCTTTTAATGTGTGTGTGCGTATATATTTAGAAAAATAATGAAATAAAAGAATGCATAATTCATTTATGCATAAACACACACACACACGCGCGCAGAATTTATTTTTATTCCTCTTGCTTGATAAATAAAGAGAATGTCTTTTAAATAATCAGATATTCTCAAATAACCATGTGAGCGAGATTCTTGCTCAAGTCTATGTTCACCATCTGCTGGGAATGCAATGAAACATGCTCAATAAAAAACTAAGAAGCACTAATTTTGCATGGAAATTCCATGAATCCATTTTTGGAGTGCAATTACCTAGCTCAACATTCACTGTAGCGAATTTCATGCCATGTATATTGCAGAGACTTCACTATGCCATCGAAAAGTTTCTGTGCAATTCGAACATAGGGCACAGGGAGATATTGTACATTAAAAACTAAGAAGCATTAATTTTTTCATTGAAATTCCATGAAATCCATCTTTATAGTGCAATTTTCTTGCGCATCATGCACTGTAGCGAATATCATGCCCTTATGTAAATTGCAGAGAATTCACTATGCTATCGAAAAGTTTCTGTGCAATTCGAGCATACGGAGATATTGTACATCAAAAACTAAGAAGCATTAATTTTTTCATAGAAATTCCACGAAATCCATCTTTATAGTGCAATTTTCTTGCGCATCATGCACTGTAGCGAATTTCATGCCATGTATATTGCAGAGACTTCACTATGCCATCGAAAAGTTTCTGTGCAATTCGAGCATAGGCAGATATTGTACATCAAAAACTAAGAAGCATTAATTTTTTCATTGAAATTCCATGAAATCCATCTTTATAGTCCAATTTTCTTGCGCATCATGCACTGTAGCGAATTTCATGCCATGTATATTGCAGAGACTTCACTATGCCATCGAAAAGTTTCTGTGCAATTCGAGCATAGGGAGATATTGTACATAAAAAACTAAGAAGCATTAATTTTTTCATAGAAATTCCATGAAATCCATCTTTATAGTGCAATTTTCTTGCGCATCATGCACTGTAGCGAATTTCATGCCATGTATATTGCAGAGACTACACTATGCCATCGAAAAGTTTCTGTGCAATTCGAGCATAGGGAGATATTGTACATCAAAAACTAAGAAGCATTATTTGTTTCATAAAAATTCCATGAAATCCATCTTTATAGTGCAATTTTCTTGCGCATCATGCACTGTAGCGAATTTCATGCCCTTATGTATATTGCAGAGACTTCACTATGCCATCGAAAAGTTTCTGTGCAATTCGAGCATAGGGAGATATTGTACATCAAAAACTAAGAAGCGTTAATTTTTTCATAGAAATTCCATGAAATCCATCTTTATAGTGCAATTTTCTTGCGCATCATGCACTGTAGCGAATTTCATGCCATGTATATTGCAGAGACTTCACTATGCCATCGAAAAGTTTCTGTGCAATTCGAGCATAGGGAGATATTGTACATCAAAAACTAAGAAGCATTAATTTTTTCATTGAAATTCCATGAAATCCATCTTTATAGTCCAATTTTCTTGCGCATCATGCACTGTAGCGAATTTCATGCCATGTATATTGCAGAGACTTCACTATGCCATCGAAAAGTTTCTGTGCAATTCGAGCATAGGGAGATATTGTACATAAAAAACTAAGAAGCATTAATTTTTTCATAGAAATTCCATGAAATCCATCTTTATAGTGCAATTTTCTTGCGCATCATGCACTGTAGCGAATTTCATGCCATGTATATTGCAGAGACTACACTATGCCATCGAAAAGTTTCTGTGCAATTCGAGCATAGGGAGATATTGTACATCAAAAACTAAGAAGCATTAATTTTTTCATTGAAATTCCATGAAATCCATCTTTATAGTGCAATTTTCTTGCGCATCATGCACTGTAGCGAATTTCATGCCATGTATATTGCAGAGACTACACTATGCCATCGAAAAGTTTCTGTGCAATTCGAGCATAGGGAGATATTGTACATCAAAAACTAAGAAGCATTAATTTTTTCATTGAAATTCCATGAAATCCATCTTTATAGTGCAATTTTCTTGCGCATCATGCACTGTAGCGAATTTCATGCCATGTATATTGCAGAGACTTCACTATGCCATCGAAAAGTTTCTGTGCAATTCGAGCATAGGGAGATATTATACATCAAAAACTAAGAAGCATTAATTTTTTCATAGAAATTCCATGAAATCCATCTTTATAGTGCAATTTTCTTGCGCATCATGCACTGTAGCGAATTTCATGCCATGTATATTGCAGAGACTTCACTATGCCATCGAAAAGTTTCTGTGCAATTCGAGCATAGGGAGATATTGTACATCAAAAACTAAGAAGCATTAATTTTTTCATAGAAATTCCATGAAATCCATCTTTATAGTGCAATTTTCTTGCGCATCATGCACTGTAGCGAATTTCATGCCATGTATATTGCAGAGACTTCACTATGCCATCGAGAAGTTTCTGTGCAATTCGAGCATAGGGAGATATTGTACATAAAAAACTAAGAAGCATTAATTTTTCATAGAAATTCCATGAAATCCATCTTTATAGTGCAATTTTCTTGCGCATCATGCACTGTAGCGAATTTCATGCCATGTATATTGCAGAGACTACACTATGCCATCGAAAAGTTTCTGTGCAATTCGAGCATAGGGAGATATTGTACATCAAAAACTAAGAAGCATTAATTTTTTCATATAAATTCCATGAAATCCATCTTTATAGTGCAATTTTCTTGCGCATCATGCACTGTAGCGAATTTCATGCCATGTATATTGCAGAGACTTCACTATGCCATCGAAAAGTTTCTGTGCAATTCGAGCATAGGGAGATATTGTACATAAAAAACTAAGAAGCATTAATTTTTCATAGAAATTCCATGAAATCCATCTTTATAGTGCAATTTTCTTGCGCATCATGCACTGTAGCGAATTTCATGCCATGTATATTGCAGAGACTACACTATGCCATCGAAAAGTTTCTGTGCAATTCGAGCATAGGGAGATATTGTACATCAAAAACTAAGAAGCATTAATTTTTTCATAGAAATTCCATGAAATCCATCTTTATAGTGCAATTTTCTTGCGCATCATGCACTGTAGCGAATTTCATGCCATGTATATTGCAGAGACTTCACTATGCCATCGAAAAGTTTCTGTGCAATTCGAGCATAGGGAGATATTGTACATAAAAAACTAAGAAGCATTAATTTTTCATAGAAATTCCATGAAATCCATCTTTATAGTGCAATTTTCTTGCGCATCATGCACTGTAGCGAATTTCATGCCATGTATATTGCAGAGACTACACTATGCCATCGAAAAGTTTCTGTGCAATTCGAGCATAGGGAGATATTGTACATCAAAAACTAAGAAGCATTAATTTTTTCATAGAAATTCCATGAAATCCATCTTTATAGTGCAATTTTCTTGCGCATCATGCACTGTAGCGAATTTCATGCCATGTATATTGCAGAGACTTCACTATGCCATCGAAAAGTTTCTGTGCAATTCGAGCATAGGGAGATATTGTACATAAAAAACTAAGAAGCATTAATTTTTCATAGAAATTCCATGAAATCCATCTTTATAGTGCAATTTTCTTGCGCATCATGCACTGTAGCGAATTTCATGCCATGTATATTGCAGAGACTACACTATGCCATCGAAAAGTTTCTGTGCAATTCGAGCATAGGGAGATATTGTACATCAAAAACTAAGAAGCATTAATTTTTCAAATAAATTCCATGAAATCCATCTTTATAGTGCAATTTTCTTGCGCATCATGCACTGTAGCGAATTTCATGCCCTTATCTAAATTGCAGAGAATTCACTATGCTATCGAAAAGTTTCTGTGCAATTCGAGCATAGGGAGATATTGTACATCAAAAGCTAAGAAGCATTAATTTTTTCATAGAAATTCCATGAAATCCATCTTTATAGTGCAATTTTCTTGCGCATCATGCACTGTAGCGAATTTCATGCCATGTATATTGCAGACTACACTATGCCATCGAAAAGTTTCTGTGCAATTCGAGCATAGGGAGATATTGTACATCAAAAACTAAGAAGCATTAATTTTTTCATAGAAATTCCATGAAATCCATCTTTATAGTGCAATTTTCTTGCGCATCATGCACTGTAGCGAATTTCATGCCATGTATATTGCAGACTACACTATGCCATCGAAAAGTTTCTGTGCAATTCGAGCATAGGGAGATATTGTACATCAAAAACTAAGAAGCATTAATTTTTTCATAGAAATTCCATGAAATCCATCTTTATAGTGCAATTTTCTTGCGCATCATGCACTGTAGCGAATTTCATGCCCT
This sequence comes from Hololepta plana, assembly GCA_963695495.1. Lineage (NCBI taxonomy): Eukaryota > Metazoa > Arthropoda > Insecta > Coleoptera > Histeridae > Hololepta > Hololepta plana. Next base: position 1,530,497 of record OY968838.1, on the reverse strand, counting down.
TATCTAAATTGCAGAGAATTCACTATGCCATCGAAAAGTTTCTGTGCAATTCGAGCATAGGGAGATATTGTACATAAAAAACTAAGAAGCATTAATTTTTCATAGAAATTCCATGAAATCCATCTTTATAGTGCAATTTTCTTGCGCATCATGCACTGTAGCGAATTTCATGCCATGTATATTGCAGAGACTACACTATGCCATCGAAAAGTTTCTGTGCAATTCGAGCATAGGGAGATATTGTACATCAAAAACTAAGAAGCATTATTTGTTTCATAGAAATTCCATGAAATCCATCTTTATAGTGCAATTTTCTTGCGCATCATGCACTATAGCGAATTTCATGTCCTTATGTATATTGCAGAGACTTCACTATGCCATCGAAAAGTTTCTGTGCAATTCGAGCATAGGGAGATATTGTACATCAAAAACTAAGAAGCATTAATTTTTTCATAGAAATTCCATGAAATCCATCTTTATAGTGCAATTTTCTTGCGCATCATGCACTGTAGCGAATTTCATGCCATGTATATTGCAGAGACTTCACTATGCCATCGAAAAGTTTCTGTGCAATTCGAGCATAGGGAGATATTATACATCAAAAACTAAGAAGCATTAATTTTTTCATAGAAATTCCATGAAATCCATCTTTATAGTGCAATTTTCTTGCGCATCATGCACTGTAGCGAATTTCATGCCATGTATATTGCAGAGACTTCACTATGCCATCGAAAAGTTTCTGTGCAATTCGAGCATAGGGAGATATTGTACATAAAAAACTAAGAAGCATTAATTTTTTCATAGAAATTCCATGAAATCCATCTTTATAGTGCAATTCTCTTGCGCATCATGCACTGTAGCGAATTTCATGCCATGTATATTGCAGAGACTTCACTATGCCATCGAAAAGTTTCTGTGCAATTCGAGCATAGGGAGATATTGTACATCAAAAACTAAGAAGCATTAATTTTTTCATAGAAATTCCATGAAATCCATCTTTATAGTGCAATTTTCTTGCGCATCATGCACTGTAGCGAATTTCATGCCCTTATCTAAATTGCAGAGAATTCACTATGCTATCGAAAAGTTTCTGTGCAATTCGAGCATAGGGAGATATTACACATCAGAAACTAAGAAGCATTAATTTTTCATTGAGATTCCATCAAGTCCACGATTTCCTCGCTCAGCATGCACTGTAGCAAATTTTATGCCCTTATGTAAATTATAAACACTTCACTTAGCCATGAAAAAGTTTCTATGGAATTTTCGCATAGGGCATATGGAGATATTGCACATCAAAAACTAAGACTAATCTATTTTGCATGCAATCTTTATGGAACCTTTGTAAAGTGGGTCATAGAATCAATTTCGAACAATTTTAGCATGAATCTCAAACCGAAGTTAATTAAAATTGCCGTTCGCATGAAATATATCACGTCCAAATTACTGAAGAGTTTTTGCGACACCACGGTGCTGGTGTTGTTTCAAGCATGAAATCGCGAAGCGTTTGCACTGTTTACAATTGACTAAAAGTGTTTCCGACTGCGATTTGGGGCCCCTTAAACTTGGACATTTTCAAACTGCTATCCACTATCCGGTATACCTGGAAGTGCGCCATGTTGGAAATAATTTGGAACACCCTGTATAATATGACATAAATAAAAGTGAACCATCAAGACTTCCAATTGAAATTCAATGAGTGCCAGGAACGGGTTTAAACAATACAGACTTCTTCAAAGCCACATTACAAATTGAAATTGATTTACATTTAAATACGTAATTTTCGACAAAATTAACGTTAACGCTTCTTGCCGAGGCAAAGGAACTTTAACTTGCCTCCTTTTCCGTCGCATCGATAACGAAGATGAGCGACGATTTACAAGGAATCACGGAGCTAACGAACTCGTACGTTAGTAATGGTAGGTCGAAGAACAAAAAAAAAGAAAGTCTTTTAACATCGGAAAATGAAAATCAAATAGAATTAGGTTTACGGTCTGTACGGTATTTACCGTGCTTTATGGTTTAAACAAAAAAGCATTTCTTGCGGATTTGATCGCCTTAAGCCTAATTAATAGGTTCTCGTGTGTATATTAGTTAATCGTATTTATTACGGTATCACAATTAAGGCATTAAGCAAATAATTATTCGCGTTCTCGTTGCGTGCGCGTGTGTACAGAGTGAGAGATATCATCATTATAAGCGGATCAAATGATAAGCAAGCAACGGCCTAAGCTCGAGTAAGATTGGCTAGGAAACAAAACGGATAAGAAAAATAAATGAGTCGAGTTACGAGGATTAAGATGAAGGAGGAATGCGCATTTGTTTTTACATTTATAAAACGAATCGTAAACGGGCATTAAATTGTGATAGCAGCGATTAGAGTCCGTTTGAAACTTGCCAAATTAGCGAAAACGTTCGAGTTATGCGCAATTTTCCTTTGCTCGCCTCAATTTCGTAGCTAGCGAGAATCAATTTCTTTTCTCGCTGTCCCCCTTCATTTTTTCTTTTTCTTTCCTTCTTTGCCACGGATTTTCAGCAATTTATTGGCCGAAATATTTTCCGTTCCACACTATATCAAAACGAATATTTAATATTCGGGCGTAGTGCAAAAATAAAATAAAAAATGCGTGTGTGAAAGAGGGAGAGAGCGCGCGAGAGAGAAAATCCTATTAACCCAAAAATGAAATAAACCATAAAATTGAAATTTTTGATATGCGAACATTTTCGTACGCTTTATTATTTTTTCTTTTCCTGCCCTTTCAAATACCTTTTTTTCTTCCTTTCCTCCACCTACTCAACTATACACAAGACATTAATTTCAATAAACGAAAAATACATAATATTTTACACTTTTAAAGTTAGAGCTTTTCTTTTTACGGTTCAAATGCGAATGTATACAACGAGTCGCGAAACTAAATCACAAGTTGATCATTGAAATTGGCAAAAAAAAACACCAAAATCATCCGAGTGTGATCGAAGGACAATCATTTAAATTAAAAAAATTGGCTCCATTAAAACGAAATTAAGTCATGCAGATTTGAAAGTGTCAAAGTTTAACAAGTTGCAATTCTCAGTCCATAATACCTTTAAAAAAAACTTAATAAAAGCCACCCTCGTGAGTTTTAACTTATTTTGTAACACTCTCCTACTGGAAATGCCATTATACAATGACTGACGAATTAAAACGTTTGGCAAAGTACCAACGTAACGATAATTTAACGTCTCAATCAATGACGATCGCATTGTACGATGTAGGATAATAAATTGACGAAATTTAACGTTCCAATCATCATTCGACGCATCTAATTTATCATTTTGCCAAGACATGCGAAAAAAGCCCGAGAGGAAAATGCAAATTGCAGCAGGATAAAGAGGAAACCAACTTTAACGATTGCAACGACGACGATTCGTACCGACAAAAAAAAAAAGGAGGAGGATAAACGAAATTCAAATTCCAGGATGTTCATCATTAATTCCTCGCCTTTCTTATTTTCTCGTATATTCTTCGACATTTTTCCTTTGGCACAAAGCGAGAAAATAATTAATACCGCTCTTCTTAAAATATAAAAAAAAGAACGTACGTAGGTGCAGGAAAGCGGCATTCAAAAAACAAAACGAAAGCAAAAAAAGTAAACGATCCTCTTTCGATAACGAAACGTGTAGAAAAAGCCAGCAACAACAACAACAACATCTTCGTATTCATCTTATTTCTTATTCTCGACAACTTACCGTTGAATAATTCATGAGATCTCAACCGGTAGAAGAAGAAGAAGAAGAAGGAGACGATAGAGATGAAGAACAAGAGCGAAGAGGGAAAATGGAACGTACAAAAAAAAATCGATACAAATTCTCTCGCTCTTTTCTTTCATCTTCGTTTCAATTCAGTTTTATATCAATAGAAACGCAGAATTCATTCTGGTTTCGCTCAGAGACGATGAGCAAGAGAAAAAGGAGGACGAAGGATGTGTAAAGCAGCAGCAGCATCAAGAAAGGAAGATAAAAAATTATAAATTAAACATGAAAGTGGCGTTCTCTCTCTCTCTCTCTCTTATTTTCTTTAAACGTTTCTTCCTCGCTTAAAAAAGTTTTCTCTTTATTCCGATGGCTGATAAGAAGAAACGTGGACTTTATATTTCTTCCAACTAATAAACCAGGAATTCGCAATGTGTCCAGATGAACTACTAATTTGTCGGATTTCATTATCTCGCTTAAGAACCAAATGATAACAATTAAAAGAAGTTCGACGTTTAAACAAAAAGTGAATGTTGGATTCAAATACCATTTGAAGACAACAGGATTTAGGACCGGTCTGTCAATTTCGAAGTGGACTTGGCAAATGTTAGAATTCGTGCAGAAATTCAGCAGATTAACATCGTGAATTTGCACTTTTCATAAATCTTACTTTAGTTAATTGAAGTCAGATTAAGTTAATAAAAGTTTCTTTCTTAATTCAGTGCTCGATGGAAAAGAAAAATGTTCATGCGGATCGATGTAGGAAAAGTTTTGGGTTCCCTAGAATAAAGGAACTTCCTTTTCGCACTTTTTCTTTGGATTCACTGTCTCGTAACTCAGTCGAAAAAAAATGCATTCTTTCACTATTAATCGTTGATGAGTTGCTGGGCATTTCTTTCATTTTTTGTTAAATGCAATATCGATTTATCCAACATTTCAATCTGCCCTCGCGTTTTCGTCGCTCGACTGTTTGCGAGTCCCCTCTCAAACGCGTTACAATCCAAACAAACCGGAGATTTCTTCGTTCCGCAGTTTATTACTGGTCATAATCTCTTCAAATCCAATTATCCAACGAAATTACGTACTTTTGGAAGCGTTTCTCTCGCACTCGTTTCGCCATAACTCCTCCCGACGTAAATATACGTGTATATACGTTTTTCACGCGGACACATGTTCACTTCGGCGAATTATTTTTAGCGCAGAAACAACAAAACATTTATTCGCTGGTCGCGTTTCCCCCTTTTTATTTCTTCATTTTTCACCGAACGGTTGGTTTCTTTCACGCGCCTACGTTTGATATTTTAAGGATTTATTTGTGTACTCGTCATTTCCTTTTCTCTTTTTCCTTTCCTTCTCTCTTCTTCGGTCTTTGGTTTTAAAGTTAACAGATTCGACAGATTGTTTCTTCATAAACATCACTAATTGAAACCTATTTATTTATTCTATCATCGTTACCGTTTCCCTCGTCAGTTTCTGAGCGTAATAAACTCGCTTCGAAATGAGTTTTATACTTACATCCTTATTCTTCGTCGTCGTATTTTTAATTATTAAAAATAGGTTTAATTCTTGTTTTGCTTTTCTTTTTTCTTTTTTTTTTTTTTCGTTCGGTTTGTTATAAACTTTCAGTTTGTCGAATGGGTGGTAATAATAACAATACGAGGGGATTTGTTTAAGAAGCAATCTGGCAATGTCCGTAAATAGGGAACCGACGACGATTTGGATCATTTAACAATGCCTTCAAGAAGAACCAAACAAACAGACGAAACTGGTCTAAAAATAAGTTTCGTAACTCTTGGACCGACAACACGACGAGCGATAGTTTAAATTGATGGCAGATTCTGCGTTACGCAAAATCAGTCAAATAATTCCTTCATCATTTATCCTTTGCCCTTCGAAGGCCGCCGCCCCCCCCCTCTTTTATTTCTTGTTTTCCTATTTCGGTTACGACGTACGTTCCAGCCATAAATCCTAATTAATCTAATTGGTTTCACGTTTTAAAATTTTACTTTCCGTTTGGGGCATAATCACCATTTCACTTGGCCCGTCGTAAATTACTTAAAAAGATCGCCATTTATATTACACGGCTTGCACAGGTATACAGAAGAGAAGAGAAAAGGTAGAATTCTTCGTTTATAATTCGTATGCTAATGATTCGCGCAACAACAATTGTTTGGCTCGTCGACAATTAGCAATAAAATGTAATTGTTATGTGTATTCGACTCATTCATGGCCATCAGATGCTGCATACATTGTTTATAATTATTTACTCTGCCCATATAACGTTATGATTTAATGCGATTCATTATGCACAAGTAGCCATTTGTTCCTATCTAGTTTCGAGGTTAATAATTTGCGAATTGCATTGATCGCGAAGCCCTCTCACTTTCCCACAGAAACGCATTATTCTTCAATATATTGTTATGGACGATTAAAGGGATAATTTTCAATATGGAAGAGGGATTATTTTTATTGATATACTGCGTGAAGTATAATTAAGTCGGCGTAAAGAACTTGTAAGGCGCTTATTTTCGATTCGATGCCTGTGATGGGGTTTGAATGAATTGCTCGAAGTAGGCAAGAAATGTGTTAAACTAAAAATAAAATCACCAATTATAAAAAACAAAAATTGTACTTACGCTTCATTGCGCCGAAAAATTAACGTAGCTAATTAAATTGAAACCAGCACCAACGTAAACAGATTTTATAAGCGACAATGACGGCCTTAAAGCGTTTTACAATTTTTGTTTTGTCACAATTTTAAATAAACCTCGCACACTTTGGAATTTGGGGATTTTCTTCTTTCGTGGTTGGCACGATACAATGTTCACGATCAACGTTTCGACTAAATTAAATCAAAGGCAACAAACGCTTTTTATGATTACTGCCAACATTGTCCATTTATATTCCCTAAGTTCAATTTGGGGAAAACATTTGCGGTCGCATTATTCGTTCCAACTTGAAAAATAACCCTCCCACTATATCCGCAATTGGTATAAATAATGCGTTCGTATATATTAAAAATAATTAGAGAGGTTAGAATTAAAGCATAAATTTCGGTTGTTTTAATGTTATTATCGTTTCCTTTCGCATTCAGATACGATTGTTAATTTCGTTTCTTTCTCGTTTCGGGAATGTTATTAGCCACTTTTATGGCAAAGTGACACGTAAACCCGATTGCTTGAATATTCATGGGGGGCGATCGATGTTTCGAACAACACAAAACCGTTTTTATCTAAAAAAAAAAACAAATTTTTTTTAAGACTATCATCAAACATCTAATTTAAATTGAATCTCAACAAATTGTAAAATTGACACCTGTCAACGTCAATGCCCACTACTTCCTGATCGCACTGTATGTCATGGAATTTATCACAATGAAAGGATTACCCCTGTATCATTAAAAATATACCTCCAATAACAATTGCGATGATCAAATTTAGAATGTCCGATGAAGTATCGAGACAAAAATAGATACGAAACGGTAAATCGACAATAATTTCGTATGCAAATTTTCCTATGATATTATCGTATCGCGCCTACGTGACCCATCGAACGTAGTTTAAGTCAATTTACGAGGAGATTCTTCGGGTACTAATGGCCTTCCGTCTCAAACAAAGACGCCTAATCAATGTGAAAATGGTAGAGATACGAGATTTGGCCACACAAACGTAAAGAGCAACGAAGAAGCGATATAATTAATAACAATTAGCGGTTTGTTGATTTATCGTCGTAACACAAAAAAAAACGAGCTGGAGGAAATCGGGTATATGAAGGAAAGCGAGAGACAGATAATCAGAATGAGGATGAAAGTGGAATGGAAAATTTTGTTGTTGTTGTTGCGTTGATGGCAGGTAATTTTCGTGACCGAAAATATAAAGAAGAGGGCGAGAGACATGGAAAGCGAGAAAGATTGGTTCTAATACGATTCCATTGTTTCTAGTGGATTACCTGTTCAGGTAAATAAGTGTATTATATTTACGAGAACAACAACAACAAACAGGCCCACGAGGGACCTATATATACGCATGTTAATAATAACATTTCCTACCTTACCATTATATTAAAAAAAATATTATGAAATATTACCGTCCGTCCACGGGAAAAGAACTAAACCAAATTAATGGGAGAGAGAAAAGAAATTTGTAATAAAAGAAAAGAGACCAACCCTCATGTTCTTGTTATTACAATACCATAATAAGGCAAGGTAAAATAATACTCGCTTTTCCATTCCCTTCTTTATTCTTCTTTCCTCCTCCTTCGTCGATCACGGGAACCGTTTTAATGAAATTCTTCTTCTCGAGCTCCAATTCTGTTCCATACAAATAGCCTTCGACGGTTCTTCTTCTTCTTCTCTATACGCTTCGATATTAAAAAAAAAGCGAGTAGAAAGTAAAATAAGAACAAAGTGGACCTAATAAATTTCTGTTCTTTCTCCCGGCTCGTTATAAGAAAAACAAACGGGCGGATAGGGAAAAAGGTAAGAATTTGTTCCTGTTTCTGCGAGAAGTGAAGAAAGAACGAGAGAAGAGAAAAAAAAAAGACACGCACACACAGAGTGGATGGAAAGGAGAATCAATGGGACGTTTGTCAAGTATCCAATTAGAAAAGAAGGGAAAGAAATGATGATGATGGAACTTTGGGGCGGCTGGAAAAATAACAGACACACACACACACACACTTAAATCCTAAAAGTTTTCCTTTCGATCTCGCCCTTTTTTCCTTTCTTTAGTTCTTTCCTCCTTTTCAACGTTTTCTCATCCTTCCCTTTATCCACTTTTTATTTAACTAGACACGATAAAATAATACGGTTGCTCTTTCCAATTCCGGGGTTTTTCCTTCGTTCGAGATGCAGAAAGATTCCAAATATTATGTTGTTCTTATATGGATCTCTGGAGGATTCGTCAGGCACGTATACACATAGACATACGTGCATAAAAACGAGAACAAAAAGCAGTAACAATAGTAGAAGAAGAAGTGGTATTATGAAGATCATGGCGACATTGGTGGCGGTAGAAGGAATTGCTACATCTTGCAAGGATCCCGAAGAAGGTAAGAGGAATAATACGAAAGTTAAAATGTATGACAATCATAAGAAGAAGACATAAAGGAAGCAGGAACTTTACGTTTGGAGCCCCCCATCTTGTTCTCGTCTCTTCGATAAAGATAAAATTTTATTCGAACGTCGGATATTGAATACATTAGAGGACTTTGCCGAAAAGGAAAAGAAAAGCGAATCGTTATGGAATACGGAAAGTGCCAAAAAGCGAGAGACGAATTGTAGTACAATAATCCTTCGGAGGATGCGGGGGGGGGGGGGGGGGGGAGAGAAATGGAGGAAAGTGTGTAGGCCGAGGAATCGAGAGGGATTATAAAAACAAATAGATCCTTGTTAAAAGAAGAAAATATGAGAAGAACGTTCTTGTTGACGTTGCTCTTCGAGATGAAGGTTTAAGAAGAATGAAAGAAAACCTCTGACAGGGCGGAGAAATGGTGAAAGTTTTTAATAAAAACTTTTTATTATAGCCATTACAATCGGGAAAATACTTAACTTTTTCTGTATACTGAAACATGGAAGTGTGTACTTTTACGACCCGATTTACCACGCGTTATAATGCTTCAGAATCCAGTTTGTCAGGATAATAATATTATCCGCATTCTCAAAGTACACACCTAACACTTTGATCATACTCTGTCCAATCTGTTATGTTTACATCGTTATCCTCCACGTTACAACTGCGAAATATTTATCACTGCGTCCTCGATTCACTAGATAGATTGGAGACGACGTACTTAAACTGAATATAATCAATGTGTAGATCACATGGGATGCAGACTTACACATTACTAAATGTTATTCATATCCTGCTTCCTTTTGATCTAACCCCTTAAACCCCTGTGGAAATTCTCCAAGGATATAGAGATCATTAGAGATGAACTATTTAAAGCGAATATAATCAACCTGTAGATCACATAGGTGGCAGATTTACACATTACTAAAGGTTATTCGTATTGTGTTTGCTTTTGATCTAACCCCTCGATCCACTTGGGTAATTGTCCAGGGGTATAGAGATCATTGGTGATGAACTATTTAAAGCGAACATAATCAACCTGTAGATCACATAGGTGGCAGATTTACACATTACTAAAGGTTATTCGTATTGTGTTTGCTTTTGATCTAACCCCTCGATCCACTTTGGTAATTGTCCAGGGGTATAGAGGTCATTGGTGATGAACTATTTAAAACGAATATAATCAACCTGTAGATCACATAGGTGGCAGATTTACACATTACTAAATGTTATTCGTATCCTGCTTCCTTTTGATCCAACCCCTTGATCCACTGTGAAAATTGTCCAGGGGAACAGAGGTCATTGGAGATGAACTACTTAAAGCGAATATAATCAACCTGTAGATCACATAGGTTGCAGACTTACACATTATTAAATGTTATTCGTATCCTGCTTCCTTTTGATATAACCCGTTGATCCACTTTGGTAATTGTCCAGGGGTATAGAGATCATTGGAGATGAACTATTTAAACCAAATATAATCAACCTGTAGATCATATAGGTGGCAGATTTACACATTACTAAAGGTTATTCATATCCTGCTTCCTTTTGATCTAACCCCTTGATCCACTTTGAGAATTGTCCAGGGGTATAGAGATCATTGGAGATGAACTATTTAAAGCGAATATAATCAACCTGTAGATCACATAGGTGGCAGACTTACACATTACTAAAGGTTATTCGAATTGTGTTTGCCTTTGATCTAACCCCTCGATCCACTTTGGTAATTGTCCAGGGGTATAGAGATCATTGGTGATGAACTATTTAAAGCGAATATAATCAACCTGTAGATCACATAGGTGGCAGATTTACACATTACTAAAGGTTATTCGTATTGTGTTTGCTTTTGATCTAACCCCTCGATCCACTTTGGTAATTGTCCAGGGGTATAGAGATCATTGGTGATGAACTATTTAAAGCGAATATAATCAACCTGTAGATCACATAGGTGGCAGATTTACACATTACTAAATGTTATTCGTATCCTGCTTCCTTTTGATCCAACCCCTTGATCCACTGTGAAAATTGTCCAGGGGTATAGAGATCATTGGAGATGAGCTACTTAAAGCGAATATAATCGACCTGTAGATCACATAGGTTGCAGACTTACACATTATTAAATGCTATTCGTATCGTGCTTCCTTTTGATCTAACCCCTTGATCCACTTTGAGAATTGTTCAGGGGTATAGAGATCATTGGAGATGAACTATTTAAAGCGAATATAATCAATCTGTAGATCATATAGGTTGCAGACTTACACATTAGTAAATGTTATTCGTATCGTGCTTCCTTTTGATCTAACCCCTTGATCCACTTTGAGAATTGTCCAGGGATATAGAGATCATTGGAGATGAACTGTATAGATCACATGGGTTGCAAACCAACACAATACTAAATGTTATTCGTATTCTGCTGCCTTTTGATCTATCCGTTAATTAACTACAAAAATCGTTCATGGGATGTAGGTATGTAGATTGCGGATGAGCTATTTTTACTGATTCTGGTCAATGTGTAAATCACATGGTGATAGACTAACTGTTCGAGCTGTAACAAGTTCATTGCTTATACCTGCAAAGGGATTTATTTCATTTCATAAAGAAATATATTTTATTAATAATTTTATTACTTGTATGGTAAGATCCTGGTGATTTGGATTTTTTTTATTTAGCACCGCCAGATTTTGTGTTGGGCTTGAAGGTGAATACTTAACAACCATCTTGCCTTGTACTAGAAAGATTCAAGAAACAACACCAAAACCATTAAATTAATGATTGTACTTATGTCTGTAAATAAATATAAGTGAGTGTTAAGCAGACTAACATTTTCATTGCAGTTCATCAAAAAGAAATTTGCCAAGCATGGACAAACTCCTTTTGAAGAGGCTTCGTTAAATTGATCAAAATTAACTAATTTTAAAAGGCTTCCAAGAAATCTTTGGGGTGTTGCATCAATCATATTGGAATAATTCGAATAGAATCAAAGTTTCTGATTTGTCACAAATCATGCTTATTTCGTGATGCCTAACGAAGAATTCAAAGCTACGAATCATCATCAACATCGTGACGATAATGAAAGGATTAAGAAATGACGAGCGAAAGATGGAATATCGAATGAGAGAATTAGCGTTGGCATAAAACGCACAACACAAGAGTCGTTGTTATTGCTGAACGTGACCCAGTTGCAGTTTTTTGAACTCGCTGCTTCTTGCTCTCTTGTTGTACATTACAAAATATAAACCATAATGTTATGTTGTTGGTGCTGCACAATTTTATATACGCTTTTATTCCGTATTATACCCAATGATAAATTACTACCGAACTTTGGTTCTCCACTTCTTATTTACTCCTCGTTGATTGTCCATTCTTGTTTTCAGTTGTTATTGTCGATTTTTCGTTCCAATTTCTTTCTCCCTCTTGTTTTCCACGTGAGATTAATCGATCATAACAGTTCTATCCATTAATTATCTTTATCCTCGATATTAAGAGATTGCCTTTCTTTGATTTGTTCCAAATAAGATACGTCTTGTAAACCGAGAGAAATTACGACATAATCACTAGTATTTTTAATTAAAAAACGACAAAAGCGACGGACAAGGAAGGAAAATTAGGTAAATGCGATTCGGTTTCCCAACTTTGTTTCAAGATTTTAATTTTTATTACATGTTATTTGTACAAGTTTCATATGTTACAACTTTTGATAGTACATCCCGTAATCAAGTTCGAGATCTCTTTAGAAATGTTCGTACCAACATGAAGTTTTTCCTTTCCTTTTGCCTCCTTTCCGAAGAGAACTCGTTCCTTTATCGCTTTCCTCGCCGACCATTGGCCGCCGCTTATTATAATACTTATGTAGGTCCGTTTTAACCCATTATTCCTAAGAGGTAAGATACCTTTCGTGGCCATTAAAGTGTTTAGATGCGAAAGATAAGCGATACTGTTCGCTACTACCACTTGTTTATTGGTGGAATCGCAGCAATAAAAGAACCACTTTCACCTAGACGATTACGGCCGAGGAGATGCCAGGTAATGATTACAAAAAAAAAAGAATCTTAAGACCGTGTAGATATTTAGTTCGCTAATCCACGAGGAAAGGGCGAAACTCCCGTTAGTCGCCCCTTTAATTTTTACTTTCTCGTCGTTGTTGAATTAATAAAGCTCCACGTTATTGGGCTTAATTTAAGGGCTTGCGGGCGTCAATTGCAAAGGTTCGTGACTAGAAAACGCGGCGTCGAGATTTATTCGTCGCCTCGAAATGCGAGCGTTTAATGTTCGAAAGGGAAAGAAATTAATTTGACGATTAAAATTGCCATACGCACGGCTCTATCGCCCTTAAACTTAATTATTAGTTTCGTTCGTTGATTTCTCTTTGTGGCCCTTTACTTTCCCTTTATTTTCTACCCACATCCTGTCATTTTTTTTTACGAACATTTTCTCGTGATATTTGTTTTTTTTGCGAGGGGTACTTATGTTCAACGTGCTTGTTGAAAGGAAAAGATTTAGGTCAATAATGAATAAAATGAATCGTTATGTAAGTTGTTTGTCCGTTATTTAATTATTAATTTTTATTTGAATTTCGATTTCGTTAGCATCGTTTCTTTTCTCTTAATTTGAATTAATTAACTTGCACGTAAATAAATAAATAAAAATCGGTCTTGGATTAGGATTTTAAGGTTGCTGCTTCGTGATTTATCCCGGAGAGTTGTCCAAAAAAGAAAACACATTTTCCAAATTCTTTTTTAGAATTGTTTTATTGACATTTTGTAAACGTACATAAATTATTTGTCCATTGATTAAGATTCTTTTTTTTGTTTATTTATCATTTTAACATTTTCTTCAATTAATTTTTTTTTGTATCTTTTCATCATCATTTTAAATAAGTGTACAATTACTATCACACTCGAATCTATTAATTAATTATTATATCGTTTATTCTCCTTTTTGTTTCAGTTTTTGTTAATCCTTACTTTTTAATAACTAATCAGTTTCATTTCGTTCTCGAGATTAAATGGTAGCTTAACGTCTATTTAAAAGAGTTTCTTTTTTCCTCCGTCCTCGCATTAATGTTTGAAAAACTTAAAAATATCTAATGAAACAATTTTTAAAGAAAACTTTGCCAAGGAGCCAGAAACTCAACGTGATCGATCCATTTGAATTTTGTTGTTAATTAAATGTTTAACGTTGATTACACATAAGGATCTTTGCTTGTTTGTTACCATTCATTTACCGTTCAATTAAATTGAATATTAATAAAAAATATAATATAAATTTGTTAATACTAATCTGGTAAATTACAATTAATTTAAAAAATATATATAATATATAAAACATACTTGATACACTTAATAATTACAAAATAGGGGGCGAAAGAGAGACAGGGAGGGAGAGAGACAAAATAAAATACTGAATTTGCCATAAATCAATTTGCACGAATTTCGCGCAATTTAGAGACGAATCTTTCATAATTTTTGTTTACGATTAATTTTTCTTCTTGGTCCATGCTTTACTATAAAATATTAAAGTCACCGTTAAGAGATGCATCGAATAATATGATAGTGAGTAATGGTTAATTGTGAGTTAAATTCGTTTGGACCTAGTTTCGATCGGATAAGTTGAATGGAAATTCTTTTTTTTTTTATCAAAAAAATTAATGAAACCAGAATTTAATTCGCCTCTAATGGAATACATATCACAATGTAAACGAAAATTTAGTTTTTCAGAAGAGGACAACCATTGGAACAAACCAAAAACAACAGCTGAAGAAACTTTTTTCTTTTTTGCAATTTATCGGCCTTCGTTTTTGTTTTGGTGCTGTTGCAGTCGGTCTCATCATTGAATGTCAAAATTTGGCGGACGCGGAGATTTGCAAGACTGCTAAAATTCATTGGTTTAATTGCAAATGGCCCAGAATTGAGATCACATTTCCTGGCCTCCAAATCGATCAATTCTTATTTAACAATTTCAGGTTATTATTTTTAACTGGACGGTCTATTTAATTAATTCTCAATCGTTTTTTTTTTTGAAACGCTCGTGTACCTTAACGACTAACTGGAAGGATATAAATCAATCAATTTTTTTATGGACAGTTTAGAGCGAACCTTCTGACGTTTTTCTTTGATCAATTCTATTTGGCGATCGAGTTTTTCTTTTTTGATCGTTATTTTCTTTTGTGATTGCGTTTTCGTACGTCTTGCAAATCTTGCGCGTCTTCCTCTGCAAGTATTTTGATTATGTCTTTTTTATTAATAACTAATATATTCTTTTAAATCTATACATATATAATAATTAGAAATATCACAATGTAAAGTGGAGAAAATAAGGACGTTCTAATAGTTAATCATCGATTAATATATCAAAAAAATAATAATAAACAATCATAATCTAAATTAGTTTCAATAAGGAATAATGATTAATTGGTTAACTGGTTAATTAATAATTGTTGATTATGATAGCGTTGTTCACTTTTCTCTTTTTCCACATTTCGCTCAATCATCAAAGTTGCATTCGCGAAACAATCTTGCAATTATTTTCACATTACAACTCATTTTCTCTCGAATTCTTTTTTCCTTTTTCGCCATAATTTTAAGTACACAGGTACGTACTAAAAAAATATTATTAGAAATTATCACTCTGATATCACTTTTACAAAAGAACGCGTCGACTTTTCATTTCTTCTCTCGTTAATATCATGATTATTATTCGATCTAATATATGCGTAGTCGAAAGCTATTTTTCTTTCCCTTTAATTCGTCTGATAACAATCCAGAAAACGAAATCAACGGATCTGACGATCGATTGCTCGATGATCAATTTATTGATTGGCAATCGATTTTCATTTCTTTTTTGCAAACTTGTTCCGTTTTGATTATTATTATTATTGTTCATTTAAATGGCAAATTGAAAATCTTTCGTTCTACCGCTCGTTCTTTTCGTTCTCGTCGCTTCGTTGAATTCTTCGCCCGTCTTCGCCTCGTCTATGCCTTAATATTTTGGAAATTAGTCAGTCGTTTCGTTAAATTTAATTAATTTTTTTTTGTTTGCAATTAATTCATAAATAATTTTTTTTATTTATACAAATACTATCTAAATACTATCACACTTTGCTTTTTTTCATCATCATATAATAATCCTTTTTCATATATTAATAGATATATATATAATATATATATTATTTATAATTATAATTTTTTTTTTGTTTAAGAAATGACGAATACACTTAATTTATTTTTTTTGTAATTTAATTACCATTATTATTAATAATTTAATTTTTTATATAAGATTAATTCTTTTGCTATTTGTTGTGTATGTGTGTGTTGTGTGTGTGGGTGTGAAAAGAGGGGGGGGTGGGTACATATTTAATTTTTTTTTACTGATATGGATAATAATACAACCTCATTTCAATTTTTTTTTGCCGAGAGGGAAACTAATTTCTTTTTGCACAATTGAATTTGGCGAGAATTAATTTGGCATTAGATTTAAAAAATTTTCGTTTCATTCAAATATTGATGATCGTTAAACAAAAGTCCTTTTGCTAATTTGTAATTAGCTCCTGTTTAACCAATTTTGAACGCAAAATTCTTTTAAAAAAGACATCTGCGACTGCAATAATTTTTTTTTTAATTATTTTAAACGATTTTTAATATTTTTTTTAAATTTTTGCCTTTTCTCTTAACAAAACCAACCTGCAAAAAGAACAAACCGAACATAAAAAAAAGTATGCCGAAAAAAAATATACCGAACGCCTTCTTCTAAAGCCAAATTAATTAACCCAACAACATTTATAACCACTTGAACCCGTTCTTAAGCTACTCAGTTCCCTTTCTTACATACTGTTAATTCTGTAAATTTCTACAAAGAAAAACAAAGAGAGGACCGTCTTTGTCCTCGTCCTGTGCTTCTTCGTTTTTTTTTTTCGGTTTCCTAACGGTTTTATCGCTAAGCGCCAAAAAGTTTCAGCTTCAAATTCGATAATTCTATAATTTTTTTTGTTTTTCTTTTCAGTCTTATTGTTATCATTTCTCTTCCTTTTCTTTTGCATTTTTTTTTGTAATTTCATCAATTTTGTTCTTTTTTCATTCGCCTCTTGCATTCATCGTACATCCCCCGGAAACTTACTCGATGTAGGAACGATACAACTTGTTCTTGCTGAGGACGTACGCACGACTGATAACGATTGTGCTACCGCGGGTGAGATTCCTGAAAAAACACCTAAAACTATAAGAAAAAACAAGAAGACAACAGGGAATTGAAGTTTTTGGAAAAGGAAAAACGTGAAAACAACAAAAAGAAAAACTTTTCGTTTTTGGGCTAAGAAAATCAAGAGTCCTATACACCGAAAATGCAAAATACACTATCTATCTTCCATAAGAAACCATTGAAAGCTTCGGGGCAGAAGTTTGGCTTCATTTCGGACTGAATCCATTAAAATAATTCATCAAATTGTTCATAAGTGACATCTTACGCAGTTGTCAGAGCCCTTTTTTTTGAGTTTCGCTTTCATAATTGAGACATTTAAAAAAAATGTGGTGAAACAAGATTGATTTCGCTGAAATGGAATTAATTTAAAAAAAAAAGGCTCTGACAAAGGAACGGGCGATTTTTTTAATGAATTTTGGTACCAGAATTAAAATGCAAATTGTAAATTTGGCAAAGGCAGCTAATGTTTAATAACGCAATTCTGATATATTCTTTTCTGCTGGATTATAAAACTATTCTTGCAACTTCTTATCGGTATTTCATCAGATCGAAAGGGAAATTACGTCACCGGAAGAATGTGAATTTGCGCGCAATGAAACAAATTTAAATTCAAATTGATAACAAAATTAATGCAATCGCTACCAAAATGCTATCCTTGTATATATTTGGAGGAATAGAAATATTTAGAATGTATTTTGTACAATTGATAATGCGAATAGTATGATTCAAAGCATTTTAGAATTAATTTATGTTACGTAATGCACCCGATTATGCGAAATATTAAAAATATTCCCTACACAATCATCTCACCATAAATTTGTAATAAAAAAAATCTTAAGCAAAGCCAACATAAACTTCTAATATGCATCTCTGTTGTGTTGTTGAAAAGAATTTTTTATGGCACGATTACGACAAAATTCACGTAGAAATTTCACGTTTCAAATTTTAAAACAAAGTGGGATCTGCAGGTTCTAATGATGAAAATGTCTCAAATAGTACATTCTAAATTGCAGCAACGAGTTATTTTAAATTGATATCATTTATGACGAAGAATCCTATTTTAAATTTCAAAAAAATAATGTCTAAATCATAAAATTAATATCATTACGTAGAAAACATGCAAAACATTACGGGTGAAAATCGTGCATTAAAAGCTGAAACGTATTCAAAATCATTTGTAGAACAACCCAAAAAAAACTTGATGCTACCATAATAATCAAATTCTAAGCATCTGTTGCTCATATTTTTGGTTTGCTGGATAAATAGATTTTCCAAATAGTCTCAATCTTTAATTCGTTTAGCTTGCAATATATGAATGTACTATTATTATTTTGTGAAAATTATTTCAAAGATACGTCATTAGAAATATTCTTTGAAAGTTGCTATCAATATAGAATTTGAGATGAAATATATGATTTTTTCGGCACATTTCTATATTTTATTGTACTTTCTTGTCCATTTCGATTGAATTTATAAATTTTATGATCCAATTTTGTAGACTTTAATATAAAATTATACTCATATTTACTGTAATTAGTTAATTGAAAGGAATAATTCTATAAATGAACAATTAATGATTATTTCGAATTTGAATTCAATGCGCCACATCATGCGCGTTTCGTTGAGATTTAATTATTTGAGAATTAGTTTCGCAAAGTACATCGAAAGATTGTTCGAAGTGCGACAAAATAACACTCGCAAAAAGTAATTAATTTAATGAGTATTCGCAATCAAGAACCGTGTAACGTTGCCAATTTTCTTCCACATATTCGTATCGATTTAGTCACCAGCAACAATAACTCCGATTGTCCTTTATTACTGCGCGTATTCGAGCCTCCGAGCGCGAGACGTATCGCTTAGAATTGTTCGGGTCGAGGACTTGGGTATATGTCTCCGATGGAGACGTAAGACGACTGTTTGTTTACATCGCAGTTGATCAGCTGGTGTATGTAGGACTCTTGAGGAAAACAAAGAATTGCGAATCGAAAGCGACTTACTTCAAAAACTGCGGCAGAAACGAGTTCCAGCCGGTGTTCGCCTGCTTGAACGTCAGCGACAGTTCGAACGTCGACGCCGTCGACGGGTCGCACTTGACGGTGCTCAGCCGGCGATAGACGTCGTCGCCCTCGAAGTTCAGGTATAAGGTGCAGCCGCGCAGGCCGCACGGCTCCGACTCGGCCATCGAGAGGATGTCGCGCGCGATCTTCCGCAGGAGGCCGCACGGCAGAAGGACTTCGCCGCACGCGAGATGCGTCCGCTTCGCCGCTCGCAGTTCCGTCTCGATCCGTTTCGACAGCGCGCCGATCGCCATCACCGTGCAATCGCTTTCGTCCGACGGCGTGAACGCCTCGAACGTCCAATCTGGAAGAGGAAATGGTGATGGATTGCAAAAAGAAGGAGAAAAAAACGACAACATTAAACGGCGCCAAAAACACAAAAAGAAACGGCCACAATCAGAAAAAAGATCAAAACACAAGTGGCGCGTTTCAGAAAATGAAAAATGCTTTTTGCTGTTGCAAAGTTTCTTCGTCCCCAAACTAAAACAGAAGCATATGTTAAAAAGAAGTAAAAGCAAGTTTGAAACTTTTTTACTGAAACTTGGTGTTTCAAATTTGCCACTAAAATTACACGCTTTAACAGATTTCCAAAGAGTAGAACAATTATTTCGCCAAACTAAAAGCTGGAGCGTATGCAAATAAGAAACAGAACAATTCCAATTATCTGAAATGAGAATGGAAACATTCAAACCATCTTGAACTTGATTTATTGTGTTTCAAGGCTGATTAAAATTGCACGTTTTAATAATACCACATGAAAGTACAATGGGAAATTGCAAACCCTTTCCGCACTTTGAGTGATACATTTATAGGTTATTTTGCCACGTTGTCGAAGCTTTCTTTCAAACCTCCATCTGCAGTTAAGCAAACGAAGCAAAATTATTAAATGCCTACTAGCTCAAAATCCTTCAAAGTGTTTGAATTTCTTCCCTCGGCACCTTTTAACGATGGCACATTTATGAAAGGCCCATGGGAAATTGCAAACCCTTTCCGCACTTTGAGTGATACATTTATAGGTTATTTTGCCACGTTGTCGAAGCTTTCTTTCAAACCTCCATCTGCAGTTAAGCAAACGAAGCAAAATTATTAAATGCCTACTAGCTCAAAATCCTTCAAAGTGTTTGAATTTCTTCCCTCGGCACCTTTTAACGATGGCACATTTATGAAAGGCCCATGGGAAATTGCAAACCCTTTCTGCACTTTGAGTGATACATTTATAGGTTATTTTGCCACGTTGTCGAAGCTTTATTTCAAACCTCCATCTGCAGTTAAGCAAACGAAGCATCTAAATCGCTCCACAGTGACTTTAGTCAGTTTTCTTTGTTTATTAAGACTACGACCCCTAATTGCAAAATTATTAAATGCCTACTAGCTCAAAATCCTTCAAAGTGTTTGAATTTCTTCCCTCGGCACGTTTTAATAATGCCACATGAAAGGACGATGGGAAATTGCAAACCCTTTCTGCACTTTGAGTGATACATTTATAGGTTATTTTGCCACGTTGTCGATGCTTTCTTTCAAACCTCCATCTGCAGTTAAGCAAACGAAGCATCTAAATCGCTCCACAGTGACTTTAGTCAGTTTTCTTTGTTTATTAAGACTACGACCCCTAATTGCAAAATTATTAAATGCCTACTAGCTCAAAATCCTTCAAAGTGTTTGAATTTCTTCCCTCGGCACCTTTTAACGATGGCACATTTATGAAAGGCCCATGGGAAATTGCAAACCCTTTCTGCACTTTGAGTGATACATTTATAGGTTATTTTGCCACGTTGTCGAAGCTTTATTTCAAACCTCCATCTGCAGTTAAGCAAACGAAGCAAAATTATTAAATGCCTACTAGCTCAAAATCCTTCAAAGTGTTTGAATTTCTTCCCTCGGCACCTTTTAACGATGGCACATTTATGAAAGGCCCATAGGAAATTGCAAACCCTTTCTGCACTTTGAGTGATACATTTATAGGTTATTTTGCCACGTTGTCGAAGCTTTATTTCAAACCTCCATCTGCAGTTAAGCAAACGAAGCATCTAAATCGCTCCACAGTGACTTTAGTCAGTTTTCTTTGTTTATTAAGACTACGACCCCTAATTGCAAAATTATTAAATGCCTACTAGCTCAAAATCCTTCAAAGTGTTTGAATTTCTTCCCTCGGCACGTTTTAATAATGCCACATGAAAGGACGATGGGAAATTGCAAACCCTTTCCGCACTTTGAGTGATACATTTATAGGTTATTTTGCCACGTTGTCGATGCTTTCTTTCAAACCTCCATCTGCAGTTAAGCAAACGAAGCATCTAAATCGCTCCACAGTGACTTTAGTCAGTTTTCTTTGTTTATTAAGACTACGACCCCTAATTGCAAAATTATTAAATGCCTACTAGCTCAAAATCCTTCAAAGTGTTTGAATTTCTTCCCTCGGCACCTTTTAACGATGGCACATTTATGAAAGGCCCATGGGAAATTGCAAACCCTTTCTGCACTTTGAGTGATACATTTATAGGTTATTTTGCCACGTTGTCGAAGCTTTATTTCAAACCTCCATCTGCAGTTAAGCAAACGAAGCAAAATTATTAAATGCCTACTAGCTCAAAATCCTTCAAAGTGTTTGAATTTCTTCCCTCGGCACCTTTTAACGATGGCACATTTATGAAAGGCCCATAGGAAATTGCAAACCCTTTCTGCACTTTGAGTGATACATTTATAGGTTATTTTGCCACGTTGTCGAAGCTTTATTTCAAACCTCCATCTGCAGTTAAGCAAACGAAGCAAAATTATTAAATGCCTACTAGCTCAAAATCCTTCAATGTGTTTGAATTTCTTCCCTCGGCACCTTTTAACGATGGCACATTTATGAAAGGCCCATGGGAAATTGCAAACCCTTTCTGCACTTTGAGTGATACATTTATAGGTTATTTTGCCACGTTGTCGAAGCTTTATTTCAAACCTCCATCTGCAGTTAAGCAAACGAAGCAAAATTATTAAATGCCTACTAGCTCAAAATCCTTCAAAGTGTTTGAATTTCTTCCCTCGGCACCTTTTAACGATGGCACATTTATGAAAGGCCCATGGGAAATTGCAAACCCTTTCTGCACTTTGAGTGATACATTTATAGGTTATTTTGCCACGTTGTCGAAGCTTTATTTCAAACCTCCATCTGCAGTTAAGCAAACGAAGCAAAATTATTAAATGCCTACTAGCTCAAAATCCTTCAAAGTGTTTGAATTTCTTCCCTCGGCACGTTTTAATAATGCCACATGAAAGGACGATGGGAAATTGCAAACCCTTTCTGCACTTTCAGTGATACATTTATAGGTTATTTTGCCACGTTGTCGAAGCTTTCTTTCAAATCTCCATCTGCAGTTAAGCAAACGAAGCATCTAAATCGCTCCACAGTGACTTTAGTCAGTTTTCTTTGTTTATTAAGACTACGACCCCTAATTGCAAAATTATTAAATGCCTACTAGCTGAAAATCCTTCAAAGTGTTTGAATTTCTTCCCTCGGCACGTTTTAATAATGCCACATGAAAGGACGATGGGAAATTGCAAACCCTTTCTGCACTTTCAGTGATACATTTATAGGTTATTTTGCCACGTTGTCGATGCTTTCTTTCAAATCTCCATCTGCAGTTAAGCAAACGAAGCATCTAAATCGCTCCACAGTGACTTTAGTCAGTTTTCTTTGTTTATTAAGACTACGACCCCTAATTGCAAAATTATTAAATGCCTACTAGCTGAAAATCCTTCAAAGTGTTCGAATTTCTTCCCAAGGCACGTTTTAATAATGCCACATGAAAGGCCCATGGGAAATTGCAAACCCTTTCTGCACTTTGAGTGATACATTTATAGGTTATTTTGCCACGTTGTCGAAGCTTTCTTTCAAATCTCCTCTTGCAGTTAAGCAAACGAAGCATCTAAATCGCTCCACAGTGACTTTAGTCAGTTTTCTTTGTTTATTAAGACTACGACCCCTAATTGCAAAATTATTAAATGCCTACTAGCTCAAAATCCTTCAAAGTGTTTGAATTTCTTCCCTCGGCACGTTTTAATAATGCCACATGAAAGGACGATGGGAAATTGCAAACCCTTTCTGCACTTTGAGTGATACATTTATAGGTTATTTTGCCACGTTGTCGAAGCTTTCTTTCAAATCTCCTCTTGCAGCTAAGCAAACGAAGCATCTAAATCGCTCCACAGTGACTTTAGTCAGTTTTCTTTGTTTATTAAGACTACGACCCCTAATTGCAAAATTATTAAATGCCTACTAGCTGAAAATCCTTCAAAGTGTTCGAATTTCTTCCCTCGACCGTCCGCACCGTTTGTTTTAAACTGCAACGTTGCAGTTTGACAACCGATTGACGATTAACGTTCTCACTATGAAGTTTGCCTCTGATTCCTCACGACTGAACAAACAAAACGTGTTATTTCCCGCATTTTATATAGACGATTGCTTGACATCGATCGAATCGTTGCTGCCAACTTTTAAAACGCACATTCATTACTCAAAACGCGAATAATATTTCTGACGCCGTTTGGTAACAATAATAATAGCCGTAACTTCGACGAGCATCGAAGACCTCCCGGATATTCGTTAACTCCCTCGCCGGAAACGCACGCCGACGGCAAGACAAACGGATGCGGGGGAGGAGCAAGCGAAACGAGAACGAAGGAGCGAAACGTTTCGTCGCGCGCTCGCATTTCACAAGGACCTACTGCGGGCGAGGTGGCTGGGTGAAGCGGAAATGGCGTGGGGAAAAAAATTGACGACTCCTCGCAGCATCCGCTCTCACGTTTTGCCTCCGTTTATCTGCCCATCGGATCGCAAGATTCGATTATGGCGCCACTTTACATAAACCAATTTCGAACAACCACGATGACGACGACGATGATGATGATGATGATGGTAATATAATTTAGTCGATCGCTACGATTTTTATCCGATCCATTCCTTATCTGACGCCCGTTTCGTGTGCGACGCGGCCAAGATCCGGATCGTACCGTGCGATGACAGATTTATTATTAAGGGGGCTGAACGAGTGCCCGTTATTGGAATTAGAAGGCCAGATTGGGAAATTGATTGGATCGTTTGAATTCTAAACGCCGCGCTCTCTCTCCCCCTGTTTCCGTCCCCCTCGACCGGTTTGTTTCGGCCCGAAAAATTCATGTACAACGTGGAAGCGAGGCGAATGAATGGTAATGGGAGGCGGAATCGTGTACGTGCCGCAAATATTCAATTAATATCCGAAAAACGGGGACACAATTTAAACCGCTATTAATCAAGCGGACGCGTGCGATTTTAATCCGAAAACGGTTTTCTACTTGTTCTTGTACCTTTGGCGGGTGGTATTTAGAGAGTTTAGAGGGCCGATAAAGCGGTGGACGCCGATTAAAACGGATCGAATTGCGGGCAACGGGCGGCCCAAAACCCGGGGTTGATGAGGTGGGGGAGGGGGGGGGGGTAGTTGGGTTTCGGGTGCGAAAATTGGGGGGGGGGGGGGGGATGGAAAACGATTGACTTTAGAGGAGGATTTCGGCGACGCGTTTTACCTTTTATCAGAATTATACGTGTATATAAGTGCTCGAGTTAAATTGGGCAAAGTGGCGTAGATAACGGGGAGATAGGTAAACGACATTTTCTGAGATTTACTCCAAACTTAAACCCCATTAACCAGATGACGGGGCGGAACAGGATCGTTTATTGTTTTCGTTTTTTTTTTAATGGCACAATCACGAAGATTCGAAAGCAATTGGATGCGGTCGATAATATCAGGTAATAGTCCAGGGGGGAAATTAGAATGGCGAAAAACTTAAAATCGATCATAAATGAAAGTGGCACTTCTACGTTAAACAAAAGTAATGCAAAAAATTTATGCAAGAGATATTCACCATCATTTTCAATTACTTTTTGCCATTTTGTACGCAAAAGAACGAATGAACTTCTCGAAGAATTCGCTAGCCTGTGAGTCGAAAAATGTGTTAGACTTCGGTGTTCTGCTTGATCTGCTTCTAGGTCCGATAATAATTATTTCCTGTGCGCTTCCTCTGAATTCGCAGTGATTCCGCCGCTGTTTGCTCATATAAAAAGGATGAAAAACGTTCTTTTTGGTCAATCATAACTTCGAAATTCTTTTTAAGCATCGAACATTGATCGATTCTTGGCGAAACCAAAAAATGAGACCTGATAAGGATAAACAAAATCTTGTTTCAATTCGCTACAGGTGTAAACAAAAACATTTACGATTTCTTTTAGGACAACCTAATTTTTTTTCTCTGTTGCAAATCCAGGGAAATTAGAGAAAAATATTTCGGAAAAACTGCTGGAAAGCTGAATTTTTGCATGAACCTTCATATTGTGGTCCTTGACAAAACAAAAAAGTCCCAATCGACCTCAGTGGAACTAAAGATTTTATATGATGTCAAAGATGGCCAAGAATGGTTTTTCGTGAAAAATTCGTTAACGGTCACTTTTAGAGCAAACACATACGTTATCAAAGTTGTAGGTTAGGAAATTTTCTACAAAAAAACTTATTATAACTTGTATTCGTAAGAGCAGCCGCTTTGAAAATACTTCCCTTTACAGAATTTCAATGATCAGTACGTTCCTCCCCAAGGTCACATTCAAGCGGGATCTTGACATGTAATGATCACACTACAGAAATAATGCGTTTGTAATGTCTATAAACCTTTTAACAAGCCATTTTTCTTCAACTACAACTTAGAAGTTTTCAACAGTTTCCATCGCATTTTCCGCGAAAAAGAAATCGTGCCCTATCAAACTTTTTCAACTTGGGACCTAGATAGTGATCGCAGGAAGCCAAGTTATTGAAACTAGGTGTTCCAACAATTAGAACCACAAAGGTCAAAGTTTAATCTTTGCCCACATTCGGGCATTTGAAAATTGAATTTAAAAGAATTTTTTTTTCACCAACAAAGTGTTCGATATTTTCGAATAAAATGCTCACAATCTCAGCTAAATATCATCGCAATGAATGACTCAATAATTCATTAATGACCAAATTCAAAATAATTTCCTTGAAACAAACAATTTTCAAACAAAAACGTGGACTCGCTTCCCACTTTATGAATCGCAATATTTTCCAAACGGTTACTCTTACGAACAAAGGTCACAATAACTTCTTTGTAGGCAATTTCCTCGTCTACAACTTTGATAACGTACCTTTTTGCTCTAAAAGTGGCCGTTAACGAGGTATTCGCCAAAAACCGTTCTTGCTCATCTTTGACCCCGCGTCAAAACTTTAGCTCAACTCGGATCGATGGGGACTGTTGAAATTTTGTCAAGAACCACATTATAAAGCTTCATACAAAAATTCAGCTTTCCACGAGAGTTTCCGAAGTGAAACACCTAATTTCCGTCGACTATTTTATTTAATCTATTATTTCATAATATTTCTTTAGCTGAAAAAAAAAACTCTCATTCAAGCGAATCGAATTTTCCTTGACCCTCTCTCCAATCTAACGCAAATAATCGTCGTTGGTTTTATAATTCGCACTCTAATTTTCCCTCTCTCTCTCTCTCTCTCAAACTCTCAGACACCTTCAAATCGTTCTCTATCTCCAACTTCCAGTTGTTACTAGGAGCAATTCGACCGCTCACAATCGTTTCTCTTTTCGTTGCTGTTGCTGGCAATAAAAAAAAGTACGTTCATATACAGGGCGACGATTCGAGCGAAGCGAATGAATCGATTTCGTTGTCGTAAATTGTCCCAACTTTTTGCCAGTACGAGGCGAAATAATTTTGCAAAGCGATGCACGCCGTAGAGATCGGTAAATTTGCGAAGAACCCGCACCCACTCGTTTTCAATAAACGTGCGGACGATTAATGTAATTATTGAACGTTATTAAAGTCGATTTCTTCGGGGCTTTTTTTTCTTTTGCTGCTCATACTTATGACCATTATTAAACGTTAGCCTATCATTAGCTTAACGTTATTATAACGTAACCAGTCCAGATGTTCGTTTTGCTATACAAGGTGTCCGATTGGGGCGGCGAAAAAAACTCGAAAACAATCAACAATAGACAAAACAATCGCTCAATATGATCGACTGTCGTTTCCTTAAAATCTTTTTCGAAGTTTAACACTTTTAATAAAGTTTAAGTAGTGCAAAATCTTCGTCGTTTCTTGCTTAAAGCAACTAAAAATTGTTCGTATCGCTATCTTCAATTGTTTCCGACAGATCAGCAATTTTGCAAGACCAAACGAAATTTTTTCGCGAAAACATGGAAATAACTCCTAAACTGTGCATTTTAAAGAAATGGCAGCTTAAATAAACTCCAGAATTCGATAAAGCATCAAAAAATGCAATAAAAATAGGCTTCCGGTATTTCCGGAAGTGCACCACTTTGGAGAATATTTTTACGTTGCGATCCCAACCGAGAGAAAACTTTTTCTCTGAAGTCAACCGCACTATTGCGACACCCTGTAGATCGACTCTCAATGTTTTTTTTTGCACGTATTATTTGCAACAATTACAATAATGGAAATAATAGCCAGAGAAAGAGCGAGAGAGAGAGAAACTTTTTTTTCTTTCGATTAATTGACTAATACATCATTATGTAAGATCATGACGAATTGTGTGTTATAAAATTGAAATACGACCCGCGAATCGGCGAATTAATTGGATACCCAGTTTTTTTGCGCGTTTTTTTTATATATAAACGTGCAATTAATAAGCGAATTTAATTTATAATAATCGATGATGACATAACAAACGGAACGCAAAAATGCTTCCAAAGTAATTCGAGCTAATTTCCCCGATGAGCAACAAATATCGGCCGAAAAAAAAAGGTAAGGAAAACGAGGTTGAAGGAGAGCGCAAACAAAATCTCTTCGTCCAACTCGTTTCACGTAGCAACAACGACGACGACGACGTAACGCACGTTCGAAATAAAAACGTTAAGCAGCAACATGCAATAATAATAATGGTAATAACGGTGCAAAAGAAGAGGAGGAGGAAAGCGCAAACCGCAGTAACAACGAGCTTTAAAGTCACTGCTGGCGGAAGAAGAAACTAAACGGGGGGACGCCCGAAACGGAATCAACCCATCTGACACAATTTCTCCTTTCTTTCGTTCCTTTTCCCTTTTTAATTAATCGCACAACAAGAAAACGTAAATTGTGTGCTGTATAAGGGTTGGAAGTGTCGCGCTGATAATGCCGCAACATTTTATGATCGCGAGCGTAAACGATAAGGATTATAAACGGTCGTGATACGAACGAACGTAAAACTAAATGAAAAGATTATTTTATTAACGCACGTTGAATCCGAAATTTAAATATGAAAAAAGATTTTCGTTGATTAAGTAGTTGGTCCTCTTAAAACGAATCCAATTTTGGACTTGCCGCTTAAAAACTAGTCAGTCCTTTATCTGCCGGCGTTTCTCGCTGAAAGTCGCTCTAATCGGATTCGGCGGACCGCTAATAAGATTGAGGAAAAGGCGACCGCAAAAAAAGTCTCGTTCTCCCGCGTCATTAATCAAACTCCATCCTGGAGATCTTAAGCGGTTAATTGCAATGAGAAGGCGATAGAGTTTGGTGAAAATGGTTGATGAACGTTGAACATTTCTTGCCCAGTCCTCTAACGTTTCCGAAATGCGTTTATGGCCGATTCCCGAATCGTTTCGCATTGGTAAACCGTTACTTTTCAAAAGGCAAAAACGGAACGGCGAGCATCTGTTTGATGGCGAACGTTTAACGGAAATGTGCCAAAGAATAATGACGTTGTTTGTTGATGGTGATGGCGAAGAGATCGTTAATGGGGAAGCGAAAAAGTTGAAGAAAATGTAGCCAAAATCCTTAACAATTATTTAAGAAAACAGATTTGCACGAATCGCATTTTTCAAACAAATTGCAAATTTACATGTTAGTTGTTGAAATGCAAACTGTTTTTCGTTTGTCTGAAAAGGCTTTTCAACGTGCGAATTATCTTTCGGATAATTGTTTCGAAAGTTTCTGCAAAATGAAGAAACTTTGGTGCCGCAAAATTCCGCAAATTGCGTCCTTTTTGACTACTTTACCTTGATTTTTAATACTTTAAATAACGTTAAAAACGGATCTTCGTCAAACCAATCGCTTGATCGATTAGCAATTCTCGTTTTAGTAATTAACCGATTTTTATGCAATTCAAACTTCGTAATTCCCTAATTAATTGCCGAAATAAAGAGACCAAAAATAGGTGGTGCAAAACGCAAATTAAAACCGTCCGAACGATTGCAGTGGAATCGAATTTTCAAGGTCCCTCGCGGCGAGGAAGGAAATTTCCATTCATTCGCTCCTTAAATTTCCTGCCTCACTTTTTTAATTATTAATTTCAATTTGAATCCTTCAAAATGCAAGATGAAAAGTAACGTTTTCCGCTTCCGGTTCCTTTTTTTTTTCGGCAGGACTTACAGGAACGAACAATTGGCAAATAATTGCTACGGACGCGATTATAAAATTTTGCGAATTACTTACGTTGCGGAATCGGTATCGGCGTGTCGGTTAGCACCGACTCGATGATGTCGTTGGACATCGTCTTGTTGGCGACGCCGTTGCCCAAGTCGCCGGCCCGCGGAAAGACGCCGGTCAACTTGCTGAAGACCGCCTGCAATTTGGAGTCGGGCTGTTGCCGCTCTTCCTGGAAATCGTTCCTCAACATCTTCTTCGTCTTTTCTCTCTCGCGACCGACGTGGACTTCCGATCTGACAATCAGCTGATCGATTGTTTGTTGTTGCTTCTCGCCTTCGCCCGTTCGTCTCTGTTCCTTATCTACCGAACCGTCAGTTTGTTGTAAAAACTTGCATCTAGATCTTTCGCTCGTTCGCTCTCTCTCTCTCTCTCGCTCGATCTGTGTATTTCACATCGATTCGAATCGAATTAGACTGTCAACGACGACAATTTGATGACGCTCATTTGAACGAGCGATTTCCGCTTAGAAACGTATATATAAAATCTCGTGCGGCATCTATGTACGCGATAAGCGAAAGTCTCTTCTTCTAATTCGCGACGAACGTTCGCTCTTCGACGGTTCGCCCTCTCGTCAAACGTACATTTCCTATTACCAAGTTCTTCCAACTGACGGTTCGAAAGCAACTACCGGCACCAAACAATGAAACTGCAACACATCAGCTGATTCTTCGTTGCGAGCCTCGCCACTGGCCCGGCCTCCGCCAATCGTCGGCTCCGAAACTCTTTACGAACACTCGGCCTGGCAACAGCCGTCAAAATCAGCTGTAACGATCGATCCGGCTTTAACGCGGACGTACGTCCGCATCGTTCGTCTTCCTCGTCAACCGGCTTCCCAGCGAGCCGTTCGTTTCCATGTTTCGTCGGCGATTTGGCGAATTATTCGCGCAAAACCGCACGCAAAAGATGCCGATAGATTAGGACTAAATGATGCGATTGCGATTCGACCGAAAATCCGTGTACTTGCACAGATAATTGCCGGTTCGACGAGATGGTTCCTTGTACGGAAGAAACGCACGCAACAATTCCGTTTGTGTAGGAGACGTACGTGCGAGCTCGTTTCGCGTAAAGTAAACGCTCGCCGGTTTCCTCGTCCGGCTACATTTTTATCGTGTGCACGATATTATTATCATCGACATCGTTTGTACATAGAAGAAAAATAATAAGCTAACATTAAAATGCTGCAAATAAAAGCGCAGATGTTCTCCTTAAATACGTTGTCAAATTGAAATGCCTCCGTTCATTTTGTTCCATTTCGCTCTATTCGACGAAGAAATCTTTTTCCTTGTTGGAATCCCCAGCAATTATCGTTTGGCAAATCTAACAAACGTATTAGCTCATATTTAAAATTAAATGCAATGCAAACAACGTCGTTATGCAGTTTCCTCATTGGGTTCCCAAATTACGTTGCCATTTGCGATTTCGCAACGAGCTCTTTGTTTTCGCAAATGCGATACAATCGAGATTATAAAGCACGGCGAATGTTCGGCCCCTTGGAATAAATACCGTCTTCTTTCCTTCAAATTAAAACCATACAAATTACTAAATAATTAACTTATGTTCCGAGGGGATTGTAGGACAAAAGGAATGATTCGGTACCTTGTGCGCCATCTAATTTCAGTGTAGCCAAAACATGCAAGAGGATTTCTAATGCAGCAGGAAACTGTTTGGATTTTAATCCGAACATCTCAATGGAATCTCTGTGAATTGAATGAAAAAAATTGTACTTCTTAGTTTCCATAAGTTTATATAAAAATAAATTTCCCTTGACTTAAATCATCAATTCACATTCCTTAAACTTTGTTGGACATGTTTTCTACATCTTCAGGTTCAATTACTTTTAAGCAAGCATCTGCAAATTCTACGAATAAAGGTTCTAACATGGCATTGTGAATGGCCGCTTCAGGATTTGTGGCATTGTCCAAATCCTTCAAAAAGTTCCTCAAATGCTGATTGCCCAGCAAGTTCTTCAACTCCTCCGATTTATCCAACAGTTGTAATTTTTCATTTGGTACCGTGTCCTCAGTTAGGAACTCCAATTTCTCTCTCTCTTTATTTTCAACTACTGGGGTTGGAGTACATTTTGATAGTTTATGCTGCTGACAGCAAACTATTGAGCAGCTGAAATGTTCGTTTTTAATTATATCCTATCAAAATATCGTATTTAATTTCTTTCGCTGCACTTACTATGGTTTCAAACAGATTGGGCATTTGTATATACTATTTTCCTTTGAACATATTATGCACTCTTTCATTGTAGCATAATTGATTTCTTACAATATTATTAATTACAGCCTTTTGTAAGAATTGTACGCAATAATAACATTTAAAGCACATGACAATTAAAAAATGACAACTTTCTAAATGGTCGGTTATGTAGGAAGCTGTATATTAATGCAGGTTGGAAAATGGTAATCATATAGAACCAAAAGTCTCCAAACGCAAACCCAATTTATTTAATTTAAATATCTCCTGATTTATATTTTTAATTTCATTCGTCCATCTGAAACTAGGCTCTACGGCGGAATACATGTAATTTACGGCTTATTAACTTGATTAATTTAAATTAAATGTATTTGAAAAGTACACTAGTAAGTTATCATTTTATAAGGTTGGGCACAAGTTTAAAATTTAAATGGAGCAGCTTTTATGCGAAATACGTTACGTTTGGATGCACTGTCTTCCTTACTTCATATAATATTATTATTATTGTAATCGCGTGCATTTAAGAAACAAACTGATAATGTCATAATGATTTGCTCGATGTAATTGACAGTTTTTTTTTATCGCCAAGTTTCTGCAATTTAATTTATATGTTATAAACAAATCAAGAAAATGGAATGTACTTTATGGGCCTCGGACAACAATGATTTGAAATATTGTAATATAAAGGAATTTGTTAAAGCTGCCAGAGAATATTCGCTCACAAAAACAGAGGAATCTTTTAATAGTATAAACAGATATTTGCAGGTACTGTAAACTCGTGATTTAATACAACTGCCATTTGGTTGTAATCACTGAATCTCCTTTCAGCTCTTAAGTGTGACAATTGATTATAGCACATTTGATCCAGATAACAGTCTGGTTTCAGAATTTTTTATATGTTTACATGATTTGGTAACAAGCTTAGAAGCCAGATCGTCACTTATATGGTGTTGTATAAGTGTTCTGAAAGTTATTTGCAACAATCCATCGGCCAGACAGGAATTAATTCATACCTACGAATTTGTACCATCATTATCGAGATTAGTGGGTGACCATCTGGCGCACGATAAAAAAATCAAACTGCTAACATTAATGCAGGTAAATAAAAATGATTGGCTTGTATCTCATTGCAATTATCTTTTGCTGTTGCCTGCAGGAATTAACATGTGGCATAAAGATATCGTGGCAAATACCTCATTTACCTCATCTTATGCTAACACTGACCAAATGGATTGAACATGACGATGAGGATGTAATTGTTTTGTCATTAGGTGTCCTAGTTAATTTGTGCTACAAAAATCTGCCAGCCGTATACACACTATCTAGGTGTACAGATATAAAGAAATTCCTAAAGATATGCATATCAAAAACAGTAAGTTGGTTTCGAGTAATTTATTAATTTCATTTGCTATCATGCACTTTATATTGTTTTAGACGCCACGAATCGAAATGTACATTTGTAAATTGTTGATTGTTTTGGAGCACATACACGGTGGTATAGAAGATTCGGTCCTACGAAAAATGATCGATGTCACGTTCAAGACGATAGCTGATACCGTCATTTCGGGTGACTCCGTATATTTGAGACATATTGTCGATTTCTTCATGGACATATACAACCAGAAGGAACACAGAAATAAATTGCTCATGTTCGACAATTACTATTCCGAAGTCGAACGTCTATTACAGGTAATATCGAATTGAAGTTTTCCATTCAATGCTGCTGCTTACGTTTTCCTTTATTTCCTAGATAATTGAAAATAATTTCGACCACGCAAGTCCTTCTGGCGACAAACAATTGCATCCCGAATGCGTTAGCATCGTGTTCGAATTCTTGTTTGTAATCATCGAAATGAAGATTAAAGAGTTCACGCCGCTCTATTCGAAAATTATTGCGATCGCATTGAAATGGGTTCACACCGAATCGGTGTGCACGCAAGCGATTCTTATATTGCGAACGATAGCCGTCAACATCGACCACACGGAGTACGTAATTTTGGAACCGTTTTCAACGGCGATACCCTTATTTATGCTAGATCTTGCCAGCAATTTGGAGAACGTGGAAAACGTCAAAAGACTCGCGGCCGTAATGAATTTATTTCAAGTGCTCGTGCAAATTCATCCGTTTAATGACAAAATATTGGAGCACCTGAATGAAGAACTTGTGACCAAAATATTCAACAGCTTATTGGAGAATAAGTGCGCCACGTCCGAGGAAGCGACACATTTACAAATATACACTTTGTCGTTAATGAATCGACTTGCTGTCGGTAATGAGAGATGGTCGCGTTATTTAAAAATGACGCTCAATCAGAAGTAAGGAAATGTAGCTTGTAGCTTGTTTCGTATAGTTTATAATGTAATTGATAACGTTTTCAGACCGATTTATGCAATATTAGCGCGCGGTTTGTTAAACGGCGTCCAACACATTAAACTGTTGGTATTGCAAATCACGCAGTCGGAATTCTTCTCGACGGATACGTTCTCGATGGCTCTAAGCGAATTACAAGTGATAGCAGATGCGAAGGCACCAGACGCCTATAATCTTCAACATTGTGTGTCGGAGAACATGTTGTATCCAATACTATCGGTTGGACAGAGCGAAAGATTGGAGGAATTATTATCGAAGCTGAGGAACGCTTGCATGCAAAACAACTTTTCTAGCGTGGCGACGTCGGACGTCGTCGAATTGTTCGAATATAAAATAGCGTCGTTGAGTCATTCGGAATTAATCGCGATGAATAATGCCGAGGCGGCATCGCAAAGATGCACTCATTTGCAGCGTAGAATCGCTCAATTGTCCGCCGAATTGAAGCGATCGAATCAAATGCTATTGCACAAGCAGCAGCAGCACGAGACGCTTGTGTCTGAACGGGAAGAGTACATAAAGAAACACGTCGAATTTTCGAATAAAGTCGAAGCGGAGAAGCGTTTGAATCAGACGCTCAAACGGAATTCGGTCCTCAAACAGAATCAGATCGATGAGCAAGAGCAACTGATTGGCGAGCAAAAGAGTCACATCACGAAACTCGAAAGTAATATAGCTATCGCGGAAGGACAACTAAAGAAGAAGGAGGAATTATTGAACAAATTAAACGTAGCAAACGATGGTTTACAAGTGGTGAGTTGGGGAGAATTTGCTTAAGAAGGAAAGAGTTAATTACGATTATTTTGCAGCAAATTCAAGAACTGAAGAAAACTATACAAACTATTGGCGACGAATTGGCGGCGAAATCTAAAGAACTCGAGGTCAAAAATAATATAGTTGCGGAAATTACGAAATTAGCCACGCGAAAGCATTGAATTTGAGGCATTATTAGCCAAAAAAATCGATGGATTATAATAATTTGTCCTGTCGAATTAATTTCATTTTAACAATAAATGCGCTATTTTATTATATAAATGTTACATTAGATTTTACATAAGTTATTTCGAATACAATCTATTATTTTCAACATAATTCGCTTTGATTATTTCGGAAGAAAACCAAAAATCAAATTTGGAAAAGTGCTTTAAATCGACCTGCCATCTTTCGTTATTATTCGTAATGTAACTGTCATCCTTGGAACACATCAAATTTGACGTTAGCATAAACGAATTCCAGATTTTATTTACGTTCCCAATGTTTTTCAATCATCCAGGATAACGTTTAATTTGAAATGGGCAACGTCGACACAAAATTGAACTTCCGCAAGGCCGTCGTACAATTGACTTCGAAAACGGAGGTATCAATCGATATTAATTACATATTTTACGTTGTAAAGTTTGATGTTACTCATATGCCATATTTTCCCCAGCCAATTGATGCTAATGACGACGTGTTTTGGGAACAATTTTGGTCCGAACGAGTGAACAATGTTCAAGACATTTTCACGTTAGTGCCAGCGCCGGAGATTCGTGCATTAAGAGAGGAAGCGCCATCGAATTTGGCCACCTTATGTTACAAGGCAGTGGAGAAACTGGTCAAAGCTGTTGACAACAGTTGCCGAACGCAGCAGGAACAACAGACTGGTATATTTTCAATTATTAAACATAATGCTATTATTATTTATTAAAATCGTTATGCATTTCAGTATTAAATTGTGTGAGACTATTGACGAGAATGTTACCATACATCTTCGAGGATCCCGAATGGAAAGGGTTTTTTTGGTCTTCGTTGCCTAGTCAGGGAGAAGACGAAGACGAATCTTTACCATTGGCGCAGTCGCTTCTAAACGCTTTATGTGTAGGCTTACGAGAATGTAAACTAATATCAAACTATTCATTAATTTACTCGACAGGATCTGCTGTTCTGCCCGGATTTCACCGTGTTAAGTTCTAGAAGAAACGGGCCCGTAAGAATCGTTCGAATGCGAACCAATCACTATTACAGTTGATAACTTTGCAGGATAAAGCCGAAGAGTTGTCCGCAATCGACAGTTGTGAGTATATATGGGAAGCAGGTGTTGGTTTCGCACATTCGCCGCCACGTCAGCCACAATTGGACATGCACCGGACGGAGATATTGAAACTTTTGCTGACGTGTTTCAGCGAAACAATGTACCATCCGCCGGTCGATATCGTACAGAATCCGAACAAATGGATCTCATACTTAACGTCGGCCGAAAACAAACATGCATTGCCAATGTTCACGTCTCTATTAAATACAGTTTGCGCGTACGATCCGGTTGGTTTAGGCGTGCCGTACAATCATCTGCTGTTCAACGATTCGCTGGAACCGTTGGTGGAAGCCGCCATGCAAATATTAATCGTCACCTTGGACCACGATACCAGCACTTCGACGATCGACACCGACGAAGTATAGCTGCGACTCTCGAGCGTGGTACCGATTAATGTAATTATCTTTTAGAACTCCGTGCCGGACAATCTGTTCATAAATTATTTGTCGCGCATACACCGCGACGAGGATTTCCAATTCATTTTGCACGGCGTCACCCGGTTGCTGAACAATCCGCTGGTGCAGACTTACTTGCCTAACTCAACGAAGAAGGTGCACTTCCATCAGGAACTGTTGGTGTTCTTCTGGAAGATTTGCGATTATAATAAGGCGAGTGGTAGCGATTCCAACGAGCAAACTGCTAATCGTGTTTCTTTTAGAAATTCCTCTACTTCGTCCTGAAGAGCAGCGACGTGTTGGAGATATTGGTACCGATTTTGTACCACTTGAACGACTCGCGAGCGGATCAATGTAAGACGCGCAACGTCGCCATCGATCCAGGAATAATCGATTTCGCTTTCAGCGCGCGTCGGTTTGATGCACATCGGCGTATTCATTTTGTTGCTGTTGTCGGGCGAGAGGAATTTCGGCGTGCGTTTGAACAAACCGTACACGGCGACCATACCGATGGACATCCCCGTCTTTACCGGCACTCACGCGGACCTGCTGATTATCGTCTTTCATAAGATAATCACCACCGGACACCAAAGATTGCAGCCGCTCTTCGATTGCTTATTGACCGTTCTAGTTAACGGTAAAGGATTCGTGATTGGCGCGAATTGCGTCGATGTTTAACCGTCGCATTTTTGCAGTTTCCCCGTACCTAAAAACGCTATCTATGGTGGCTAGCACCAAACTGTTGCATTTGTTAGAAGCCTTCAGCACGCCGTGGTTCCTCTTCTCGTCGCAAACCAACCATCACTTGGTCTTCTTCCTCCTGGAGATATTCAACAACATAATACAATACCAATTCGATGGCAAGTACGTTTCTTCGTGTCGCACACATTTGACCAATTTAAATTGCAGGAAACTCGAATCTAGTCTACACGATCATCAGGAAGCGGCAGGTGTTTCACAGTTTGGCCAATTTGCCATGCGATTACGGCACGATAACGAAATCGCTGAACAAACGTGCGAAACGGCACAACATCGTTAGCGCGACTAGTCACGAGAACATATCCGAGCTAACGATGGAAGGATCCCATCCGGCCACGCCGGCCGAACCCGGGACTCTGAAAGCGACGCTGCCGGACACGCCGGCCATCGGACAAATGACCGAACGCGAATCGGCGCATCCGAACTATCAGCAATTGGAGCAGCACGCTTTAACTAACGGCATGGCCGCGCTGAACGTCACCTCGCCGAACGCTCCGCAAAGCGGCGACGGCGACGGTCACAAGAACGACGCGAAGAAGCAGCCGAACGGCGTCGATTCCCCGTTGCCTACGAAGCAAACTGTTAACACTGTAAAACTAGCCGCTTAAGGAGTTTATCGGGCTCGTCCGAAGTAATTGTTCGATTTTTCTCCAGCGCAACAGTTTGCGAGTGGCGGAAAAAAATAGCGAGAAACCGAGCACGCAGTGGGTGCCGACGGCCGAATGGGTACATTCGTGGAAGACCAAGTTACCGCTGCAAACGATCATGCGGCTGCTGCAAGTGTTGGTGCCGCAGGTGGAGAAGATTTGTATCGATAAGTACGTAATTTTTTGATGCAATACGTTCGATACACACGCGTTTGTCGATATTTTAGAGGCCTAACGGACGAGAGCGAGATTCTCAAGTTTCTGCAGCACGGCACGTTAGTTGGTTTATTGCCCGTACCGCATCCGATTTTGATTCGAAAGTACCAGGCAAATTCCGGGACTACAACGTGGTTCCGAACGTACATGTGGGGCGTTATTTATTTGAGGTTTAATCTAATTTTAAAGTATATGGGTGCGAATTATATTTTGTAATTAATTTCAGGAACATCGATCCGCCGATTTGGTACGATACGGATGTTAAACTCTTCGAAATCCAAAGAGTCTAATCAATCTCCGCGTCGTGCGTCGTTATAAAAGTTAATCAAAACGTTGCGGTACTTAATTTAATTTTTTCGCCGTTTAATTTCCGTTTAGTTTTTGAATGACAAATATTTATTAATGTCTATTTATAGGTAACTTTTAATTAATTCTATTCGTTCGCTGTAACTTATTCCGATTAAAATGTGTTATGTAATGAATCAAAAAATGAGCGTAATAATAAGAGATCAATTTGATGTTAATTGCAATAATAATGTTTAACATTCCAAGTTCTTGCAATTAATCTCATTCATATTATGTATTGAATGTGCTACATGTAAAAGAAATAAATTTTATAAAAATGCGGCCTCGTTTCCTGTTTAATCGTTAAATAAGCTTGGGTTGCTTTTTAAGAATGTAAATTTCAAACGATTGTCGTAGAATTCTCGCATCATGTTCGTCATTGAGAGACGCGCGTCGCTCGGCGTCGTCCAGTGGTTCTCAAAATGCCGCCTTACATCCTCTGCCTGCGGAAATGTTTGGCATCCCTGCGACGAATTCTCTTTTGTATACAAAAACATTGATGCATGACAGTACTAAATCGTTCGTCGTGCTAATCTCTAACTGATGGTGAGTTCGTTCATTTAATTCGGAAATGTGCGAGCAATTAATTCACAATCGAATTATTGGCAACCATTCGGCAAAACGTACGAAACCAGTATCGGTCTGTGATGATTAGAAGAGCCCATTGATTAATTATACACATGCATTTTTGGATTGATAAACGCAGCCAAGGATGCGGGCGATATAGGGTACCGTTAT
Source organism: Hololepta plana (assembly GCA_963695495.1). Classification (NCBI taxonomy): domain Eukaryota; kingdom Metazoa; phylum Arthropoda; class Insecta; order Coleoptera; family Histeridae; genus Hololepta; species Hololepta plana. The sequence continues at coordinate 1,491,243 of OY968838.1, read as the reverse complement.
CATTTACAGGTTCTTTTCCATTTATCAATTATCACATCAAAATAAAATACGACTCGAATCGACGATCGAATCAATTTGATTAATCGATTTGCTCCGCGTATCGATTGGATTTCTTCCAGGACCAAGCCGTAATCAAAGACTGCTCTTCGTCGGCGTCCATCCGAAGCTAATGGTAACCCCGGTGCATCGGTTTCAATCAATCGAAAGCGTCGTCACGAACACTGCACGTCATCCACGAGCTCACGCCTCTTACCATCATCATCATCATCATCACAGTAATAACGCGCGATTGCCACCCAACTGTGGCCCGTCGTTTGCTTATCAGTTCGGTGTTTTCGCACCATTTCGCATCGGCGACAAATTGCAAATTGAAATGTTACAGTGCGAGCACCAGCAGAAACGCGACCGCTTCGAATTCGACCGAAGTCCTCGATCATGGGCACGGCAATCAAACGGCGCCGACGACGAGACAGAACTCGGCGTCGTCGTCGTCGTCGACCGGGAAATTGAAGTGCGTCGTCTGGGCCTTCTTCGGTCTGTCCACGTTCTTCATCGCCTGCGCCAAATATTACTTTCATCCCGTACGTTAGTTAACTGAATCGCGTTTGCATTTCGATATCGGTTCGTCGATCGCATAACACGCACGCATTTTCTACAGGGCGTGATGGGAATGGAAGCGTTCGTTCTTTGCACGTTGCTCGGCATCCTTTTGTTCATCGGCGGCGTCATCTCGCTGTACGACATCGTCATCAATCCTGTCGGCAACAGTAACAGCACGCCGCAGCAACCTCTGGCGGTACAAGTCTCTAATGAAACGGTAATTGATTTATTTATTTCTCTGTCTCTCTTATGGTGGAAATAGACGTGAGAGTTTCTGGCGCGAGTTTGCTCTCGGACAGCGAAAATCCCGTGTAAGCGCCCTAAGAGTAAAGTTTTATCGCCGCTCAAAACTCTGACGTGTACACGCCACTTGCAGAATAGCGCGAGTTACATTTGAAATACTACAGTAAAACTCGCACGTGTATATGCATCTGAGAGTACGGTTTTGAGAGTTATCAAAACTATTAGCGAGTTGATTAAACTGCCATGTGCCAGCCCACTTTGGGACTAGCTCGCAAATTATCGCAACTGAGGAGAACTCTCAGCACCTTGATTTGCAAAACTGTATGATATTTAAAAACAGAGATGACCCTAGGAAAAGGCTCGCGCGATTTACTCGCAAGTAAACTCTCGCGTGTATATTCACGTTTAATCGTACAGTTAACACAGTTAACGATGCCAGATTTGAAGGAGTCATACACGCTCAGTGAAACTGTGCACTTGTCTAACATCATGTGTGTGCGATTATCTGTTTAAACTACACAATTACGACAGTTTTTTTCCGCAGTTTTTGCAACAATTAGCTGCGAAGTTAACGCAGTTAAATCGTACAATTAGCACAGTTGACGATGGCAGATATCAAGAAGGAGTGACGGAAGAGCAATGAATAACTGAGGAAAAGCTTACTGGCACCAACAGTTAATTTAACTGTGCTAGTTATTTGATGTACTTAACTGTGCAGTAAAACTGAGCGTGTAGAACTCCCATCAACTGTCTAAACTTCACATATGTGACTGATTTTGACGCAGTTGCCAACCCCGTGCTTTGGGGTATTCTTTTTCGACCATCAATCAAACTTTACGTTAACGTAATTAATCGTACAGTTATTGATGCCAGATTCAAAGTACGATTAACTGTTTAAACTCCACAATTACAACAGATTTTTCCGCAGTTTTTGCAACAATTAGCTGCGAAGTTAACGCAGTTAAATCGTACAATTAGCACAGTTGACGATGGCAGATATCAAGAAGGAGTGACGGAAGAGCAATGAATAACTGAGGAAAAGCTTACTGGCACCAACAGTTAATTTAACTGTGCTAGTAATTTGATGTACTTAACTGTGCAGTAAAACTGAGCGTGTAGAACTCCCATCAACTGTCTAAACTTCACATATGTGACTGATTTTGACGCAGTTGCCAACCCCGTGCTTTGGGGTATTCTTTTTCGACCATCAATCAAACTTTACGTTAACGTAATTAATCGTACAGTTATTGATGCCAGATTCAAAGTACGATTAACTGTTTAAACTCCACAATTACAACAGATTTTCCGCAGTTTTTGCAACAATTAGCTGCGAAGTTAACACAGTTAAATCGTACAATTAGCACAGTTGACGATGGCAGATATCAAGAAGGAGTGACGGAAGAGCAATGAATAACTGAGGAAAAGCTTACTGGCACCAACAGTTAATTTAACTGTGCTAGTAATTTGATGTACTTAACTGTGCAGTAAAACTGAGCGTGTAGAACTCCCATCAACTGTCTAAACTTCACATATGTGACTGATTTTGACGCAGTTGCCAACCCCGTGCTTTGGGGTATTCTTTTTCGACCATCAATCAAACTTTACGTTAACGTAATTAATCGTACAGTTATTGATGCCAGATTCAAAGTACGATTAACTGTTTAAACTCCACAATTACAACAGATTTTCCGCAGTTTTTGCAACAATTAGCTGCGAAGTTAACGCAGTTAAATCGTACAATTAGCACAGTTGACGATGGCAGATATCAAGAAGGAGTGACGGAAGAGCAATGAATAACTGAGGAAAAGCTTACTGGCACCAACAGTTAATTTAACTGTGCTAGTAATTTGATGTACTTAACTGTGCAGTAAAACTGAGCGTGTAGAACTCCCATCAACTGTCTAAACTTCACATATGTGACTGATTTTGACGCAGTTCCCAACCCCGTGCTTTGGGGTATTCTTTTTCGACCATCAATCAAACTTTACGTTAACGTAATTAATCGTACAGTTATTGATGCCAGATTCAAAGTACGATTAACTGTTTAAACTCCACAATTACAACAGATTTTTCCGCAGTTTTTGCAACAATTAGCTGCGAAGTTAACACAGTTAAATCGTACAATTAGCACAGTTGACGATGGCAGATATCAAGAAGGAGTGACGGAAGAGCAATGAATAACTGAGGAAAAGCTTACTGGCACCAACAGTTAATTTAACTGTGCTAGTAATTTGATGTACTTAACTGTGTAGTAAAACTGAGCGTGTAGAACTCCCATCAACTGTCTAAACTTCACATATGTGACTGATTTTGACGCAGTTCCCAACCCCGTGCTTTGGGGTATTCTTTTTCGACCATCAATCAAACTTTACGTTAACGTAATTAATCGTACAGTTATTGATGCCAGATTCAAAGTACGATTAACTGTTTAAACTCCACAATTACAACAGATTTTTCCGCAGTTTTTGCAACAATTAGCTGCGAAGCTAACACAGTTAAATCGTACAATTAGCACAGTTGACGATGGCAGATATCAAGAAGGAGTGACGGAAGAGCAATGAATAACTGAGGAAAAGCTTACTGGCACCAACAGTTAATTTAACTGTGCTAGTAATTTGATGTACTTAACTGTGCAGTTAAACTGAGCGTGTAGAACTCCCATCAAGTGTCTAAACTTCACATATGTGACTGATTTTGACGCAGTTCCCAACCCCGTGCTTTGGGGTATTCTTTTTCGACCATCAATCAAACTTTACGTTAACGTAATTAATCGTACAGTTATTGATGCCAGATTCAAAGTACGATTAACTGTTTAAACTCCACAATTACAACAGATTTTTCCGCAGTTTTTGCAACAATTAGCTGCGAAGTTAACGCAGTTAAATCGTACAATTAGCACAGTTGACGATGGCAGATATCAAGAAGGAGTGACGGAAGAGCAATGAATAACTGAGGAAAAGCTTACTGGCACCAACAGTTAATTTAACTGTGCTAGTAATTTGATGTACTTAACTGTGTAGTAAAACTGAGCGTGTAGAACTCCCATCAACTGTCTAAACTTCACATATGTGACTGATTTTGACGCAGTTCCCAACCCCGTGCTTTGGGGTATTCTTTTTCGACCATCAATCAAACTTTACGTTAACGTAATTAATCGTACAGTTATTGATGCCAGATTCAAAGTACGATTAACTGTTTAAACTCCACAATTACAACAGATTTTTCCGCAGTTTTTGCAACAATTAGCTGCGAAGCTAACACAGTTAAATCGTACAATTAGCACAGTTGACGATGGCAGATATCAAGAAGGAGTGACGGAAGAGCAATGAATAACTGAGGAAAAGCTTACTGGCACCAACAGTTAATTTAACTGTGCTAGTAATTTGATGTACTTAACTGTGCAGTTAAACTGAGCGTGTAGAACTCCCATCAAGTGTCTAAACTTCACATATGTGACTGATTTTGACGCAGTTCCCAACCCCGTGCTTTGGGGTATTCTTTTTCGACCATCAATCAAACTTTACGTTAACGTAATTAATCGTACAGTTATTGATGCCAGATTCAAAGTACGATTAACTGTTTAAACTCCACAATTACAACAGATTTTTCCGCAGTTTTTGCAACAATTAGCTGCGAAGTTAACACAGTTAAATCGTACAATTAGCACAGTTGACGATGGCAGATATCAAGAAGGAGTGACGGAAGAGCAATGAATAACTGAGGAAAAGCTTACTGGCACCAACAGTTAATTTAACTGTGCTAGTAATTTGATGTACTTAACTGTGTAGTAAAACTGAGCGTGTAGAACTCCCATCAACTGTCTAAACTTCACATATGTGACTGATTTTGACGCAGTTCCCAACCCCGTGCTTTGGGGTATTCTTTTTCGACCATCAATCAAACTTTACGTTAACGTAATTAATCGTACAGTTATTGATGCCAGATTCAAAGTACGATTAACTGTTTAAACTCCACAATTACAACAGATTTTTCCGCAGTTTTTGCAACAATTAGCTGCGAAGTTAACGCAGTTAAATCGTACAATTAGCAAAGTTGACGATGGCAGATATCAAGAAGGAGTGACGGAAGAGCAATGAATAACTGAGGAAAAGCTTACTGGCACCAACAGTTAATTTAACTGTGCTAGTAATTTGATGTACTTAACTGTGCAGTTAAACTGAGCGTGTAGAACTCCCATCAACTGTCTAAACTTCACATATGTGACTGATTTTGACGCAGTTCCCAACCCCGTGCTTTGGGGTATTCTTTTTCGACCATCAATCAAACTTTACGTTAACGTAATTAATCGTACAGTTATTGATGCCAGATTCAAAGTACGATTAACTGTTTAAACTCCACAATTACAACAGATTTTTCCGCAGTTTTTGCAACAATTAGCTGCGAAGTTAACGCAGTTAAATCGTACAATTAGCACAGTTGACGATGGCAGATATCAAGAAGGAGTGACGGAAGAGCAATGAATAACTGAGGAAAAGCTTACTGGCACCAACAGTTAATTTAACTGTGCTAGTTATTTGATGTACTTAACTGTGCAGTAAAACTGAGCGTGTAGAACTCCCATCAACTGTCTAAACTTCACATATGTGACTGATTTTGACGCAGTTGCCAACCCCGTGCTTTGGGGTATTCTTTTTCGACCATCAATCAAACTTTACGTTAACGTAATTAATCGTACAGTTATTGATGCCAGATTCAAAGTACGATTAACTGTTTAAACTCCACAATTACAACAGATTTTTCCGCAGTTTTTGCAACAATTAGCTGCGAAGTTAACGCAGTTAAATCGTACAATTAGCACAGTTGACGATGGCAGATATCAAGAAGGAGTGACGGAAGAGCAATGAATAACTGAGGAAAAGCTTACTGGCACCAACAGTTAATTTAACTGTGCTAGTAATTTGATGTACTTAACTGTGTAGTAAAACTGAGCGTGTAGAACTCCCATCAACTGTCTAAACTTCACATATGTGACTGATTTTGACGCAGTTCCCAACCCCGTGCTTTGGGGTATTCTTTTTCGACCATCAATCAAACTTTACGTTAACGTAATTAATCGTACAGTTATTGATGCCAGATTCAAAGTACGATTAACTGTTTAAACTCCACAATTACAACAGATTTTTCCGCAGTTTTTGCAACAATTAGCTGCGAAGTTAACGCAGTTAAATCGTACAATTAGCACAGTTGACGATGGCAGATATCAAGAAGGAGTGACGGAAGAGCAATGAATAACTGAGGAAAAGCTTACTGGCACCAACAGTTAATTTAACTGTGCTAGTTATTTGATGTACTTAACTGTGCAGTAAAACTGAGCGTGTAGAACTCCCATCAACTGTCTAAACTTCACATATGTGACTGATTTTGACGCAGTTGCCAACCCCGTGCTTTGGGGTATTCTTTTTCGACCATCAATCAAACTTTACGTTAACGTAATTAATCGTACAGTTATTGATGCCAGATTCAAAGTACGATTAACTGTTTAAACTCCACAATTACAACAGATTTTTCCGCAGTTTTTGCAACAATTAACTGCGAAGTTAACACAGTTAAATCGTACAATTAGCACAGTTGACGATGGCAGATATCAAGAAGGAGTGACGGAAGAGCAATGAATAACTGAGGAAAAGCTTACTGGCACCAACAGTTAATTTAACTGTGCTAGTAATTTGATGTACTTAACTGTGCAGTAAAACTGAGCGTGTAGAACTCCCATCAACTGTCTAAACTTCACATATGTGACTGATTTTGACGCAGTTCCCAACCCCGTGCTTTGGGGTATTCTTTTTCGACCATCAATCAAACTTTACGTTAACGTAATTAATCGTACAGTTATTGATGCCAGATTCAAAGTACGATTAACTGTTTAAACTCCACAATTACAACAGATTTTTCCGCAGTTTTTGCAACAATTAGCTGCGAAGTTAACGCAGTTAAATCGTACAATTAGCACAGTTGACGATGGCAGATATCAAGAAGGAGTGACGGAAGAGCAATGAATAACTGAGGAAAAGCTTACTGGCACCAACAGTTAATTTAACTGTGCTAGTTATTTGATGTACTTAACTGTGCAGTAAAACTGAGCGTGTAGAACTCCCATCAACTGTCTAAACTTCACATATGTGACTGATTTTGACGCAGTTGCCAACCCCGTGCTTTGGGGTATTCTTTTTCGACCATCAATCAAACTTTACGTTAACGTAATTAATCGTACAGTTATTGATGCCAGATTCAAAGTACGATTAACTGTTTAAACTCCACAATTACAACAGATTTTTCCGCAGTTTTTGCAACAATTAACTGCGAAGTTAACACAGTTAAATCGTACAATTAGCACAGTTGACGATGGCAGATATCAAGAAGGAGTGACGGAAGAGCAATGAATAACTGAGGAAAAGCTTACTGGCACCAACAGTTAATTTAACTGTGCTAGTAATTTGATGTACTTAACTGTGCAGTTAAACTGAGCGTGTAGAACTCCCATCAACTGTCTAAACTTCACATATGTGACTGATTTTGACGCAGTTGCCAACCCCGTGCTTTGGGGTATTCTTTTTCGACCATCAATCAAACTTTACGTTAACGTAATTAATCGTACAGTTATTGATGCCAGATTCAAAGTACGATTAACTGTTTAAACTGCACAATTACAACAGATTTTTCCGCAGTTTTTGCAACAATTAGCTGCGAAGTTAACGCAGTTAAATCGTACAATTAGCACAGTTGACGATGGCAGATATCAAGAAGGAGTGACGGAAGAGCAATGAATAACTGAGGAAAAGCTTACTGGCACCAACAGTTAATTTAACTGTGCTAGTAATTTGATGTACTTAACTGTGCAGTAAAACTGAGCGTGTAGAACTCCCATCAACTGTCTAAACTTCACATATGTGACTGATTTTGACGCAGTTGCCAACCCCGTGCTTTGGGGTATTCTTTTTCGACCATCAATCAAACTTTACGTTAACGTAATTAATCGTACAGTTATTGATGCCAGATTCAAAGTACGATTAACTGTTTAAACTGCACAATTACAACAGATTTTTCCGCAGTTTTTGCAACAATTAGCTGCGAAGCTAACACAGTTAAATCGTACAATTAGCACAGTTGACGATGGCAGATATCAAGAAGGAGTGACGGAAGAGCAATGAATAACTGAGGAAAAGCTTACTGGCACCAACAGTTAATTTAACTGTGCTAGTTATTTGATGTACTTAACTGTGCAGTAAAACTGAGCGTGTAGAACTCCCATCAACTGTCTAAACTTCACATATGTGACTGATTTTGACGCAGTTGCCAACCCCGTGCTTTGGGGTATTCTTTTTCGACCATCAATCAAACTTTACGTTAACGTAATTAATCGTACAGTTATTGATGCCAGATTCAAAGTACGATTAACTGTTTAAACTGCACAATTACAACAGATTTTTCCGCAGTTTTTGCAACAATTAGCTGCGAAGCTAACACAGTTAAATCGTACAATTAGCACAGTTGACGATGGCAGATATCAAGAAGGAGTGACGGAAGAGCAATGAATAACTGAGGAAAAGCTTACTGGCACCAACAGTTAATTTAACTGTGCTAGTTATTTGATGTACTTAACTGTGCAGTAAAACTGAGCGTGTAGAACTCCCATCAACTGTCTAAACTTCACATATGTGACTGATTTTGACGCAGTTGCCAACCCCGTGCTTTGGGGTATTCTTTTTCGACCATCAATCAAACTTTACGTTAACGTAATTAATCGTACAGTTATTGATGCCAGATTCAAAGTACGATTAACTGTTTAAACTGCACAATTACAACAGATTTTTCCGCAGTTTTTGCAACAATTAGCTGCGAAGTTAACACAGTTAAATCGTACAATTAGCACAGTTGACGATGGCAGATATCAAGAAGGAGTGACGGAAGAGCAATGAATAACTGAGGAAAAGCTTACTGGCACCAACAGTTAATTTAACTGTGCTAGTAATTTGATGTACTTAACTGTGCAGTTAAACTGAGCGTGTAGAACTCCCATCAACTGTCTAAACTTCACATATGTGACTGATTTTGACGCAGTTGCCAACCCCGTGCTTTGGGGTATTCTTTTTCGACCATCAATCAAACTTTACGTTAACGTAATTAATCGTACAGTTATTGATGCCAGATTCAAAGTACGATTAACTGTTTAAACTGCACAATTACAACAGATTTTTCCGCAGTTTTTGCAACAATTAGCTGCGAAGTTAACGCAGTTAAATCGTACAATTAGCACAGTTGACGATGGCAGATATCAAGAAGGAGTGACGGAAGAGCAATGAATAACTGAGGAAAAGCTTACTGGCACCAACAGTTAATTTAACTGTGCTAGTAATTTGATGTACTTAACTGTGCAGTAAAACTGAGCGTGTAGAACTCCCATCAACTGTCTAAACTTCACATATGTGACTGATTTTGACGCAGTTGCCAACCCCGTGCTTTGGGGTATTCTTTTTCGACCATCAATCAAACTTTACGTTAACGTAATTAATCGTACAGTTATTGATGCCAGATTCAAAGTACGATTAACTGTTTAAACTGCACAATTACAACAGATTTTTCCGCAGTTTTTGCAACAATTAGCTGCGAAGCTAACACAGTTAAATCGTACAATTAGCACAGTTGACGATGGCAGATATCAAGAAGGAGTGACGGAAGAGCAATGAATAACTGAGGAAAAGCTTACTGGCACCAACAGTTAATTTAACTGTGCTAGTTATTTGATGTACTTAACTGTGCAGTAAAACTGAGCGTGTAGAACTCCCATCAACTGTCTAAACTTCACATATGTGACTGATTTTGACGCAGTTGCCAACCCCGTGCTTTGGGGTATTCTTTTTCGACCATCAATCAAACTTTACGTTAACGTAATTAATCGTACAGTTATTGATGCCAGATTCAAAGTACGATTAACTGTTTAAACTGCACAATTACAACAGATTTTTCCGCAGTTTTTGCAACAATTAGCTGCGAAGCTAACACAGTTAAATCGTACAATTAGCACAGTTGACGATGGCAGATATCAAGAAGGAGTGACGGAAGAGCAATGAATAACTGAGGAAAAGCTTACTGGCACCAACAGTTAATTTAACTGTGCTAGTTATTTGATGTACTTAACTGTGCAGTAAAACTGAGCGTGTAGAACTCCCATCAACTGTCTAAACTTCACATATGTGACTGATTTTGACGCAGTTGCCAACCCCGTGCTTTGGGGTATTCTTTTTCGACCATCAATCAAACTTTACGTTAACGTAATTAATCGTACAGTTATTGATGCCAGATTCAAAGTACGATTAACTGTTTAAACTGCACAATTACAACAGATTTTTCCGCAGTTTTTGCAACAATTAGCTGCGAAGTTAACACAGTTAAATCGTACAATTAGCACAGTTGACGATGGCAGATATCAAGAAGGAGTGACGGAAGAGCAATGAATAACTGAGGAAAAGCTTACTGGCACCAACAGTTAATTTAACTGTGCTAGTAATTTGATGTACTTAACTGTGCAGTTAAACTGAGCGTGTAGAACTCCCATCAACTGTCTAAACTTCACATATGTGACTGATTTTGACGCAGTTGCCAACCCCGTGCTTTGGGGTATTCTTTTTCGACCATCAATCAAACTTTACGTTAACGTAATTAATCGTACAGTTATTGATGCCAGATTCAAAGTACGATTAACTGTTTAAACTGCACAATTACAACAGATTTTTCCGCAGTTTTTGCAACAATTAGCTGCGAAGTTAACGCAGTTAAATCGTACAATTAGCACAGTTGACGATGGCAGATATCAAGAAGGAGTGACGGAAGAGCAATGAATAACTGAGGAAAAGCTTACTGGCACCAACAGTTAATTTAACTGTGCTAGTTAATTGATGTACTTAACTGTGCAGTAAAACTGAGCGTGTAGAACTCCCATCAACTGTCTAAACTTCACATATGTGACTGATTTTGACGCAGTTGCCAACCCCGTGCTTTGGGGTATTCTTTTTCGACCATCAATCAAACTTTACGTTAACGTAATTAATCGTACAGTTATTGATGCCAGATTCAAAGTACGATTAACTGTTTAAACTGCACAATTACAACAGATTTTTCCGCAGTTTTTGCAACAATTAGCTGCGAAGTTAACGCAGTTAAATCGTACAATTAGCACAGTTGACGATGGCAGATATCAAGAAGGAGTGACGGAAGAGCAATGAATAACTGAGGAAAAGCTTACTGGCACCAACAGTTAATTTAACTGTGCTAGTAATTTGATGTACTTAACTGTGCAGTTAAACTGAGCGTGTAGAACTCCCATCAACTGTCTAAACTTCACATATGTGACTGATTTTGACGCAGTTGCCAACCCCGTGCTTTGGGGTATTCTTTTTCGACCATCAATCAAACTTTACGTTAACGTAATTAATCGTACAGTTATTGATGCCAGATTCAAAGTACGATTAACTGTTTAAACTGCACAATTACAACAGATTTTTCCGCAGTTTTTGCAACAATTAGCTGCGAAGTTAACACAGTTAAATCGTACAATTAGCACAGTTGACGATGGCAGATATCAAGAAGGAGTGACGGAAGAGCAATGAATAACTGAGGAAAAGCTTACTGGCACCAACAGTTAATTTAACTGTGCTAGTAATTTGATGTACTTAACTGTGCAGTTAAACTGAGCGTGTAGAACTCCCATCAACTGTCTAAACTTCACATATGTGACTGATTTTGACGCAGTTGCCAACCCCGTGCTTTGGGGTATTCTTTTTCGACCATCAATCAAACTTTACGTTAACGTAATTAATCGTACAGTTATTGATGCCAGATTCAAAGTACGATTAACTGTTTAAACTCCACAATTACAACAGATTTTTCCGCAGTTTTTGCAACAATTAGCTGCGAAGTTAACGCAGTTAAATCGTACAATTAGCACAGTTGACGATGGCAGATATCAAGAAGGAGTGACGGAAGAGCAATGAATAACTGAGGAAAAGCTTACTGGCACCAACAGTTAATTTAACTGTGCTAGTAATTTGATGTACTTAACTGTGTAGTAAAACTGAGCGTGTAGAACTCCCATCAACTGTCTAAACTTCACATATGTGACTGATTTTGACGCAGTTCCCAACCCCGTGCTTTGGGGTATTCTTTTTCGACCATCAATCAAACTTTACGTTAACGTAATTAATCGTACAGTTATTGATGCCAGATTCAAAGTACGATTAACTGTTTAAACTCCACAATTACAACAGATTTTTCCGCAGTTTTTGCAACAATTAGCTGCGAAGTTAACGCAGTTAAATCGTACAATTAGCACAGTTGACGATGGCAGATATCAAGAAGGAGTGACGGAAGAGCAATGAATAACTGAGGAAAAGCTTACTGGCACCAACAGTTAATTTAACTGTGCTAGTTATTTGATGTACTTAACTGTGCAGTAAAACTGAGCGTGTAGAACTCCCATCAACTGTCTAAACTTCACATATGTGACTGATTTTGACGCAGTTGCCAACCCCGTGCTTTGGGGTATTCTTTTTCGACCATCAATCAAACTTTACGTTAACGTAATTAATCGTACAGTTATTGATGCCAGATTCAAAGTACGATTAACTGTTTAAACTCCACAATTACAACAGATTTTTCCGCAGTTTTTGCAACAATTAGCTGCGAAGTTAACGCAGTTAAATCGTACAATTAGCACAGTTGACGATGGCAGATATCAAGAAGGAGTGACGGAAGAGCAATGAATAACTGAGGAAAAGCTTACTGGCACCAACAGTTAATTTAACTGTGCTAGTAATTTGATGTACTTAACTGTGTAGTAAAACTGAGCGTGTAGAACTCCCATCAACTGTCTAAACTTCACATATGTGACTGATTTTGACGCAGTTCCCAACCCCGTGCTTTGGGGTATTCTTTTTCGACCATCAATCAAACTTTACGTTAACGTAATTAATCGTACAGTTATTGATGCCAGATTCAAAGTACGATTAACTGTTTAAACTCCACAATTACAACAGATTTTTCCGCAGTTTTTGCAACAATTAGCTGCGAAGTTAACGCAGTTAAATCGTACAATTAGCACAGTTGACGATGGCAGATATCAAGAAGGAGTGACGGAAGAGCAATGAATAACTGAGGAAAAGCTTACTGGCACCAACAGTTAATTTAACTGTGCTAGTAATTTGATGTACTTAACTGTGTAGTAAAACTGAGCGTGTAGAACTCCCATCAACTGTCTAAACTTCACATATGTGACTGATTTTGACGCAGTTGCCAACCCCGTGCTTTGGGGTATTCTTTTTCGACCATCAATCAAACTTTACGTTAACGTAATTAATCGTACAGTTATTGATGCCAGATTCAAAGTACGATTAACTGTTTAAACTCCACAATTACAACAGATTTTTCCGCAGTTTTTGCAACAATTAGCTGCGAAGTTAACGCAGTTAAATCGTACAATTAGCACAGTTGACGATGGCAGATATCAAGAAGGAGTGACGGAAGAGCAATGAATAACTGAGGAAAAGCTTACTGGCACCAACAGTTAATTTAACTGTGCTAGTAATTTGATGTACTTAACTGTGCAGTAAAACTGAGCGTGTAGAACTCCCATCAACTGTCTAAACTTCACATATGTGACTGATTTTGACGCAGTTGCCAACCCCGTGCTTTGGGGTATTCTTTTTCGACCATCAATCAAACTTTACGTTAACGTAATTAATCGTACAGTTATTGATGCCAGATTCAAAGTACGATTAACTGTTTAAACTCCACAATTACAACAGATTTTTCCGCAGTTTTTGCAACAATTAGCTGCGAAGTTAACGCAGTTAAATCGTACAATTAGCACAGTTGACGATGGCAGATATCAAGAAGGAGTGACGGAAGAGCAATGAATAACTGAGGAAAAGCTTACTGGCACCAACAGTTAATTTAACTGTGCTAGTAATTTGATGTACTTAACTGTGTAGTAAAACTGAGCGTGTAGAACTCCCATCAACTGTCTAAACTTCACATATGTGACTGATTTTGACGCAGTTCCCAACCCCGTGCTTTGGGGTATTCTTTTTCGACCATCAATCAAACTTTACGTTAACGTAATTAATCGTACAGTTATTGATGCCAGATTCAAAGTACGATTAACTGTTTAAACTCCACAATTACAACAGATTTTTCCGCAGTTTTTGCAACAATTAGCTGCGAAGTTAACGCAGTTAAATCGTACAATTAGCACAGTTGACGATGGCAGATATCAAGAAGGAGTGACGGAAGAGCAATGAATAACTGAGGAAAAGCTTACTGGCACCAACAGTTAATTTAACTGTGCTAGTAATTTGATGTACTTAACTGTGTAGTAAAACTGAGCGTGTAGAACTCCCATCAACTGTCTAAACTTCACATATGTGACTGATTTTGACGCAGTTGCCAACCCCGTGCTTTGGGGTATTCTTTTTCGACCATCAATCAAACTTTACGTTAACGTAATTAATCGTACAGTTATTGATGCCAGATTCAAAGTACGATTAACTGTTTAAACTCCACAATTACAACAGATTTTTCCGCAGTTTTTGCAACAATTAGCTGCGAAGTTAACGCAGTTAAATCGTACAATTAGCACAGTTGACGATGGCAGATATCAAGAAGGAGTGACGGAAGAGCAATGAATAACTGAGGAAAAGCTTACTGGCACCAACAGTTAATTTAACTGTGCTAGTAATTTGATGTACTTAACTGTGCAGTAAAACTGAGCGTGTAGAACTCCCATCAACTGTCTAAACTTCACATATGTGACTGATTTTGACGCAGTTGCCAACCCCGTGCTTTGGGGTATTCTTTTTCGACCATCAATCAAACTTTACGTTAACGTAATTAATCGTACAGTTATTGATGCCAGATTCAAAGTACGATTAACTGTTTAAACTCCACAATTACAACAGATTTTTCCGCAGTTTTTGCAACAATTAGCTGCGAAGTTAACGCAGTTAAATCGTACAATTAGCACAGTTGACGATGGCAGATATCAAGAAGGAGTGACGGAAGAGCAATGAATAACTGAGGAAAAGCTTACTGGCACCAACAGTTAATTTAACTGTGCTAGTAATTTGATGTACTTAACTGTGTAGTAAAACTGAGCGTGTAGAACTCCCATCAACTGTCTAAACTTCACATATGTGACTGATTTTGACGCAGTTGCCAACCCCGTGCTTTGGGGTATTCTTTTTCGACCATCAATCAAACTTTACGTTAACGTAATTAATCGTACAGTTATTGATGCCAGATTCAAAGTACGATTAACTGTTTAAACTCCACAATTACAACAGATTTTTCCGCAGTTTTTGCAACAATTAGCTGCGAAGTTAACGCAGTTAAATCGTACAATTAGCACAGTTGACGATGGCAGATATCAAGAAGGAGTGACGGAAGAGCAATGAATAACTGAGGAAAAGCTTACTGGCACCAACAGTTAATTTAACTGTGCTAGTAATTTGATGTACTTAACTGTGTAGTAAAACTGAGCGTGTAGAACTCCCATCAACTGTCTAAACTTCACATATGTGACTGATTTTGACGCAGTTGCCAACCCCGTGCTTTGGGGTATTCTTTTTCGACCATCAATCAAACTTTACGTTAACGTAATTAATCGTACAGTTATTGATGCCAGATTCAAAGTACGATTAACTGTTTAAACTCCACAATTACAACAGATTTTTCCGCAGTTTTTGCAACAATTAGCTGCGAAGTTAACGCAGTTAAATCGTACAATTAGCACAGTTGACGATGGCAGATATCAAGAAGGAGTGACGGAAGAGCAATGAATAACTGAGGAAAAGCTTACTGGCACCAACAGTTAATTTAACTGTGCTAGTAATTTGATGTACTTAACTGTGCAGTTAAACTGAGCGTGTAGAACTCCCATCAACTGTCTAAACTTCACATATGTGACTGATTTTGACGCAGTTGCCAACCCCGTGCTTTGGGGTATTCTTTTTCGACCATCAATCAAACTTTACGTTAACGTAATTAATCGTACAGTTATTGATGCCAGATTCAAAGTACGATTAACTGTTTAAACTGCACAATTACAACAGATTTTTCCGCAGTTTTTGCAACAATTAGCTGCGAAGTTAACGCAGTTAAATCGTACAATTAGCACAGTTGACGATGGCAGATATCAAGAAGGAGTGACGGAAGAGCAATGAATAACTGAGGAAAAGCTTACTGGCACCAACAGTTAATTTAACTGTGCTAGTAATTTGATGTACTTAACTGTGCAGTAAAACTGAGCGTGTAGAACTCCCATCAACTGTCTAAACTTCACATATGTGACTGATTTTGACGCAGTTGCCAACCCCGTGCTTTGGGGTATTCTTTTTCGACCATCAATCAAACTTTACGTTAACGTAATTAATCGTACAGTTATTGATGCCAGATTCAAAGTACGATTAACTGTTTAAACTGCACAATTACAACAGATTTTTCCGCAGTTTTTGCAACAATTAGCTGCGAAGCTAACACAGTTAAATCGTACAATTAGCACAGTTGACGATGGCAGATATCAAGAAGGAGTGACGGAAGAGCAATGAATAACTGAGGAAAAGCTTACTGGCACCAACAGTTAATTTAACTGTGCTAGTTATTTGATGTACTTAACTGTGCAGTAAAACTGAGCGTGTAGAACTCCCATCAACTGTCTAAACTTCACATATGTGACTGATTTTGACGCAGTTGCCAACCCCGTGCTTTGGGGTATTCTTTTTCGACCATCAATCAAACTTTACGTTAACGTAATTAATCGTACAGTTATTGATGCCAGATTCAAAGTACGATTAACTGTTTAAACTGCACAATTACAACAGATTTTTCCGCAGTTTTTGCAACAATTAGCTGCGAAGCTAACACAGTTAAATCGTACAATTAGCACAGTTGACGATGGCAGATATCAAGAAGGAGTGACGGAAGAGCAATGAATAACTGAGGAAAAGCTTACTGGCACCAACAGTTAATTTAACTGTGCTAGTTATTTGATGTACTTAACTGTGCAGTAAAACTGAGCGTGTAGAACTCCCATCAACTGTCTAAACTTCACATATGTGACTGATTTTGACGCAGTTGCCAACCCCGTGCTTTGGGGTATTCTTTTTCGACCATCAATCAAACTTTACGTTAACGTAATTAATCGTACAGTTATTGATGCCAGATTCAAAGTACGATTAACTGTTTAAACTGCACAATTACAACAGATTTTTCCGCAGTTTTTGCAACAATTAGCTGCGAAGCTAACACAGTTAAATCGTACAATTAGCACAGTTGACGATGGCAGATATCAAGAAGGAGTGACGGAAGAGCAATGAATAACTGAGGAAAAGCTTACTGGCACCAACAGTTAATTTAACTGTGCTAGTTATTTGATGTACTTAACTGTGCAGTAAAACTGAGCGTGTAGAACTCCCATCAACTGTCTAAACTTCACATATGTGACTGATTTTGACGCAGTTGCCAACCCCGTGCTTTGGGGTATTCTTTTTCGACCATCAATCAAACTTTACGTTAACGTAATTAATCGTACAGTTATTGATGCCAGATTCAAAGTACGATTAACTGTTTAAACTGCACAATTACAACAGATTTTTCCGCAGTTTTTGCAACAATTAGCTGCGAAGTTAACACAGTTAAATCGTACAATTAGCACAGTTGACGATGGCAGATATCAAGAAGGAGTGACGGAAGAGCAATGAATAACTGAGGAAAAGCTTACTGGCACCAACAGTTAATTTAACTGTGCTAGTAATTTGATGTACTTAACTGTGCAGTTAAACTGAGCGTGTAGAACTCCCATCAACTGTCTAAACTTCACATATGTGACTGATTTTGACGCAGTTGCCAACCCCGTGCTTTGGGGTATTCTTTTTCGACCATCAATCAAACTTTACGTTAACGTAATTAATCGTACAGTTATTGATGCCAGATTCAAAGTACGATTAACTGTTTAAACTGCACAATTACAACAGATTTTTCCGCAGTTTTTGCAACAATTAGCTGCGAAGTTAACGCAGTTAAATCGTACAATTAGCACAGTTGACGATGGCAGATATCAAGAAGGAGTGACGGAAGAGCAATGAATAACTGAGGAAAAGCTTACTGGCACCAACAGTTAATTTAACTGTGCTAGTTATTTGATGTACTTAACTGTGCAGTAAAACTGAGCGTGTAGAACTCCCATCAACTGTCTAAACTTCACATATGTGACTGATTTTGACGCAGTTGCCAACCCCGTGCTTTGGGGTATTCTTTTTCGACCATCAATCAAACTTTACGTTAACGTAATTAATCGTACAGTTATTGATGCCAGATTCAAAGTACGATTAACTGTTTAAACTGCACAATTACAACAGATTTTTCCGCAGTTTTTGCAACAATTAGCTGCGAAGTTAACGCAGTTAAATCGTACAATTAGCACAGTTGACGATGGCAGATATCAAGAAGGAGTGACGGAAGAGCAATGAATAACTGAGGAAAAGCTTACTGGCACCAACAGTTAATTTAACTGTGCTAGTAATTTGATGTACTTAACTGTGCAGTTAAACTGAGCGTGTAGAACTCCCATCAACTGTCTAAACTTCACATATGTGACTGATTTTGACGCAGTTGCCAACCCCGTGCTTTGGGGTATTCTTTTTCGACCATCAATCAAACTTTACGTTAACGTAATTAATCGTACAGTTATTGATGCCAGATTCAAAGTACGATTAACTGTTTAAACTGCACAATTACAACAGATTTTTCCGCAGTTTTTGCAACAATTAGCTGCGAAGTTAACGCAGTTAAATCGTACAATTAGCACAGTTGACGATGGCAGATATCAAGAAGGAGTGACGGAAGAGCAATGAATAACTGAGGAAAAGCTTACTGGCACCAACAGTTAATTTAACTGTGCTAGTTATTTGATGTACTTAACTGTGCAGTAAAACTGAGCGTGTAGAACTCCCATCAACTGTCTAAACTTCACATATGTGACTGATTTTGACGCAGTTGCCAACCCCGTGCTTTGGGGTATTCTTTTTCGACCATCAATCAAACTTTACGTTAACGTAATTAATCGTACAGTTATTGATGCCAGATTCAAAGTACGATTAACTGTTTAAACTGCACAATTACAACAGATTTTTCCGCAGTTTTTGCAACAATTAGCTGCGAAGTTAACACAGTTAAATCGTACAATTAGCACAGTTGACGATGGCAGATATCAAGAAGGAGTGACGGAAGAGCAATGAATAACTGAGGAAAAGCTTACTGGCACCAACAGTTAATTTAACTGTGCTAGTAATTTGATGTACTTAACTGTGCAGTTAAACTGAGCGTGTAGAACTCCCATCAACTGTCTAAACTTCACATATGTGACTGATTTTGACGCAGTTGCCAACCCCGTGCTTTGGGGTATTCTTTTTCGACCATCAATCAAACTTTACGTTAACGTAATTAATCGTACAGTTATTGATGCCAGATTCAAAGTACGATTAACTGTTTAAACTCCACAATTACAACAGATTTTTCCGCAGTTTTTGCAACAATTAGCTGCGAAGTTAACGCAGTTAAATCGTACAATTAGCACAGTTGACGATGGCAGATATCAAGAAGGAGTGACGGAAGAGCAATGAATAACTGAGGAAAAGCTTACTGGCACCAACAGTTAATTTAACTGTGCTAGTAATTTGATGTACTTAACTGTGTAGTAAAACTGAGCGTGTAGAACTCCCATCAACTGTCTAAACTTCACATATGTGACTGATTTTGACGCAGTTCCCAACCCCGTGCTTTGGGGTATTCTTTTTCGACCATCAATCAAACTTTACGTTAACGTAATTAATCGTACAGTTATTGATGCCAGATTCAAAGTACGATTAACTGTTTAAACTCCACAATTACAACAGATTTTTCCGCAGTTTTTGCAACAATTAGCTGCGAAGTTAACGCAGTTAAATCGTACAATTAGCACAGTTGACGATGGCAGATATCAAGAAGGAGTGACGGAAGAGCAATGAATAACTGAGGAAAAGCTTACTGGCACCAACAGTTAATTTAACTGTGCTAGTTATTTGATGTACTTAACTGTGCAGTAAAACTGAGCGTGTAGAACTCCCATCAACTGTCTAAACTTCACATATGTGACTGATTTTGACGCAGTTGCCAACCCCGTGCTTTGGGGTATTCTTTTTCGACCATCAATCAAACTTTACGTTAACGTAATTAATCGTACAGTTATTGATGCCAGATTCAAAGTACGATTAACTGTTTAAACTCCACAATTACAACAGATTTTTCCGCAGTTTTTGCAACAATTAGCTGCGAAGTTAACGCAGTTAAATCGTACAATTAGCACAGTTGACGATGGCAGATATCAAGAAGGAGTGACGGAAGAGCAATGAATAACTGAGGAAAAGCTTACTGGCACCAACAGTTAATTTAACTGTGCTAGTAATTTGATGTACTTAACTGTGTAGTAAAACTGAGCGTGTAGAACTCCCATCAACTGTCTAAACTTCACATATGTGACTGATTTTGACGCAGTTCCCAACCCCGTGCTTTGGGGTATTCTTTTTCGACCATCAATCAAACTTTACGTTAACGTAATTAATCGTACAGTTATTGATGCCAGATTCAAAGTACGATTAACTGTTTAAACTCCACAATTACAACAGATTTTTCCGCAGTTTTTGCAACAATTAGCTGCGAAGTTAACGCAGTTAAATCGTACAATTAGCACAGTTGACGATGGCAGATATCAAGAAGGAGTGACGGAAGAGCAATGAATAACTGAGGAAAAGCTTACTGGCACCAACAGTTAATTTAACTGTGCTAGTAATTTGATGTACTTAACTGTGTAGTAAAACTGAGCGTGTAGAACTCCCATCAACTGTCTAAACTTCACATATGTGACTGATTTTGACGCAGTTCCCAACCCCGTGCTTTGGGGTATTCTTTTTCGACCATCAATCAAACTTTACGTTAACGTAATTAATCGTACAGTTATTGATGCCAGATTCAAAGTACGATTAACTGTTTAAACTCCACAATTACAACAGATTTTTCCGCAGTTTTTGCAACAATTAGCTGCGAAGTTAACGCAGTTAAATCGTACAATTAGCACAGTTGACGATGGCAGATATCAAGAAGGAGTGACGGAAGAGCAATGAATAACTGAGGAAAAGCTTACTGGCACCAACAGTTAATTTAACTGTGCTAGTTATTTGATGTACTTAACTGTGCAGTAAAACTGAGCGTGTAGAACTCCCATCAACTGTCTAAACTTCACATATGTGACTGATTTTGACGCAGTTGCCAACCCCGTGCTTTGGGGTATTCTTTTTCGACCATCAATCAAACTTTACGTTAACGTAATTAATCGTACAGTTATTGATGCCAGATTCAAAGTACGATTAACTGTTTAAACTCCACAATTACAACAGATTTTTCCGCAGTTTTTGCAACAATTAGCTGCGAAGTTAACGCAGTTAAATCGTACAATTAGCACAGTTGACGATGGCAGATATCAAGAAGGAGTGACGGAAGAGCAATGAATAACTGAGGAAAAGCTTACTGGCACCAACAGTTAATTTAACTGTGCTAGTAATTTGATGTACTTAACTGTGTAGTAAAACTGAGCGTGTAGAACTCCCATCAACTGTCTAAACTTCACATATGTGACTGATTTTGACGCAGTTCCCAACCCCGTGCTTTGGGGTATTCTTTTTCGACCATCAATCAAACTTTACGTTAACGTAATTAATCGTACAGTTATTGATGCCAGATTCAAAGTACGATTAACTGTTTAAACTCCACAATTACAACAGATTTTTCCGCAGTTTTTGCAACAATTAGCTGCGAAGTTAACGCAGTTAAATCGTACAATTAGCACAGTTGACGATGGCAGATATCAAGAAGGAGTGACGGAAGAGCAATGAATAACTGAGGAAAAGCTTACTGGCACCAACAGTTAATTTAACTGTGCTAGTAATTTGATGTACTTAACTGTGTAGTAAAACTGAGCGTGTAGAACTCCCATCAACTGTCTAAACTTCACATATGTGACTGATTTTGACGCAGTTGCCAACCCCGTGCTTTGGGGTATTCTTTTTCGACCATCAATCAAACTTTACGTTAACGTAATTAATCGTACAGTTATTGATGCCAGATTCAAAGTACGATTAACTGTTTAAACTCCACAATTACAACAGATTTTTCCGCAGTTTTTGCAACAATTAGCTGCGAAGTTAACGCAGTTAAATCGTACAATTAGCACAGTTGACGATGGCAGATATCAAGAAGGAGTGACGGAAGAGCAATGAATAACTGAGGAAAAGCTTACTGGCACCAACAGTTAATTTAACTGTGCTAGTAATTTGATGTACTTAACTGTGCAGTAAAACTGAGCGTGTAGAACTCCCATCAACTGTCTAAACTTCACATATGTGACTGATTTTGACGCAGTTCCCAACCCCGTGCTTTGGGGTATTCTTTTTCGACCATCAATCAAACTTTACGTTAACGTAATTAATCGTACAGTTATTGATGCCAGATTCAAAGTACGATTAACTGTTTAAACTCCACAATTACAACAGATTTTTCCGCAGTTTTTGCAACAATTAGCTGCGAAGTTAACGCAGTTAAATCGTACAATTAGCACAGTTGACGATGGCAGATATCAAGAAGGAGTGACGGAAGAGCAATGAATAACTGAGGAAAAGCTTACTGGCACCAACAGTTAATTTAACTGTGCTAGTAATTTGATGTACTTAACTGTGTAGTAAAACTGAGCGTGTAGAACTCCCATCAACTGTCTAAACTTCACATATGTGACTGATTTTGACGCAGTTGCCAACCCCGTGCTTTGGGGTATTCTTTTTCGACCATCAATCAAACTTTACGTTAACGTAATTAATCGTACAGTTATTGATGCCAGATTCAAAGTACGATTAACTGTTTAAACTCCACAATTACAACAGATTTTTCCGCAGTTTTTGCAACAATTAGCTGCGAAGCTAACGCAGTTAAATCGTACAATTAGCACAGTTGACGATGGCAGATATCAAGAAGGAGTGACGGAAGAGCAATGAATAACTGAGGAAAAGCTTACTGGCACCAACAGTTAATTTAACTGTGCTAGTAATTTGATGTACTTAACTGTGTAGTAAAACTGAGCGTGTAGAACTCCCATCAACTGTCTAAACTTCACATATGTGACTGATTTTGACGCAGTTCCCAACCCCGTGCTTTGGGGTATTCTTTTTCGACCATCAATCAAACTTTACGTTAACGTAATTAATCGTACAGTTATTGATGCCAGATTCAAAGTACGATTAACTGTTTAAACTCCACAATTACAACAGATTTTTCCGCAGTTTTTGCAACAATTAGCTGCGAAGTTAACGCAGTTAAATCGTACAATTAGCACAGTTGACGATGGCAGATATCAAGAAGGAGTGACGGAAGAGCAATGAATAACTGAGGAAAAGCTTACTGGCACCAACAGTTAATTTAACTGTGCTAGTAATTTGATGTACTTAACTGTGTAGTAAAACTGAGCGTGTAGAACTCCCATCAACTGTCTAAACTTCACATATGTGACTGATTTTGACGCAGTTGCCAACCCCGTGCTTTGGGGTATTCTTTTTCGACCATCAATCAAACTTTACGTTAACGTAATTAATCGTACAGTTATTGATGCCAGATTCAAAGTACGATTAACTGTTTAAACTCCACAATTACAACAGATTTTTCCGCAGTTTTTGCAACAATTAGCTGCGAAGTTAACGCAGTTAAATCGTACAATTAGCACAGTTGACGATGGCAGATATCAAGAAGGAGTGACGGAAGAGCAATGAATAACTGAGGAAAAGCTTACTGGCACCAACAGTTAATTTAACTGTGCTAGTAATTTGATGTACTTAACTGTGCAGTAAAACTGAGCGTGTAGAACTCCCATCAACTGTCTAAACTTCACATATGTGACTGATTTTGACGCAGTTGCCAACCCCGTGCTTTGGGGTATTCTTTTTCGACCATCAATCAAACTTTACGTTAACGTAATTAATCGTACAGTTATTGATGCCAGATTCAAAGTACGATTAACTGTTTAAACTCCACAATTACAACAGATTTTTCCGCAGTTTTTGCAACAATTAGCTGCGAAGTTAACGCAGTTAAATCGTACAATTAGCACAGTTGACGATGGCAGATATCAAGAAGGAGTGACGGAAGAGCAATGAATAACTGAGGAAAAGCTTACTGGCACCAACAGTTAATTTAACTGTGCTAGTAATTTGATGTACTTAACTGTGTAGTAAAACTGAGCGTGTAGAACTCCCATCAACTGTCTAAACTTCACATATGTGACTGATTTTGACGCAGTTGCCAACCCCGTGCTTTGGGGTATTCTTTTTCGACCATCAATCAAACTTTACGTTAACGTAATTAATCGTACAGTTATTGATGCCAGATTCAAAGTACGATTAACTGTTTAAACTCCACAATTACAACAGATTTTTCCGCAGTTTTTGCAACAATTAGCTGCGAAGTTAACGCAGTTAAATCGTACAATTAGCACAGTTGACGATGGCAGATATCAAGAAGGAGTGACGGAAGAGCAATGAATAACTGAGGAAAAGCTTACTGGCACCAACAGTTAATTTAACTGTGCTAGTAATTTGATGTACTTAACTGTGTAGTAAAACTGAGCGTGTAGAACTCCCATCAACTGTCTAAACTTCACATATGTGACTGATTTTGACGCAGTTGCCAACCCCGTGCTTTGGGGTATTCTTTTTCGACCATCAATCAAACTTTACGTTAACGTAATTAATCGTACAGTTATTGATGCCAGATTCAAAGTACGATTAACTGTTTAAACTCCACAATTACAACAGATTTTTCCGCAGTTTTTGCAACAATTAGCTGCGAAGTTAACGCAGTTAAATCGTACAATTAGCACAGTTGACGATGGCAGATATCAAGAAGGAGTGACGGAAGAGCAATGAATAACTGAGGAAAAGCTTACTGGCACCAACAGTTAATTTAACTGTGCTAGTAATTTGATGTACTTAACTGTGTAGTAAAACTGAGCGTGTAGAACTCCCATCAACTGTCTAAACTTCACATATGTGACTGATTTTGACGCAGTTCCCAACCCCGTGCTTTGGGGTATTCTTTTTCGACCATCAATCAAACTTTACGTTAACGTAATTAATCGTACAGTTATTGATGCCAGATTCAAAGTACGATTAACTGTTTAAACTCCACAATTACAACAGATTTTTCCGCAGTTTTTGCAACAATTAGCTGCGAAGTTAACGCAGTTAAATCGTACAATTAGCACAGTTGACGATGGCAGATATCAAGAAGGAGTGACGGAAGAGCAATGAATAACTGAGGAAAAGCTTACTGGCACCAACAGTTAATTTAACTGTGCTAGTAATTTGATGTACTTAACTGTGTAGTAAAACTGAGCGTGTAGAACTCCCATCAACTGTCTAAACTTCACATATGTGACTGATTTTGACGCAGTTGCCAACCCCGTGCTTTGGGGTATTCTTTTTCGACCATCAATCAAACTTTACGTTAACGTAATTAATCGTACAGTTATTGATGCCAGATTCAAAGTACGATTAACTGTTTAAACTCCACAATTACAACAGATTTTTCCGCAGTTTTTGCAACAATTAGCTGCGAAGTTAACGCAGTTAAATCGTACAATTAGCACAGTTGACGATGGCAGATATCAAGAAGGAGTGACGGAAGAGCAATGAATAACTGAGGAAACGCTTACTGGCACCAACAGTTAATTTAACTGTGCTAGTAATTTGATGTACTTAACTGTGCAGTTAAACTGAGCGTGTAGAACTCCCATCAACTGTCTAAACTTCACATATGTGACTGATTTTGACGCAGTTGCCAACCCCGTGCTTTGGGGTATTCTTTTTCGACCATCAATCAAACTTTACGTTAACGTAATTAATCGTACAGTTATTGATGCCAGATTCAAAGTACGATTAACTGTTTAAACTCCACAATTACAACAGATTTTTCCGCAGTTTTTGCAACAATTAGCTGCGAAGTTAACGCAGTTAAATCGTACAATTAGCACAGTTGACGATGGCAGATATCAAGAAGGAGTGACGGAAGAGCAATGAATAACTGAGGAAAAGCTTACTGGCACCAACAGTTAATTTAACTGTGCTAGTAATTTGATGTACTTAACTGTGTAGTAAAACTGAGCGTGTAGAACTCCCATCAACTGTCTAAACTTCACATATGTGACTGATTTTGACGCAGTTGCCAACCCCGTGCTTTGGGGTATTCTTTTTCGACCATCAATCAAACTTTACGTTAACGTAATTAATCGTACAGTTATTGATGCCAGATTCAAAGTACGATTAACTGTTTAAACTCCACAATTACAACAGATTTTTCCGCAGTTTTTGCAACAATTAGCTGCGAAGTTAACGCAGTTAAATCGTACAATTAGCACAGTTGACGATGGCAGATATCAAGAAGGAGTGACGGAAGAGCAATGAATAACTGAGGAAACGCTTACTGGCACCAACAGTTAATTTAACTGTGCTAGTAATTTGATGTACTTAACTGTGTAGTAAAACTGAGCGTGTAGAACTCCCATCAACTGTCTAAACTTCACATATGTGACTGATTTTGACGCAGTTGCCAACCCCGTGCTTTGGGGTATTCTTTTTCGACCATCAATCAAACTTTACATTAACGTAATTAATCGTACAGTTATTGATGCCAGATTCAAAGTACGATTAACTGTTTAAACTCCACAATTACAACAGATTTTTCCGCAGTTTTTGCAACAATTAGCTGCGAAGTTAACGCAGTTAAATCGTACAATTAGCACAGTTGACGATGGCAGATATCAAGAAGGAGTGACGGAAGAGCAATGAATAACTGAGGAAAAGCTTACTGGCACCAACAGTTAATTTAACTGTGCTAGTAATTTGATGTACTTAACTGTGTAGTAAAACTGAGCGTGTAGAACTCCCATCAACTGTCTAAACTTCACATATGTGACTGATTTTGACGCAGTTGCCAACCCCGTGCTTTGGGGTATTCTTTTTCGACCATCAATCAAACTTTACGTTAACGTAATTAATCGTACAGTTATTGATGCCAGATTCAAAGTACGATTAACTGTTTAAACTCCACAATTACAACAGATTTTTCCGCAGTTTTTGCAACAATTAGCTGCGAAGTTAACGCAGTTAAATCGTACAATTAGCACAGTTGACGATGGCAGATATCAAGAAGGAGTGACGGAAGAGCAATGAATAACTGAGGAAAAGCTTACTGGCACCAACAGTTAATTTAACTGTGCTAGTAATTTGATGTACTTAACTGTGTAGTAAAACTGAGCGTGTAGAACTCCCATCAACTGTCTAAACTTCACATATGTGACTGATTTTGACGCAGTTGCCAACCCCGTGCTTTGGGGTATTCTTTTTCGACCATCAATCAAACTTTACGTTAACGTAATTAATCGTACAGTTATTGATGCCAGATTCAAAGTACGATTAACTGTTTAAACTCCACAATTACAACAGATTTTTCCGCAGTTTTTGCAACAATTAGCTGCGAAGTTAACGCAGTTAAATCGTACAATTAGCACAGTTGACGATGGCAGATATCAAGAAGGAGTGACGGAAGAGCAATGAATAACTGAGGAAAAGCTTACTGGCACCAACAGTTAATTTAACTGTGCTAGTAATTTGATGTACTTAACTGTGTAGTAAAACTGAGCGTGTAGAACTCCCATCAACTGTCTAAACTTCACATATGTGACTGATTTTGACGCAGTTCCCAACCCCGTGCTTTGGGGTATTCTTTTTCGACCATCAATCAAACTTTACGTTAACGTAATTAATCGTACAGTTATGGATGCCAGATTCAAAGTACGATTAACTGTTTAAACTCCACAATTACAACAGATTTTTCCGCAGTTTTTGCAACAATTAGCTGCGAAGTTAACGCAGTTAAATCGTGCAATTAGCACAGTTGACGATGGCAGATATCAAGAAGGAGTGACGGAAGAGCAATGAATAACTGAGGAAAAGCTTACTGGCACCAACAGTTAATTTAACTGTGCTAGTTATTTCATGCAGTTAACTGTGCAGTTAAACTGTCAAAACTTCACATTTGTGACCGATTTTGATGCAGTTCCCAAGCTCGTGCTTCGGGGCATTCTTTTTCAGCCAACTTCACGTTAACGTACTTAATCGTACAGTTATGGATGCCAGATTCAAAGGAGTCACATCACACGCACAGTCAAACTGTGCACTTGTCTGATATCATTTGTGTGCGATTAACTGTTTAAACTGCACAATTACGACAGATTTTTCCGCAGTTTTTGCAACAATTAGCTGCGAAGTTAACGCAGTTTAATCGTACAATTAGCACAGTTGACGATGGCAGATATCAAGAAGGAGTGACGGAAGAGCAATTAATAACTGAGGAA
Organism: Hololepta plana; assembly: GCA_963695495.1. Classification (NCBI taxonomy): domain Eukaryota; kingdom Metazoa; phylum Arthropoda; class Insecta; order Coleoptera; family Histeridae; genus Hololepta; species Hololepta plana. Next base: position 1,462,847 of record OY968838.1, on the reverse strand, counting down.
AAGCTTACTGGCACCTACAGTTAATTTAACTGTGCTAGTTATTTGATGTACTTAACTGTGCAGTAAAACTGAGCGTGTAGAACTCCCATCAACTGTCTAAACTTCACATATGTGACTGATTTTGACGCAGTTCCCAACCCCGTGCTTTGGGGTATTCTTTTTCGACCATCAATCAAACTTTACGTTAACGTAATTAATCGTACAGTTATTGATGCCAGATTCAAAGTACGATTAACTGTTTAAACTGCACAATTACAACAGATTTTTCCGCAGTTTTTGCAACAATAAACTGCGAAGTTAACGCCGTTTAATCGTACAGTTAGCACAATTGACGATGTCATATTTCACTGAAGACCGACGAAAGAGCAATGAATAACTAACGAAAAATTTAGGGAGGCATACACGCGAACAGTTAACTGTCCATTTAAGTTAACTGTGCCGTATTTCACCTAGTTATTTCATGCAGTTAACTGTGCAGTAAAATTGAGCGTGTAGGACCCCCTATAAATTTGCAGTTCGCGCAGTTAATCGTACAAACGTGTCGTCAAACTGCACAGTTTAACTGAGCTTGTAACACTAGCTTTCAGTACGTAATTAATTGCGAATGTATAATTTATAGCAAGATGAAACGCGTCAAATGGCGCAAGAGACGAGACCCGCGATGCAACCGATCGGCGAATTGCCGCCGCCACCATATCACATTGCCATCATGTTACCATCGCACGACGGTCGAACCGGATCGAGAAGAATAACGACGACGACGACGTCGACGATTGTTAGCGATTCGCCGCCACCGTCTTACGAGAAAGTCGTTACATAATTATTTCAATTTGACGAGGTTATCGAATGGGGAAGATCGTTTTGAATGGCATTTTGTTATGTAGATACAAGAATTGCTAGCAATGTAATTGGACACAATTGGTAATCAATACAGGGTATTTCTTAAGAAGAGAAATTTCGACTAATAATTCCATCCAGTAGTTGAGTGACGAAACGATCAGTTTAACAATTGAAACTTGTCTCATTCTTTCGCGGAACGATCTTGTATCTACAATTTAATGTGCGCGAATCGCTGGAAAAGCGGAAGTCGATGCGCTCGCAAAAAGAAACGCTAATCGACGACTTCCGGTTATGCGATATACATGCAGGGTGTCGCCCCATTGTGCGGGGCGAGGAGGATCACGTCCAAAAGGTCGACTTTAGAGAAAAAGTAAACATGTTTTCCAATATTATCTCAAATATTTGCGGAGATTTATGCAATTTTCCAGGACCTTCCAAATGACATTTTGAAAACATGAATAAGTCTGAAAAGGTACATTCTAAGCATATAGCACTTATAATAAACTCCACAAGAAAAACTATTCTACTTATATTAACAGAGCAAGTAGCAATTTATGGTTTATCCGGGAGTGCGCTATCTTCGCAAATATTTTTACTTTGTAGTCATGTCCCAGAGAAAACTTTTTCATCTGAAACATTTTCATCTAAAGTGCGCCGTTTGGGCGCAATCTTCCAAGTCTGCAATATTTGACACCCTGTACATAAAGTTATGCAAACGAATGTGCGCTCATAATGTAATTATTTAAATTGGTCAACTATTTTTGCTAAAGAAAACTTAAAATGATTGTTTCGATATTGATCGTTGTTCATTAAAGATAATTCTTATTACTGCAAAATGATTCTTATTGTTCAATTGCAATGTATAACCCAATTTAAGAACGAAACGTATATGATAATATAACCGACTTTCGGATACAAATTTTTGCGCGTTTAAATTTCGATTGTAAAAGTATTTGATACGTCGTTCTTGTAAATTATATGCAATATATACTTCTATAACAATTTGTATGTGATTATTATTAATATCGAATGCTATTGTTATGACTATTGTAACATATTTAATGCCAAAACATAACTTATTGAACTGCATAATGATTATCGTTTAATTGAGTCATGTTTACGTTCGGACGAGACGCACAAAAATTTAAAAAGTTATATTTAGAGTACGATTAATTTATGTTAAAAAGAAAGTAACTTTTGATTAGATTCTTAAAGCAAAAGAAAAAACTTTAAATTTCAGTTCTATCAATGACAATCAGTAGGAAAAACATCTTTTTAAGTTAAGGTAATTTTTATATTGTTATGTAGGATATTTATGTGGTAAATGTTAAAAAATATGCGTTCATGTAATCTACAACAAATGATCGGTCCTTTTCGTATTTTTACTATTATTAATCTTTCCAATTGTATTTATATGAAAAAAAAACTAAAATAAAACTCTTGATATACTGTTCTAAATTATATTTCTATTATAATAACCTAATGATTCTTGCAAAGCAAAATCGTACGACATATTGATATCTTGTCACCCTAAAAGTTACTAGTAAAGAAGAGTGAATGGTTACTATGATCACAACTACGATGTTTTAAAAGTTGCCAAAGTTTGACATCAATATGTTTAACAATGATCAAACTGTGAACTTTTGAAAACAGCATGTCTAATGTAAGAGAAGGATAGAAATTGAAAAAATCGCGTTACCATTAAAGGAGATCTGCCACCGTTTAGCATACGATTCCGCAAGAGTTTTGGATCAGCTTGTTATTATGGACGAAACTTGGATCCATCACTATGACTCAGAGACTAAAGAGCAATCCAAACAGTGGAGGAAGCATGTTAGTTTTCCAAACTCAACAAAATACACATCAATATGACCCAGCGACGAAAGGGGCATCCAAAAGTAGGATTCAGTTTTCCACGACCCAAAATATTCAAATAGTATGACCCAGAAATTGCATAGCAATCCAAAAAGCGGAAGCATGTTAGTCTTCCAAGACCTAAAATATTCGATCAGTATGACCCACCGACTAAAGGAAACCGAAGAAGGAAAGAGGAAGTATATAACTTTTCCACGGCCCAAAAAATTCAATCAATATGACCCAGAGACTAAATAGCAATCCAAACAGTGGAAGCATGTAAGTTTCCCACGACCCAAAAACTTCAATCACTATGACCCAGAGACTAAAGAGTTATCCAAACAATGGAAGCATGTTAGTTTACCACGACCCATAAAATTCAATCAATATGACCCAGAGACTAAATAGCAATCCAAACAGTGGAGGAAGCATGTTGGTATTCCAAACTCCAAAAAAACACATCAATATGACCCAGCGACTGAAGAGCAATCCCAAAAGTGGAAGCATATGAGTTATCCACGACCCAAAAATATCAAGCACTATGACCCAGAGACTAAAAGCAGTCCGAACAGTGGAAGCATGTTAGTGTTCCAAGACCCAAAATATTCAATCAGTATGACCAAGAGATTAAAGAGCAATCCGCACAATGGAAGCATGTTAGTTTTCCACGACCCATAAAATTCAATTACTATGACACAGAAACTAAATTATCCAAACAGTGGAACCATGGTAGTTTTTGACGACCCAAGAAATTGCATCAATATGACCCAGCGACTAAAGAGCAATCCCAAAAGTGGAAGCATATGAGTTATCCACGACCCAAAAATATCAAGCACTATGACCCAGAGACTAAAAGCAATCCGAACAGTGGAAGCATGTTAGTGTTCCAAGACCCAAAATATTCAATCAGTATGACCAAGAGATTAAAGAGCAATCCGCACAATGGAAGCATGTTAGTTTTCCACGACCCATAAAATTCAATTACTATGACCCAGAAACTAAATTATCCAAACAGTGGAACCATGGTAGTTTTTGACGACCCAAGAAATTGCATCAATATGACCCAGCGACTAAAGAGCAATCCCAAAAGTGGAAGCATATGAGTTATCCACGACCCAAAAATATCAAGTACTATGACCCAGAGACTAAAAGCAATCCGAACAGTGGAAGCATGTTAGTTTTCCAAGACCCAAAATATTCAATCAGTATGACCAAGAGATTAAAGAGCAATCCACACAATGGAAGCATGTTAGTTTTCCACGACCCATAAAATTCAATTACTATGACCCAGAAACTAAATTATCCAAACAGTGGAACCATGGTAGTTTTTGCCGACCCAAGAAATTGCATCAATATGACCCAGCGACTAAAGAGCAATCCCAAAAGTGGAAGCATATGAGTTATCCACGATCCAAAAATATCAATCACTATGACCCAGAGACTAAAAGCAATCCGAACACTGGAAGCATGTTAGTGTTCCAAGACCCAAAATATTAAATCAGTATGACCAAGAGATTAAAGAGCAATCCACACAATGGAAGCATGTTAGTTTTCCACGACCCATAAAATTCAATTACTATGACCCAGAAACTAAATTATCCAAACAGTGGAACCATGGTAGTTTTTGCCGACCCAAGAAATTGCATCAATATGACCCAGCGACTAAAGAGCAATCCCAAAAGTGGAAGCATATGAGTTATCCACGACCCAAAAATATCAAGCACTATGACCCAGAGACTAAAAGCAATCCGAACAGTGGAAGCATGTTAGTTTTCCAAGACCCAAAATATTCAATCAGTATGACCAAGAGATTAAAGAGCAATCCACGCAATGGAAGCATGTTAGTTTTCCACGACCCATAAAATTCAATTACTATGACACAGAAACTAAATTATCCAAACAGTGGAAGCATGGTAGTTTTTGACGACCCAAGAAATTGCATCAATATGACCCAGTGACTAAAGAGCAATCCCAAAAGTGGAAGCATATGAGTTATCCACGATCCAAAAATATCAATCACTATGACCCAGAGACTAAAAGCAATCCGAACAGTGGAAGCATGTTAGTGTTCCAAGACCCAAAATATTCAATCTGTATGACCAAGAGATTAAAGAGCAATCCACGCAATGGAAGCATGTTAGTTTTCCACGACCCATAAAATTCAATTACTATGACCCAGAAACTAAATTATCCAAACAGTGGAAGCATGGTAGTTTTTGACGACCCAAGAAATTGCATCAATATGACCCAGCGACTAAAGAGCAATCCCAAAAGTGGAAGCATATGAGTTATCCACGATCCTAAAATTTCAATCACTATGACCCAGAGACTAAAAGCAATCCGAACAGTGGAAGCATGTTAGTGTTCCAAGACCCAAAATATTCAATCAGTATGACCAAGAGATTAAAGAGCAATCCACGCAATGGAAGCATGTTAGTTTTCCACGACCCATAAAATTCAATTACTATGACCCAGAAACTAAATTATCCAAACAGTGGAAGCATGGTAGTTTTTGACGACCCAAGAAATTGCATCAATATGACCCAGCGACTAAAGAGCAATCCCAAAAGTGGAAGCATATGAGTTATCCACGATCCTAAAATTTCAATCACTATGACCCAGAGACTAAAAGCAATCCGAACAGTGGAAGCATGTTAGTGTTCCAAGACCCAAAATATTCAATCAGTATGACCAAGAGATTAAAGAGCAATCCACGAATGGAAGCATGTTAGTTTTCCACGACCCATAAAATTCAATTACTATGACCCAGAAACTAAATTATCCAAACAGTGGAAGCATGGTAGTTTTTGACGACCCAAGAAATTGCATCAATATGACCCAGAGACTAAAGAGCAATCCAAACAGTGGAAGCATATGAGTTATCCACGATCCTAAAATTTCAATCACTATGACCCAGAGACTAAAAGCAATCCGAACAGTGGAAGCATGTTAGTGTTCCAAGACCCAAAATATTCAATCAGTATGACCAAGAGATTAAAGAGCAATCCACGCAATGGAAGCATGTTAGTTTTCCACGACCCATAAAATTCAATTACTATGACACAGAAACTAAATTATCCAAACAGTGGAAGCATGGTAGTTTTTGACGACCCAAGAAATTGCATCAATATGACCCAGTGACTAAAGAGCAATCCCAAAAGTGGAAGCATATGAGTTATCCACGATCCAAAAATATCAATCACTATGACCCAGAGACTAAAAGCAATCCGAACAGTGGAAGCATGTTAGTGTTCCAAGACCCAAAATATTCAATCTGTATGACCAAGAGATTAAAGAGCAATCCACGCAATGGAAGCATGTTAGTTTTCCACGACCCATAAAATTCAATTACTATGACCCAGAAACTAAATTATCCAAACAGTGGAAGCATGGTAGTTTTTGACGACCCAAGAAATTGCATCAATATGACCCAGCGACTAAAGAGCAATCCCAAAAGTGGAAGCATATGAGTTATCCACGATCCTAAAATTTCAATCACTATGACCCAGAGACTAAAAGCAATCCGAACAGTGGAAGCATGTTAGTGTTCCAAGACCCAAAATATTCAATCAGTATGACCAAGAGATTAAAGAGCAATCCACGCAATGGAAGCATGTTAGTTTTCCACGACCCATAAAATTCAATTACTATGACCCAGAAACTAAATTATCCAAACAGTGGAAGCATGGTAGTTTTTGACGACCCAAGAAATTGCATCAATATGACCCAGCGACTAAAGAGCAATCCCAAAAGTGGAAGCATATGAGTTATCCACGATCCTAAAATTTCAATCACTATGACCCAGAGACTAAAAGCAATCCGAACAGTGGAAGCATGTTAGTGTTCCAAGACCCAAAATATTCAATCAGTATGACCAAGAGATTAAAGAGCAATCCACGAATGGAAGCATGTTAGTTTTCCACGACCCATAAAATTCAATTACTATGACCCAGAAACTAAATTATCCAAACAGTGGAAGCATGGTAGTTTTTGACGACCCAAGAAATTGCATCAATATGACCCAGAGACTAAAGAGCAATCCAAACAGTGGAAGCATATGAGTTATCCACGATCCTAAAATTTCAATCACTATGACCCAGAGACTAAAAGCAATCCGAACAGTGGAAGCATGTTAGTGTTCCAAGACCCAAAATATTCAATCAGTATGACCAAGAGATTAAAGAGCAATCCACGAATGGAAGCATGTTAGTTTTCCACGACCCATAAAATTCAATTACTATGACCCAGAAACTAAATTATCCAAACAGTGGAAGCATGGTAGTTTTTGACGACCCAAGAAATTGCATCAATATGACCCAGCGACTAAAGAGCAATCCCAAAAGTGGAAGCATATGAGTTATCCACGATCCTAAAATTTCAATCACTATGACCCAGAGACTAAAAGCAATCCGAACAGTGGAAGCATGTTAGTGTTCCAAGACCCAAAATATTCAATCAGTATGACCAAGAGATTAAAGAGCAATCCACGCAATGGAAGCATGTTAGTTTTCCACGACCCATAAAATTCAATTACTATGACCCAGAAACTAAATTATCCAAACAGTGGAAGCATGGTAGTTTTTGACGACCCAAGAAATTGCATCAATATGACCCAGCGACTAAAGAGCAATCCAAACAGTGGAAGCATGGTATTTTTTGACGACCCAAAAAATTGCATCAATATGACCCAGAGAGTAAAGAGCAATCCAAACAGTCGAAGCATGTTAGTTTTCCACGACAGAAAATATTCAAAAATCGGCTGGCAAGACTCTTACTGCAGTTTTCTGAAACTAAGATGAAATACTCCTGACAGCTTACATCATTGACTAAATCACGCAAAATTGTGGAAAAATTCTGGGGAAACTTGCCAAAGTTGTGCTCTTTTTGCAAGACACCGCTTCTGTTCAGAAGTCGTTGATTTCACTGCTGAAAAAAATTATGAAATTGGTTTTGAATCGGGGTTAATTATTATTCGTTCCCAAAACTCAAGAAAGCATTTGAAAGGTAAACGATTTTCGACAAATGACAAGAAATGCCGCAGAGTAGCGGTTTGCAAACCAAGACAAAGATTCTTTCCTTTAAATGGCTCACAATTACTTTATGCACATTATAGTAAACGTATGTAATAAAGAAGATTTTGTTGAATAAATAAAATTCTGTTTCGCAATATTGTGGCCTTTTTTACTGTTAACTCGTACTTATCAATACCCCCCCGTAAAAGAGAAGGGATTTTGTATAAGACTCGCTATCAGTGCTAACGATATTTTTATGAATGCACAACAAGATAGCCTTCGAAAAATTCTAATAAACAATCCAATTAGCGCGGTTTAATGGGCGATAATTCGATAGACGGTCTGGCGAACTTATCGCTTTAATTTTCTCCTCTCCTCTCCCCGTTCGCCATCGCACGCATATGCTTTTATCTTAAGAAACAATCGAAAACGCTGATCGCGCAACGTTTTTTTTTCTTCTTTTTTCTCTTCGGCCCTCGCCGCTTGGTCTCTTGCAGATAAAAAAATTGTTAATAGAACGTTTCACAATTGGCAACTGTGTGTGTGCGCGCGGGAGAACCAGCAACAAGTAGTCGTTTGTTCGCGATGTCGTCGCGGCCGCACAATAACTCTTCTTTCGACAGTCTCAAGAAACTGTTGGACGACGACAACGGCAAGGAGATGAGCGTGATTTACGAATGGAAATGGAAATGTTTGACGCTCAACGTCCTGGTGGCACCGAAGCATTACATAACGTTCCATCCGGTTTATAGTGCGGGCACGGCCGTGATTAGGGGCGACACGGCTTTCGCGAAGAACTGCCATTACTTCTGGGAGTTTCGATTGTGCAGCAATATCTACGGGACGGATATCGTGAGTTCATGTTATAATCAGTTTATTTGGAGCGGAAAGGTCGTAGCGTTTTTCTTCTTGTGACGTTTATGAAAAAAAATTTTTTTTGTATGCCATTAGACAGTCCTCTTCTTACTCTGGGGATTACCTTTTAGTCTCCCCAATTCATTCTGTCAAACCCTATTTTAGTTTTACGCAAGACACGATGGACTGAACAAATCTGCAACATTCTGTTTTGTTCGCTTTAATCAGAAGAACAATCGCTTCTGAAGCTGCGAAATCCATTCGGAATGTTTATGGAAAACGTTCCAGTTGCTGATTCCGACAGCTAGGGCAATGTTTCCTAAGGTTTAAGCGCAAATAATTTAATATATTAAAAGTTGCGTCTCGCTAAATACGGCCAAGTGAAGTAGACGATCATGACAGTCGGCTCGGAAAGCTGCGGAATAGTTTAATTTTATCCAATCAATCGTCGTAAATCACTTCCATGCAATGGGAAAAGTAGCAGAAACTTGGAGCGTGGGTTTCACACGTTCTTCGGCAAGAACACCGTCCATTTCTTTCGCAAATCGTCACACGAGACGAGAAACGGTGCATCTACGACAAAGTTAAGAGAGTGTTAATATTTGCGAAATTGGCACAAAATCTTTGCGGAAAAACGCCGGCATTTTATCGTTAAAAAATCTGGAAGCTTGTCGAGAGATGGGAGGAAGTGGGTGAAGAGTTCTTCAATAGAATATTTTGTTGTTTTAATCATTTATCTTGATACTAACCATTCAATTAACATAACACAAAAGTAATAACGCTACTAATTTTTGCAATCTACTTGGTCTAAGTTCCAAGTCAAAGTTAAGAGAGTATTAATATTTGCGAAATTTGCTCCAAATCGTTGCAGAAAAACGCCGGCATTTTATCATTACAAAATCTGGAAACTTGTTCAGTTGGTGAAGACTTCGCTCTTAAATAGAATATTTTTTGTTTTAGTCGTCAGTTATTTTCATGTTAATCATTCAATTAACATAACGCAAAAAAAAGCTACGAATTTTTGCGATCTACTGGGTCTATGTTCTAAGTCAAAGTTAAGAGTGTTAATATTTGCGAAATTGGCTCCAAATCTTTGCAGAAAAACGCCGGCATTTTATCATTACAAAATCTGGAAACTTGTTCAGTTGGTGAAGACTTCGCTCTTAAATAGAATATTTTTTGTTTTAGTCGTCAGTTATTTTCATGTTAATCATTCAATTAACATAACGCAAAAAAAAGCTACGAATTTTTGCGATCTACTGGGTCTAAGTTCTAAGTCAAAGTTAAGAGTGTTAATATTTGCGAAATTGGCTCGAAATCTTTGCAGAAAAACGCCGGCATTTTATCATTACAAAATCTGCCAACTTGTTCAGTTGGTGAAGACTTCGCTCTTAAATAGAATATTTTGTTGTTTTAGTCGTCAGTTATTTTCATGTTAATCATTCAATTAACATAACGCAAAAAAAAGCTACGAATTTTTGCGATCTACTGGGTCTAAGTTCTAAGTCAAAGTTAAGAGTGTTAATATTTGCGAAATTGGCTCCAAATCTTTGCAGAAAAACGCCGGCATTTTATCATTACAAAATCTGCCAACTTGTTCAGTTGGTGAAGACTTCGCTCTTAAATAGAATATTTTGTTGTTTTAGTCGTCAGTTATTTTCATGTTAATCATTCAATTAACATAACGCAAAAAAAAGCTACGAATTTTTGCGATCTACTGGGTCTAAGTTCTAAGTCAAAGTTAAGAGTGTTAATATTTGCGAAATTGGCTCGAAATCTTTGCAGAAAAACGCCGGCATTTTATCATTACAAAATCTGGCAACTTGTTCAGTTGGTGAAGACTTCGCTCTTAAATAGAATATTTTGTTGTTTTAGTCGTCAGTTATTTTCATGTTAATCATTCAATTAACATAACGCAAAAAAAAGCTACGAATTTTTGCGATCTACTGGGTCTAAGTTCTAAGTCAAAGTTAAGAGCGTTAATATTTGCGAAATTGGCTCCAAATCTTTGCAGAAAAACGCCGGCATTTTATCATTACAAAATCTGGAAACTTGTTCAGTTGGTGAAGACTTCGCTCTTAAATAGAATATTTTGTTGTTTTAGTCGTCAGTTATTTTCATGTTAATCATTCAATTAACATAACGCAAAAAAAAGCTACGAATTTTTGCGATCTACTGGGTCTAAGTTCTAAGTCAAAGTTAAGAGTGTTAATATTTGCGAAATTGGCTCCAAATCTTTGCAGAAAAACGCCGGCATTTTATCATTACAAAATCTGCCAACTTGTTCAGTTGGTGAAGACTTCGCTCTTAAATAGAATATTTTGTTGTTTTAGTCGTCAGTTATTTTCATGTTAATCATTCAATTAACATAACGCAAAAAAAAGCTACGAATTTTTGCGATCTACTGGGTCTAAGTTCTAAGTCAAAGTTAAGAGTGTTAATATTTGCGAAATTGGCTCCAAATCTTTGCAGAAAAACGCCGGCATTTTATCATTACAAAATCTGGCAACTTGTTCAGTTGGTGAAGACTTCGCTCTTAAATAGAATATTTTGTTGTTTTAGTCGTCAGTTATTTTCATGTTAATCATTCAATTAACATAACGCAAAAAAAAGCTATGAATTTTTGCGATCTACTGGGTCTAAGTTCTAAGTCAAAGTTAAGAGTGTTAATATTTGCGAAATTGGCTCGAAATCTTTGCAGAAAAACGCCGGCATTTTATCATTACAAAATCTGGCAACTTGTTCAGTTGGTGAAGACTTCGCTCTTAAATAGAATATTTTGTTGTTTTAGTCGTCAGTTATTTTCATGTTAATCATTCAATTAACATAACGCAAAAAAAGCTACGAATTTTTGCGATCTACTGGGTCTAAGTTCTAAGTCAAAGTTAAGAGCGTTAATATTTGCGAAATTGGCTCCAAATCTTTGCAGAAAAACGCCGGCATTTTATCATTACAAAATCTGGCAACTTGTTCAGTTGGTGAAGACTTCGCTCTTAAATAGAATATTTTGTTGTTTTAGTCGTCAGTTATTTTCATGTTAATCATTCAATTAACATAACGCAAAAAAAAGCTACGAATTTTTGCGATCTACTGGGTCTAAGTTCTAAGTCAAAGTTAAGAGCGTTAATATTTGCGAAATTGGCTCCAAATCTTTGCAGAAAAACGCCGGCATTTTATCATTACAAAATCTGGCAACTTGTTCAGTTGGTGAAGACTTCGCTCTTAAATAGAATATTTTGTTGTTTTAGTCGTCAGTTATTTTCATGTTAATCATTCAATTAACATAACGCAAAAAAAGCTACGAATTTTTGCGATCTACTGGGTCTAAGTTCTAAGTCAAAGTTAAGAGCGTTAATATTTGCGAAATTGGCTCGAAATCTTTGCAGAAAAACGCCGGCATTTTATCATTACAAAATCTGGCAACTTGTTCAGTTGGTGAAGACTTCGCTCTTAAATAGAATATTTTGTTGTTTTAGTCGTCAGTTATTTTCATGTTAATCATTCAATTAACATAACGCAAAAAAAGCTACGAATTTTTGCGATCTACTGGGTCTAAGTTCTAAGTCAAAGTTAAGAGTGTTAATATTTGCGAAATTGGCTCCAAATCTTTGCAGAAAAACGCCGGCATTTTATCATTACAAAATCTGGCAACTTGTTCAGTTGGTGAAGACTTCGCTCTTAAATAGAATATTTTGTTGTTTTAGTCGTCAGTTATTTTCATGTTAATCATTCAATTAACATAACGCAAAAAAAGCTACGAATTTTTGCGATCTACTGGGTCTAAGTTCTAAGTCAAAGTTAAGAGCGTTAATATTTGCGAAATTGGCTCGAAATCTTTGCAGAAAAACGCCGGCATTTTATCATTACAAAATCTGGCAACTTGTTCAGTTGGTGAAGACTTCGCTCTTAAATAGAATATTTTGTTGTTTTAGTCGTCAGTTATTTTCATGTTAATCATTCAATTAACATAACGCAAAAAAAAGCTACGAATTTTTGTGATCTACTGGGTCTATGTTCTAAGTCAAAGTTAAGAGTGTTAATATTTGCGAAATTGGCTCCAAATCTTTGCAGAAAAACGCCGGCATTTTATCATTACAAAATCTGGCAACTTGTTCAGTTGGTGAAGACTTCGCTCTTAAATAGAATATTTTGTTGTTTTAGTCGTCAGTTATTTTCATGTTAATCATTCAATTAACATAACGCAAAAAAAAGCTACGAATTTTTGCGATCTACTGGGTCTAAGTTCTAAGTCAAAGTTAAGAGTGTTAATATTTGCGAAATTGGCTCGAAATCTTTGCAGAAAAACGCCGGCATTTTATCATTACAAAATCTGGCAACTTGTTCAGTTGGTGAAGACTTCGCTCTTAAATAGAATATTTTGTTGTTTTAGTCGTCAGTTATTTTCATGTTAATCATTCAATTAACATAACGCAAAAAAAGCTACGAATTTTTGTGATCTACTGGGTCTATGTTCTAAGTCAAAGTTAAGAGTGTTAATATTTGCGAAATTGGCTCCAAATCTTTGCAGAAAAACGCCGGCATTTTATCATTACAAAATCTGCCAACTTGTTCAGTTGGTGAAGACTTCGCTCTTAAATAGAATATTTTGTTGTTTTAGTCGTCAGTTATTTTCATGTTAATCATTCAATTAACATAACAACAAGAGAAAAAACGCTGCGAATTTTTGAGATCTACCTGGTCTAAGTCAAAGTTAAGAGAGTTAATATTTGCGAAATTGGCTCCAAATCTTTGCAGAAAAACGCCGGCATTTTATCATTAAAAAATCTGGCAACTTGTTCAGTTGGTGAAGACTTCGCTCTTAAATAGAATATTTTGTTGTTTTAGTCGTCAGTTATTTTCATGTTAATCATTCAATTAACATAACGCAAAAAAAAGCTACGAATTTTTGCGATCTACTGGGTCTAAGTTCTAAGTCAAAGTTAAGAGCGTTAATATTTGCGAAATTGGCTCGAAATCTTTGCAGAAAAACGCCGGCATTTTATCATTACAAAATCTGGCAACTTGTTCAGTTGGTGAAGACTTCGCTCTTAAATAGAATATTTTGTTGTTTTAGTCGTCAGTTATTTTCATGTTAATCATTCAATTAACATAACGCAAAAAAAAGCTACGAATTTTTGCGATCTACTGGGTCTAAGTTCTAAGTCAAAGTTAAGAGCGTTAATATTTGCGAAATTGGCTCCAAATCTTTGCAGAAAAACGCCGGCATTTTATCATTACAAAATCTGGCAACTTGTTCAGTTGGTGAAGACTTCGCTCTTAAATAGAATATTTTGTTGTTTTAGTCGTCAGTTATTTTCATGTTAATCATTCAATTAACATAACGCAAAAAAAAGCTACGAATTTTTGCGATCTACTGGGTCTAAGTTCTAAGTCAAAGTTAAGAGCGTTAATATTTGCGAAATTGGCTCCAAATCTTTGCAGAAAAACGCCGGCATTTTATCATTACAAAATCTGGCAACTTGTTCAGTTGGTGAAGACTTCGCTCTTAAATAGAATATTTTGTTGTTTTAGTCGTCAGTTATTTTCATGTTAATCATTCAATTAACATAACGCAAAAAAAGCTACGAATTTTTGCGATCTACTGGGTCTAAGTTCTAAGTCAAAGTTAAGAGCGTTAATATTTGCGAAATTGGCTCGAAATCTTTGCAGAAAAACGCCGGCATTTTATCATTACAAAATCTGGCAACTTGTTCAGTTGGTGAAGACTTCGCTCTTAAATAGAATATTTTGTTGTTTTAGTCGTCAGTTATTTTCATGTTAATCATTCAATTAACATAACGCAAAAAAAGCTACGAATTTTTGCGATCTACTGGGTCTAAGTTCTAAGTCAAAGTTAAGAGTGTTAATATTTGCGAAATTGGCTCCAAATCTTTGCAGAAAAACGCCGGCATTTTATCATTACAAAATCTGGCAACTTGTTCAGTTGGTGAAGACTTCGCTCTTAAATAGAATATTTTGTTGTTTTAGTCGTCAGTTATTTTCATGTTAATCATTCAATTAACATAACGCAAAAAAAGCTACGAATTTTTGCGATCTACTGGGTCTAAGTTCTAAGTCAAAGTTAAGAGCGTTAATATTTGCGAAATTGGCTCGAAATCTTTGCAGAAAAACGCCGGCATTTTATCATTACAAAATCTGGCAACTTGTTCAGTTGGTGAAGACTTCGCTCTTAAATAGAATATTTTGTTGTTTTAGTCGTCAGTTATTTTCATGTTAATCATTCAATTAACATAACGCAAAAAAAGCTACGAATTTTTGTGATCTACTGGGTCTAAGTTCTAAGTCAAAGTTAAGAGTGTTAATATTTGCGAAATTGGCTCCAAATCTTTGCAGAAAAACGCCGGCATTTTATCATTACAAAATCTGGCAACTTGTTCAGTTGGTGAAGACTTCGCTCTTAAATAGAATATTTTGTTGTTTTAGTCGTCAGTTATTTTCATGTTAATCATTCAATTAACATAACGCAAAAAAAAGCTACGAATTTTTGCGATCTACTGGGTCTAAGTTCTAAGTCAAAGTTAAGAGTGTTAATATTTGCGAAATTGGCTCGAA
Source organism: Hololepta plana (assembly GCA_963695495.1). Lineage (NCBI taxonomy): Eukaryota > Metazoa > Arthropoda > Insecta > Coleoptera > Histeridae > Hololepta > Hololepta plana. The sequence continues at coordinate 1,447,713 of OY968838.1, read as the reverse complement.
ATCTTTGCAGAAAAACGCCGGCATTTTATCATTACAAAATCTGGCAACTTGTTCAGTTGGTGAAGACTTCGCTCTTAAATAGAATATTTTGTTGTTTTAGTCGTCAGTTATTTTCATGTTAATCATTCAATTAACATAACGCAAAAAAAGCTACGAATTTTTGTGATCTACTGGGTCTATGTTCTAAGTCAAAGTTAAGAGTGTTAATATTTGCGAAATTGGCTCCAAATCTTTGCAGAAAAACGCCGGCATTTTATCATTACAAAATCTGCCAACTTGTTCAGTTGGTGAAGACTTCGCTCTTAAATAGAATATTTTGTTGTTTTAGTCGTCAGTTATTTTCATGTTAATCATTCAATTAACATAACAACAAGAGAAAAAACGCTGCGAATTTTTGAGATCTACCTGGTCTAAGTCAAAGTTAAGAGAGTTAATATTTGCGAAATTGGCTCCAAATCTTTGCGGAAAAACGCCGGCATTTTATCATTAAAAAATCTGGCAACTTGTTCAGTTGGTGAAGACTTCGCTCTTAAATAGAATATTTTGTTGTTTTAGTCGTCAGTTATTTTCATGTTAATCATTCAATTAACATAACGCAAAAAAAGCTACGAATTTTTGCGATCTACTGGGTCTATGTTCTAAGTCAAAGTTAAGAGTGTTAATATTTGCGAAATTGGCTCGAAATCTTTGCAGAAAAACGCCGGCATTTTATCATTACAAAATCTGGCAACTTGTTCAGTTGGTGAAGACTTCGCTCTTAAATAGAATATTTTGTTGTTTTAGTCGTCAGTTATTTTCATGTTAATCATTCAATTAACATAACGCAAAAAAAGCTACGAATTTTTGTGATCTACTGGGTCTATGTTCTAAGTCAAAGTTAAGAGTGTTAATATTTGCGAAATTGGCTCGAAATCTTTGCAGAAAAACGCCGGCATTTTATCATTACAAAATCTGGCAACTTGTTCAGTTGGTGAAGACTTCGCTCTTAAATAGAATATTTTGTTTTTTTAGTCGTCAGTTATTTTCATGTTAATCATTCAATTAACATAACGCAAAAAAAGCTACGAATTTTTGCGATCTACTGGGTCTATGTTCTAAGTCAAAGTTAAGAGTGTTAATATTTGCGAAATTGGCTCGAAATCTTTGCAGAAAAACGCCGGCATTTTATCATTACAAAATCTGGCAACTTGTTCAGTTGGTGAAGACTTCGCTCTTAAATAGAATATTTTGTTTTTTTAGTCGTCAGTTATTTTCATGTTAATCATTCAATTAACATAACGCAAAAAAAGCTACGAATTTTTGCGATCTACTGGGTCTATGTTCTAAGTCAAAGTTAAGAGTGTTAATATTTGCGAAATTGGCTCCAAATCTTTGCAGAAAAACGCCGGCATTTTATCATTACAAAATCTGGCAACTTGTTCAGTTGTTGAAGACTTCGCTCTTAAATAGAATATTTTGTTGTTTTAGTCGTCAGTTATTTTCATGTTAATCATTCAATTAACATAACGCAAAAAAAAGCTACGAATTTTTGTGATCTACTGGGTCTAAGTTCTAAGTCAAAGTTAAGAGTGTTAATATTTGCGAAATTGGCTCCAAATCTTTGCAGAAAAACGCCGGCATTTTATCATTAAAAAATCTGGCAACTTGTTCAGTTGGTGAAGACTTCGCTCTTAAATAGAATATTTTGTTGTTTTAGTCGTCAGTTATTTTCATGTTAATCATTCAATTAACATAACGCAAAAAAAAGCTACGAATTTTTGTGATCTACTGGGTCTAAGTTCTAAGTCAAAGTTAAGAGTGTTAATATTTGCGAAATTGGCTCCAAATCTTTGCAGAAAAACGCCGGCATTTTATCATTAAAAAATCTGGCAACTTGTTCAGTTGGTGAAGACTTCGCTCTTAAATAGAATATTTTGTTTTTTTAGTCGTCAGTTATTTTCATGTTAATCATTCAATTAACATAACGCAAAAAAAGCTACGAATTTTTGCGATCTACTGGGTCTATGTTCTAAGTCAAAGTTAAGAGTGTTAATATTTGCGAAATTGGCTCCAAATCTTTGCAGAAAAACGCCGGCATTTTATCATTACAAAATCTGGCAACTTGTTCAGTTGGTGAAGACTTCGCTCTTAAATAGAATATTTTTTGTTTTAGTCGTCAGTTATTTTCATGTTAATCATTCAATTAACATAACGCAAAAAGAAGCTACGAATTTTTGCGATCTACTGGGTCTAAGTTCTAAGTCAAAGTTAAGAGTGTTAATATTTGCGAAATTGGCTCCAAATCTTTGCAGAAAAACGCCGGCATTTTATCATTAAAAAATCTGGAAACTTGTTCAGTTGGTGAAGACTTCGCTCTTAAATAGAATATTTTGTTGTTTTAGTCGTCAGTTATTTTCATGTTAATCATTCAATTAACATAACGCAAAAAAAAGCTACGAATTTTTGCGATCTACTGGGTCTAAGTTCTAAGTCAAAGTTAAGAGTGTTAATATTTGCGAAATTGGCTCCAAATCTTTGCAGAAAAACGCCGGCATTTTATCATTAAAAAATCTGGAAACTTGTTCAGTTGGTGAAGACTTCGCTCTTAAATAGAATATTTTGTTGTTTTAGTCGTCAGTTATTTTCATGTTAATCATTCAATTAACATAACGCAAAAAAAAAGCTACGAATTTTTGCGATCTACTGGGTCTAAGTTCTAAGTCAAAGTTAAGAGTGTTAATATTTGCGAAATTGGCTCGAAATCTTTGCAGAAAAACGCCGGCATTTTATCATTACAAAATCTGGCAACTTGTTCAGTTGGTGAAGACTTCGCTCTTAAATAGAATATTTTGTTGTTTTAGTCGTCAGTTATTTTCATGTTAATCATTCAATTAACATAACGCAAAAAAAAGCTACGAATTTTTGTGATCTACTGGGTCTAAGTTCTAAGTCAAAGTTAAGAGCGTTAATATTTGCGAAATTGGCTCCAAATCTTTGCAGAAAAACGCCGGCATTTTATCATTACAAAATCTGGAAACTTGTTCAGTTGGTGAAGACTTCGCTCTTAAATAGAATATTTTGTTGTTTTAGTCGTCAGTTATTTTCATGTTAATCATTCAATTAACATAACGCAAAAAAAAGCTACGAATTTTTGCGATCTACTGGGTCTAAGTTCTAAGTCAAAGTTAAGAGTGTTAATATTTGCGAAATTGGCTCGAAATCTTTGCAGAAAAACGCCGGCATTTTATCATTACAAAATCTGGCAACTTTTTCAGTTGGTGAAGACTTCGCTCTTAAATAGAATATTTTGTTGTTTTAGTCGTCGGTTATTTTCATACTAATCATTCAATTAAAATATACACAAAAGAAAAGAAACGCTACGAATGTTTGCAATCTACCTGGTCTAAATGAAAGTTAAGAGTGTTAATATTTGCGAAATTGGCTCCAAATCTTTGCGGAAAAACGCCGCCATTTTATCATTAAAAAAATCTGGAAACGCGTGGAGAAATAAGAGGAAGTGGATGAAGAGTTCTTCAATAGAATATTTTGTTTTACTCGTCAGTTATTTTCATGTTAATTATTCAATTAACATAATACAAAAAAAAAATGCTACGAATGTGTTGTAGTATTAGTAATTTTTTCTGTTTCTTTGCCAGATGATTGGTGTAGGTACGCGAAGAGTTTCGCTTTCGGAGCAAAACTACAGTTTTTGCAGTTTATTGGGAATGGACGACGAATCTTACGGTTATTCCTACCACGGCTTCATACAGCACAAGAATAAGAAGTGCAATTACGGACCGAAATTCAATCAAGGCGCATTGGTCGGCGTTTATTTGGACATGTTCACCGGCACCCTCGAGTTTTACTTCAATAAAGTCCCTTTAGGTAATTATTGAACGAATGAATTTCTCTTGCTCAAATTTCGCTTAATTTTATTTTCAGGCATCGCATTTCGCAATTTGAAAAATCGCGAATTGTATCCGATGGTCTCGTCGACGGCAGCGAATTCGGTGATGAAACTGACCAACGCCCACGTGCACCAGGAAACGCTGCAATTGAAATGTATGCGAGCGATCGCAAAGAGTCCGGTTCTGATGAAGCGAATGAACAATGTGCCCGGATTGAAAGATTTGCTCGCCAAACGTTACATGTGGTTATCGTCGGATGTTTGTAATAATAACAACAACGTGGCGAACATTTGCGCTGATAAGGCGCATCGCTTTCGAAACGAGACCAATTTAAATGCTTATTGCACTGCCGCTTAATTTCCGATTAATAATCGATTTAATTTATTTATGTTGTTCTTTAATGGTTGTATTATTTTACTTGTTCTCATTAATATAAACTTTTCTTTCTCGTTGTTTTTTAAACGGTCCTTTATTTGATAAAAATATATAATTTACATGTACACCTAAGTTTATTACAAAATAAATAAGATTTATGTAATATTTGCATAATTTTATGTAAATTATATTGCAACATCAATCAACGTAAATCGGAATGGTTTTAACATTTTCAAGGATCGCGTCAATTAATAGGGCGTATCACAAAAAGAATGATCGATTTCTGTGATAAAATATTGAGAAATATTACGATTAGTAAGAAAGGTGTTAATTGAATCTTCCATGTTCGCAACTCAATGTTAATGAAGAGTTTTTGTTATACCTGATGACCGTTAGTTTTGGTAGCTAATGATTTTGGTTTTACTGGTCTATAATTACCATCGATGTTCGACGCAGTAAAGTTTGGAAATGATTGAAAGTCCATCGGGTCCAATTCATGGAGAATTACAATAACATTGACTTTTTCTCAAAATTATCTCTTGCGGCAACTGGAATGGTTTATTAATTGAACTATAAAATAGCAGTTTACGAAACAATCATAATTTCATACGCCCTATTAATTCCTCTTAAATAAACTGCTTTGCTATTCTTTAAAACAGTTCTCTGGTTAAAAGTTGAGCTTTGTTTATTTAGTTTTCCATTCTTCTGGAACGTGTATAAATGAGAATTTTATAATTGGACTAAGAAGAAAGTACTGTAATGTGCCATCGCCCATCGATCTCTGAGAAACATTAGTTGGTAACCATTTGGTTTCATTGCTTTCTTGTATTATATACAATATATTGCGCTTATTTACATTCTATCCGTAATATTAATACATACAGGGTACTATTTACACTTATTGAAATTTAACAGTTTGTTTTATAGAAGAAAAATAAGGAGATTCTTTTAGCAATACTGTAACATCATACAATACATATAAATCATATTTGGGAAATCAATAAAAAAATGCACAATCTTTCCTTGATTGACTGCGTTACGTTCAATAAAATCCGGTAAAAAGTTGCGCTTATACCTTAATTTAACCCTGTACTAACTCGATTATATACGTAATTCCTCCCTTAATTCTAAAAGTTATCACAAAATGTAATATGTTCATGAATTAACTAATGATATATCGTAAGTGAATTTAAATCGCAACGCTCGCAACTAGAGCGACTCTCGTTCCAAATTCAATCTACTGTTAGGTGTCGACTAACATGGCCAAATACAGTGCCTGTCAGTTGATGTTGCTCAATCGCTGCGAACGCGACCACACCTGCTCTTTCGCGCTGGCGAACATTATGTAAAACAGATTCGTGCCGATATTGATGCCGGCCGCTAAGTAAAACACTATCCGCCACTGTCCTAGCGTCTCCTACAAAAAAAAACGAATTTAATCGTTAGCCAATCATTCGCATCGATTACTGGAATCTCTTACGCGTCCGTTAATAATCAATCCGACAACGTACGGCGCTAGAAAGCCGCACATGTTTGCGGCAGCGTTCGTGATGCCGTACATCGTTCCCGCATACTTCGGGCTCAACGCTATGTGATTCATTTGGTTGCCGGCATAGACGGCACCGGCCAACGCGCCCGGAACGGCGAGCATAATTTGTACTCCGTAACGATCGCAGCCCAACCACGCGACGCCTAATAATCCAAGAGACGGTACGATGGAAGCTGAAATTAAAAGTGAAATGTTACGATTTTATCAGATGGTTACAAAATACCTACCAATAGAATTAAACAATTTATACGAATTGATGAGGGATAAGTATCCTTTGCTCAGAAGCCAATCCGCGAATAGACTCACAAGTATACCGCACCACCAGCTGGTCAAGTATGGAAGGGCCGAGAGCAGAGCGTTCTATAAATGAAATGAAATTAGTTTTCAATTATTCTTTTATATAAAGATGTATCAGGGTTGATCGGAAATGTGACGTTTTCTATTTGGAAATGTCCTTGTCGAAAGACAGACAATGGCTTGCAGAGGATAGAAGCAGAAATATTGGAATCCACACTTCAAATTTCTGCTAGTATTCCCATTGCATGGAAGTGATTTACGACGCTTCATTGGGTACAATTAACTATTCCACTAGTTCTCGAGCCGACTGTCGTAGATCGTTGAGCAAGAAACCGTTTTATAGCTTCTTCGTTCAGTTCACTTGGTCATCATTAACAAGACCAACTTCATATCAAATTCTGTACGCTTAAACTTTCCGAACCATTTTCCTAGCCGTTGGAATCACCAATTGTACTTTTACCATCAACATTTCCAATGGTTTGCGCAGCTTAGGAAGCATTTTTCTTCGGATTTAAAGAGAAAAATACACTCCATAATACCTCTTACAGAACTAAGGTATGGTTTGACTGAACCACTTGAAAAGGTGGATCCATAGAGGAAACAAAGGGCTATTCTTTTCCTTCGCAAAGGACAAAAGAAAAGCGTTACGACCTCTCCGATCAACCCAATATAAGTACCTGCTGGATGTCAAAGTGTAATATTTGGCTCATGTACGTTGGCAGTTCCGTCAACTGCATGTAAAACGCCCACGATTGGCCGCATTGCGTTATTAAAATGGCCCATAACGGGACCGACGTGAATATTTTTAACCATGGAATCGGAACCTTCTCATCGTCGTCCTACGAACGAATCGAGCCATTAATTTACCGGTAACCAATAACGTTTGTAAAGTATCGTACTTGCGGACCCATACTGGCCAATATAAACGTTTGTTCCTGTCTACAAATTCGTGGATGCGACGAGGGCGTGTCGTAGACTAGCAGAACCCAAAAAGCGAACCAAACGATGCCTAACACGCCAAATATGTAAAACGACAGTGGCCATCCGCCTAAAAAGTCGAGCGAACACAACCAGCCGGAAATTGGTAGCGATATGACCGTTCCAAAATTTGCACCGGCATAAACGTATGCGGCGAACGTGCTACGTTCTAATGGTGGAATCCATCTAGCCAACATTGCATGCATTGCTGGGAAGGTGACTCCCTGGAAGAAGAACGAAAAGTTCCATGTGTTACCAACGAATTTTAGGAACTTGTGGAGTTACCTCTCCCATTCCTTCTAAAATCCGTACGATGATGAAGAATGTAAAGTTTGTGTGTGCTGCAATGGGACTAAGCACCGTGAATATTGCTGTCAGTAGAACACCTAATCCAAATACCAGCTTGCCACCAAAGACTTCTGCTAGACGACCACCAGGTACTTGTGTCAAAACATATCCGTAAAAGAAGGAACCAAGAACAATTCCTTGTGTGGCTTCATTCCAAGCAAATTCTCCATCTTTCTATAACAAAAGTCGAATACTTTAGAGAAGAACAAAAAAAATAACAGAAGCAGTTTTAATTGTCTACATACTGTAGGAGTTGTCGTATTTGACTCGGGTGGCAAGTGGCAATAATCTAAACTGTTGTTCGACGTAGGAGGTGGTGGAAATGCTGTGCTATTAACCATTGCTATAATAGCTACAGATAAGTTTACTCTCATTGCATAAACATTGGCAAATCCTAGGAAACCCAATATCCCTAATATGTGCCGGGATTTTAAACAATCCTTTGTATCCTCCACTGTCAATTAAGAGTACATATATTAGTTTAATTTTTAAACAGATATCAACATTGGAGCTGCTCTACCTTCTGGAGCTATAATTCTTGTTAACTCATCTTCATCATCATAGGAACTAGCATCGCTATCATCTCCATCAATTATTCTAACTGCATCTTCTTCTTGTATGTTAAACATTTTCCAGCTTCGATTTTTAGGCGTTAGATTCAATTGGCTCTGTATAAATCACCATGAATTCAATGAATCATCACCAAACAAAGATAAATATCCTCAATGTTGAATTAGTTTTTACATTGAACGGTGGAAAACTTTCACCGATTTAAGACGTATTATGATTCAGATAAATCTGAATAATATTTATCAAACTAAAAAAAATTATATCGTTTATGTTATTTCGTATGTTGGTTATTTTCCACACAAAGACACTTTTTAATTGTCGTTGTTTCTCTACAATTCTTTGTAGCTTGGGATAATTAATGAAAATTATTCACTGTCCGTTGTGTATATTCGCATGCTAAATCGTTTTTAATAAAATAATTTTAAAAAATGTAGAGAATTTTACGGTGCTATTTACTGTCACAATTCTTATCAAAGAATTTTTATGACTGTCGTAATAGTTGCATACATTAAACGTCAAATATATTCATCGTACCAACTTCACGTTTGTTGATGTTTTTTTGAAAATTTCTGTCAATTACTACAAACATAAATCATTATATCGTTAAAACGAATTAATTTAAAAACCGTTCTGTGCTAATTACTTATGATAAAGTACCATATAAGATTATGAATCAAAATAAAACTAGTTTTAAGAAAACACTCGTAAGGAATACGGAAGAACCTGTTCCTAAATCAATAGTAATTAACGAAATCGACGATTTAATTGAGAAGAATGAACCGATAAAACATAAAACTAAATCGTCGCATTCCCTCGCCAAAACGAATTTAAGTACACCAATTATACAATCAACGCATTGCGTTACTAAACAAATATCGTCGTTGGATAATGTTCGACCAAGAAAAATTAAAAGCCTTTCGGACGTGGATAAGAAGAATAAATTAGCTATAGACGAGAAGGTTTGCAACACATTGAAACTGCTGTTGCGAAATAATATAAAATTGTTTTTCAGTTGACCAGGAAAGTGAATTTTCGATATGATCAACCAATATATAAGGATCTAATACCGTTACATATTAAACCGCAAACCACAATTGCTCCATTGTGCAGGGAGGCACAACCTTTGAAGGATAAAGAACCAAACTTGAATGATTTTTGCAGGCAAAGAATGTTGCCAGAGTACAAGTACCAAGTGCCTGTTTTATCGATTGAATCGACACCTGTTAAGGGATATGATGGACTAAGTCTGCATAGACTGATAAACAGCTGGACGAAATAAAGTCTTTACTACTTCAATTACAAAAGCCAGTTTAATTCCATTCACGACGGTATCATTCCTTTATTGCGTTTCCATTGCGCGCCGCTTTTCCTATTATGATTGGCCCTACTGCTTTTGTTCACGTTCTTCTTAGTCCTACTGACCAACACGTTCTTCTCCTGCCCTTGCCCTTTGGGTCTCCCTACCAAATCACCATGTTTCTTATCTTTAGAAGGCCCTCTTCTCTGCGCCTCTTTTCTCTCTCTCATCAAAGCAGGGTCTTCGCAAAAGTTCTTCCGCGCCTTCACATCGTTCACGTCCTCATCGTCCGTACTACTCGGATCGCTAATCACGTCGTACCCTTCGAAACGGTTCTCCATGTACTTGTAGAGATCGGGCTCTTCCGCCTTCTCGTGCACTCTTATCGGTACATCGTCGTCGAATCGATCGTCGTACTCGTCGTCGTACACATCGTAATATACATTGCTAAAAAATCGATATGACTTGACGTTGCTAAAAACGTAACCGACAAACCTCGATTTCAACACGAAATCCTTCAGCTCCCTGATGGCGGACTTATCGTTCAACAACTCCTTCGCATCTTTATAGTCCGGCTTCTTGCCTCTGTAAGAGAGGATCGGCTCTTCCGGTCTGCTCTCCGGCGGTATCCTAATCGAATCGGGCGGCACGTCGCGCAGCACCGGCGACAAATTGTCGTCGAGAATGGCCGCGATCACTTCGTGCGGATTGTAATTGTAAAATTCCAAACATTTCAACACGAAATCTGTACAAAAAAAAACACGTTAACGATCTCCACGTCGGTTCGCATTCGATCACACGCACCGTCTCCCAAATGCGGCAACGCATCTAACACTTCTTGTATCGACGCTTCGATTTCCTCTTCGGACCGGTTTCGCTCTTGTATCGGCGGCTTTTGAACGCCCGACGTGCTCGCCTTCGGTTCTACCATCGAATCCGTTCGCTTCTCCGCTTTCATCGACGCTTTATAAGTCGGAATTGTGCTCAAACATTCGTGCACGTAATCGATTCGCATGCGGTCGCTGAAACAGGCGCACGATTAAATTCGTCGCGATCATTTTTCCGCGTGGTTCGATTACATTTCCGGACAAAAGTCGGATATCATTTGGACTTGAACGTCCAAATCTTTGAAGTTTTTGTAATCGTACGCAAACAGATCGTCCTCCAGCATCGATAGCGTTAGCTTGAAGTATTGCTCTATGTAATCCGCTTGTTCGTCGCAGTTGCTAAAATTCGATTCAATTTGAACGGTCTTTCTGTAGATAACAGAAATCTGCAAAGAACTTACGCCGTTTGTATAATTTTATCCACTAAGTACGTGCTTACAGCATGGAAAGCGTCAACGAATTCCGATCTGCCCAAAGCGACGCACTCGTTTATCCGTCGTTTGAGCGCGCTCCAATCGTAAGGCAATTGTATGTTCAATTGAAAAAGTTTCAGCAGTTCCTCGTATACTCGTTTATGGAAATAAGCCAAGCTAAAACGTATAATTGAATCGCGAATTTTATGAATGGTTCATAGCTAACCGATGAGGTATTCCCATCGAAAGTGCCAGTTGCACGGCGGGTTCGCAATGCGTAAATAGCGCGCTTAAACTAGTTGCGGTGTCCAGCATGTAGCTGACGATTTCCTCGTACCAAAACGGGTCGAACTTTTGTGGTTTCGCTCGAACAATCGACGGAATTACAGTCAAATTGGATTCGAAACCGCATACGTAGCCTCCGACTACATCGAACACCTTCAAACATTTGTTTGCATTAGGATTATCATAAACTAATTAATGCAAAAGTTATACCGATAGCGAATGATTTAATACAGCCTTCAATTCGTTCTTGTAGCATTTTTCTCTCTTGTATGAGAAAAATAAGTCTGTTATCCTCTCGATTAGTCTCACATTGGATTGTCCATATAAAATGTACATGTCTATTATTTTGGGCGAAGAAAATAATCCAGATTGAATCAAATAATTCATTGCTACATCCTCCCTCATGTACTCTATCTGGAAATAAGTTAATTATGAAATTAATCATCTAAAACTATCGGAATATGAATACCTCAGACTCTTCAAATGTAACTAATCTCATTATTACTTTACTTACACTTTCATGTAAGCTTTCATACAAATTTAAGTAATTTTCATTCAAACCTTTCAATTCATGTACCGATATAGGATTTGTTATGAAACTATTCAATAAATCGATCACTCTTGGTTCGTGTAAGAAATAACACCAGAAGAGGTGGTATGAACAATTTAAAAGAAAATTAATATTTTCTAAAAAGAGTTTGTTCTTAATGAGAAAATCTTCATTTTCCTTAACACTGACTTCGAAGTAATACGGTTGATATGGTGTATAGGAATGTTTCTTTTGAATCCAGTGAACGCTCTAAAAAAATGTTAGTCTCAACTTTGGATCTCAATGATACAACTGTTTTACTCACTATAGCTGGCACTTTTTCTCTTCTAATATCAAAATATTTGCTCAAGTCCTCCTTCAATTGATCAATATTCTACAAAACGAATTGCACATAAGAATGAATGTTATTGTAAAAAGAGGCAAGTTTTACTCACTTTATCCTTTGGTAATTTTTTACTCTTCACGCAAATCTTTAATTCCAATGTTAATTCATTGAGTGGTACCTTAAGGGGATTCTAAGAAATATTCGATTACAATAATTATTATCGCAAAGTTCAAATACAAGTTACCTTGAAGAATTCATTTGACTGGCACAAAAAGTCCATCTTCCTTAAAACAAATAATAAATTACTAATTTAAATAGCCTTTCGAATGCAAAAACTTCTTGGAATTATTCCTCTATCAGCTGTTTAACAATCATTGCTGACAACAAATTTTGGTTATGTGGAACTTTCAAAAATTCTCGGCCAAAAAGAAAAAAACTTTTATTTAATATGAACTATTACTACAAAATACAGTTAAATACATTTGTGTGTCCATCTGAACTTTGAAAGTGAATAATATGTCTGGTTAAGATTACATTTTTCGCACTTTACAACACCACCAAAAGGATGGACATTTTTGTAATGTAATATGGCAGATTTTCTGAATGCATTTCCCACAAATTGTATGTTACATTGGGTACAAGTGAGTAAGAAACAGTTTGCTAAAGCCATACTACTTTCTTGTAAAGTGGCATCATTCAAATTAATAGAATGCAGTCCAAATTGTATTTTTGGTGTAATTTCTTCAACAACATAAATAGTCGATCTGAAAATTTTGTGGAAAAAAGACAAAATTTGCGAGAATAAGTTCATCTGTCTTACTTGGAATTCTCCTTAATTTCACTTATAGTCCTTATAAATGTGCTATTACCCAGTTTAAATGTGAAATATATGTTTGTGGGCAGCATACCTTTATTGTTAATACAATTGTTTAAATCTTGTAAGAATTGTGAAAAGATAGTTTCCAATGAATCAGAAGTTAGCTAACAACATAATATAAAATTAAACTTCATCAACAATAAGTAGATATAATATTACCTGTTGAGATTCAAACCATGTTAATATGTTATTAAAACACGTTTTAAGCTTGTCAAACTCACAAGATTCATTTCCTTTTTGAGCACTATTAATAGGCATTACATCTGCACAACTACTTTCGCTTCCTTCCATAATAGCAAAAGCTGGCTTCTTCTTTACTATGTACCTCTTAATATCGTGCACACATTTCCTCGTGATATGTAGTTGTGGTAGCTTCACCTCAATCGACATATAAGGCATATTTAGTAGTGACCCAAAATCTGTATTCACTGATATACAACCTGTTGGATGTACTACTAAATTATCTAAAAAAATATAAACTCGTTAATAAGACAATAACACTTGATGTAACATTTGTTACTCTTTTCAAACTTGAAATCAAAATTGTCAACAGGTGCAGTCAATTCCAATGTATATAACACTTCATCTACATCATCTGACCCTTTGTCCATTGCTAAATACCTTGCATAGCCATTGTACACATAATGGATCTTTTTGTGCAAGTATTCACAAAATTCCTTATACCACTTCTTATACGAAATCTTATTTGAATAATATGCCTCACTATTCTTCCATCCAGGCCATGCGTAAATGTAAAAAATTACGGTTTTAATCAACGGCAAACACAAGTGCAACTCATTCTGGTATAAGTTGTCCACATCAACTTCCAAGTTGTATTTGAGGATGTGTAAGACAGTGATGATGGTCAATTGCACGTTCTTTCTGTCTACTATCGTTGCAAACACCTTATTCAAGGCATCCATTTTCGTAAACGTCTTATTCAAACGGTCGATGCAAACATCGATTTCCTTCATAATATCCTCTTCCATAATGGCATCCAAATTTGCAGTCTGTTGAAATTAAATAAGAAAATTATGGAATGTCTTTCAACCAAAAAAATAAAGCGATTGGCATGCAACAAAAACTACACTATAACTAAAATTAGGTATATTATCTTCAGCTTAAGGAATATTGAAAAAAAAAAAACGTATTTTCTAAAAATTGAAAATACCATGACGCCAAGCGCTAGCGAAGATAATATACAAAGCAAAATTGATCTTTTTGTGCGCATACGATTGGAAGTTTGTGCTACCATCTGACGATCGTTAGCGAATTGACGGATATTCTCGATAATTCAAAATGATAGTCGTTATTTTTTAATTTGCTGTATTATGCCAAGATCTAAGTATCTCGAATTGAAGTCAGAATATACAAGATAAAACGCTTCACCATGAGTAAGTACAATGTAATAATATTCGTATATATACGCCGCAAAATCTTGTAGGTATTAATTGGAATAGAATGGACGAACTGGTTGACCATAGATTCAAATCACGACAGCACCTAAAAGAACTGTTGGAGGAAATTAATTTAAGAAAATTGGAATTATTGGTATTTCATTAATTAACGTCAACTAACATGTGTTATGCGAAGCCTTTTGCAGGATAAGCAAGAAGTTGTGATAACCAAACAAAAGATCGAAATACCAACTATCGAGAAAGACTTGTTTCAACCGGCAGACCAGTTTAAAAGAGAATATGAAGACTTGTCAGTTATATGGTCGTTTCTAAAACGAAGTAAGGAAGATGTTCCAGTAAAGATGACAAGCAGTAAGGATTGGCTGTTACATATTTGATCAGATTAAGATGATGGACTGATTCTTTTTAGGCATTCCAAATGGTAGAAATCTATGAGAATTATACTCTTGCATATGTATTACCGATTATACAAAGTTATGTATACTCATTTGTTCTATTCACATCATTGTAATGACCCAAACAGATGGTAATCATTTGGAGCAAAGTTTGGATTATACGCATTCCAGGCCTAATTCACAGATTTTTTGTAGCGTTCAGTGCATTTTTGGATGCCATATACACAGGGTGTTTAAAAAAAGGCTTTTCAGTTTATCTTGGGCCCCCTCAAAGTTTGTGACACTTTTTTTTGGCTCTTGGGCAGAATAGATGGGTTTAATTGCGCATTTATTTCGCGCATGTATATGAAGTAAGAATTCGAGATCATCGTGTTGTTTCGATTTGAATTAGCGCACTTCTCCGCAATAAAGACGAACATGGAACTATTTGTATAATATAATAATTTTTTAATATATATTTATTATAAGCAACTATAATTTTGAAGAATCTCTTGAATCCCTTCAAAAAATATGCTTCTTTGTTATTTTGTGATATTGTTGCTTGTACATGCTTTTGCGTGGCTGTCACATCTGTTTCCTTTATAAAATTTAATAGTGCGACCCTTCGTAAAAAATGTATATATTTATTAATACCTTCTTGTTCGCTCTCCAGAAAGGTTCCAACAACTATAGCCAGTCCTTTTTTAAGACTCTGTGTCCTTTATTGAATTTTTGTGTAAATTTGTTCTGTTTTGTGCTGATTTTTTCTTGTACATATTCTTCAAAATTAGAGTTGTTTATAATAAAATAATGTATTATATGTGTAGTGTAAAATATAAAAAATGTGCGTCTTTATTGCGGAGAAGTGCGCTAATTCAAATCCAAACAACACGATGATCTCGAATTCGTACTTCATATACATGCGCGAAATAAATGCGCAATTAAACCCATCTATTCTGCCCATAAGCCTTTTTTTTAACACCATGTATAAAAGGATAGTTAAGAAATGCATTTGTTATAATGAAAAAACAAAAGTTCAAAAGCTATGGTCGCGATCATCTTTGCCAGGGTAATAATCCTTGTGTTTCCAATCGAACGATTACAGTTCGCTGCATCCTTCATCGTGTCACTATTCGAATGTAGATGGCGCTTGAAAGTAGTCGAGCCGTTCCGACGTTCGTACCGTTATTTACGTTGGTTAGATTCGTGAGCGGACGAATAAATTTCCTTGCAGATGTCCCCGAATGTACGGCTGCGAAACGTTAATTCTCACGTGTTTACCATCATCGAACGTACCGACCGAGTTGTTATGAAATCAGCCAATACATCGCAGGTGCCTCCCACGTTATCATCGTTTTGTGGGTAAACATACAGCTTTTTTTTAGTGTTGTTGTAATCGGTTGTGATTGATTTACGAAGAGCAATTAAGTGGAGAATACGCACGCATACAACAACAACAGCAGCAGCAGTGGTTATTAAGCGAGACACTGTTTTAGGTTTTAAGTGCGCCGCACGATACAACAATAACAAAGTGTGATGTCGAATAATAACAATAATCATCATCAACAACAACAACAACAGCAGCAGCAGCAGCATCCGTCGATGAGTGCGGAAAGCGATGCCTGGGCCCTGCTGGCGCTGAAATCGGCGCCGGCCAGCCCGTCGAAGGTCCAGTGGAGTCCGGACGATCAGGGCGACGCGATCGCGCGGCTGGAGGGTCGCGGCTTCGAGTACATGGTGCGGCAGAGTCGCGTCGTGATCGGACGCAACAGTTCCCGCGGCGACGTCGACGTGAACATGGGCCACTCGAGCTTCATCTCGCGGTGCCACCTGGAGGTGCACTTCGACCATCCGTACTTTTATCTCACTTGCAACGGCAAGAACGGCGTGTTCGTCGACGGCGTGTTCCAGCGCAAAGGTGCACCCTCCATCCAGTTACCACGAACGTAAGTCTATCTCTATCTAAAACATAAACAAATCGCTGGGTAACGATCGACGGATCGAGGGACGTGAAGCGTTTTATTCCAATCGGATTCCTGCTGGTCTCCACAACAACATTTTGTTGTTTGTGTATTGTATTTACATTGTTGCATGTTTATTTGTGTGGACCTTGAAGTTGTAACACACACATATATATATACGCTGGAGACATGTGGCCGCTTCTGCGTCACGTGTTTTTCCCTGCTAGTCGTCATAAACAACCCCACGAACGATTTTCCTCGACGGCGTTTTCTTTTCTAATAGGAAATGAGGTACGAAGGAGAGCGAAAATCAATAAGCCGCCCCTGACACGGCAAATTATAAATAAACATTTCTTCGCGTTTCTCCACGCTGTCGCCCTCTCCGTTCTCTCTCTCTCTCTCCGTTTTTTTGTTTGTTGTTGTTGTTTGTCGATAGAGAGGAAATTTGGAAATCCATGAAGCATTTATCGAGCCGATGACGTCACTCTCGTTTTGCCATCTCTTTATTTCCCCATCGCATCTCGCCCTCTCGCTCTCTCACACACTGAATGTCGCCGTCTTCACTCTTCCTCCATTACTATCGACCTTATGACAACGTCAAATAGCGATCTCACATTTCACTAACCATACTAGTAAACAAACGCGAGTCGCCTCTGTTCCTCTCTCTCGTTTTCTGACGTGTGTGTGCGTGCTCGATTTCCTGAAACAATAACGTAAGTAATTGACAGTATCGATGGATACGGAACGGAACAATAAGTCAACCAACTTTGCGACATTTTTTGTTAATAATGATTGTTTTTGTGTCATTCGCCGACTGCTGCTGCTGCTGGCTGCCTCGATTATTGTCTCGGGAGAATGTGTGGCGAATCGACCACGTGGTCGCGGCGTTTTATTTTTATTTACTCGCATACGACAACAACGCGATAATAATAATTATTAGCAGTTGATTCGAGAAACAAAAACACACCGTTTTTTTTTTCGTCCGCTCGAAACAGTTTCCTGTATTATCAGCGACTTTTTTTTTAAATTATTGTCACGTGCCTCGAATGGCAATGGGAGATTTTGCACCGCAATCCACATGTTCGAAGCTGACAAAAATGATTAGCATTTTTTCCTCTTGAAAAAAGAAACTTAATTTGAGCGTTTCGCGATGCAGTCGGCCTTATTAGTTTCGGAGACGGGCGACTTTGTGGATATTTATAAATTCACGAAGACTTTTTCATTTTCTATTCTATTTAAACGGGAAAATCGTGCGTCTTCTATTAAAATACACGACGCACAACGTGTTTGTGTGTTTATTATTATTATTATTGTAGTAGAGGTTATTTTAAAATACGCTAAAATCCTGATAAAACCGCTCGTAAATACGAACCAGTTTTAATTATAGAATTAATCTTTCAGCGTTTATTATTATTATCATCATCATCATTAAGATGTGTTCGTCCTTACGATTGAAACGAACCTCGTTTTATCTCTTTCCCTCGTAAATCGCGAATTGAGATAAAATGGTCTCGTTAAAACGAAGAGTTTAAATCTGCAGAAAATCAGCGTGGCGCCATTTATCGCTTTTCAAATCGGTGTCATTCGGATCTGGAAAATTCAAAAGTATTTCCCAATTTCCTTATTTAGGCTATTTGTATCCTTTACATATTTTCATGAAAAAAGTTACTTTCGGCTGGATAATGTTTTGAAATTATTAATTAATGTTCGTAGTAAAATTGGAAAAAGGGAAATTCTAACGCAAACATAATTGACTTTCAATTTTTTCTGCTTTAATTTTTGTTATTGTCCTGACTTCAAAACCATCAGTAGACTTTATTATGATCGAGAAGGCATCGCTTTCCCCATCTTCTGTTATAATAACGAATATATGGTTGCATTAAAATAAAAGTTATCCACATTGGAAGATGTCAAAGTTTAACAAACTGACACTTTTAACTCAATTTAAGCAATGCAAAATGCTTAAAGGAACTAAAAGACCTCAACTCTTTATACGTAAGACTATGGAATTGAACTATGTAATTCCAAGAAGTCAATCAAAAAATTTACGTGTAATTACTTCATAAACATCGTTACAAATCTAAGCCTGCACGAAGATCTGCCAGTCCCATTCGTGAAACATGCGGCACGCGACCAGATATTAGAAGACTGAAAAGATATTGACCAGCAGATCTTAATTCTAATTGTCAAGTGAAAATCAATAACAAAAATAGCACATTTTTCCGATTACTGATTGTCAAATCGAGAGTCACCGGTTTTTAAGTTGGCAGTTACGTCAAATCATTTCCGTTGACATTCGAAATTCGATTCAAACTCACCGAGTGTTACAGTGTGACCAACTTAATTTCGAATCGCAACAAACTAATCGAGTAGTGTAACTGAATGCGTCGTATATCTGTTACATCATTTACGGCCGTCATTCCAAAAGAAAGAGAAATGAAACGATTAACGTTGTTATTATTGCGCTTTTGACAACAACAACAATAACAACAACCACGATAAGAACGAATAGAGCGTAAAACACAAACAGTCTAGACAACTGTATTGCATATTTGATTAATTTATGCATTATCATCACCATCTTAGCTCACTTCATTCGCCGCTCTTACGTAACCAACTCTGGCAGAGTTTGGATTAATAAAATTTGGAGGACAAAGGAAACCCAAAAATTATATAACTTGAAGGAAAGTATTAGGTGTATAACTTTGCCCGTGCCGTTTTCCTACAAATGGTTTTAACGGTAAGTGGCGGTCGAAATAAATCGATCGTGCACCTCTCGCAATAACTTTGGGCTTCTGTCAGCATAACACCACATACACACATAATTCGATTTGTGTCTGCATCACAAAGTTATTCTCGATTGAAAATGTTACTCTACGAGCCAAATTTGCGTCATTTCCGGCAAGTTTTAATTATCTTTTTCCATATAGAAATCTGCGATCGAGGCTCATCAAATGCTCTGAAATCCTTATGCTGAGACCGATGTTAGCGAATGATCGTGTCGCGACTGGTTCCAACCCTTCAAGAACGGCGATATTCACGTCGAAGGCCGACATAGCGGTGGAGGAGAGAAAATGCAGAATTTGAGGCATTACTTGATGAAGACTCGTGTCGAAGTCAAGAGGCATTGGCACGATCATTGGTAGTGACTCAATAAGCAATTTCAAAGCGCCTCACAGACTTGAGAGTGATTCAGAAGCAAGGAAATTGGGTGTCGTACAAGTTGAAATCGAGAGACGTTGAACTGCTGTTTGCTTGTGAACAATTGCTTAAAAGACTAAAAAGGAAGCGATTTCTGCATGGCATTGTGACTGGCGATGAAAAATGGGTTCATTACAATAACCCCAAGCGCATAAAATCATGGGAATATCCCGACCATGCTTCCATGTCGACGGCCAAACCGAATATTCACGGCTCCAAAGTCATGCTCTTTGGTAGGACCAGCTCGGTGTAGCAAATTATGAGCTGTTAAATCCGGTTGAAACAATCACAGGGGATCGTTATCGAATGCAATTAATGCGTTTGAGCCGAGCATTAAAAGACAAACGGCCGCAATACAACGAGCGACACGATAAAGTGATTTCGTAGCCTGACCACACCTCATGTTGCTAAAGTGGTCCAAACAAACTTGGAAACGTTGAAATGGGAAGTCCTACTCCACTTGCTGGATTCTGCAGACGTTGCTCCCTCTGACTATCACTTGTTCCGATCAATGGCACACGGCCTTGCTTACCAGCACTTCCAGTCGTATGAAGAAGTGAAAAATTGGATCGATTCGTGGATCGCATCAAAAGATGACAAGTTTCTTCAACTGGGGATTCGCACGTTGTCCGAAAGTTGGGCGAAAGTAGTGACCAAAGATGGACAATACACCCATACCTCGTTATACGGCCGCTCTTTATACGGCGTTTCGCTATAAGGCACGTTTTCGATTTACGGCCTAAAATGTTTCGCTGTAACGGCAAAAAAAAAACTTTTTTTCGATGTCGATATATCTACATGTTGCCTATCTTTGTATGAATTTGCATTAGAATGATTGATTCCTTACACGGCTTTTCGCTTTGCGGCCAAGTTTCGTGGAACGTATCTGGGCCGTAAAGCGAGGCATGGGCATACTTCTTTGAATCATAAAGCTATAACTAGTTTTTTACAATAGAGCGTTAAATTTTGAAGAAAAAAAAAAACGGCGCGATCAAACTTAACCTAATAATTGAGCCAACGTATACACAAATTGTGTTAATTTTAACATGAAGGAAGGAAGTACGTCGGAGGAGCGTCGCGCACACACGCATAAAGTTATGTTTGGGCCATCGATCGCATTCGTTGGGAGACGCGCGCTAATAAAATTCGCTTGTCCGATCAAAATTCGTAGTAACACTTTGTTATTATTGCAAAGATAAATTTGCGTGCGATAAGAAAATGGAGAGAGCTTTAATTGAAAGAACCTCGCGCAAATCTCAACGAATCGCAACATTGGATTCCATTTTCATTCAAATTATCATTACGTTAACAACAATTAACGGTTTAGTTCGTGTTTTTCATGCCAGAAGGTCGCCGATTTTTGTTTATGTTCCTCCTCTTCTTGTTGCTCGTTCTGTCTTCGAAACATCATGACGCCATCGATTTATTTATTTATATTTTGTCGCTGTCCCTTGTTTAAATTTCAATCAATCCTCGCTCATGTGCTCCAATTAAAACGTCGATCGTCGCGTACAGCGCGATCGTCAAATTCGAATTTACCCGCCGTGTTAATGCGAGTTTCGTAAGATCCGCGCTTCGCCGGCAGTTGTTTTTTATTCAACAGTATGCGACTATAAGGTACCAAAATAACAACATGAAAGGCACTAGAACGCGACGTTTAGGTTCAAGCCGTCCGCGATCGTTTTCGATCGCGCCGTAGATGTTTTAATTTATTAATTGAGAAATTCCAGCAGCGTTTCACATACGAGCGCGTATATATTATATTATTTTTAATGATAGTATTATCGACCCAATGACATTAAGAACAATGCGAATTGCGTTTGTCTGTGTGGCTTAAATGATAATAATGCTCGAGTACTCGTATAAAAATAATAATAATAACATTCATTATTGTTGTTATTATTTTTATGTATACTGTTGTTGTTTATGATTTTTTATAGTCGTTACGCATTCATTAACAATCAAATGAAAACATTGCAAAATTTTAATAACATTAAACGATGATAATAATGCTAATTTGTGCCTATTTAACTCGTTTGTTCCCATCTCGGATGATGGAACGCACGGTATTTAATCGATTGTAGTAGTTTTTTTTTTAAATCGAAATCATGATGATGTTTGAATGATGACGATGACGGCGATGATAATTTTAGCACGTGGACATTTTAATTCATCGAACGTAAGCGTGGCCGGAGATTTTTTTTGCGAGGCAAGTGACGAACCGAATACCGTGCGATCAGAAACGGGCAAACTATTTTCTGCGTAATGTTATTCTTGCTCCTCTTTTTTCACGATTTCATCATCGCATTATTTTCGCCGCGTTTTAAATATAGGACATTCACACATTCGGTGTCCGTTCTAGTTTGGAGAGCCGGCTTCTTATGTGTTTATTTATTTTATTTTTTTCAATTTCGAACGCCCGCAATGCACGTTTACGATTTAGTTCGCGCAAATTGCGATCACTGTTTTTTCTTCGTCTTTCCTATTCCGAAACAAAAAGGAGTTGACAGGATTGAAGTCGTTTTTCAAAATTTCGTCGATTTTTTTGTTGTAATTTTGTTTGTCGCTCTTATCGGAATTTCGTGCAATTTATTTTTTGTAATGGAATTTTTTTTCTGTTTTAAGTTCAACGTACGCGATATTATTAATAATAATATACAGTAATTGCAAAAATGAAACAATTAAGAAACTGTTTAAATCAAACGTCGCTACTTTAGCGAATTTTCGCGCACATAAGCGAAACGTAGACTGTATGTCTTTTTATTTTTTTTTGCAATACGTAACCGTTACCTACTTTAATTGTTAATATAGTATGAGAGGCATTAATTCAATTTATTTGGTCATAAAATGTTTGCTTTGCTTGCAAAATCGCCAGTAAGAAGCTCGTTAATTAGTTCAATAACGATCTGTAAGAGTTACGCCAAATTATCTATTACTTCGCATATTTACAGATTTTAGCAATACATAAAATATACTTTTCTTTTTGTCTACCTCCAAACTATTTTAAGCTACTTACATAACGTTATTATGAAGCTACTTATTGATAAAACATTTATTTAAAGATATAAATGGTGACTTTATTTGTTGAAGAAAAGGACATAGATTTTCATAAATTGTGGGCATTTCTCAAATGAATAACTAATTTCATCTCCTCTGCCTCTGGACTATAAAGGAAACGCATTAGAATTGCAACGTGGACGTTTTTGATAAGGTGCAGTGATAAGGTTTGCAAATTCCCGACCACACGAAACGTTATTGTGGAGATTTGCCAATTATCGAATACAATTTAGTTTTATGAAAGGAATTTACAAGTCAGTTTAGCGTCGATGTATTAATTACAATTTAAAGAATAATTAGCCGCAAGCATAAAGCTAAATTTTCTGCAGTGACAGTCGTGCTCTACTGTGTTAAAATCAGTCCAACAGCCTCAATTCAGTCAGCATCTAGCGACTTCTTTTCATCAGTTTAACTGCACAGTTAACTGTTCGTGTGTAGGTTTCCTCAGTTATTCATTGCAGTTTCGTCAGTCCTCCTTGAAAATTGGCATCGTTAACTGTGCTAACTGTAAGATTAACTGAGGAAAACTGCCCAGTTTATCGTTCCAAGATAGGGCATCAAAGCATGGACTAGGGGACTGCGTAAAAGTCAGTCACAACTGTGCAGTTTAGACAGTCAATCGTACATACATAATATTTGACACGGCAAACTACTCAGTATAACTGAGCACAAAAATCCTCCTTGAAATATTGCATCGTTAACTGTGATAACTGTATGATTAATTGACGAAAACTGTCCAGCTTATCGTTCCAAATGAGGGCTAGAAAGCAGGGATTAGGGGACTGCGTAAAAGTTAGTCACAACCGTGCAGTCTAACCGTACATACATAATGTAAAACATTGGAAACTGCTCAGTGAACATGTAACACCCCCTTCGAGTCTGGCATCGTTAGCTGTGCTAACTGTACGATTAACTGGGAAAAACTGCCCAGTTTATCTTTCCAAAAGAGGACCTCGAAGCATGAGGTTGGGAACTGCGTAAAAGTCACTTACAACTGTGCAGTTTAGACAGTTAATCGTACCTACATAATGTCTCACATGGTAAAACATGCATGTAAAGCCTCCTTGAAAATTGGTATTGTTAACTGTACTAACTGTACCATTAACTGAGGAAAATTGCCCAGTTTATCGTTCCAAAAGAGGACCTCGAAGCATGAGGTTGGGAAGTGCGTAAAAGTCACTTACAACTGTGCAGTTTAGACAGTTAATCGTACCTACATAATGTCTCACATGGTAAAACATGCATGTAAAGCCTCCTTGAAAATTGGTATTGTTAACTGTATTAACTGAGGAAAATTGCCCAGTTTATCGTTCCAAAAGAGGACCTCGAAGCATGAGGTTGGGAACTGCGTAAAAGTCACTTACAACTGTGCAGTTTAGACAGTTAATCGTATCTACATAATGTCTCACATGGTAAAACATGCATGTAAAGCCTCCTTGAAAATTGGTATTGTTAACTGTACTAACTGTACGATTAACTGGGAAAAACTGCCCAGTTTATCTTTCCAAAAGAGGACCTCGAAGCATGAGGTTGGGAACTGCGTAAAAGTCACTTACAACTGTGCAGTTTAGACAGTTAATCGTACCTACATAATGTCTCACATGGTAAAACATGCATGTAAAGCCTCCTTGAAAATTGGTATTGTTAACTGTACTAACTGTACGATTAACTGGGAAAAACTGCCCAGTTTATCTTTCCAAAAGAGGACCTCGAAGCATGAGGTTGGGAACTGCGTAAAAGTCACTTACAACTGTGCAGTTTAGACAGTTAATCGTACCTACATAATGTCTCACATGGTAAAACATGCATGTAAAGCCTCCTTGAAAATTGGTATTGTTAACTGTATTAACTGTACCATTAACTGAGGAAAATTGCCCAGTTTATCGTTCCAAAAGAGGACCTCGAAGCATGAGGTTGGGAACTGCGTAAAAGTCACTTACAACTGTGCAGTTTAGACAGTTAATCGTACCTACATAATGTCTCACATGGTAAAACATGCATGTAAAGCCTCCTTGAAAATTGGTATTGTTAACTGTACTAACTGTACGATTAACTGGGAAAAACTGCCCAGTTTATCTTTCCAAAAGAGGACCTCGAAGCATGAGGTTGGGAACTGCGTAAAAGTCACTTACAACTGTGCAGTTTAGACAGTTAATCGTACCTACATAATGTCTCACATGGTAAAACATGCATGTAAAGCCTCCTTGAAAATTGGTATTGTTAACTGTACTAACTGTACGATTAACTGGGAAAAATTGCCCAGTTTATCGTTCCAAAAGAGGACCTCGAAGCATGAGGTTGGGAACTGCGTAAAAGTCACTTACAACTGTGCAGTTTAGACAGTTAATCGTACCTACATAATGTCTCACATGGTAAAACATGCATGTAAAGCCTCCTTGAAAATTGGTATTGTTAACTGTACTAACTGTACGATTAACTGGGAAAAACTGCCCAGTTTATCTTTCCAAAAGAGGACCTCGAAGCATGAGGTTGGGAACTGCGTAAAAGTCACTTACAACTGTGCAGTTTAGACAGTTAATCGTACCTACATAATGTCTCACATGGTAAAACATGCATGTAAAGCCTCCTTGAAAATTGGTATTGTTAACTGTACTAACTGTACGATTAACTGGGAAAAATTGCCCAGTTTATCGTTCCAAAAGAGGACCTCGAAGCATGAGGTTGGGAACTGCGTAAAAGTCACTTACAACTGTGCAGTTTAGACAGTTAATCGTACCTACATAATGTCTCACATGGTAAAACATGCATGTAAAGCCTCCTTGAAAATTGGTATTGTTAACTGTACTAACTGTACGATTAACTGGGAAAAACTGCCCAGTTTATCTTTCCAAAAGAGGACCTCGAAGCATGAGGTTGGGAACTGCGTAAAAGTCACTTACAACTGTGCAGTTTAGACAGTTAATCGTACCTACATAATGTCTCACATGGTAAAACATGCATGTAAAGCCTCCTTGAAAATTGGTATTGTTAACTGTACTAACTGTACCATTAACTGAGGAAAATTGCCCAGTTTATCGTTCCAAAAGAGGACCTCGAAGCATGAGGTTGGGAACTGCGTAAAAGTCACTTACAACTGTGCAGTTTAGACAGTTAATCGTACCTACATAATGTCTCACATGGTAAAACATGCATGTAAAGCCTCCTTGAAAATTGGTATTGTTAACTGTACTAACTGTACGATTAACTGAGGAAAATTGCCCAGTTTATCGTTCCAAAAGAGGACCTCGAAGCATGGGCTTGGAAACTGTGTAAAAGTCAGTCACAACTGTGTAGTTTAGATAGTTAATCTTATGTACATAATGTCTCACATGGTAAAACATGCATGTAAAGCCTCCTTGAAAATTGGTATTGTTAACTGTACTAACTTTACCATTAACTGAGGAAAATTGCCCAGTTTATCGTTCCAAAAGAGTGCTACAAAGCATGGGCTTGGAAACTACGTAAAAGTCAGTCACAAGTGTGTAGTTTAGACGGTTAATCGTACATACATAGTATTTGACATGGTAAACAACTCAGTGTAACTGAGCACATAAAGCCTCCTTGAAATCTGGCATCGTTAGCTGTGCTAACCGTATGATTAACTGAGGAAAACTGCCCAATTTATCGTTCCAAAAGAGGACCTCGAAGCATGGGCTTGGAAACTGTGTAAAAGTCAGTCACAACTGTGTAGTTTAGATAGTTAATCTTATGTACATAATGATAGAAATAGTAAACTGCTCAGTATAACTGTAAAACCTCCTTGCAAATTGGTATCGTTAACTGTGCTAACTGTACGATTAACTGGGAAAAACTGCCCACTTTATCATATCAAAAGAGGACCTCGAAGCATGGGCTTGGGAACTGCGTAAAACTCAGTCACAACTGTGCAAAGTAGACAGTAAATTGTATATAAATAATATTAGACATGGTAAACTGCTCAGGATAACTGAACATGTAAAACCTTGAAAATTGGCGTCGTTGACTGTGCTAATTGTAAGATGAACTGAGGAAAACTGCCCAGTTTATCGTTCCAAGATAGGGTCCCAAATCATGAGCTTGGGAACTGACAGTAAATTGTGCATACATAATATGAGACATAGTAAACTGCTCAGTTTAACTGAACATGTAAAACCTTGAAATCTGGCATCGCTAACTGTGCTAACTGTACGATCAGCTAAGGAAAACTGGCTAGTTTATCGTTCCAAAAGAGGGTTACAAAGCTTGGACTTGGGAACTGCGTAAAAATCAGTCTCAACTGTGTAGTTTAAACAGTTAAATCGTATGTACATAATGTCACAACCTTCTCAGTCTAACTGAGCATGTAGGACCTCCTTGGAATCTGACATCGTTAACTGTGCGATTAACGGTGTTAACTCTGAAGTTTATTGTTGCAAAAGAGAGTGCCCGAAGCATAGGCATAGGAAGTGTGTAAAAATAAGCCATAACCGTGCAGTTATCATATGCTTGGGGCCACACGTGCTAAACTGCTCAGCAAAACGAAGAATGTGGACCCACCTTAAATCGTACACATATGATGTCAGACAATTGCAAAAAATTTGACTGAGCGTTGGGGACTCCATTAATATGCGATTATTACAGCATGTCGAAATAGGACGATTCGTACAATTGTCAATCTCGTCGTCTCAGATGTAACGTACATTTTGCCAATATTTCCCCACTTTCCTTGATTCTCGTTATCAATCTTACGTCGATTCCTAATAATAATAACAATAATGGTTTAATTGTCTCGTCCTCAGGTGCACGATACGATTTCCCAGCACGAGCATCCGCTTGGCGTTTCAGTCGCTAGTGGACGAGAGCAGCGAGCCGCCACCCAGGATACGGGAAGTGTCGCCAATACGCGTGAGAGACAGATCCGGCGGAGGAACGGGTGGCGGAGGCGGCGGCGGCTGTTCGAACGCATCGTTTCACCATTTGCGACCGTTGCAAATCAATATACCGGACAACGAGGCTTACGGCAGCCCGTTTCCATCGCCGACCGGCACCATTAGCGCCGCAAACAGTTGTCCGGCTAGTCCAAGAGGTTCGCAACAAGAATTCCACTTTTCCCATAAAGAAAAAACAACTTTGCGTCCGCAAAAGAAGAGGACAAAAGACACGATCCTGCAATTCGAAATGTATTATTTCCTCATTTTTTGTTTGTTGTTGTAGGTGGTCACGGTAGGAGAAACGTATCGGCCGAATTACAAATGGTCGCGGCCTACGTGGCGAGGAGCGACGATGCCACGCACAACGTGCAATCGAGCCTCAGTCCGGAGCATTACAGACAGGGCACGTCTAACGGCAATTCGGTGAGAGTGGCTGTTCCGCAATCCTAATTGCAGCCGAACTCAATGCGATCTCTCGTCCTTTCCAGATGCCGCAAGTGGTAATCGC
Source organism: Hololepta plana (assembly GCA_963695495.1). Taxonomy (NCBI): domain Eukaryota; kingdom Metazoa; phylum Arthropoda; class Insecta; order Coleoptera; family Histeridae; genus Hololepta; species Hololepta plana. Next base: position 1,419,667 of record OY968838.1, on the reverse strand, counting down.
GGACGGTTACGGCCCTGGCAGCAGTAGTAGCAGTAGTCACAGTAATAAAGACGACTCGAAGCCGCCGTACTCGTACGCCCAATTGATCGTGCAGGCGATCGCGAGCGCGCCGGACAAGCAGCTGACGCTGTCCGGCATCTACAGTTACATCACGAAGAATTATCCGTACTACAGGACGGCCGACAAGGGATGGCAGAACTCGATTAGGCACAATTTAAGTTTGAACCGTTATTTCATCAAGGTAAACGCAACCGGCACGACAAATCGGTGCTAACCGGCCATTCTTCTTCGGTGCAGGTACCTAGGAGTCAGGAGGAGCCGGGCAAGGGCAGTTTCTGGCGCATCGATCCCCAGTCCGAATCGAAACTGATCGAACAGGCGCACCGGAAGAGACGGCAGAGGGGAGTGCCCTGTTTCCGGCAACCATTCGGCTTAAGTTCCAGGTAAATTTGCTTTGTCTTCCGCAAAAGCAAGACACTTCGTTTTCCCAAAAGGGATTGATAGTCAAGCGATGACATTGAAGTCCCCATGAACGCCTGCGTGTTAGAAGAGTTCTAACGCCATTAAACGAATACGGATCATTTCTATTCCTACTTCTTTCACCGTTACCCATTGTTTCAGGAGTGCGCCAGCCTCGCCCAGCCACGTGATCATGTCGGACATCATGACGCCGGAGTGTTTGTCGCGCGAAGGTTCGCCGGTGCCGGAACACATGCTGGAGATCAGCCAGTCGGCGCCGGGTAGTCCCGGCAACTCCGGCGTCGTGTACGCCGGCTCCGGCGGCATGATCGGCCACCAGCAGATGACGGCCCTCGTCGGCGCCACCAAAGCCAGACTGTTGCTGCCGCATCGAGGCGCCGACCTCGATCAGCAGGGATCTAACGGACAACAAGAGGGTCAGTTTTCGCGATTCGTTCGGTGTTCTACGGATTGAGATGTTAATCGTTCGGTTTTGCTTTGTAGAAAAGTATCACATCGTCACCGGCAACATAATCGAGGAGAACGTGATATCGCCGTCGAGGTACTCGCCGCAACCAGTCATCGTGCAAACGCCCAACTATTCGCCCTACAGGTAAATCTGTCGAGGGAGAGCTGACGATGGGTTGGCTTGCGCGAATCCAAGAGTTTTCGCTTCGCTTTGAAACGATAGCCAATCGGAGAACGATTTTAGAAACGCGGACACGGATTGTTCAATAGGAACATGTTTGGCCTGGATGTCGGCATGAAAGAAAAAGTAATGGTCACCGTATTTCTTGTATCACGGGGGTGTCTTGGACTGCAAAGAATCCGCTTAACATCAACGCTGAAGAATAAACGTCCCGGAAAGCCCACAAGTTTCATTCTTCTGCGTCATAGCGCTCGACCCCAGGTAGCTCATGCAGTTCTCCAGATCTGCTGGGCATTTGAGGCTTGAAAGTTTTCGAGAGTAGCCTTCTCACTGACCCAAATTGTCACCTTGTGACTATGTTTGGCCCGTTAAAACAGTCACTAAAGAAGGGCGAGGGTGCAATTTGAACGCAGAGGCAGAGGATTGCTGTTTAGTGGTTGTAGTTCCGTGAACAACTGCAAAAGATTTCTTGTGTATTTGTTTGAACAAGAATGACTTATAGCACATGGACGTGTTTCGATTGAGAAAGTCATTATGGGAAAAGTTTAATTTTGTCCAGGTATCAGTTCTTACTCCTTTGTCAGCTTTGTTTAATTAATATGCAGCTGTTGAATTGGCTTCAACTAGTAAGAACAAAGGCTTAGAATCAATGGTGACCACCGTTTGAACTTCCGAAGCCAAACGGACTAAAACACATTTGTATTAGACGTAGAGCGTTTCAATGCAAAGCGATAATTTAGGATTTCCTCGATTAATTATTAATGATAATTACTTTTTTCTGCTTGCAGCGGCAATAATAATTATAATAGCGCCGGTATCGATTTGAAACGGCACATGGACGATCAAAGCGGTGCCGATAGTGCGGGTAGCGGCGGCGAGAACCAAGAGTGCGAACCGCGCGAGATCAAACGGCAACGTCACGAACAGCAGTACGAGGACGAATAAGGGGATGCGAACGAATCCGCCGATGCGTTCTTGCAAAGAAGGTGGACGTTGAGATATAAGGAAGAACGTGCGTGGCGACCGCGAAGAACAAGATGATGAAGATGAATGATTGTGCAGAATTTTAAAGCGAATTTTTGTTTCAACGGACGTATGGGCGAATTATCAAGTTTTATTAAGCAGTTAGGAGAAGGTTTTTTTTGTCGATGATGCCGATGTTGATGGTTTTCGACAATTGTTCGGTTTCGTTTTATTTCAATCGTCATTACAAAAGGAGCGTATTTTGTATGCAACGGATTTGTTGCCTTTTCCTTTTATGTTGCGGGGGGGTGAAATGACGGACGAACGTTTTTATGTTTCGATGCTTCACACAAATAATCTCTTTTTGATCGCGTTTCTTTCATTCGAAGCAATCGAATAATTTATGAACAATCAATGAAGGAAACTGAATTGTAAAAAGCTATAAACGAATGTCTTGACGATTTCGGTGTTACAAACGAAAGAGAGAAGCAAATTATTTTTGTTATTTATAGAATAGTTTTAATTTGGACTTGGATGATGGTTTTATGTGCGATTTTTTTTATACTACACACATGTTATAAAAGACAACTTTGTTTATTTATGCATTATATTAATTGCATTTTTTTTTAAATAATAATATACATTTTATTTTCTGACTTTTCACAAACTTTATACTGAAGAAAGGACAAATTCGGAAAAGGCTAAATTAATAAAACTTGATATTTCTGCGCAAGAATCACCCTGGCAGTCGAAATGCAGAAAAGCCTCTGTGAAGTGTGCATATGAGAGGGAAACGCTTTAATGTTTTCTTACCTCTTTCATTTTCGTCTAATAATTATTAAATACAATTAATATTAACGATAATAAACTATTTTCAAAAGCAAACAAAATTAATGCGAAAAAGATTATATTAGTTAAAAACTAAAAGAATTGTTTAAGAAAGGAATAATCGAGATAAAAATTGTGAAAGAAAATTACTAGATTGTTTTTTTTTCTACATTGTAATAGCTGGAATATTACATTGTAACGTGTACATATATACATATTGTAACGGAGAGATGCTGATGATTGACGATGGAACGATGATGCTGATGATAATAATGTAATTTGAACTTTTGAAATTAATAAAAAAGTGAATGAGGTTGATGTGTAAAGTGAATGTTTTGAATTTGATAGTAACAAAATATAATGACAAAACGAATCTAAAACTGGGAATATTATCAAAAGTAATTCTGTAATAATAACACGAATCATTTGATATTATTATCACGATGAATTCACGTTCATTTAGCTGCGGTGCCATTAATGCGCATATTATTTGTTAAGCAAATCGTAAATTTAAATTTTGCCATATGAATGTTATGCAAAATATGTGCGAGTAAAGAGATGACATTGGAAGAAGATGGGCTGATATTTTCTAAAACGAGTTATACGATTTTTGAATGAAGCGTCAAGTTGAAAACTTATTATGTACAAAAGCAGAATGTATTTAAAAAAGGATTCATTTGATGCAAAAAAAAAGAACTATTTTTCAAACGTTTATAAAATGTTTAAAAACGAATTGTGATCCTTCGCGAATTAGCTTCATTAAACTTTTTATGTGTGTCTTTGGAAAGGGGTCAACATTGTTCATTTGACTTTTCTTCCGCCTATTAAATCTTCACGAAAATCTGGTTGGTACACTCTTTCGTTCCATCTTTAAAAAAGATGCGAAACACAAAATTGCATTAAAGTTATGAATGAGAGTAATTTTTTATTTTTCCGAAACGTGAAAATTGGTACAAATTTTTTAGTAGTAGCTAATTAAAGGACAACTACGTCTTAATTATTATTAATATACGCAATTTTAGGAATGAATTGATAATCATTAAAGAAAATGAAAAAAAAAAGAAGATAATTGTAGATCGCAATTATTTTATTCGATCGAACGTTTGTTTTTAAAGTAAGCGACAACAAATAAAATTGCTTCTCATTGCGTTAAATTTATTATTATTATTGATATATGGCGAGAAATCACAAGAAAAATGTGCATGTATATTTATTATTTAATTTGTTGAAACAATTTTTTTTATTATTGTTAGTTCTACCTTGAATATTATTATCTTTTGTTTTAATGTAAGTAAAATGTTCCTTTATATTAAAATGAAAGGTGGATACCTTGATACCAGTTCTAACGCCATCACCAGCAAGAAAACAAAATGCAAAGTCATAATAACAAAATTCGCAAAAATTTCTTTCCTGCAAATTACTGTACATGTTATCTAAGGCACTGCAAAAATCTCGCGACGTATGACGAAAATTATGCATTTTTCTTCTTAAGGAAGGTGTTAGGATTGGTGTTAACACATCCATCGAGATTCATAATAAATAAACGATTTTCAATAGGTTTCATCATTGAGCAATTGCCGAATCCTTATTACGTTCAATTAAGGAATTACCTAGGGAAGAGTTTGCCGCGGCAGCTTCTGGTTGAAATTATTTTTGGGTAAGGTAACGCAGCAAAGAAAGCTAAAATAACAATGAAAGGAATTCTTTTCATTTTATTATTATTATCAGTTTTGTAATTCAACTTTTCTAATATAATAATAATAATCATTTATACATTTTCTCTGAACGACTTTAAAAATTTGTAAAAATTAACATAAAATTTCGTCTTAATTAAAAACAGAACAATTAATTGCCTTTTATACACAATTTGATACTATTCAATATGTTGATGATAGTATTTAATGTACTTTGACCAAAATCTTAATGGATTATTATTAACAACTTTTTTCGCTCTTTAATTTTAACAATTAATCAGTTCGCATTTTCGTAGTTGTTTGTCTTAATATTTACAATTTGACCCCCCCTAATAATGTTATCAATAATAACGTTTTCAATTCGATCATTACAATTTAATAATCCCTTGCGGTATGAAAAACGTGCAAATATACAATTTTTCAAACAAAAATAATTGAAAAACAATCGAGAGAAATCTCCGATTTCAATAAGTACATGTTATAAATAATAACGACTGAAGGCCACCTAATATAATATATTTTTCACAAATTATCTTTTTTTTTGTATAATAACGTCTTCTATAATATTAATGCTCTTCTTTTTAAAAATAAACCTCACAATTCACGACTCGTTTGTCAAAAATAGTTAAATAAATAATTTTACATATTGGCACATGTTCCTATTAATATATAATAATTAGCAAATCAATGAAACTAGTTACTTTACGTTCGAAAACGAAAAAAAACCTAATATGATAATAACATTCTCATCATCAGTAACAAACAGTGACTAGTAGCACTAGACAACAGAAACATCTCTTTCAATAGCACCCATTGAAATTATTAGCGATTTTTTTTTAATGGAAACAAAGCTTTATTAATGATGTTCGCGGTTTCTGGATCGGATGTTCGGATATCGAAACCTTTAGAATTGAAAAACAGCTTTCTTCCCAAAACACCTCTAATAAATTATATGGACATGAGGTGATCATAGTAATTATCACCACCTCTAATTATTTGGTACGACAATAGGAATTTCTGTGAGCGAGATTAACTCTACCTATCTATTGAAAGAAAGAAAAGAAAAAATATGAAAAAAAGTGAGGGAACACAATTGTGAATCGTTAATAAAATTGTAAAAACGCTCGGTTTGGTATACGACACCGTGACTATTAAATCCCAGTCTTTCTCTTATCCGATTAACTCCATCTTCTACTTAAGCAACAGCAGACTCCACGAAGCTACACATATGCATATAAATTGATTTCCACGCTTTATGCCTTTATAATTAAAAAAAAAAGGGGAGACTAAAATTATCAATTAAACCCTGGCGCGCACAATATGATCGATATAATAGAGTAAACCTACAATTAATTAACTCTTCTTGCTTCCGTTTCGTTCGCTAAACCTTAACATCACTAACTTTCGACTGATACACGTGCGTCGTGTGCGCGTGTGTATGTGTGTGACTGACGTATCACTCGAAGCCTGGCTCGGCGATTTGCGAAAGCAACGACACCCATCGGGCGCGAGTGGGAAAAAAGACGTGGCATCAATATTAAACTTCCTTATCGTAAAACTCGTTACCGTATCTCGTCGTCAGTACGTACACGACGGCCTCGTACGTGGCCATCATGATCGCCGTGTTCGGTATTTGGCGGATCAGTTGCGTCGTTAGGCCGCGGTAGACGCCGCGCAGGCCCTCCTCCTTGAACACGAGCGCCAACGTCTGCCAGAACGCCTTGTACTTGGAGCCCTCCTCCCGCAATCGCGTCCTCGCCACCTCGTGCGGATACGCGACGCACGAGGCGACCGTCTTCGACACGGCGCCGGCGAGCATGAACTCGGCAAAGTCGCGCGAGTGCTTCACGTGGTCGTCGCGCCGCCGATGATGGTGGTTGATCAGTTCGGCCTTGATCGCCTCGTACAGCACGAAGTGGACGATCGTCTCCGAGATGCCCATGTACGAGGCGGTTATGCCTTTGTAGAAACCCAATATTCCCTAAAAAGAAACTGACATTGAATCGCGAGATCGCACGAATACGAAGAACTTAATTCATTCCCATGGTGCGTCTACGCGTGAGAGTTATTGCGCAGACTCAAACGATTTATCATGCCTATCGGATGTGGTCGTGTGATATTCGCGTTCTGTCGCCTCCAATTGCGCGTGCGCAGTCCGATTCGTTGGAGGACTCGCGCGAGTAACTCTCACGCGTAAACGCACGTGCAACAGAAGCCGGTAGAACACGAATATCGCGCGATAACGGCCGAATATACGTTTCAAATGATTAGAGTCTGCGCAGTAACGTCCGCGACCTCTAACACAAGAGAAACTCTCGAGTAAACTCTCACGTGCACACGACGCACAATAACAGTTTGTTCCGGATCCGAACGAATCCTTTCTGATTCAAATCAAATTCCCCTACCGATTTCAGGTAGATACGTTTGATGCATTGCACGGCCGTCAATTGGTTGCCCTTGTTCATGTCCAATTGCAATCGCGTCTTGATGAACCATATCGGGTTCGTGAGCGTGCTCGACATGAAGCCGGCCGTCGACGCGGAGCACACGTGCACGATGGCCGAATCCGGCGGCAGCAGATTGTTCCAGAAGTGTTTCGCTTGCGAATACGTGCAAAAGTAGATCGCTCTCGAGGGCGCGACGCCGATCAAGTTCGGGCCCAAGCCTGAAAGGAAACGAAGAAAATATGTAGAAAGATTCGATTGGAAAAAAGTGATCATAATAATTATCGCCACCGCTAATTGTTTGGTAATTTGTGTGAGCGAGATTAACTCTACCTATCTAATGAAAGAAAGGAAAGAAGATATGAATGGAAAAAGTCGCTTTTCCTCGCACCTTCATTGCAAATCGAAGCGATTTTCTTTCTGACCGCTAAATTGACATGTTCATTTATAATTTAATGCAAGTGTAATAATAAACAAAGTGGCGGTGCATGCAATTGGGCTAATAATAGAACTTTTGCAATTTAGATTTCAGGGCCGTTCCGTGCTCTAGCGCTATTTCCTTGCTCTACGTGCACAACTGTCAATGTTAAAAGTGTCTCTCTCCATTTCGCTGCGAACGTTCGTTTTAGAAAGGAAGTCGATAATTGGCGGAATTGATTGTTAACTGTTTTATAGCAGAAAAACCGCGACATTCTTCGGATCAATCTAATAAACACATCCTCCACTGGGAGGTGCAATATTTTGCAATAAATAGAAATACTTTCAATTACCCGTTTACGCGTACATTTTGCTAATCTCGTTTTTTTTTTAATCGATGCTAGTGCGACGATATCTTGTTTCGAATTGAAAAAAAATTCTATACAATTTACGACTTGCGAAATTAAGTCGCAATTAAATTGCATAATGATGAATCGCACGCACAGGTTAACATTCACGATGTTTGCATTGTAATTCGCCGCTGCTGTGGCGCTGATTATTAGTTTCTGTTCATTTAACTCAATTATCATCTAATTATGATAATTATGACGGCAGATTTGCACGTTGTCTGATTTACTTCTCCTTCGGTGTTATTGAAATCATTGTTGATGTTTATCGTGGCAATTAGCGCGATCGTCTTGTTATTGCGCATTTTGCGTTCGCAAGGAAAATATAGATTTTGCAAATTGATCCGTTTTCTTTCGCAATTCGCTCTACCCCCACGTCTATTTTCGTCAATAAAATTACTGAAACCTATGACTGTAATAGTGATAACAAACGATTTGATTGTTCATTGCTGAAGACATATAAACGGAGACAAACAAGCAAAGAAATCACTTCAGCGAACTTTCAAGGTAAAGCTATAAAAAAAGCTTAATATGCATGGGCAAATATTTTATGGTCTTCTTTTTGGTCAATTACGTCCACAATTTTAATTATCTGCAGACTGCGAAATTTCGCAATTGGACAAAAATAACAAATTAGCTCATTCTTGCAAGTCGTTTAATTAGAAGTTAAAGTCTCTTGTATCTACAATCCAAGTATTTCAAATGCACATAATTTCAAAGTAGTGCTTTATGGTTTTAGAAAACAAAAAATTATTCGAATCGTAGACATTTAAGGTTTATTCGAAAATTTGGACATCCAACATTGCAGACTGATCAATGAATAACAAGTGTTAACAGAATTCTGACTACTACAAAAATTTTCAAAGACGTTTTGTATGGCAGTTAGTTCATTTTCAGAAATGTCGCTTTGGATTTCTATTGTCAGTTCTGGAATTGTTTCTCGTTTGTTATAGCTCGTCCAAGCAATCCCAAGACCCTGACAGAAGCGAAGTGGCGCTGCTTTGTACAGGCCATGCAAAAAGTATCAAAATATAAACCAAAGAAAATGTACGCAACACCGCGTACTATGATAATATTAATTTCTCTTTTGACTGCACTTTTCAAAATGCTGTGCGTTGATTGGACATTCGTCACAATCACAAGTTTTAGTTCGCACATTTCCCGGGGACCTTGATTGCTTGGACGAGCTATAGCATCTACCTTGGGCTTTATAAAACTCAAGGGGAAAGTGTTTTCTTTTCTATCAGTTTTGGAATGGGTGGTCTCGTGAATTCAAACTTGAATTCCACAAACGTGTCGAAAAGTCCGCAAAAATTCCCTCCAAGCGTATAAATTGCGAGCAACTCCTAATTAACCTCAATGACAGTAGATGACGAATGTCAAATATTGGATTTACAAACGGATAGGATGTCAAATCAAAGTATTCCCTGCCATTTTCCTTTGAATGTTGCACGCTAACGTCTTTTCCTATCGATTATTATAAGCTTGCACGATATCAATGGATTTCCCCAAGACAATCAATTATCATTATTCGTTTGCAGTAAATGGGGCATTTTGTTTAAAAGTAATTGAAGCGAAATACCGATAAAAATTGCGATAATTTCGATAACCTTATACTGGATGATATTCGGGCAATTTTTTGCAAAAAAAAAGAAACGCGCTCCGCCGTGCACGAATAGACATATAAATAAAATTGAAGCGCACAAACACTATTGCTTCTATTTATAAATTATATTTACAACAAGGAAAAAAAAATAAATAGAGAGAAAGACAACAAATATTTCGCACAAACAAACGCTTTTTTATAAATAATAATCATAAACGTTCGTGCGGTCGTAGTGATCGATTGTAGATGCAATCGTTCAGCATTGATCGAATGAAACGGTTTGCAAAAAGAGACTTGTTTTGTTTCTTTTTGCAAATACCATGTAAATCCCAACGCATCGTTTTTCTTTTTGCGAGGGATTTTGCAAACGAAATCAATCGCTCTTTCGATAATTAATGCGCATTAAAGCTAATTTACTTATCATTTTAAAAATAACGCTTTTCGAAACAGACGACAACAGAACGAAAAAAAAAAACGTGCCCTATGATATAATCCGCATTTTTATTTATAATCGTCCCTACACATCATCTCCGGCTCGATTATTGCCAAAAACCGATCGCTGACGCTTTGTCATTTGCAAAAGTGCAATTACGGTCGATCGCTAAAGCAATTTTCATTTACTCGCTAATAATAATTATTTCTTTTTTGGCAACCGATTTTACGATCATCAACGCGCTCGAGTGCTTGCGATTTGATTTCCCAGTAATTGACCACGTTTTTAATTTCATTTTAATTTGCGGATTTGCAAAACAACCCATTGTCCGCTCGCAAAATTCGTTGGTTATTAACGCAAATTGCAGCAGTTACCGGTGTAATTTGCTTAATTTGATCGTTGCCCAATTTTGCAACAATCGTCCTCTCGCGAAATTAATTCGTACACGCGATCAATTATTCTTCTGTACTTGTATCATTTTGGCTGCGTTATTAACAAGTTCCATTGTGCGTATAAAAACCTTGTTCAAGACAAACACCTTTATACGATGTAACTTCCTGTGTCAACGAATTCAAAAGAAATCCTTATTAACATTAAGGGACCTATTGTTAAACTAATCTCGCCCCGGGCTGATAACACGTTTTGCAGTTGTTCGCGGAACTATAGCTCGTCCAGGCAGTCAAAGTCCCCCGAAAATACGTTAACTAAAATTTGTGATTGTGACGAATCTCCAATCAGCATTTTGAAAAGTACAGTCAAAACAGAATTAATATTATCAAAGTACGCGGTGCTGCGTACATTTTCTTTGGTTTATATTCCGATACTTTTCGCATGGCCTGTACAAAACAGCGCCACTTCGCTTCTGTCAGGCTTCGAGATTGCTTGGACGTGCTATATAACCTCTAAACTGGAGTCCTCGTGCCTCTACGTGCCGCCATCCTTTTTCTAATGACTGTTTTGATGGGCCAAACAAACGAAAAGCAATGCTCTGTCAGACCTTAATTTCGTACGCCCAAACAGATCTGGTGGACTGCATGAGCCACATGAGGGTCGAGTGTTATCACGCAGAAGAACGAAACCAATTGCGAGCTTTCCCGAACGACACGTAAACGCTTTTAGACAGGCGAATGTCGCGGTCAGCGTTAACGTTAATCTAAGACACCCTCGTGTCGCCAAAAAAAAAAAAAAAACAATCGAAGTCGAAGTCAACGACGCCCCAGATCGAACGAGTTTCTTTGTCATAATCTTTGTATGCGAAGGAACACTTTAACAAACAAATCGTCGATAACAGAGCGTTAAACAGAAACCGGTTTGCGTAACAAGAGGTTTCTCCTCCTCTCGCTGCCGATTCCGGCGAGTTAATTGCCTCCCATTCCATATCTCGCATTATTGTTATTTAAATAAACCGCTTAACATTAATTCGAGCGAGATGAACCTCGACGTTCTGCACGCGCCCAAATTGATTTCGAACTCGAAATGCGGAGCAATAAAAACGGATGGACGTGGCACGTCGAGGTGTGTACCTTTAAACAGTGCGAGAGGTCCCTCGTTTCTGACGATGTGCCTCAACATTTGGATAAGACTCATCGACTTCGGCGACTTTGTGGGCGCCACGTAACCTGAAAGAGCTACAACTTGAGGCCTGCAGCTTCGCGATGATGTCCATAACCTACGCCTCTGATCGGGTACGGTGCGGCACGTCGTCTTCGACGCGGCTGGGTCCCGGGCGATTTGCGGTAGAGCGAGGCCGCCGTCTTGAAAGCCGCTGCACGACGATTGCAAACGCGTCTTCACCACTTCGAGCGGACACGTTACGATCGCGCCGACGGTCCCGGCCACGCTGCAACAAAATCGAAAGGGGAAATGTGAAGACGAACGAGAGAAATTATTGCAAATAGCTTATTCGTTCGAACGGATTCAACATCGACCGTTCTTTTGGTAGTCTTACGTTATTCAAAGACAGTCGATCGGTTTCGCTTAATTTTTTCTCTATTAGGGCGTCTCGCAAAAAAATCCCGTTAAGTGTTAAATTTTATTGCAATGAGTAAAAATGGTGCGAATTGAACTTTTCGTATACTCAAACTCACTGAAGACTCTATTCTCGATTCCCCGATGAAGCCACGCATTTTCTTCGTGTTATTTGCGGTAGCTGAAGTTCCTGGTCCTCCCGATAGGTGATCATGCCTTTTGAAGCAATTGCACCAATCGTAAGTTACTCGTGCGAGATGGTCGTGGCCATATGTTTCTTCATTTTGGCCTTATCACGGTAAATGCGTTTCCCAAGTTTAAATATTGCGCTATAACATTGTCGGCAATCATCGAAACGGCACCAACTTCATACGGCATTGTGGCGGAAATACTCTGCAACTTCTGCGGTAAGATAACGTCGAAGGCAGACGTCGCCAGGCAAACGAAGGAGGAATTCAAAGTTCGAACTTTTTCCTCGTCCAAGCTAAAGTCCGGAGTTTCACGCCACCTTATCCGACGAATGGCACACGTTCTCCTCTTCTTTCGTACAAAACTTGCTTTCGATAAACCAAAAGTGGGCGACTCTCGGCCAGTTTCGCGCGCGTTTTTTTCAGCCGTTTCCAGGCGATTGAAAGCGCATCGGGTACAACTTCATGGTGGATTGTATCCTCGAACTTCAGAAAGAAACCTGCAACTGCGAGTTTTTCGCCAATTGACCTTTGGAAACTCTTAGCAACTGAATTAGTGTTGACAAAACGTTTTTTGTTTTTTTTTTGAGACGCCCTAATATTTTATAACATTGTCAACTGCAAAATATTGCGCCACGTTTGTTTGGGCTTTCGTTCGGCATCTTCGTAATGAATTTACGTGGATTCTAATAGAGCAAATTGACGTAATTATTGCCGCTCGTTGAATTTCGATCGGTTTCTCCGCGATTGATTAGCATGTTATTACGAATTTTGCGAAACCGTTTATCCAAACAATTATCCGACTGCGTCAAAGCAATAATAGAGCAATTGTTTGCCCTTTTCATTATTCGATACCGATCTTTTTTGCGCACTTTCGATAATTAATACAACACCGAATCTAGGTTTCAATTTTTTTCGCTTGTCAAAAAAAAAAAATTCAACGTACGTTTTCGAAAATAGCCTTCGACGGTTATTATTTATTTTTTTCATTACTATTCTCGAGTGATAATCGGCAGTAAAAGGTTATGTTTATAAATTGATAAGATTTCATTATTACGCATTATATTATATTTAAATATAAATTCGATGTTTGCGCGTTTAAAATCGAGACCGCGATAAGCGAGCGAGAGAGTGAGCATTCTTTTTTTTTTACGACAACAACAATCGACACTTACCCCCCGGCGACCAAATGTATGACCGTGTCGGCGTGAACCATATCACACGAAAATGATTCGCCCTTTTCGCGTTTTCTCGCCCCTTTTCTTAACGCCTTCCACAATCAACGTTTTTTTTTTTTTGCGCGATCCCTTCACATCAACTGCGAGACAATAAGATCGAGATTAGCGCAAGATCGATTAACGAGTCGATCTTTTGTGTACCCCACACGAAAACAACAACAACAACAACAACGACACAATTTCACACCGAACTTGTCGTCCCATCGACGAACTAATAATGTCAATCTCCCTATTTCTGCGATTATGCAATTTTCGCAAAGGGTCGCACGACGCTCGAACAGCTGATCGTTGTTGATGGTAAACGTGACTGTTGGCTCGTAGCCCTCGAACAAACAACAACAACAACAACGGGCAGGTGATTCTTCGGTTTGAGTTCACTCTTCCGCACGTATATTTCGTTTGTTTGTGCGTTGCGTTTCGATAATAAACTCCCACTAAATGCGAAACTCGCCCAATGTACGAACAGCAACAATAATAATAACAATAACGGTTTAAACCATGCGGCAATCACGTGGCGGAATCGTTCTTCAATTCAGCCCTTTTCGGCGCTAATCGTCGACTCCTTCGAACACTCGTCGAATTAACCGATTAATTGCGCGTTGCCAGCGGAGGAGAGAAACGGGACCGAGAGCGATTTTCGAACTGATCCGAAATCTACGTGACAGTACATAATAGCCGGTAAATCAGTGGTCCTACTTAAACTGCGCACTCGTCTGTCAAGTCTCTACATTTTTCGTCATTATCACGTCGTTACATATATATATATTTTTGTAACTGCTGGTAAACAAAGTAGTTTGATCGAATGCGGTTTTATTTGATGAAAAAAAAAACAATCGATTCCGATTCAGTTGTCGCACATTATGTAAAAAGCGCTGGACTTGATTAATCCTTTAGGGCGATAAAGTAAGAAACGTGCGCGTTCATCTCGTAAACTCGACTGCTTCGCTTCGATATTATTGCCAGTTCGGCGGCGAATGTAAACAACGGTCTCGCTTATACACGCGCATTTTCTTTTCTCTCGTTTCCCAATGTGTTTATTTATAGATTTTGATTCGTCAAAGTTTTTTAAAAGTGTAAAGGTTGATTAGATATGCGGAACGGACGATTATGTAAAGAAACAAGGGAGAGAAACGCCGTAATTCGAGGCATGCACTAAAGCGTCGCGATTAGAGATTAAAAGGGAAATAAAGGGCGTTGAAGGCGAGCGAAAGGAGGTTAATGGACGAATGGAGCGATTCGTCGATTATTGAACCGATACGACGAAAACGGTGGCCGTTCGTCGATAATTAAACGCAGAAACATCTAGGGAAATGATAAAATGACGTTGGAGATACTGCGTATGCCCTATCAACAAAAGGCGTTCCATTGCTACCTGGTACTAAGTATTTGGATATTACTATTAATTGTCGGCATTTACAAGTTTCTGGAGCCTAAGCCGAAACTCGTCGACGCGTCGGCGGCCGCGTTAAATCCGGCCGAATTGTTCGAGAGTTTGCAGCTGGACGTGAGGACGAAGAACATTTTTCGACTTTGCAATTTACCGCAAGAAATCGTCACCGGAGACGAAGGTAATTTGCTGTTTAAAGTCAACTCAAAGTCGGCAAAAGGGTCCTGGAACCAAATCGAAAATGCCTTTATATTTGGAATTAACCGTTTTTTTTTTCTGTGGGATGACTTGAATGAAATGCTTTATTGTTGATTACTGCCAACGATAATTCCAAAGTCTGGCTAAAGAGAGAATTTCCGGTTAAAAATAATTCGTAAATATGGCTAAAAATAATGCGAAAACGTTTATTTTTGCGGGGTGACCACGTAGGTTTAACATTTGTGCGTGGTTTTCTTGCAATGGTGGGTGAATAATATTCTTCTCTCCTTATTGTTTTAGGTATATTCGATACGAACAAATGGACGCTGAAAGGGCTATTAATTTTAATCAGACACGGGGATCGTGGCCCGTTGCAGCACGTTCGCAACATCTCCGGAGTAAATTGCGGCACCGTCGAAAGCGACTTGCTACATTCGTATAAGGTATACGACCAACCGTACAAAATTAAATAAAACCAATTGTCCGCTTACAACAACAATCAACTTGCAAACTATTACGTTGCAACATATGAAATGTCCGATTTTGTTCGACTATTTTTTTCATCAACTTTCTCTCATTCATAAACGTTATCATTATACAAAATTTGTATATGATTTTTCGGCTAAACGCTCGCTATCTACTTCTATGTCAATGTTATTTAACACAAATTTCACCACTTTTTCGAGCACATTGTGATTTTTAGGTGGAAAACTCATCAAAACGCTGCAACGAAAACTAGAAACACTCGTGAGATGAAGATGATGAAGAATCGAAGATGAAGCAAATCTGTGTGAAACAGAGCGAAAACTTGCAAATTACTTTGGTGTAAATGCAAATGACAACTTGCGTCGTTTCCAGTCGATTGGCGAAGTGAATAGGATGGATAAATGGAGGCCGCACGGGCTAAATGAACATCGACAAAAGCGCTGCTATGAAATCGGCTTCTTTCCTTCTTTTACGTAATAAAAACTATCATTTCGTTGATCGCACGATGGCGTGATGAAAAATGAATCATCTGCGACAACTGGTGACGCTCCGTTCGATGATTGAACCACGAAGAAGCTCCAAAAAGCTTTCCAAAGCCGAATTCGCACTAATGTGCTGACTGTTCGATGGTCTACAGTGGTTTTTGTCGAATATAGTTTTTTGGAACCAGATGAAACTATAATTGTCGAAAAGTCGAGACCACATTAAGGAAATGCAAAAAAACAGGTGGTCAACAGTAACGATCCACTTACTTTTTTGCGCTTGCAAAACTTCCGAAACTAATTCTGCTTCATTCAAAACTACTCACCTAATTTGTCACCAAATCATTAATTCACCTTGATAATATCTTAAGAGATAAAACGACCGACAAGAGGAGAGGCCGTTGAAAACGCCATTGAAGAGTTTCTCTCTTCGCAAGCTTGGGAATTTTATAATCGAATAAACTTGTTTCTTGTTGGCAAAAGTGTACAGAATATAGATGGTTTTTATTTCGATTAAGAAGTTGAGTTTCGAGAAAGTTATGGCTAAAGTTGATGCTAAATATCGGACATTTCACGTGTTAGAACCTGATACTAATTGCACTCTTCTTTTAGTCGTTCATGCACAACATCACGGCGTCCAGCAAGATATCGTGGATCGGCCCCGGTCCATTTCATGGTTTTCCATTGCTGCCCACGCACAGTAACAAATGTCAATTAGGCCAATTAACGATGCAAGGCGTCGCACAATTACTGACGCTAGGCAACCTATTGAGGAAACACTATCTGCCGGCGTGGCCGAAGCTTTCGAACATCACCCACGCGGAGATGGTGGTTTACAGCACGCGCTACAGACGCACGTTCCAATCGATCCTCGCGTTCTTATACGGATTCGTGCCCACGGAGACGTTGGCCAAGATCAACATTGTCGAGAGCCAATCGATGAGCTTTTGCTTCAAGGACTGCGGTTGCCCCATAACGGACAAATATTTAAAGTATTATTG
The DNA here is from genome assembly GCA_963695495.1 of Hololepta plana. NCBI lineage: Eukaryota > Metazoa > Arthropoda > Insecta > Coleoptera > Histeridae > Hololepta > Hololepta plana. The sequence goes on along the minus strand of OY968838.1, from coordinate 1,402,819 downwards.
CGCGATCGCACGATTCGCCGAACGCTGATATCGTGCACCGTTCTTGTAGATTAGTGAAGAGGTCCGCTTCGAGTCAATTGAAATCGCATCCGGCCGTTTCCGCATTGGCCGAGTCCACCGGCAAGTCGATATTGACGCCGCGTGCCGAACGCGGCACCTTCGTGGCGGATCCGCACGCCGTTAGGGATTCCCTCTTGACGTACGTTTGCCACGGGAGCGGATTACCGTGCGAGAAACCGAGCAATTGCGTCAAGTGAGTTTGGATTGCAATTTATTATACGATACAATGGTCGCTTTCCTCTCTTCACATAAGACGCATCTAAGGAAAACGTTCATGTTCGTTTAATTCGCAGACGAAAGGTCATAAGTTTGACAACTTTCGTTTTTTATCCATAACTTTCGTTTAAATTAACGTAATGAAATTTTCTTTTCATAATTTTAATCCTTATTGAATGCACCCAGCGATTTTCTAACGAAAGTTCATATAAATCAAAGACATTTTTGGAAAATAGCACAAAACTAAGTTTAACGCATCAAAAGTTTCACAACTTTATTAAGTTAATCTATAGTTCATTTGTCTAATTTGACGAGTATTTAGTGCATTTCAGGTGAACTATGCCTAAACTAGGCGACAAAATGTTAACTGCAGATGACAAGAAACGAATTCACACGCTACTCTTTGGTGAGCGTGCAAAAGCCTTTGTGGCGCGCACTTTTGGGTTTGCAAAAGCGCAATCACTCGAGTTAAATTACGAATGGACGAAGAAAAGTCGGCAGAACGAAAGTGTCAATCGCCCAGAAAGACCAACCGTGTCACCGATCGTTCAATTTTTACTTTATTAGTTAGGCACCTTAAGCTATCTGCGCCCGATATTCCTGTCGAATTGGAACGTTTCAACGGTATTAATATATCCAGACGTACTGAGCAACGAAGGCTTCGCAAAGAAAGGATGATTTGGTCGACATGGTGCCCGTAAGCCATTGATTTTCAAGAAGAATATTGAATGGGTCTTGGGTATTATGGAGTGACGAGAGCAAGTTTAACTTATTCAATTCCGATGGCATTCAATATGTCCTAAAAATGCTCGTTTTGATCCGCGCTATCAAATACCGTCCGTGAAGCATGATGTTAGGAATGTGATGGTATCATGTTGCTTCAGTGCTTTGGGTGTTGGTCCTTTATATCGGGTTTCTGGCAAAATGGATGCCACGATTGATATGAACTTACTGGAGCATCAAATGCTTCCATTTGCCACCGATACAACGCGTGATTAATGGTATTTCCGACAAGATAATGACCGCAAACACAAATTGCGGCTTGTCAAGGACCGGCTAGAAGATAATAATATTCGGGTCCTTGCTTGGCCGTCACAAAGTCAGGACTTAAATCGAATAGAGCATCTTTGGGACGAGTTGGGCAGGCGAATAAAGGGCAAAAGTTTCGAATATGCGGAGGAATTATTTTACGTTATGAGGCGAGAGGGAGCAATTCATAAGTTAGTACATTCAATGAAAGCAAAATGTACGGAAGTTTTGAAATGCAAAGGCTTTTCAACACGTTATTAACTGTATTACAAACATTTTGTTGCATTGAGTTAAATATTTTGTTGATTCGACTAATTTTTTTAAAAAGTCGTCAAACCTTGACGCGTTAAATTTCGTTTTGGGCTATTTTCCAAAAATGTCTTTGATTTATATGATCTTTCGTTAGAAAACCAATTGGTGCATTCAATAACCATTAAAATTATGAAAACGAAATTTAATTATGTTAATTTAAACGAAAGTTTGGATAAAAACGAAATTTGGCAAACTTATGACCGATACTGTAACTAGGAAAGATTTGGAACCATTTCAGCACCATTTTTCTCACTGTTAAGTCTCATTATTTGCAGAAGACAAAACGTGGCGGGCATCTTCGCGTATACGGATTGGGTGAATTATCAGAAATGGAAAAATCCGAATTGGAAACGGTTTTGCTCGTTACGTTCGTACGGTCTAATGAAGCATCTAGTTTCGCAAATGTTACACATGGTAAATATTGATTATCGCATATTATCATTCCAAATTTCCAAGGTTCGCTCGCTAATTCGATTAACACTTTTACAGATATCGGCGAACGGGCCGTACCTGGTCCTGTATTCAGGGCACGATCACACGATCGAGCAAATTGCGACGGCACTAGGACTGAAGAACGATCCGTTATTGTTGCGCTACGGTTCGCGGATCGTGTTCGAAGTCTATCACGATAACGACAAAGAGTACGCGAACGGCGTGCGAGGTCTACGTTTCCGTTTGGTCGCGAACGGCAAAGACGTGACGAAACAGATCGGTTTCTGTAAGGAACCGATCGAGTTGAACGCGAAAATTGCGTTGTGCAAGTTCGAGGACATCGTCCGGTTCATACACGACGACTATTTCGTCAAGATGAACGTGACGAATTACAAAGACGCGTGTTCCATGTAATCGCCGCGTAGTCGGCGAATGCGAATTGAAAACTTCAATTTACAACGTAACATTCCAAATAATGCGCTCTAGTCATTTTTGTTGTTTTTCTGTCGAGATTCGATTCGTATTGTGATTTAATTTCGTATTACTAAGAGTATTGGTTATCAGTATTTATACGTTCGGTATTTAATTATGGTAACGTTAATTTCGATCACGGGAAAGTTATGTTTAGGCGTTGACGTAAACGCATTTCGTAACACGGCTAATCGTAGCAGCTTGTTTTCGAAAATAACTTTAACAAGTTAATTAAACACGGTTGCGAAACGTTTAGCACTTTTTCCCCGTTGTTTCAAGTGCGAATTGTTTCTAATTACGGATTTTATATCGTTTCCTGAACGAAACATATCAATTGATTTTAAATTTAATTACTGTTATTTTCTTCATACGTTATCAATAAACTTATTTACTTCATTGCAACAACTTCTCGTTCGCATTGATTGAATTGTAAATAGATTAAAAGCAATGAGACGGAGGGAAAGAATTTACGACGAAAAAATGTGTTGCGCTAATTTTATCAGCGATCATGAAACTCCTCGATTGATAATTGTTTTTCTGTTGCCAAGCCTCGAGTAACTTTCGCCAGATTCCTCAACCGAATTGTTTTTTACGTCCTCTATTCATTAATATTCTTGACCTAACAGAAAAGAATTACTTCGTGGCCTGTTCGCTAGGTTTAATCATTCGTTTGGAATGGAGATTGCTTGCGAAATTCAAATCAATGCAGTTCAAAAACCTGTTTTTTCTAAAATTAAAATGATAAAGGTTGCGCCATTCAATGATTCGCAGCAATAGCCTAAAGAACGGATAACGATCGGCTTAATTGGAACGAATCAGCTGAAGAGCCTTCGATTCAAGTGGATAATGCCATTGACCTAGTTTAAAGCGACTGCAGTGGAGCGTAGGGAGCACATTTTTTTAATCAACGAATATTGAATGTTTCAATTAGGAAATGCGACGTTAAATTTTAATTCAACCAGTTATGAACCGTAGAAGAAAAACGCTGATCGATTAACGAAAATATGTTTTCCTTACTTTAATGATTTTTATAAACATCTGATAATTTTCATCGATTAAATAAAAAACATTTCAATAAACTCTAAATTTAAGCAACAAAATTAAAAAATATATAATATTTCGTACGTCACAATCGGATGGAAAAGAACGGTAAAGATGTTCGAAAACTAAACGAATTGATTGCGTGAAAAGGATCAAAGTTAATGGTAATTAATAGTTTGTAAAAAATAAAAATATCAATTCGTATCCTGACATCCTCGGAATCTGTTTCTTAAATTCGCTTCTAATCCTAATGGAATTTCCTGTATAAATTGTTAAATTGCTCCAAAAATACAAACACTAATACTGTGTGTGGACCCAATCTGGCATAATAGGGAGTGAAACCTTTCCACAACGCGAACACGCCCTCGTTCCTCACGATCCGCATCAGCACGTCGCCCATACCCTTGTACTCCGGCTTACCGTCGATTGTCTTCATGTTTTGTATCCTGCAACGATTCAATCAACGCATTATTCACAATCACCCCGTTTTACGAGATAAAGAGCTGCAATTAATTGGCACCTCGTTTTCGCGATGTCGATCGGCATCGAGGCGCACGTCGTCACGAAGCCGGAAATCATCGACGCGGTGAAGTGCAGGAAAATGTTATCGTTCATCCACTTCCGATCCAGGATCATCTCCTTCGCCTGCGAGTAGGTGGCCAATTGCGCCATATTGACGATCATCGCGCGGCCCATCGTCGGTATGGCGCCGCGGAACAACGTCAACACGCCCTCCTCTTGTGCGATCCGCACCAGCGCGTTACCCACGTGCTTGTAATTGCGGCGCTCGTTCGCCGGCAAACGGCCGTCCGCCGTCATCCGGATCAGACACACTTCCGATGGCGTACCTTAAAAATATTAGCGATAACTCGCGTAAATCGTTGCGATTTCTCTCTCGCGCGCTCTTTACCTATGAATGCGCCCGACGCACCGGCCGCCATGCCGCAGAGGGCCTTCACGGCGAAACCGGGCGGCTTCCCGTCCGGATTCGAGAACATGTCGAACAGTATCGAATAGACGCCCATGCGACCGGTCGTGTACGTGGCTTGACGCAAGAGTCCGGCCGATAGACCGGTGTACAGCGCGAACACGCCCTCGTTCTTGACGATCGTTTGGAACGCGTGGAACGAATTCTTGTACTCCTTCGTCGCCTTCCCGACGCCGCTCAGTTGCATGCGGTTTTTTAGCAAGTCCAACGGCTGCACGACCATCGTTGCCGCCATCCTAAGCAAGACACGAAAGCGATTAACATAACTCGTGGGTTACAATCGTGGTTTGTATTGATTCCTAAGCGAGTGAGTTCGGACAGTATCTAAAAGAAAATTTCACTTATTAGCTTGCAACATGTGAATTGTCCGATTTTTAGTGCCAACTTTAATTAAGCATATCTTCTTTGAGACTTAACTGGCTTCTATATACTTTTAGAAACATTTTCGACCTTTCGAAGAGACACACTCTTCACAGACATTTTCAACAGCTTCTGCATTGTCGATCGTTCTATCTCTTTAGAAGCGATCGAGGTGAATGCCAAAGATAGTTTTTTAATTTAGTTAGTTATACGATGTGAGGGCGAGCATTAACCCGAAGAAGAATCGGGCCGTTTCTATTGACCGACGCAGCCGTAAATGCTGATTTCCTTCATGGATTTTCTTGACCTGTTGACGCTACTTCTTGACAGTGATTATTTGGCCCGGTTGCAGAAAACTGTATGGCACAAGACTGTGGACAATCAAACAGTCGGCAGAATATTCTTTTAGCTTTGGAAAGACTTTGGCAGCTTCCTCGTGGTCCAATCACTGGTTGTCGTAGAAGATTCGCACGTCACAATGCGACCAAATAACGAATTTCGTTGCGGAAAAGAAGCAGATTTTGCGATGGTTTTGTTAATCTTCATTTAACTCGCGCCAAACCAATTTATCCATTTTTTTCACTGTGCCAACCGACTGCAAGAGACGCGAAATTGTCGCTGCGCCTGCACCAAAGTCTTTTGCAAGTTGTCTCGCTGTATGAAGCGGGTTTGCTTCAATTTTCGTCTTCTTCTTTGATAGCTACCGCTGCATTTTTTCGCGGTCTTCGTTATTAAGGCTCTCATCGCCAGATTCAAACTTTTCATGTTCCCGGCCATCGCTGCGACGTTGTGATGATTTTTTTCGCACATAAAAAAAAGCATTACAAAATCGCGAGTGGAATCAACACATTTGCATTGAAGAATGTTGGAAGAGAAATATGAGACGTGAAAGAGCAAGTGCTTTAAGACGATATACAAATTTTGTATAATGATAACATTTTGCTTTGAGAAAATATCGAAAAAGAATTGGATAATTCACATGTTGCAACTTAATGCTTATTCTCGTTTCCTAAATGAAGCAATTCGTAATACTTATCAAAGTTCAAAATTCGATACGTCTTCGTTTAAAAGATAACAAGTCCTACTTGCGATATCGTTTACCATAAACAAATTACACTTGAAAGCAATTATGTGATTCTAAATTTAAATTTGCCGGCACGTCATATAGATGGGCGATTATTCTTGTCAAATAGCGATGATACATGAATAGCAACAAATAGAAGCCGATATTCAAATATCGTGCAAAACGTAAGAGAATTGATACATTACCCGGCAGATCCGCCAAAAATGAATTTAATGTAGGGAGGCAACGATTTGTCTTGAGCCATAGTTTACGAATTTAATTTTTTTTTGTCGGTTCGACGTCAAATTTGATCACAGACACCAGCACAATTGTAAACGATGCTAAATAATTAGTAATTAGTAAACGTAACCCAATAATTTAATATTGTATTCGTTTCATAAATTCCTGTTTCGTCCCTGGTCGATAGCCGATATGTACTCGTAGCGTAAAAATTTTCTCATCGAATTCTAAAATAAAAGCGAAATTAAAATACGTCCGTTGTGGAGCTAACGACTCACTACTACTGCGAATTGCCGAGGTCATTTTACTATCAGGAGCCCGTAATTCATTCTCGACTTACGGGGGCAAAAGCGTTTATTTCACACAAATTTCGATAATTTCATTCGATACATAAAAAAAAACCTTCGATTTAGACAACCTCTTTTACCAACGCGTATTGAGCAACGGTTCGCATGAATTTCGTTTTCCGATAAAATGACATTATATTTTGTTATTGTCAATTTCGGTTAATCAATTCTAGTTGATTGAACGTGAACGTTTTTCGCAAAAAAAAGATCAGTTTTCCTCTGATTTCGCTAATCGAATTAAAAATTACCGCCACTCGCGTAATCGATAGTTGCGAACTAAATTTGCTAGCTTCACACACGTTCGATGCAATGCGTTAAATGTCATCCTGGCACGATTTTGAAATGAAATCGGCGATTTCTCCTCGATATGGATTCATTATTAAGTAACGACTTGTTAATTAGACAATTAATTAGATAAATTCGGCTGCCATTTAAATAATTAAGAATTCAGGGGTGAGTACGGCGCTTCGACAAAATGAAAACGAAGTCACTTCCTGGTATCCTTGACACACTTCCACTCCAATTATCCCTCATTAGAATATATCCACTTCCCGAAAATGTCACATCAATTATCGCCGTTTTCGTTCCTAATACAAAAATTAATCTGTTTCAGTCACTAGTTAACGTAATAATTTATTAGCGAAAAATAAAAATGGCAAGTAATGTACCTGAACTAAGTTATTGTTGTGAGATATGTGGCTTAGATGGTTTTGCAGAAGATGAATTAAGGCAACACACACGTTGCGTTCATGTGGACGGTAATGCAGTTTGCCCTTTCTGCGAATTATCGTCTGTTACGCCAGCAGAGCTGTTATTACATGTTAATCAAGCTCATTTAGACTTTTTAACGCCAGAATCGGAGCTGAACATGAGTTTCATCGATGATGCCAGCCCGAGGTATAACATAGCAATTGATGTAGATTGAGGAGAGATGAAATTAATTGTTCACTTTTAGCGAATGTAATGGTTTCAATGGTCAAAGTTCTAATGGCTGGGATTCATCATCGCCCAATAATAAGCTGAACTATAATTATAAAGAAGTCAATAACATTAATTTAGCGCCAAAGGTTTGTATAAGTAGATATTAGTTTGCTGTTAACTAAAAACTGTTAATCAAATCTCCGAAGGTTCTGGTTAATGGTGGTGGTGGTGAATTGAGTCCAAAGAATGTGCATGGTGAAGGGTCGCCTCTTAGGTCTAATTTAGCGTTAAAACTGAAGAAACAATCGCCTATCTTGCAATGCCCCATGTGTAAATATTCCAGTGAGAATCCAAATGATTTAGAAGAACACATTAATAGGTAAAAACGACAATCTCATGCTTGTCTAAAAAAAATGGCAGTTTTCCAAGCACTAAATCAGTGGCGAGTGTTACTCTCAATTTGGTTAATCCAAAGCAAGTTTTGTATCTGGAAGAAAGCCTCAGTCGGTAATTATTTCTGCAAAGGAGGTGTGCCATTGAGCAGAAAAATGGTGCAAATCTCTGCACTATAGGCTGGACGTGGAAAATGTTCGGTCGGTCGAGTTATTTTAATTTTTCCTGCCAAAAGGATTGACCAAAGGCGGCGTATTTCATCGCCAATTCCGCATGCATTCCGTTGACTTCTGCCCAACAATAAATTTGTAGCAGCTGTCAGACTGCAGTTTTAATCTTGGGAAAAGATTTACCATGGTAATACCCAATGATGAAACATGTCCAAGGCGATGAACGTGCCTCTTGCACAAGCAACTTTCAATTGGTACAAACGCTTCAACAGCGGTCGCGAAGACTAAGGAACGCCAGTTAGCGAAAATAACATTGAGAAAGTGTGTGAATTGATTAGGAACGACAAAACATCTTCACAAAACTCTTCGTAACAAAATCCTATACTTTATCAGGAAAACTGCCAATTTGTTTGAGACAGTGTTTAACATGTTAATTTTAGTTTTACAAAGCTGACATCTACGTCTGATCTAATTTCCAACAGAAAACACTTCGATCTAACATCACCGTCAGTCGGCGGCTGCACGGGCGAAATATATTCGTGTCCGTTGTGCGTGAAATCGTTCGACTCCGCGCCCGACTTGGAACTGCACGTTAACATCGAACACAAAGACGTCCTCTCGCCGGCCAGTCCGTCGACGTACGCTTGTCCCGTGTGCGGCGTGTCGTTAGAATGCGAGAATAACGTGAGTCGTTGCGTTCCAGTTTTCCGCTCAATTAAACGATCGTTCACAGAGCGACGCCGCGCGACACGTCGAATCGCATTTCCCGGCCGGATCGCCGCAAGTGGCCGATCGCGCCGCGTTGCGCGAACGCGAGCAGCGCGAATTCGAATTGCTGCGCGCGCAATACGGCATGGACAATCAGGGCAACTTCAGGGAGCAATCGGTCACGAACATGCAGCGGGCCGTTTACGCCGGCGAAATGTCCGTCGCCGACTATTACGAGCGAACGCTGGACCTGAAGGCGGCGGAGAGTTACGGCATCGACGACGGTAGCTCGGTGACGAGAACGATAGTGAGCCGATACGAACGTGTCGATTCGTCGTAGTAAAATTTCGCTTTTTCAAGGTGCCACGCGTGAAAGCGCTCAGCGCCAATTGCCAGAACGTGGTGAAAACGCTGACGTGCACGTGCGTCGATCATTACGCGTCGTCGTACGGCGACCGAGGCTGGGGCTGCGGCTATCGCAACGCGCAAATGCTCATCTCCAGCCTGCTCACGCACACCGGCTACAACGAGCGTCTCTACAAGCTGTGGCAAAATCAGAAGCCGCCGCGCAGCTCCGTGCCGAGCATATCGCGTTTGCAAAGTCTGATCGAACAGGCCTGGTCCCAAGGGTTCGACATACAAGTGAGAACCGTTCGGTGCGCGTTTTAACGATCGATATCGGAAACTAACCGGCGTTGTTCAAGGGGTCGGAGCAGCTGGGAAGCCGTCTGGTGAACACGCGGAAATGGATCGGCGCAACGGAAGTCGTCACGTTATTGTCGTTCTTGCGCATTAAATGTCAACTGGTCGATTTCCATAAGCCGACCGGCGTCGGCGGCTCGCATCCGGAACTGTTCAGTTGGGTGCTCAAGTATTTCGAGAACGTGCCGCCCGGCGATTTCGTTGCTCCGCTATACCTACAACATCAAGGTATAATACTTGCATCCACGTGCGCCATCACCGTAATGATTCTTTGTAGGTCACAGTAGGACGATAATGGGCGTCGAAGTGAATCGCGACGGCAGTCTGATGCTGGTCCTGCTCGATCCGAGCCACGCGCCGCAACAGATGGCGCAATTCGGCGACACGAGCACCGGCAGCGTGGCGCTGAGATTGTTGCGGAAAAGCGAGGCATCGATGAAGGCGCGACAGTATCAGATCGTCGCCGTCGTTGGTACGATCGATAGCGAACAACAGTATCAGGTGCGGTATATATTAATACAATGAAGTACAAACATTAGGTTGTTGCCCAATTTCCAGTCTTTTTATATAAAAAGAAATCATCAAACGAAAGCTTACCGTTGGTCAACAGTATGTTCTTCGACATCGTTCCGGTTATTTGGCGAAAGGATGGCGCGAACGTGGTTTTCACATTTTAAAGGAGATTTTGACTTGGACGATGTGCCACACACTGCGGCAAACATAAGATTCGGATGAGGATCAGTTTTGAATGCATTTATCCTTAACGAGCCTCCTCAAACAGCTCCAGAACTCGCCAGTTGAATGGGCTGCGACTATTCAACTATTGTCCGATATTTGATATGTATGGGCAGGGTTGAAGAGCTGGGAGAGTTCGAATATGGTCAAGCAAGATCTTCATCCAAGGAAGATTATACAAACTGGGCGTTATTCACTGTAATGCTTGAAAGGATTGGAAAAAGAAACTGCCGAACATTATTGCTAACAACTACGTAGACTTGAATTTCTTTCAACAATGATACGTGAATCCGAAATTGGCTTCAATAATATTTTGATTCCAAACTATTCAATTTCTTAAATCGAGTAATCGAAGAAGAGGCGGAACATTATGACAACATACGAAATAATGTAGAGGAATAAACTGTTGACTACTAGGTAGCTTTTGTTTGGTGAATTATGCACCAACCTTAATAAGTTTAATGTGATTCTCATCGTTTTGTTTCTTTCATTTGCAGCAAAGTAAAGTTTTGAAAGGCTTACGTATCCCGAAAGATCGGTGAGACGTTTTTGATGGCGATTAACCGGATGTGGGAGGCGTTCGAGTGAGAGTTTAAATTTTAGCATATTCAAAACCACCTTGCTGTTCAAGTTTTATCGATTAGTTGCGATTTCAATCTCTCTCTATCTCTCATCAAAAGTTTATCCCTCGAATCCCATAGCATCTATTGAAAACTGACAAAGGAAATTACAAACGATTAATCTTCGAACGAGCTATTCTTAAAATAAAAGGGAATAAATACAATAGTTTCGAACAAAGTTCCTTCATTTTATTTGTCAATTTCGTTGCGAAATACAACTTAGTTGTTGCTTAAGGTGACTAAAGTTTTAAAATAAGATAGATCTTTCAATTAGATTATTAAAAAATCAATATTTCATTATTTGTGATATTAACGTAACGATTGAAAATTTTAGTTTAGTGCATCCTCTTACATTCTTTAAAAAATTATTTATAACTAATTTATTTGTATATTATGACAATGTAAACTCTAACACGAATTCGTACTATCCGATACACTCAAAATTGTAATTTACATATGTAACGAAAGCAATAAAAACAATTATAGATCCCAAGTGAGCTCAATTATATCAAATCACGTTTAAATTGTAAACGCAATGGATGGTACGGATTCGGCCTTCAGATTACCATGTCCGATGATCTCAGGAATGTTTATTATTAATTTATTATCTTTTTTATTAAATTTAAGTTCATTTCTTAAACTACTAAGTCACATATCTAATGTTTTTTATAAAAAAATTTACATGATAACAATAGACAAAGTTTCGTTCACGAATCGAAACCAACGATTTGCTTGACTTCTTTAAGGCATTTATTGATTAGTAAAAAAAATAACGTTTAAAATTTAACACTTTAATACGGTGTGACACATAAATATAAGACCACCACATTAATGCGCATATCTTCTTTTTTCGTTGCTCAGTCTGAACCAAACCCTTTTTTTTTTAATTCAGAATGACAAAATGCATCGAATTAATGTGATTTAAATCACTCTTTTTATAAAAATTTAAAAAGCATTGCATATAATTGAAATTTCACTGACACGGAAGTATAAAATCACTTGAGAAAATAGTTTTAATAATTAGTAGGAGCTCCATTATTTTGAATTAATTTAAGTTTACGATTCTGCATAGATTCGCATAGCGAAATTTATATATTTTGGTTCATAGCAATAGACTCTAGGTTGCCACAATTGTGTATTACCCTTCGAAGCCGTTCGAGATTATAAATGTGGCACCAAATTCAGAAGTGTTTAATATGAAGTTGGAGACGTTTTATGATTCGATGGTCGCGTTCGGAAAGGATGTATGGACGTACATGACGTTTGATTGTTCGATACATATCAGGAGTTTTCAAGAAATGTTGCGGGACGGTTCTGAAACAGTTGCAATTTTTCGTTGACTAAGTAGGCAATAATTTGGCCTTTTTCGATGTCAGATAAAGAACTGGAAGGCGACATTTTGATCAAAATCCTGATTAATGAACTGGCATATTACAAAAAGATTTTCAGATATTTTAAAATGGCTTAAGTTGATTCTCCTAAGTGATGGTAGATTTCTGTGTCAGTAAAATTTCATTAATTTGCAATGATTTTTGAAATAACTATGATTTTTTTTTGAAAATCGCATTAATTCGATGCATTTTGTCATTCTAAATCCAATAATATGGGTTTGGTTCAGATTGAGCCACGAAAAGAAAGTTATGCACAATAATGTGATGGTCTTATGTTTATTTGTCACACCGTATTTATTCGTTCATATAAAAATAATTGTTTCCCAATTATTATTATGATTATTATTAAATACTTACACCCCCCTTATATTTCAACATTGTAAAGATAAGAGTAAATAAAAATATTTAATTAAATCCGGATTACTAATTGATTTATCCAATGGTTAAGGAATGTCACAAATAGTCACAATGATTTTTGATTGATTTATTTCGGTGTAAACGGGTAAAAGGATAAAGTATATATGGCGGATAGCAAAAACTATGATTTTGTGCCATTAGTAACTTCCATCAAATCATTAAGTAAGTTTTATGCGTTAACCATTGGCATTGCATGAGAATTGATAAAAAATAAATCGGAATTTTCATATTACTGTAACATATGAAACGTCCGATTTTGTTCTACTATGCTTTTCATCAACATTCTCATAATTTACAAAACTTTTATTTCGTGTTAAAACTAACCCCTTGCCTTTTCATGCCTGATATTTCTCTTCCGATCATTAATGCAAATGTGTTTATTTCCCCCCTTTTTTGGAGCGCATCGTGATTTTGGGGCGCTTTTCTTTTATGAGTTCAAAAACTACAAAAACTCATGGTCCTTTAGGCGAAGGCATTATGAAACGTTTGAATCCGTTCACTAGAATCTCGCTAATGAAGACCGCGAGAGAGACCAGCGATCATGAAGAATCGAAGATGAAAATTGAAGCAAATCTGCGTCAAACAGTAAGAGAACTTGCAAAATACTTTGGCGTAAATGCAATGACGTCGCCTAATTTGCAATCGATTGGCAACGTGAAAAGGATGGATAAATGGAAGCGCCATGAGCTAAACGAAAATCCAGAAGAGCGCCGCTATGAAAACTATTTCTTTTCTTCGTTTGCGCAACAAAAACTATCATTTCGTTAATCACACTGTGACGTGTTATGACGAATGAATCTTCAACAGTAAGCGCCGACCCTCAGCGCAATCATTGAACCACGAAGAAGCTTCTAAACTCGTTCCAAAGCTAAATCTGCACTAAAGGAGAATTATGGTAACTGTTCGATGGCCCGCAGTCGGCCTACTCCCATAGTTTTCTGAAACCAGAGGCTTCACCACAGCAGTACTGTTAACAGATCAATGAAAAGTTCCACTGACACTCACCGGATGTGTCACCAAACGGTTACCACTTTCTTCATCCATCTCGATAACTTCTTAAGAGATAAAAGGATGGTCAATGAGAAGGCCGTCAAAAATGCGCTTGAAGACCTCGAGAGTTTTATATGCCAACAGCATAAATCAACTTCTTTTGTCGGCAACAGTGTGCAAAAGTCAATTTTAGATTAAAGAACTTAAGTTAACGCCAAAAAATCGTCCTTCCCAAGTACGTTACCGCCTAATAAAAATATTTTGTGCCTCTTCTCTCTCCTTCGTAGGTGACGACGAACGACAGGAATTGTTCTTCCGCGCGGCGTACACCGGCAATTTTGCGCAACTCAAAGATTGCGTCGCGTACGGCGGCATCGACGTGAACCGCCTGAACGCGGACGGTGCCGCCGCGTTGCACACGGTCGCGTCGAAGTCCGATTACGACGCGACGGTGTACCTGTTGGGATTGCCCGGCATCGATCGACAGATCCGCACGGCGCACGGCTTCACGCCGTTGCACATGGCCTGTTTGACGGCCGTCGATCCGTTCTACGTGCGCTTCCTGCTCGCGAAAGGCTTCGATCCGAACGTCGGCGACCGTTTGGGCCGCCGCCCGATTCAGTATTGCATCGAGAAGGATTGCCTGCTCGTCACGCATTGGCTCGCCGAGTTCGGGGCGGAAGTGAACTTCTCCGACGATTTGGGCAACTCGCCACTGTCCGTCGCCATTTTGGATCGATCCAATTTCGATATGGCCAGTCTGCTGTTGAAACATAACGCCGATCCGCACCTGGACCGCGGCACCGGGACCCCATTACTATTTGGTAATTATAGTCAAGCAAGTGTAAGAAGTCCGGTGCGGCAAGGGAAAGGTAGGTTTGGTTAACTCTGTAATCGGTAAAGAACGGAGCGATCACAAAGAAGTACGACAACAGCTTACTGTTGTAGCCCAAAGAATTGTTTATGGTGGCTCAGCGACGTTTCCTCTGTAACGTATTTGGTTTACTACGCAGTGGATGTGGACCGACTTTATGCTGAGTAATAATTTGGCATAACTATCCGTTCGTTTAGTATTAATGATTGATAAAAAGTACACGCGCTAAGAAATTGAAGGCGTGAAATAACATACCTAAAGGCCCGTTTTCCTAGCCGCGTCTTGCGTCCTAGAAAAGCAATCTGCGCAGCGCGTTGCGTCGCCTAAGACGCACAGTCACCCGTTTTCCTAGCAGCGGAACGAACTGCGTCAAGCGCTGGCGTACTTAGAGATAGTCGGAGAGTAGAGATATTTTTTTTCGTCTTCTGAATTTGAAAATTGAAGACTAGTAGACATATTTTTTAATGTTATTTAAATAATAAAAAGGTAAATACGAAAGAAACGTATTGCTCGGAAGAAAAGTTACGACTAACTATTAACTTTTTGTTTATAAGTGAAGTAAATTTGGGGATAAAAGTGATCGCTGTTTTTAATAATACAGCAATATTCAACAGAATATAATTTTCATCGGGGTTTCCTCGGTCTTTGAAATAGTATTTTCGAATGATTGGAATGATTCTTTTCAACGGAAACCGAAAGTTTTTAGCGATAATCATAAGAGATAACTCGGTAATAACAAAGTCAGTATGATAAAATAGTTTTAATACAGCGATAATCAATAGAAAACAATTTAATAAAAACATATTTTTGTACATTTTGTTTCGGGTCCGACAAATAGGATTTTTCCAAAAGTTGGATATAAATTAGGTAAAAATATAACAAGAGAGTGGGATATTCACATTATATTTTGGCAAAAAAATCAAAAGCAGCCGCAAAATAATCAAAATACGACAAGATGTTTCTGCATTCCATGCATATACATTATATATATTCTTAAGACGCAGCGTCACTTGATGAGTCGTTCTAAGACGCTCGCGTCTCGCGCATGTCGCCTGCGCAAGACGCATCTTAGGAAAACGGTCCCGTTTAGTTGCATTGGAACAAGTGCCGCACGTTGTAAGACGCAAGACGCGGCTAGGAAAGCGCCGCTTAACAGTCCATTGCCCTGGACTTCTTATACGTCGCAGACTGTACACGAATTGCGAGGGCCGATGAACGATTAAACGAATCCCCCCGTTTCTGCACAGATTGCATATTGGCGTGTACCGATTACAACGCGTTCAAAAACTTGCTGCTCCTGCTCAAACACGACACGAATTTGCACGTCGTTCATCGATTGACGCGACGTAACGCGTTGCACTACGCGTCGATACCCGGTTATCGGCCGTGCGTGCGCGAACTGTTGCATCGCGGCGTTGACGTGCGGGCAATCGATATGGCCGGCAAGACGCCGAGCGATTTGGCACGCGACCACGGCCATTTCGACGTCCTCTACATGTACATCGAGGCGATGACGGAGGAGGAGGGGCTGGCGATCCTCAAGACGATCGATTACGAGCAGATGAGACGCGGCATCCAGGTGATTAAGCAAGAGAAACTGATGTGAAAGCGTGGCAATTTATTGTGCGCGGTTTCGTCCGTTTTGCGATTAAAATTCGTTTTTGTCTAAATAAAACGTTGAAAATGATTGAGCAGAGAAATGTTTTCGGAGTAGAAAGAGAGCCATTGGACTGGTTGGGCGCTTGTGAACAATAGTGTAACAAAGAATAGCATTCAAAGAGACACCTGCAGTTTCAACTAAGCAGCCCCTTAACTTTCAACGAGGAAATTCTTTATGTTCCGTTAAAATATAATTTTACTTTCTAAGAATCCTAATTTGTTCCACGAAACCCCTATAATTTTGAGCGAGGAGTTTCCCTTCACCCAAAGAAGCACCTGCAAATTCCAACTAAGAAGCTCTTTAACTTTCAACGAGGAAATTCTTTATGTTCCGTTAAAATATAATTTTACTTTCTAAGAATCCTACTTTGTTCCACGAAACCCCTATAATTTTGAGCGAGGAGTTTCCCTTCACCCAAAGAAGCACCTGCAAATTCCAACTAAGAAGCTCTTTAACTTTCAACGAGGAAATTCTTTATGTTCCGTTAAAATATAATTTTACTTTCTAAGAATCCTAATTTGTTCCACGAAACCCCTATAATTTTGAGCGAGGAGTTTCCCTTCACCCAAAGAAGCACCTGCAAATTCCAACTAAGAAGCTCTTTAACTTTCAACGAGGAAATTCTTTATGTTCCGTTAAAATATAATTTTACTTTCTAAGAATCCTAATTTGTTCCACGAAACCCCTATAATTTTGAGCGAGGAGTTTCCCTTCACCCAAAGAAGCACCTGCAAATTCCAACTAAGAAGCTCTTTAACTTTCAACGAGGAAATTCTTTATGTTCCGTTAAAATATAATTTTACTTTCTAAGAATCCTACTTTGTTCCACGAAACCCCTATAATTTTGAGCGAGGAGTTTCCCTTCACCCAAAGAAGCACCTGCAAATTCCAACTAAGAAGCTCTTTAACTTTCAACGAGGAAATTCTTTATGTTCCGTTAAAATATAATTTTACTTTCTAAGAATCCTAATTTGTTCCACGAAACCCCTATAATTTTGAGCGAGGAGTTTCCCTTCACCCAAAGAAGCACCTGCAAATTCCAACTAAGAAGCTCTTTAACTTTCAACGAGGAAATTCTTTATGTTCCGTTAAAATATAATTTTACTTTCTAAGAATCCTAATTTGTTCCACGAAACCCCTATAATTTTGAGCGAGGAGTTTCCCTTCACCCAAAGAAGCACCTGCAAATTCCAACTAAGAAGCTCTTTAACTTTCAACGAGGAAATTCTTTATGTTCCGTTAAAATATAATTTTACTTTCTAAGAATCCTAATTTGTTCCACGAAACCCCTATAATTTTGAGCGAGGAGTTTCCCTTCACCCAAAGAAGCACCTGCAAATTCCAACTAAGAAGCTCTTTAACTTTCAACGAGGAAATTCTTTATGTTCCGTTAAAATATAATTTTACTTTCTAAGAATCCTACTTTGTTCCACGAAACCCCTATAATTTTGAGCGAGGAGTTTCCCTTCACCCAAAGAAGCACCTGCAAATTCCAACTAAGAAGCTCTTTAACTTTCAACGAGGAAATTCTTTATGTTCCGTTAAAATATAATTTTACTTTCTAAGAATCCTAATTTGTTCCACGAAACCCCTATAATTTTGAGCGAGGAGTTTCCCTTCACCCAAAGAAGCACCTGCAAATTCCAACTAAGAAGCTCTTTAACTTTCAACGAGGAAATTCTTTATGTTCCGTTAAAATATAATTTTACTTTCTAAGAATCCTACTTTGTTCCACGAAACCCCTATAATTTTGAGCGAGGAGTTTCCCTTCACCCAAAGAAGCACCTGCAAATTCCAACTAAGAAGCTCTTTAACTTTCAACGAGGAAATTCTTTATGTTCCGTTAAAATATAATTTTACTTTCTAAGAATCCTACTTTGTTCCACGAAACCCCTATAATTTTGAGCGAGGAGTTTCCCTTCACCCAAAGAAGCACCTGCAAATTCCAACTAAGAAGCTCTTTAACTTTCAACGAGGAAATTCTTTATGTTCCGTTAAAATATAATTTTACTTTCTAAGAATCCTACTTTGTTCCACGAAACCCCTATAATTTTGAGCGAGGAGTTTCCCTTCACCCAAAGAAGCACCTGCAAATTCCAACTAAGAAGCTCTTTAACTTTCAACGAGGAAATTCTTTATGTTCCGTTAAAATATAATTTTACTTTCTAAGAATCCTACTTTGTTCCACGAAACCCCTATAATTTTGAGCGAGGAGTTTCCCTTCACCCAAAGAAGCACCTGCAAATTCCAACTAAGAAGCTCTTTAACTTTCAACGAGGAAATTCTTTATGTTCCGTTAAAATATAATTTTACTTTCTAAGAATCCTACTTTGTTCCACGAAACCCCTATAATTTTGAGCGAGGAGTTTCCCTTCACCCAAAGAAGCACCTGCAAATTCCAACTAAGAAGCTCTTTAACTTTCAACGAGGAAATTCTTTATGTTCCGTTAAAATATAATTTTACTTTCTAAGAATCCTAATTTGTTCCACGAAACCCCTATAATTTTGAGCGAGGAGTTTCCCTTCACCCAAAGAAGCACCTGCAAATTCCAACTAAGAAGCTCTTTAACTTTCAACGAGGAAATTCTTTATGTTCCGTTAAAATATAATTTTACTTTCTAAGAATCCTAATTTGTTCCACGAAACCCCTATAATTTTGAGCGAGGAGTTTCCCTTCACCCAAAGAAGCACCTGCAAATTCCAACTAAGAAGCTCTTTAACTTTCAACGAGGAAATTCTTTATGTTCCGTTAAAATATAATTTTACTTTCTAAGAATCCTAATTTGTTCCACGAAACCCCTATAATTTTGAGCGAGGAGTTTCCCTTCACCCAAAGAAGCACCTGCAAATTCCAACTAAGAAGCTCTTTAACTTTCAACGAGGAAATTCTTTATGTTCCGTTAAAATATAATTTTACTTTCTAAGAATCCTACTTTGTTCCACGAAACCCCTATAATTTTGAGCGAGGAGTTTCCCTTCACCCAAAGAAGCACCTGCAAATTCCAACTAAGAAGCTCTTTAACTTTCAACGAGGAAATTCTTTATGTTCCGTTAAAATATAATTTTACTTTCTAAGAATCCTAATTTGTTCCACGAAACCCCTATAATTTTGAGCGAGGAGTTTCCCTTCACCCAAAGAAGCACCTGCAAATTCCAACTAAGAAGCTCTTTAACTTTCAACGAGGAAATTCTTTATGTTCCGTTAAAATATAATTTTACTTTCTAAGAATCCTAATTTGTTCCACGAAACCCCTATAATTTTGAGCGAGGAGTTTCCCTTCACCCAAAGAAGCACCTGCAAATTCCAACTAAGAAGCTCTTTAACTTTCAACGAGGAAATTCTTTATGTTCCGTTAAAATATAATTTTACTTTCTAAGAATCCTAATTTGTTCCACGAAACCCCTATAATTTTGAGCGAGGAGTTTCCCTTCACCCAAAGAAGCACCTGCAAATTCCAACTAAGAAGCTCTTTAACTTTCAACGAGGAAATTCTTTATGTTCCGTTAAAATATAATTTTACTTTCTAAGAATCCTACTTTGTTCCACGAAACCCCTATAATTTTGAGCGAGGAGTTTCCCTTCACCCAAAGAAGCACCTGCAAATTCCAACTAAGAAGCTCTTTAACTTTCAACGAGGAAATTCTTTATGTTCCGTTAAAATATAATTTTACTTTCTAAGAATCCTACTTTGTTCCACGAAACCCCTATAATTTTGAGCGAGGAGTTTCCCTTCACCCAAAGAAGCACCTGCAAATTCCAACTAAGAAGCTCTTTAACTTTCATAGAAAAATTTACCTTATATTTCGTTAAATGGTTTTAGGAAAATTTTATTTATTTATCTCATTAAATGAATAAACAATTTAAAGAATTAAATTCTTTTGCCAACGTTAATCAAACGACTCAGTCCTCTTATCTTAGCGCCCGCTATTTGGTGAGATTATTCAATTTTGTCGTAAACTAATTTTGATAAGATTCAAATCTTTGTCGTGCTAGTTGCATATTCTCCATTGGACGCAAGTGGACCTCGTTCCAACACTCTGCGAGTAGATATGCGAGACGTTTCGTCGTCCATCGTTCTTGATCTATCCACATTGTATCATGCTTGGGCTTTATTTTCGCGATAAAATCGTTAATTTTTTGCCGAAAAATGTTGCCATTCGAATCCCCACTTTCGAAAAAAAAAAAGAAACGTTCGCTCTCTACACATGTGTAGTAGAAACTGGCTACGAATAACGTAGTGCGGTAGGTAGAAGCGTATAATTCGAGATTCACTTTATCACTTTCAGTTGAATTTTCGTTCGGCGCCGGTGTGTCGACCGCTGCGATTCAGTGCTCTGCGTTTATGTTTATTGTATCGATCTTTTTCGGTCTCCTACAAATTGACAACAACAACAACCGCACGGAATCCTCGCAATCGCCTTCGAGTATTAGTATTTTCTCTTCGTTGAATAACTCCCTTGTTATTACAGATGCATGTGATCACGTAAAGTAAGTAATTTTCTACTTACGTATAAATAAACCGATCGATTAATTATTTAGAAAGTTGAGGAAACCGGGTTGACGGCAAGTCCTTCTAATCGTTTTCCGCATGAAAATATCCTTACATCTAAATGGTAATTATTCTGCATTCAGGAGTTTACTTTTATGTATTTCACGCATAATTCCTGATTTGTGTCGGGGCGTTACGTGGGTAAGGAAAAGTTCAGACGGGTGCATCCTAAAAGGTAAAGGAATTACGTTTGTTACCAGATATTTCTGGATTTTGTTCAATAATCCTATAAAGGTAGCCGGGCTACGTTCACCTTTAATCATGTTCGTTTGCAAGAGACGTGCCAATAATCTATAATTCAATTTCGGGGGAATTTTTCAAGTTTAATACGAGGTCGTTTGCAGAACACAAAAAACTATTTATTATCATATTATCTAATCATAATAAATTACTGTGGCTAATTAAACGAAATTAGTACGTTCAAGTTCAAAGTTTGGTTGCAAACATTAGATAAGGTAGCAATGAAAGAGCAGGTAAAAGTTTGTGTTGAAGTTTGAAAACTTTTTATCATACCGAAGCGCGACCAAGTGGGGTTCATTTAAAAATAGTTTTTTTTTTCGTCGTGCATTAGAATACGTATACAGTGTACCGAAGAAACCAGTACGCACCGGTTAAATTCGGTGCAAAAATATAACGAAAATAATTGGTAAAAATTATATTAAAAAAACGATAATTATTACATTTCCCTCTCACCTATTGCAATTCCTTTATTCCCCAATTAACTAACTATATTACACTAATAGTATTTTAAACTAATAACACGTGAACTCATTCAGCGTTATTAAATGCCTTCAATTAAATTGAAATTCATTTACTGGACGTAATAAAAATAGGTGTCGGACGCAATATTTCTTGGCCGATTGGCGGCCAACTTTCGTGATGACTACGATACTTTTTAACGTCATTCCGGTGCACGCCAGAATTTACCAATATTCCTAATATTCAAGAATAAATAATCGTCGCACACGTTTTGGCTTTCGGCCAAATTATCCTCGAAATCGCTACCAGACAATTACTTTTAATAAATAGCAACGAATCGACGCGGGTTTTTTCTTTTCAAATAAACTTTAACAACTTTCTCGCCTTTCAACGACAGTAACGACAGCTTACATTTATCTATTGGGCAAATTCAGTTGCACAACCCAACGCTTATTACAATAATGCTTAGTCTTATTATTGTTAAACTATTTGCCCATCTTATCAATTTGAATTATGTAAGATGCGGGCAAAAGTACGTAATCAATTTAAAACAAATTGAAGATGATAAATAATTAACTGATTCGCGCTAGTTGTTTGTTCGTTCGTCGTTAAATGAATTCGTTCGAACAAACAAATTAATTGCACAAGTTGCACTGCAATAGTTAATTTTTCTATTTAGTCGATGATTGCAACGAAATTGTTTAATTACTTGCGAAAGCGATCCACATTGATCGATTCGAATTTTCCGCTACGTCAAACTGAATTTCATAGCAGCCTATCAGAATTTTCAATATCATTTTCTGGCAAGTTTGATATATACAACACACGTGAATATTGCCACAATAACAGCGAATTCTTGTCCTTAATACACTGTCAAAATGCCATGACATTTCACTCAATGAAAGTCAAGATACGACGCATAAATAGTTATTTGTGCATCGCTCGAAAAAACTTCTCATTGTGAGACAATTATCATCGATTTCTAAACTAAAAATCAAAATTTTTCGGCTCGAACATTCATCGTATTCGCCTGTTTTAGCTTCCCGCGATCATTTTCTGTATCCTACATTCGATTTGGCGATGAAAAGAACCGTTTTAGCATCAAACATCGACATCAAAAACAATTTGATGCATTTGTTAAACGTGCAAATCTGATGTGCAGTAGAACCTCGCTGATCCGAACGAATTGGAATTCGGATTAGCGAAATGTTCGGACTACAGGAGTTCGAGTATTTAACTATAAACCAAAACTTATTAGATTAGTCGTTGGGATTACAACGAACAACGTTACAGTTGTTTCTTTTACTTTACAAACTTTTTTCCCAAAACAAAGCAACTTTTTCGTTGTTGTTTGCGCGTTGAATATGAATTTAACATGTAAAAAATTGCAGATAGCTGCATGAATTTGCAAACATTATGTTTCTTTGATTGCTATTTCTGTTGAAAAAAATTCTTTTCCCCCACTCCGACTTTTTTCCTGATTTAGCTGTTCGGATTAACGGGGTTTGGATTCAGTTGAAGGAGATTATGTGGAATGAATAAAATGATTTTTGTCAAAATTCATTAATTATCCGCGTTTTTGTACATGCACAATTATTCTAGGGTCACTCTGTATATAATTATTTACATGCCGCTTAGAATGTTGTTGTTTAATAGCAGATACGAGCGAGAGAGAGAGAGAAAGAAAGAAACATCAAAATTTTATCAGAATTTTGCGAGATTTTTATCACAAAGTTGTTTATCAACGACCTTAAAAGAATATTTAATTTTTCACTAAATAACAGTAAATTACTCAGAAACAGCTTACGAGTGGAGTTTAAAGGTTTCGCATTGTGTCGTCAAGTAGTTATAGCAAAAAGTTTTTGTTAACACGATAAATTTTACATACAATTTTACATTACATCGTAATTATGATTGCTATTATCTCAAGATTGTCGTAGAAGTCGCCTTAACAAACGGCGAAAGTGATTTTGTCGATCGATATAAGCGCCCGAGGAAATGCGAGTGGAAATTTCCATTGGTAACCGATAGCCCCACGCATATGGCGAATAAACATTTATGCTAAAAATGAATGTAAATTGCAACGACAAACAATAACATTAGGATCCCGTTTATCATTGTTGATGCGATTGTTAATGAAGATAATACCGAATAGAGGTGCAACATTTTTTACGCGACAAGCCTTCGTTTAATTAGTACAGTTTAAGTAATATTATTGTTATTCTATTTTTTAATTCGTGCAGTAAATTATCGCTTTGACATTCGTTTCGATTCGCTTTGACAGTGTTAATTTGCTTCGTTCGAATTTGCCAATTGAATTAATCACGCAAAAAAAAAACAACGTGAGCATAACACTCAAGCGCGCCAAATGTGCGAAATTTGAATGAACTTCACGTAAAAAAAAAACTTTATCTCGGTTATGAACAAACAAATTGTAATAATCATTTCTCGTTTGCAGCAAATCGCATCGATCACAAACCCCGTTCATCGCTATTTTTTTGGCTTAATGACGAACCGTCCCAATTGGTACACCTCGTAAGAGGAATCGCTTACGAGATTAAATATTAACACCGAACCAAAAATCACACCGATCGCATTCAACGGTCATCGTTCCATTGTTCGACTAAAGAGGCAAAAAACAAGTACCACCGGTCATTGATGACCTGGTACGTACTAACGCCGCATCTCGTACTTAAAACTATCCGCTGCAAGAGGCCGTGCAAAGATCCACGCTTAAGACGACTGACGATCATCGTATAGGAACAATAATAAGGACGTTCGAACGGACGATAGCGAATCGGCGTTGCTTGACAAACGAGGCGAAATCATTTCACGTTTGCGATTTTTTTTCTTTGTTTTTGGCCAGCCAATCAGCGTATCCGCAGTATTAATAGACGAGGCGAGAAACGCGTCGCATGGATCCGCACGAGCATCATTCGACTTGAAAGCGACAACGATCGATCGACGTTGCGACCTGTGATCATCGAATTATAGTATTAGTAGAACGCGAAGGAAGCGAAAAGCAACGAAGCAGAGCTGAAATGGACGGCAAAGCGCCAATCGCCAACCTCTCGTCGGTGATCCCGTCGCTGGCGACGAGCCCGTCGAAGAGCAACGACCACTTGAACGGCGAGACGATCGTGAAGCGCGACGGCACGTACGAGGTGCAATTCAACGACGACGATCTCGTCTCGACGGCCGACCGAAATTACGATTACGACGACGAGAACGGGACGAAGCCGAAGATACCCGACGGCGGCTGGGGCTGGATGATCGTGCTCGCGTCGGTCGTCATCTCGATGATCGCCGACGGCATCAGTTTCTCGTTCGGTTTGCTCTACATCGAGTTCCTGCACGAGTTCGGCGCGTCGAAGTCGGCCACCTCGTGGATCGGCAGCCTCTTCATGGCCGTGCCGTTGCTCACCGGGCCGATAATGAGCGCGTTCGTCGACCGTTACGGCTGCCGATGGATGACGATCGTCGGCGGCGTCGTGTCCGGCATCGGGTTCGTGATCAGTTCGTACGTGAACACGGTCGGTTGGATGTACCTGACGTTCGGGGTTCTGGCCGGTCTGGGTCTCGGCCTCTGCTACGTCACCGCCGTCGTCTCGATCGCCTTCTGGTTCGACAAGAAGCGCAACCTGGCGACCGGGATCGGCGCGTGCGGCAGCGGCATCGGCACGTTCATTTACGCACCGATGACGCAATATCTGATCGAGGAGTACGGGTGGCGCGGGACGACGTTACTGCTCGCCGGCACGTTCTTCAACATGTGCGTGTGCGGCTCGCTGATGCGCGATCCCGATTGGCAAATCGAGGAGAACCTGTGAGTATTCGACGAGGCTCGGGCGGATAGCGCTAGCGCGTTTTTTTGGCTTGTTTTCGTTTACGTCTGTGGTTGGTTTTATTGATTATGTTTCCAATTTAATACTGTTTTTATTTGGTATGTTTTGTTTCAAACTGACTTCTGTTTCTATTTGGTTTATTATGTTTCAAAGTTAGTTCTGCTTTTGCTTATTTAATGCTTCAAACTTCCTTCTGTTTTCATTTGATTTATTATGTTTCAAAGTTAGTTCTGCTTTTGTTTGGTTTATTATGTTTCAAAGTTAGTTCTGTTTTTGCTTATTTAATGCTTCAAACTTCCTTCTGCTTCTGTTTGGTTCATTATGTTTCAAAGTTAGTTTCTGTTTTTGTTTGGTTTATTGTTTCAAAATTAGTTCTGCTTTTGTTTGGTTTATTATGTTTCAAAGTTAGTTCTGTTTTTGCTTATTTAATGCTTCAAACTTCCTTCTGCTTCTGTTTGGTTCATTATGTTTCAAAGTTAGTTCTGCTTTTGCTTGGTTTATTATGTTTCAAAGTTAGTTCGGTTTTTGCTTATTTAATGCTTCAAACTTCCTTCTGTTTTCATTTGGTTTATTATGTTTCAAAGTTAGTTCTGCATTTGTTTGGTTTATTATGTTTCGAAGTTAGTTCGGTTTTTGCTTATTTAGTGCTTCAAACTTCCTTCTGTTTTCATTTGGTTTATTATGTTTCAAAATTAGTTCAGTTTTTGCTTTCTTAATGCTTCAAATTTCTGTTTTAATTTGGTTTATTATGTTTCAAAGTTAGCTCTGCATTTGTTTGGTTTATTATGTTTCGAAGTTAGTTCGATTTTTGCTTATTTAATGCTTCAAACTTCCTTCTGTTTTCATTTGGTTTATTATGTTTCAAAGTTAGTTCTGCTTTTGTTTGGTTTATTATGTTTCAAAGTTAGTTCTGTTTTTGCTTATTTAATGCTTCAAACTTCCTTCTGCTTCTGTTTGGTTCATTATGTTTCAAAGTTAGTTTCTGTTTTTGTTTGGTTTATTGTTTCAAAATTAGTTCTGCTTTTGTTTGGTTTATTATGTTTCAAAGTTAGTTCTGTTTTTGCTTATTTAATGCTTCAAACTTCCTTCTGCTTCTGTTTGGTTCATTATGTTTCAAAGTTAGTTCTGCTTTTGCTTGGTTTATTATGTTTCAAAGTTAGTTCGGTTTTTGCTTATTTAATGCTTCAAACTTCCTTCTGTTTTCATTTGGTTTATTATGTTTCAAAATTAGTTCAGTTTTGCTTTCTTAATGCTTCAAATTTCTGTTTTAATTTGGTTTATTATGTTTCAAAGTTAGCTCTGCATTTGTTTGGTTTATTATGTTTCGAAGTTAGTTCGATTTTTGTTTATTTAATGCTTCAAACTTCCTTCTGTTTTCATTTGGTTTATTATGTTTCAAAGTTAGTTCTGCTTTTGTTTGGTTTATTATGTTTCAAAGTTAGTTCTGTTTTTGCTTATTTAATGCTTCAAACTTCCTTCTGCTTCTGTTTGGTTTATTATGTTTCAAAGTTAGTTCGGTTTTTGCTTATTTAGTGCTTCAAACGTCCTTCTGTTTTCATTTGGTTTATTATGTTTCAAAGTTAGTTCTGCATTTGTTTGGTTTATTATGTTTCGAAGTTAGTTCGGTTTTTGCTTATTTAATGCTTCAAACTTCCTTCTGTTTTCATTTGGTTTATTATGTTTCAAAGTTAGTTCTGCTTTTGTTTGGTTTATTATGTTTCAAAGTTAGTTCTGTTTTTGCTTATTTAATGCTTCAAACTTCCTTCTGCTTCTGTTTGGTTTATTATGTTTCAAAGTTAGTTCGGTTTTTGCTTATTTAGTGCTTCAAACTTCCTTCTGTTTTCATTTGGTTTATTATGTTTCAAATTTAGTTTCTGTTTTTGTTTGGTTTATTGTTTCAAAATTAGTTCTGCTTTTGTTTGGTTTATTATGTTTCAAAGTTAGTTCTGCTTTTGTTTGGTTTATGATGTTTCAAACTTAGTTCTGTTTTTGCTTATTTAATGCTTCAAACTTACTTCTGTTTTCATGTGGTTTATTATGTTTCAAATTTAGTTTCTGTTTTTGTTTGGTTTATTGTTTCAAAATTAGTTCTGCTTTTGTTTGGTTTATTATGTTTCAAAGTTAGTTCTGTTTTTGCTTATTTAATGCTTCAAACTTCCTTCTGGTTCTGTTTGGTTTATTATGTTTCAAAGTTAGTTCTGCTTTTGTTTGGTTTATTGTTTCAAAATTAGTTCTGCTTTTGTTTGGTTTGTTACGTTTCAAAGTTAGTTCTGTTTTTGCTTATTTAATGCTTCAAACTTACTTCTGATTTCATGTGGTTTATTATGTTTCAAAGTTAGTTCGGTTTTTGCTTATTTAGTACTTCAAACTTCCTTCTGTTTTCATTTGGTTTATTATGTTTCAAAGTTAGTTCTGCTTTTGCTTATTTAATGCTTCAAATTTCTGTTTTCATTTGGTTTATTATGTTTCAAATTTAGTTTCTGCTTTTGTTTGGTTTATTGTTTCAAAATTAGTTCTGCTTTTGTTTGGTTTATTATGTTTCAAAGTTAGTTCTGCTTTTGCTTATTTAGTGCTTCAAACTTCCTTCTGATTTCATGTGGTTTATTATGTTTCAAAGTTAGTTCGGTTTTTGCTTATTTAATGCTTCAAACTTCCTTCTGTTTTCATTTGGTTTATTATGTTTCAAAGTTAGTTCTGCTTTTGTTTGGTTTATTATGTTTCAAAGTTAGTTCGGTTTTTGCTTATTTAATGCTTCAAACTTCCTTCTGTTTTCATTTGGTTTATTATGTTTCAAAGTTAGTTCTGCTTTTGTTTGGTTTATTATGTTTCAAAGTTAGTTCTGTGTTTGCTTATTTAATGCTTCAAACTTCTGTTTTAATTTGGTTTATTATGTTTCAAAGTTAGTTCTGCTTTTGTTTGGTTTATTATGTTTCAAAGTTAGTTCGGTTTTTACTTATTTAATGCTTCAAACTTCTGTTTTCATTTGGTTTATTATGTTTCAAAGTTAGTTCTGCTTTTGCTTATTTAATGCTTCAAATTTCTGTTTTAATTTGGTTTATTGTTTCAAAGTTAGTTCTGTTTTTGCTTATTCAATGTTTCAAATTTTTGTTTTCATTTGGTTTATTATGTTTCAAAATTAGTTCAGTTTTTGCTTATTTAATGATTCAAACATACTTCTGTACTGTTTATTATATTTCAAAATTAGTTCTGCTTTTGTTTGGCTTGTTATGTTTCAAATTTAATTCTGTTTTTGCTTGTTATTATGCTTCAAGCCTCTGTTCTGGTTTGGTTTATTATGCTTCAAATGTAGAGAACTACATTTGTTTGGTTTATTATGGTTCAAGCTTACTTCTATTCCTATTTGGTTTATTATGTTGCAAACTTATTTCTGTTTTCATTTTATTAACATAGTAAATCCAGTAAGAAGTCATCGACGACTGCATCGTGCAGGAGTTTGAACGAGATGCCAGAATTGGAGGACATCCGGCAACTGTTGAAAAATGGCCAAAGCACCGAATACCAATTGCAATCGTTGATCACGTCTGTCGAGAAACCGAGCAAAAAATCGCATTCCATCAAAGACAACAACAATCATAACAGATCGGTTGTCGATTTGCCAACTTTCATCAAGCAAAATGAAAAGGTAGCCGTTTCTCACTGATTGAAAATTTAAATTTTGATCCTTATTATTGTCAATTTGCAGGTGCCTTTTGAAGTATTAGAGCAATTGCGTTCTAACAAAAGACTGTACAACGTAATCCTAGAAAACTATCCCACTCTATTGTCGTGCCGAAGCACATCGGACAAAGGTCTCAACAATTTGGGCATAGTGAAGACTATTGCTCGCGTCCCAGTTACGGTTTCTATGAAAGTGAAGAAAACGGCTAAACCCAAGAAACTGATTCAGCAGGTACGCAGTTGAAATCTTCAATATTTCACATACTATTAGTGCCCTTTATTCATACAGTGTGTTTGGTTGAAAATTTTTGGTTTTGTGTCCAAATTTCGTAGACTTTTGATTATTGCAAACAAAACATTCCGAATGTTGAAACATGTTTACGACGGTGGTTGAGTTAAGAGTGGTACAATCGCGAAGACATTGACGATGATAAATGATAAGGAAGGGCAAAAACATCAGCTGCCGAAAAAATCATTTACTCACACCTTTGATCTTATCTTTTTGGTTGCAAAACCTAACTGCTACTTTTTTTCCCCTTTTTAGTATTCGTTACCGGAACAAAGTGCCGTGCACGAACCGTTAATGAACAAACGCAAGTTCTCGCTACGACAGCCGACGATGACGCGGACGGACTCGATGCCGATGTTCAAGAAGTTCATGCCGACGAATCACAACTATTTCCGCAACATCAAATTGCACCGCAGCTCGCTGATGCAACGTCGCGTGATGATGAACTTGAACAAATACAGGATACGCGCGTCGAGTTGCCCGAACATCTACAACA
The DNA here is from genome assembly GCA_963695495.1 of Hololepta plana. Lineage (NCBI taxonomy): Eukaryota > Metazoa > Arthropoda > Insecta > Coleoptera > Histeridae > Hololepta > Hololepta plana. The sequence goes on along the minus strand of OY968838.1, from coordinate 1,373,122 downwards.
ACTCGATGACGACGTTGGCCAAGGAGAACGAGGACGTTAGTGCAATTTCAATTATGCCGCATAAATATCGACGAGGGTGTCCGAATCAATGCGAAAGCGTAGGATTACGTCCAAACCGTTGAATTTCAACTTTGACTACTAACGTGCAGATATTTTCCAACATGGCACACTTCCGGGCGAATCGGAAACTGATACTTCGCTATTTTAAGTGGAATGGTATATTTTCGCATTTTTTTGAGCGTTTTCCATTTGTTTTGTCATTTGGAATGATGAAGAGAACTTTTAAGCACGAAATGGCACAGATTTTGCACTTCTTAAATTTGACAAAAACTGCGATTTATGACGTGCCAAACATTGAATATTTCAAACGTGCATAACTTATTTCTTCTTTTAATGGAAGCATCCAATCTTTATTACGAAATTTGACGCGGAAACTTATTCTCTTTTGATTATATTAACGTATTCTTGGCCTACTCTTGACGCTTCTCGAGTTATTCGCAATAATTTGATATTTTGCGCATAAAAAACGCATGGTTCCATTTAAGTAAATGAAGTTGCGAACATTTTGAAAAAAGCCGGTAACAGATTTTAATAAAATGCCAGCGCTGTAAAATCTTCGTCATTTCACTCGTGAAACAAGTTCAACCCTCTATCGCAAATAGTTCGCAAAATGTATGCGATTTTCCACGACCTGAAAGTGACTTTTTTTGGGGGGAAAACTCTCGAATAACTTCGAAACGGTATATTTTAAGTAGATGATACTTTTAATAAGCCGCCTCTAAAATTCGATGACGAATCCAGAAGTGCGATAAAAAAGATTATACCACTTAAAATAACGGAGCAAGTATCACGTTATATCCCGAAGTGAGCCGTATCGAAAAGTATTTTTGGATGTTAAGTAAAACTGTTTTTCCTGAAACATTTTTCTCTAAACTCAAACGTTTAGACGTAATCTTTTTCCCAGCCGTATTGGGACACGCTAAAATTTCTTTTTTAAATTACTTTAAATTCCATTTTGTTTTTCGACAGAAATGGTACGCGGAACTGTTGGATTTGCTGAGGAGCGTCGCCGACTTCTCCATGTTCTCCGAGTTACACTTCATCTACATCTCGATAACGACCGTGCTGTTCTTCGTTTGGTTCATAGTGCCTTATTTCTATTTGGCCGAGCACATGACCAGGCACAATTACACGGAATCGGAAGCTTCGCACGCTCTGTCGGTGATCGGCGTCACCACGACCATCGGAATGGTAATTGCTTGATTAGTGAAGCGAACGAACAAACGAACGCAAAGCGAGGCTGCTTAACTCTTTTAACGATTCCGATCGTTCTCTGATCGTAAGGTTTTACTCGGCTGGAGCGGCGATCAGGAATGGATGGACGTGAGTCTCGGCTATTCCGTTTGCTTGGTCTTGTGCGGCATCTCGTGTTTCGGCATCCTGATATTCACCGATCATTACGTGATGTTATTAATATCGTCCGGCTGTTTCGGCTTCTTCTTCGCCAGCACGTACGTTTACACGCCGGTGATGTTGGTCGAACTGATCAATCTGGAAAAGTTCACGACCGCCTACGGATTGTCGTTGATGTGTCAGGGTATCGGACATCTAATTGGACCACCGCTTGCCGGTAACAACAGATTTTCCTTTTTTTCATATGTCGAAAGAAATAATTATTCTTCCTTAGGCTACAATTAGAGATGAAACTATGCAAAGTGTGAACAAGTGAAGTTGAGATTGGTGCTCATGGGTTTGCGTTTTTTTGTCAAAATTTGGTAAATTTTTCTAATTTCAACGCGAAATGACTTTTTGAATTAAATCCAAGGGGGAAAATGGTTTCAAATTTTTAAGTGGGATTTGAAATAAATATGCATAACTGACACTCACTAGAACCAATACTCAACTCTTAAGAAGAATTTTTCTGGCTGCTTGCTCAAAGAATCAAGGAAATTTGCTGAAATCACTGTCAAGCAAAGTTTTGGGCTTAGAGTTAGAGAACCTTCATTCGCAGTGAAAAATAAAAGATAATTTACGCCATGTGAACATTTGAAATTACAAAAACTAGTCTTTGACCCACACGACTTTTATTATTACAATAATAAGCATCAAGTTATTCATAAATTGCAATTTATTAATGAATGACTTTTTGAGTTAAGCAACATATTAAAACCAAAGGGGAACATGGTTTCAAATTTTAAACTGGGGTTTGATATAAATGTGAATAACTGACACTCAGTAGCCCACTCACTAGAACCAATACTCAACTCTTAAGAAGAGTTTTTCTGGCTGCTTGCTCAAAGAATCAAGGAAATTGGCTGAAATCACTGTCAAGTAAAGTTTTGAGCTTAGAGTTAGAGAACCTTCATTCGCAGTGAAAAATAAAAGATAATTTACGCCATGTGCACATCTGAAATTACAAAAACTAGTCTTTGATCCACACGACTTTTATTATTACAATAATAAGCATCAAGTTATTCATAAATTGCAATTTATTAATGAATGACTTTTTGAGTTAAGCAACATATTAAAACCAAAGGGGAACATGGTTTCAAATTTTAAACTGGGGTTTGATATAAATGTGAATAACTGACACTCAGTAGCCCACTCACTAAAACCAATACTCAACTCTTAAGAAGAGTTTTTCTGGCTGCTTGCTCAAAGAATCAAGGAAGTTGGCTGAAATCACTGTCAAGTAAAGGTTTGAGCTTAGAGTTAGAGAACCTTCATTCGCAGTGAAAAATAAAGGATAATTTACGCCATGTGAACATCTGAAATTACAAAAACTAGTCTTTGATCCACACGACTTTTATTATTACAATAATAAGCATCAAGTTATTCAAAAAATGCCAATGATTAATGAATGACTTTTTGAGTTAAGCAACATATTAAAACCAAAGGGGAACATGGTTTCAAATTTTAAACTGGGGTTTGATACAAATGTGAATAACTGACACTCAGTAGCCCACTCACTAGAACCAATACTCAACTCTTAAGAAGAGTTTTTCTGGCTGCTTGCTCAAAGAATCAAGGAAATTTGCTGAAATCACTGTCAAGCAAAGTTTTGGGCTTAGAGTTAGAGAACCTTCATTCGCAGTGAAAAATAAAAGATAATTTACGCCATGTGAACATCTGAAATTACAAAAACTACTCTTTGATCCACACGACTTTTATTATTACAATAATAAGCATCAAGTTATTCAGAAATTGCAATTTATTAATGAATGACTTTTTGAGTTAAGCAACATATTAAAACCAAAGGGGAACATGGTTTCAAATTTTAAACTGGGGTTTGATATAAATGTGAATAACTGACACTCAGTAGCCCACTCACTAGAACCAATACTCAACTCTTAAGAAGAGTTTTTCTGGCTGCTTGCTCAAAGAATCAAGGAAATTGGCTGAAATCACTGTCAAGTAAAGGTTTGAGCTTAGAGTTAGAGAACCTTCATTCGCAGTGAAAAATAAAAGATAATTTACGCCATGTGAACATCTGAAATTACAAAAACTAGTCTTTGATCCACACGACTTTTATTATTACAATAATAAGCATCAAGTTATTCAAAAAATGCCAATGATTAATGAATGACTTTTTGAGTTAAGCAACATATTAAAACCAAAGGGGAACATGGTTTCAAATTTTAAACTGGGGTTTGATACAAATGTGAATAACTGACACTCAGTAGCCCACTCACTAAAACCAATACTCAACTCTTAAGAAGAGTTTTTCTGGCTGCTTGCTCAAAGAATCAAGGAAATTTGCTGAAATCACTGTCAAGCAAAGTTTTGGGCTTAGAGTTAGAGAACCTTCATTCGCAGTGAAAAATAAAAGATAATTTACGCCATGTGAACATCTGAAATTACAAAAACTACTCTTTGATCCACACGACTTTTATTATTACAATAATAAGCATCAAGTTATTCATAAATTGCAATTTATTAATGAATGACTTTTTGAGTTAAGCAACATATTAAAACCAAAGGGGAACATGGTTTCAAATTTTAAACTGGGGTTTGATATAAATGTGAATAACTGACACTCAGTAGCCCACTCACTAGAACCAATACTCAACTCTTAAGAAGAATTTTTCTGGCTGCTTGCTCAAAGAATCACAGAAATTGGCTGAAATCACTGTCAAGTAAAGTTTTGAGCTTAGAGTTAGAGAACCTTCATTCGCAGTGAAAAATAAAGGACAATTTACGCCATGTGAACATCTGAAATTACAAAAACTAGTCTTTGATCCACACGACTTTTATTATTACAATAATAAGCATCAAGTTATTCATAAATTGCAATTTATTAATGAATGACTTTTTGAGTTAAGCAATATATTAAAACCAAAGGGGAACATGGTTTCAAATTTTAAACTGGGGTTTGATATAAATGTGAATAACTGACACTCAGTAGCCCACTCACTAGAACCAATACTCAACTCTTAAGAAGAGTTTTTCTGGCTGCTTGCTCAAAGAATCAAGGAAATTGGCTGAAATCACTGTCAAGTAAAGGTTTGAGCTTAGAGTTAGAGAACCTTCATTCGCAGTGAAAAATAAAAGATAATTTACGCCATGTGAACATCTGAAATTACAAAAACTAGTCTTTGATCCACACGACTTTTATTATTACAATAATAAGCATCAAGTTATTCAAAAAATGCCAATGATTAATGAATGACTTTTTGAGTTAAGCAACATATTAAAACCAAAGGGGAACATGGTTTCAAATTTTAAACTGGGGTTTGTTATAAATGTGAATAACTGACACTCAGTAGCCCACTCACTAGAACCAATACTCAACTCTTAAGAAGAATTTTTCTGGCTGCTTGCTCAAAGAATCACAGAAATTGGCTGAAATCACTGTCAAGTAAAGTTTTGAGCTTAGAGTTAGAGAACCTTCATTCGCAGTGAAAAATAAAGGACAATTTACGCCATGTGAACATCTGAAATTACAAAAACTAGTCTTTGATCCACACGACTTTTATTATTACAATAATAAGCATCAAGTTATTCATAAATTGCAATTTATTAATGAATGACTTTTTGAGTTAAGCAACATATTAAAACCAAAGGGGAACATGGTTTCAAATTTTAAACTGGGGTTTGATATAAATGTGAATAACTGACACTCAGTAGCCCACTCACTAGAACCAATACTCAACTCTTAAGAAGAGTTTTTCTGGCTGCTTGCTCAAAGAATCAAGGAAATTGGCTGAAATCACTGTCAAGAAAAGTTTTGAGCTTAGAGTTAGAAAACCTTCATTCTCAGTGAACAATAAAAGATAATTTACGCCATGTGAACATCTGAAATTACAAAAACTAGTTTTTAACCCACACGATTTTTATTATTACAATAATAAGCATCAAGTTATTCTTCAGTTGCAAATTATTAATGAATATCAATTGTTGTAGGTTTCTTGTTCGATATGACGAACGCATGGGATCAATCGTTCATACAAGCAGGCATATGGATGATGGTGTCGGCCATTTTCATACTACTGATCAAATACACGAAGAATCGGAAATTATGGGGTTCCGGCCCGTTTCAGAAAGATCTCAGCGAAGCTTAATATAATGGCCTTTTAGTTTTTTTTTGATCTGACGTTCACCGAGCCTTTATTTAGTAGAAATTGGATGAAAGCGGTGGCGTTTGGTGTGCTTTGCGAATTTTTCTAGAGGAATTTACTTATACTCTTACGATGGTATTTAAATGGTGTTTCCTACTTAAATGTTAACGTTGCCTTATAAGTATACATGACAAAATTAGTTCAAAGTTACGCACGTGTAGAATTTGATTCAAAAGTGGCTTTGTTGGAGACGGAGCGTAGAAAATTGAACTTTTCTAGAATTTCGAATTACATATTTGCAATCAGTTTTATTTCGAAATTACATAGATGCAGCCTAATTTAAAAAGAATGATTGTGGCCTACAGTATTTGCTAATCTTTTTAATTAGCAAACGTTTCTAAAGTCTCTAGAAATGTATTGTAACATACTTTTCAATGATTAAAGGTAACAAACGTATTTGAAAATGATGAAATTATAGCAAAGTTTTACTCAAAGACAGGATCAATTGAGATTATTTGTTTTCTTTTAAATTATTTGCCAAATTGTGATTTACATGTGAGATTTTTTCTTCAAATAAATAATTTAATCTTCACCAATTATTGTGCTTCAGTATTTTGTTTGCAGGTAAATACGGGGGGGATTAGATTGAGGTGCAGGTGATTGAAACTCATCGAACAACTTTACGTTCTCTTTAATTGAAACTCGAAGAATACTATAATTTCTGCTACATTTGAATCGCTATTATAACGGAACAATTTGTGGATTGATCGATTAATCGAAAAGCTTCAACTCTTTGAATTCAAATTCAATTTTCTTGCATAATATCAGTGAACTTTATAAATTTGCAGAGCAACTTTTCGCGATTATTATATTGATCGTCGAGTCCATTACGTGGAAAATGGGAAATCGATTTTGCCCCGCGACTAACTTAACTACGAATTAATACAATCTAAAATAGGTTCTTAATATTTTATACACTATTTACAAGAGACTAAGGTAAAAGGTACATACATTGGAAGGGAACTAATCGGTAATTACCAAATTAAATAATCATGATAAAAATACAATTCCTTTTTGTGTCGCTTTCAATTTGTTGTTTTCTTCTTACACTGTTTATTTGACGCATTTGCGAAACCACTTCCAGTGCTAAAACGCACGTACTAAATGTTTCACAAAATCGCACACGATTTTAATACTCTAAACTAAAATATTAGAATAAAACTAAATAAAATAATCAGTAAATATTTTCATGTTCGTTTTAGTTTGTTTGCATTTTATTAGTAGAAATCACAGATATGCTCCTTAATAGATTTGAAACGATTCAATTTTCTTTTAATCAATTTTGAAAGCTATCGTCATTTATAAAGGGGAAAATACTTGTAATTGATTAATTTCCGATTCGCAAGTCCAGATTTAATGTACGAATTGGCGAATGAACGCTTTATCATTATCATAATCGGTTCAAGATCGATATTTTTGACCAGTTGAATTTAAACATTCAGATGAGTACCAGCTAGTTCGTTTTTCGAATCATCGACGACTTTAAGTTAACTTTTAGCACTTTTTACTGGTTGGCCTATTTTTATTGTTGTTTGTTTATGCTTATAATATTCACAGTCTTGTTTACGCTTTTCCACGAGTTTACTTGCCCACAAAAAAACTTAATATAATCATATTAACGTATATTTATTGGAGAAGTACAATTATATAATCTATAAGCACGATTGCTTAATTTAAAATACCAACTAAACAATTGCGGCCCCGCTTGATTCATTTAATCAATCATAATAAATAAATGTACGTTGTTAAAAATATTGAAAGAATTTAAACGAAAAAAATAATTGATTATGAATTATTGAAATGCCACAGTCAGATTTCAAACTCGTTTCATTTGAAATATCCGTTATGATTTACACATAAAAATATGTACTTGATTATGTGGATTGGAGTGAAAATAAGATTTCAAATTAATTTTCATTCTATTGTCAATTAAAAAGAAATTAAATAAACAAAATATGAAAAATACTGCTAACGGCTACTAGAATAATTAGCAAAAAAGAAACGAAAAAGAGATGATGCGAGAGGAAGACAATTCCAATTCTAAAAAAGTTGTTTTACTGCTAAATTCCTTAAATACGTGCAATTTTAATCAAATAGCAAAAACGCCCCTTGAATTTTTTCAATAATTAAAATCAATGGCAATTAAATTAAACCTCTCGTTAATTGACGCCTAAATCCTTGTTTTGAATTTGAGATTAATCATTTTTCTAAGGCAATTTTTCTTGCACGAACCAAAAACCAACTAGAACAAAAAAAAACACCATTACCGCCATCGATTCTAATTAATTAACACCTGAGAATTTTATTAATTTGCTTTCGATTTAGAACGTCCTATTCAATAATGTTTTTGGTGCATTGTTCTTGTGTAAAATACTAATTAAATATCGATTTCGTCAACAATTTGGGTTTAACGATTTAAGGATTTCCGTCAAATTGAATTGGCAAAGTTTCGTCTAAAAAAGAGAGAGAGAAAACTATGAACGTTTCTCGTCAAAAATCTAATCGTCAATGCGGAGAGACTCCAACTACGGACTCGTTAAATTACATTCTCTCCCTCAACGTTGTACGAATATCATCGAAGAATTAATACTAAAATTCAAACATTTAACGCGATATTCTGCTATTAAAAAAAAAAAAAAAAACGCCACTCAAACGCGCTCGTTCGTCGCGTTGCTTCTGCTTTCGCTGTTCGCCACTTTACCGGTGATACAAGAAGCCAAGATGTTGTGGAACTTCGGCTCTTTCACCGTCGACGCATCTTTATCGTTGCTCTCTTGCGTGGCGTCGCCGTCTCTTATCGAGCAATCGCACGACACCTGGCGCTGCAACATTTGGAACCTCTTGTACCGCTTCGTCGCCGGTAAAATCACCAACAAGAAGCCGGAGAGGGCGATAAAGAAACCGGCCAGATAGAATGACAGATCATACGTGCCGGTTATGTCGCACAACCAACCTAAAAAGAATTAAAAGAAAATAACTTTCAAACTTGAATGGATCGTCTTAAGACCGGTTGTACCTCCCAACGGTGGTCCAATTAAATTGGCAATTCCCTGCACGAGCAGCAACAGTCCATAGGCGTTCGTGAAACGTTCCAGCGTGATCAATTCGACCAGGATGATCGAGGTCAACGAATAATTGGCGGCGATGAACAGCCCGAACAGGCCGGACAACGTGCACAAGCCCCAGTAATTGGTGACCAGCGGCACGAGGACGGTGACGGCGCCGCAAAGGGCCATGCAGGCCGCATAAACGATGCCGGCATTGATCCAGCTTCGATCGCCCGCCCAGCCCAATATGATCTGCAGGAAATTGAAAAGAGATTGATTAACTAGCGAGCGTAAGGGCGAGTTTAAATTATAACCGAAACTTTGCACAAATTTTAGGGATGCGCAAGTTTATCTTATGTTAAATTATGACCGTTCGCGTTTGTTTATTGATTGATTTTTTTTTTCGCAAAATTGCTGTTACTCGGAGTTGGAAACTCCAGTCTGCAAATTTTACCAATAAGCTAATAATCTCAATAGAAAGGGTAGAAGCTTACTAAAGCTTGGCGAGTCCCTCTGAGAACTTTGTTAAAACTTCGTTCAAGCATGCCAACTTAAAATAGAAAGGAATATGCATAAGCGAAATCAGTCTGGATGACGTTCTTCGAGATTTTCTAACATCCAAAGCCGAATACTAACATCAATAAGCTGAGTTTTCCAATTAAAAAGGAGAATTCTGAATATATTAATTTGTAAAATCCTTCTTTGGAGTGGTTGGCTACTTTCATAATCCTAACTTTTCACCATACAACTTTCCTATTTCTGATGTCTTATAAATTCATTTAAGCGGCAAGGAATTTAATTTTAAGTTAATAAAGACACTTTACGGTTGTTTTCTACTTAAAAAAAACTTATGAAACGCGAATATGGATGCTAATAAAAAAATTGCAAAAGTAAATTTCTATAATCGAAATCCTACAAATTGGTTTACGTTTTTGGCATTGATTTCTGTTTAAATTTCAAACATTCAAAACACGTGTTTTGCTTTATTTTGACGCTTTTGCAAAATATGCTTCATATTTTGGCAAACGTCTTTTCTACGGTAAACAATCCACATTATAATAACGTGTTTCAGTTTGTGCCAATCGTTTTCCCTTTTGTTCAAACAGCTTTTCATTCTTTACAATACTTAATTTGCATAAACAAAAAAAATCGAAAGCTATAATTTGCTTCTATAAATTGCCTATATAACGGAGTAAATTGCCTATAAAAACTGATAAACTGAGTTAAACTGTTTTCTTAGAAGATACGTCAGTGTTTTTCCTTTAGTTGACTGAGACCTGGGTGCAGCCTTCATCAATCGAATGTAAATAGTCGCTTTTTGTCAAAAGTTAATGTAGTCAAAGTCACTTATAACACGAACGAACGGATATAACGACGAAATGTTTGACTAACTTTGCTGATCCATTTATGATTTCTAAATTAATTTCGTCTATTGTCGTCCTTTTATCGACAGACCGGTAACAACATCGAAAAAATGTAATGCTTTTAATTAGCGCGAATTTAGTTCTCGATTATTCAACGTTTTCTTTTCATATAAATATGCGCCTGAAGAGTTTCGCTTCTTTATGCAACTTTAACATCAAACGCATGCTTTTATGTTAATTTGTGAATTGAGAAAGTCGAATGCGAACGATCTGAACGATGGCATCGCAAAAAGGGCAAAACTTAGAAGCTGTAGGCTGTAGCAACCGCCTTTGTAAGCGTTCAAAATTTAATTATAATTTTTAATTTAATTTAATTATTAATTCTGATTGCTAATGTAAAACATAATAAAAAAAAATTTAATTATATAAAAAGTCACGGAGACATAAAACTGCACAAAAAGCTAACGGAATTGACAGATTTGTTTTGTTGAAATTGTAAATTCGACTAAAACATACAAACAAATATACCAAATATAAGTAGTAATTGTTTGTAAATACTTTTCAAAAATTCTTTTTTAAATTACGTTTCATTAATTATTTTTTATGCGATTATAACAACGGTACACAACGGACATCGTTATTAGCAACTTTATCTGTATTTGGTTTCGACAAATTTTTGCGATTAATTGTCCTCAAAATTGCACAAGTATTTGTTGTTGTTGTTCAACATCGCTATTCGAATTGTTTGTTAACTTTTTCCCATTTTGCAAATAAACAATAACATAATAATTTCCAATTAATGGAAAACATATTTGAGCAAATGTGAAACATGTTTCACCAACGGCAATATCTGATGTGCCAATTAAATGACACGAAAGCGAAACACGTGCAGGAATCTATTTGTTTCAGTGTCAGAAGCGAATGGACAAAAACTGAGCAAAACTTCGTAAACATTTCGTTCACAATTTCAACGGGGAAACGACAACTCACTTCGCCGAACATGTTCACGATCCCGATGATGGCGATCAGCATCGACGAGTCCGTGTCCGAGTAGCCGATCTCGCGCGCGTTATCCGCCAAATAGACGTACGGCACGTCGTACCACGTGTACAGCAGGAAATTCGAAATGGCAAACAGCAGATACTTCATGTCGGAGAAATGGCTAAAGTCGAACATGTCGATCAGCAGGTCCCAAAAGTCCCACAGCCCCGAGTACCAGACGATCTTCTCCTTCGCGATCGTCGTCATCGAGTTCCGATAGATGTCCGGACACGACGACGCACGCAAGCGATACCGCTTGATGTTGAGCATCGCGCCGCGATACGTCAACGACAATCGGTGGACGCGCAAATCCTTCAGATACGCCGTCGGCAACCGCCGATTGATGCGCGGCGGCGTGATCTCGTTCCGCTTCAACCACCACAGATACGTCGCGTCCGTGCTGCTGCCGCCGCCGCCGTTGTTGTTCTCCTTGTCCTTTTGTTTCAGTTTCGCAACGGGATCGCGTTCCAGCAGCGAGCGCCGCTGCTGCTGCTGCCGCAGATGTCGCTGCGACTGCTCGCGATTTTGCTCGTCGTTGCTCGGCGCTTTCGCGTTCGCCTCGTTGTTCAATCGCCCGGAGTCGCTGAAACTGCGCGAGACCGTCAACAGGCTCGGATAGTTGTGCAGCAGCACGTTGTAGAAATTCCGGCGCGACGACAGCAACTCGATCACCTCCAGCGGCACCTTCTCGCCGTTGTGCACGTACGTCGGTATGTTCACCAGCGAGCTGCACAAACGGTTCGCGTCCGGCGTCTCCTCCTCGTCGGTCTCCTGGATCGGCTGCAGCGCGCTCGCCGTGTTCGTGCTGTTGTTGCTCACCGAGAACGTCTCCGCCGACGAGCCGCGTTTGCGTTTCGCGTCCCGCGCCCGCTTCCGCTCCGACTTGTTCCTCTTGTACGCCGTCCACGGCAGATCGCGCATCAGCGCGCCGCACACGGCCAAATTGAGAAAGAGCCCGGCCAGGATCAGCGTCGTCCCGCGCCACCCGTACTCGTCGAGCAGGATCTGCGTGAGCGGCGCGAAAATGAACGTGCCGATGCCGCTGCCGCACACCGACAGCCCGGTGGCGAACGAACGCCGCTTGTCGAAGTAATACGCGACGATCACGACGGACGCGACGTAGCACAGGCTCAGGCCGAAGCCGGCCAGCACGCCGAACGTGACGAACAGCACCTCCATGCTGTCGGTCATCGAGCTGGCGACGAAGCCGAGACACGCCAGCACGGACCCGACGATCGTCACCTTGCGGCAACCGTAACGATCCGTCAGGAAACTGGCGATCGGGCCGGACAGCAGCGGCATCGCCATGAACAAACTGCCGATCCACGCGGTCTTGCCGCGATTCTGGCCGAAGTAGTTGAGGAACTCGACGAAGATGACGCCGAAGCTGAACGTGATCCCGTCGGCGATCAGGTTGACGACGAACGAGGCGGCGACGACGACCCAGCCCCAGCCGCCGTCCGGCGGTCGCGCCTCGTCCAGCGAGTCTTCGTCCTCGTCGTCGCTCGACGACGAACTCGACGAGCTGGACGTCGAGCCGACGCTCGACGATCGATTCGAGTACGGCTCCTTGTCGATCGTCGTCGCGCTGTTAGTTAGAACGTCCCGCTCGCTGTTGAATTGCACGCGCAAGACCGGTTTCTCGCCGTCCTCTTCGTTCTCCACTCGTCTGCGCTCGGCATCGATGACTTTACCGTTCAGCAGCAGATCGGTCTCTGTCGCGTCGGTCTTCGAGTGTTCGCCACGCGAACGGTTGCCGTTGGCGCCTCGAGATGGCGACAGTTTCGGCGACGGTTTCGGCGACGATTTCGGCGACGATTTCGTCGACGATTTCGTCGACGATTTCGGCGACGATTTCGGCGACGATTTCGGTGACGATTTCGTCGACAATTTCGGCGACGACTTCGGCGACGACATCGAATTTATGATGTTCTTGTAGTAGTGCTTGTTGCCGTCGTTGCCCGCATCGGCGCGTTTGATGGTGTTAATTAAATTGTTCAACTCCTTCGTTTCCAGCAGTAAGACGGCCGCGTTGTCGTCGCCATCGGCGGCAAGAACCGTTCGGCCGGCGTTAATCGAATCGTTTTGCTGCTTTGCACGTTGCTCGTTGCTCTCCGTCTTCTTGTTCGACGACTTATCGATGGACTCGCCAATCGGAGCGTCATCCGGCGACGATTTGTTCACGTCTTCGTCGATACGTATCGCGTCGAGGTCGTTGTTGTTGGCGCTTAATGAATTGCTATCCTTGTTAGACTTGAACAGTAATTGACCGTTTTTGTGATTAACATTAATCGATTTAATAACGTCCACCGAATTAACTGAACTATCGTTTTGAGCCATTCCTGCAGATCACGCTTGAATTGTCTGCGCGAATACGCAAGACGTATGTTATTTATGACGAGTATCATGCGGATGATGGCGATGAACGAGTCGCGCTGTTCTTGTCGTTGCCCCCGGTTCAATTGCTGCTGCCCTTTCGTTCGTTGATGATTATCGCTGGTCGCCGTTTCGTATTCTGCCATACGTGGGCGAACTCACCGGCCAAGTCAACGACGATGACCTGGAACGTGAATGCAGAGAATAAGAAATTAATTGCGTGCCACTAACAATTGATAAATGTTTGCGAATCGTATTGACGTCGATTGCAAAATAAGGTTTCTTTTGTGGCGAAGAACGGAATAACATCTGTTTGCCATTGGATCAAAAATTTACGCCAACATTTCTGTGACTTGCTTAATAAACCATATTTGGAATACACAATCTATCTCAAAAATAACGCGATGGCTTTCTAACACAGAAACTGTAACGCCATCTATATTGGCTGCTGTTGATTGATATTGTGCAAATCTTTCTTAACAAACTGTAAAAGTTTCAGGACATTTCGGTGGAAAAATGTGTAAAAAACAACAAACCAACAATATTTTGTTTTAAAACTTGGAAAAATGCTAGCGAAACATTTGAATTGCTTAAGATCGCTTATGGTATTGATTGATTTGAAGGCGTTAGAGCCTTGGAACATGTGCATGATTTCGAGAAAGTTTCGAAGAAATCTTCAGTGAGATTCATGGAAATCAATGGAAATGCTGCAAACAACAATTCATCGCGTTTTACCAGAAAAATTCGAACGTGGCGATGAAATGAAATCGTTTCGCATGAATTGAAGACATTCAACGGTCAACGACTTCCATGCTGAACAAAATTCCAATCATCGGCATAAAAAAGCTATTTCGAATAAATAAAACAATTTTCGTCAAGATTAATCATTTGCGTTTTTTCTTAATGCTTTGTGGCTATTTTTGGGTCAGATAGTGTACAACCAGAATTGCGAGATTGAAAAACCTCTGTAAATTTTTTACAGCGTGATCAAAAATGGAATTAATTCGGATTAAATGACAGTAAGTTACGTTTGTTTGCAAGAAAAATTGCGTACAATCTTAAGGAACATTTGGTATTTGGATCATAAATTTTCCATTGAATCCGAATCTGTTCGAAAAGTAATTGCGTTTCTTATCATTTAGTTGTTTATTTGGTTAACTAATGCACAGATTAAATCAAACAATTTGTCTACGAGAGCTGATGATTACTTCTTTAATCCTTTCGGTAACATTTACTCTTAAAAATTGATATTCAACAAAAACTATTTCGGCATATTTCGTTCACAACTTTCGAAAAGAAAAGAACGCTGTGCAGGTTTGCGAAAAGTTGCGTCAAGTTTATCGTGACAAAATTCTTTGCGGGTTTGAAGTCTAAAATAATCATTTCAGATCGCATTGTGCGCATTTCGAATGGGATTTTTTTTTGCATCATCATAATCTTTTTTCATTAACAATGCAAAACCGGTTTAGTTGCTCTCCAAAAATGTATTCGATATGTAATAATGAAGATGAATATACATAAAGTCATATGAGTGTGAACTGTAGCCAGGTTAAATCTAGCGTGAATAGCTGATACGATAACACTTTTGAACATTTCCATTCATGGCATGAACCGTTAATGAAATTGTAAATATTTTAGATTTCAATTTCGACGTCTAGATGGACGATTTCGTTCGCGACGCAACAAAAACAGTGAAACACATTCGCATTTGATAAACGAAAAATTGGGACAGCTTTGACTAGAGTTTATCAAAAAAAAAAAACGAATAGAATCGACCCCGGAATTAAATTTAATTTCTCTTTACGATTTGTTTCTTATTTTCTATCGATCAACAAAACTTGAACGCCCTGTAGTTTTGTAAATTGTACAACAATGGATTCAAAGTGGAAGGCCACGATTCGTCGTTCCATATTTATTGTTAATAAAAGAAACGTTTTGTTTGATGATGGTCTCTGGCGATTTGAATAAGTTTGATTCTTGTTCGTCTCTGCCGCACATAAACTGCATTCGTTCACGTCAATAATCCGAATACCTCGATAAATAAACTAGTAGTTTATCGTTGGTATTGATAAAATAACAAAGCAATCGAACAATTAATTGGAAAAGTCCAATCGATCGAGCGATCAGTTAAAAGTGGCGCTTTATTAGATTACGTGTTACACGTGGACGCTACGTTACGGTTAATTGAAATGCAAAATAGCAATAACCCCGAAAATATCGCAATTTAATTCGCAGCAATCGCAATAATAACTCGCTCGTGGGTACGAGACGAATTGCCAAAATAACGTTTTGAACTTGAAGTCTAGCAAAGTTAAATTTCAACTTTATTAATAAGCGTATCGACTACGTTCGTTGGTTAATTATCTCTTGGCAGCATCGGTCGCCTTTTTCCTTTTTAGATCGCCAATAGGGCAACCGATTCTGATTTAACGATATATGGTGCGAGCACGAATAATTAACTTCCATAAAGTTGGCAATTGTTTAAACTACCACACCATCGCTTCTTTATTTCGTTTGAGACGCAAGTTTTTTGTCGTGGCCAACGATTAATGTTCAAAGTTGAATTACCAACTTGGCAAGTGGAGGTTCACGTGTATATTTAGTTCTTGCGACACTCAACAGTATCAATCAATTTAACCCAAAAATAGAAAATCGTGCAACTTTGTCGAGAAAACTAACAAAAATCAATTGTGGCCATTGGTTTAAAGGTCATCGCAGAGATATAAAGGAACTTGCGGGCATTAAGAAAGAACGATAAGGTTTTAATCCGAATTAATAGTCGCTTAGATAAGCGAAACGAAAGGATCTGAAAATAGTTTGAAGGCATAAAACGAGAAATGACGATCGCACTTAATCGAATTAATACCGACCGTCGTTATTAACCCGCGCATTCCACCAGATTTCAATTAACCACGCACTATCTGTCATTATCGATTCCGATTAAAAAACCATCTCGAAAACCTTGTGGCCGACAAACGCGAACGCACTTTAAACTATTATCATCGAAGTAAACACACGAACGGTTTTCAATAAAAATCGTTAAAAGTTAATAAACAATAACAGTTAAACAGGTTGCGATTGCGATTACAAAACAGAACGAGCACAAAATCGCCACTTTTATTTATTATATTATATATTTATCCCCGTTTCTTTCGCTGCAAATCGAATTTGAATACCACAGGCTTGTTTTTTTTTTCAATCCGCAAAACACTTTTTTTTTTAGAAATAACCCCGGCTTTTTTTTTCGTTTGAACCGATTCCAATTAACATCACCACACACGCGCATGCAACGACTTATTCGTAGTTCTTGAAAATGTTTGCTACCTTATAAACAGTGAAATGCTGCGAAAAAATGAATAACGAATGCATTCGAACTGAAACTCTCGCGGGAAGCGACACAAATGCTCCGGCTGCACACCGAACGATTTTCGTATCATTGTACTAAGTTTCAATCATACGTTATGTGAATACAATGATAAGGAATTATTATTACATTTGATAGGATCGTGCATGTACAGCGTGAGCGAGAAATAGTTGCACGATTGCGGCGTTACGAATCGCAAAATCGAAACAAAGAACGTCGACGACTTTGGGGTTTGCAGTTTCAACATTTCGCCAGCGAAGGAGCGATCTATGTCGATCGTCCAGAAGTTCCTTTGCAGGAAAAGTTTCCCACTTTTAATCGATTTAATTTCGAACATCGAGCAATACTTGCACTTATTTGTCCACCCTGTATGTACGAGTACACTCCGCACAAACGCGATTAAATTGCTCGTCGTATCAGTGGCGTAGACAAGTTACGACCGACTAGTATTCAAATTTAGAGCTGCTCTTCGTTGTGATGTTCGTACGATAACATTGAATACGATTATTATTATTATCATATTCAAACCGGGGTAATGCACCCGATTTCTGAAAGCAAATGCCGTTTTCAAATCGAATCCCGATAAAGAGCGCTCGCGTCCGAAGATAAACGTAGAAAAGTAAATGTTTAATTAATTATTTGGACTTTATCTACGTAAAGCATTTGACCATGAGAGGATATTGTTACGATACGCGATATTACTAACAAAAAAAAAAACGGTTTATAATTGAACCCAAACAAACGATAAGGAACACGCTATTCCTTTTCCTTATCGTGTACATTGTAGACTGTTGTTTGAGAAAAAGAAACATTTTACTTAAATCGCTCTCTATCCTCATAACCGCACCGTTTGTAATGCATTTAGGAGACGGTTTTACGTGATGCAAGTCAATTATTTGTGTGCGAGAGATTTAAAACTGTTAAATCATCAAATTGAAACCTAACCAAACACTTGCGTTTAAGTAAGATGCGAGCTTAGACAATGAAGACGTAATTAAGTAATTTATTTTATTGTCGTGCACGTGACGGTTATGCGATTTCGTATAATTAGTTTTCGGGAAATAAAAAGCCGCAGCGAAATAAATTAGAAACACGTTGCGCAATTTAATTGAAAAGCGATTCGTTCGTTCGTGCAATCGACGTTTCGGAAAATTCCCGAAAACACGTGACGAAATGTATGTAAATGAAAACTGAGAAAGGAAGAAACGGGAGCGTGGAAGCTAAAAAAGTTGTGCCTTACGTGTTGAGGATACGCACTAAAAATAGAATGCATTTAGGTCATTTTCTCACGTCAAACGAACGGATCGATCGTCGCCGCACTATTCGTAATTGGATTGAAGTCAGTAACGAACGTTGAATAGGAGGAAGTTTCGTTTTTATGTAATAAAGACAGAAATCCTCGCGAAATTGCGTTTTGTCAAAGCGTTGAGACACACAGCGAACAAAAATCTGTAGGAGACGATTCGAATGCTTCTTAAAAAAAATCATTGCATTGTTAGTATTACTGCGTTTACCATAAACTTTCAAAAATTACTATTCCATGAGAACTTTTTTTTTGCTCTATAACTACCGAAACTGTAAGGAGGCTGTGTAGATTTGCGAAAAGTTGCATAAAAGTTATCGGTGAGAAAGCTTTTTTTGCCTTTTTGAACTTTGGGAACGCAAAAGATCTAGGTAAAATGTCAATCAAATGTCAAGTTAGAGTAAATTTCATTCGTTCATCCGTTTTGAAGATAAATAATAATGAATGCTTCTTCAAAAAATTGATTACGTTTATTCTCATTAGGTTGTTTTAATTGCATTATTTTATTAACTGGCATGCAACATTAAATAAAGTATTTGTCTTCGACAGCTGAGAATTACTTCTTCCATCGTTTGTTAGTATTACTGCGTTTACCATAAACTTTCAAAAAATACTATTCCACGAGAACTTTTTTTTTTGCTTTATAACTACCGAAACTGTAGGGAGGCTGTGCAGATTTGCGAAAAGTTGCATAAAAGTTATCGGTGAGAAAGCTTTTAAATAACGCCTATGCCCAAGTTTTTTTTGCCTTTTTGAACTTTGGGAACGCAAAAGATCTAGGTAAAATGTCAATCAAATGTCAAGTTAGAGTAACTTTCATTCGTTCATCCGTTTTGAAGATAAATAATAATGAATGCTTCTTCAAAAAATTGATTACATTTATTCTCATTAGGTTGTTTTAATTGCATTATTTTATTAACTGGCATGCAACATTAAATAAAGTATTTGTCTTCGACAGCTGAGAATTACTTCTTCCATCGTTTGTTAGTATTACTGCGTTTACCATAAACTTTCAAAAATTACTATTCCACGAGAACTTTTTTTTTGCTTTATAACTACCGAAACTGTAAGGAGGCTGTGCAGATTTGCGAAAAGTTGCATAAAAGTTATCGGTGAGAAAGGCAAAAAACTTTTTGAACTTTGGGAACGCAAAAGATCTAGATAAAATGTCAATCGATCCAAAGATTTTAACAGCAGGTCAAAGACGACCAGGAATGTTTTTTCGTGAATATCTTGTTAACGGTCACTTTTACAGCAAAAATGTGTAGGATCGAAGTTGTAGCGTAGGAAATTTCGTACAGAAAAGTTAAAGTAACTTTCATTCGTTTTGAAGATCAAAAATAAAGGATTAGCAAAAAAAATCAGTGACATATTGAGCAACCCAATGCCTACAACAACACAACTTTTAATCCGCAAGATGTGGCATTTCGATTCTATATTTTGCCTTTTAAGCATGAGTAAAGTATTTTTTTTAGTAACGGAAGCTTTGCACTTTAAAAGCATAAAATTCGCTTTTTACCAACAAAAGTGCAATTTTGGCACATAAAAGAATTGTAGGTTGCAGAATAAATCGAAAATCTAACCTTATTGTTTGACGTTTCATGGTGAAATAGTAACCAAACGGGTGTCATTATTATAAAATCAGCGGTTAATTCAATATCCCATTTTAGCAGCACGTGCACTACAGACGTATACAGCGAAAGGATCGATATTGTTATTGTTAACAATGGGGAAAAGGTTAAGGGTAAATCCCAGGGAAAAAGGTGCATTACGAGCTGATTGCGAATCAGTACAAGTTTCCGTGAAGTATTGATCAAATTATTAACATGAACGGCTCACGACTTTTCCCCATTTTTTTTTCCCTATTTTCACTGGTGATCGAGATTATCTTTCGCCTTTTAAATGTTTCATATTCTTCATAATGTCCTCGTGGATATCAAGAAATCAATCTATAAGATACATTAATGTAATGCCCGAAATTTTTGCTGGTTTCTTTCCCAATCAAAGACATAGACGATTTCAACTTCCAGCGAAGAACAACAACAAGAAGAATAAAGGAAAACGTCTAAGACTATCTGGATGAAATATTGCTACATTGATTTTCTCCTCACTGGAGTCCCTTTACTTTATTCGCTTTCCTCTTTTATATTCCACGTTTGGTTTCGTGCAAGGGCAACGCCTTCCTACTTTGAATAAATAATAAATCGAATCGAATTTGAATAATTCAATGAAAAGACTCGTTTTCTGTTTTTCGCAATAAAACGCAGACTTCGTTTCTAGAATTCGCTTTTATTCGACATGCGTTTCGTCGCAATAAATTCACTTTTTCTCGCATTTTCCTTTGTCCGATAATTAGCTAAGCGTTCAACGGCACATAATTTAATCACGTTCACAAAGTTCAATGTTATCCAGCACAAAGAGGAAAAAGAAAGTAGATTGCAACATTGCGTTCGTAAAACATCTGTACAAAGTGGCAAATGATAATGAAAGTATAAAAAAAAACGATTTTAAATGTTAATTTCGTTGGAATTATAATGGAAAAGACCGTCGTCTTGCACGACGAATGCTAATTGAATTTCAATTTGCATGCAAACGGTTTCCACTTTGTTTATTTTTTTTTGCATTACGTATGCGAAAAACATAACGATGTGGTTGACCTAAACGCTTTTGTTTTGTTTTTTTTTTCACGAAGAACCTCCAGTAATTTTTTTATTTGCCACTGGAAACAGCTGATTCTCTCTCTGTTTTTTGGTGGTTTGCTCATTTATTTTCAAATTTCACAGCGTGTCTTCGAAATCGTTCTGCGAAAAACGCAAATTTCGCGTGCGAACGGTATTTTTAGCAACGAAAAACAACGTAAACTGCGTGAAAACGAACGTCATTCGAACGAGGCTTTGATGGTGGCATTAACGTTTGGATTTATTTCATTTATATAAATAAGTTTTTGGGGGCGAAGAGAAAAAAAAAGGGGCTAAAATTAGGCTTTACCTTCGAAACGTCTACGACTAGAACTTAAAACGTTAAACTCACTTGCGTTTGTTGATATTACGTTCGTTAGCGCACCCAGAGAACTACTGCTAAAAAATGCGATCCATGTCGTTTCGATTGGTTTGGATTGTAATTTAATTTAATTCCTTCCTCTCGATTGGACACAACACGAAAAGAATCGATTGATTTCTTTAATTAGATTACTATCAATCTTCCACGATAAACAATTATATTTTACGGGAAATAAACTAAACGTATAACCTTGACAAGCGTTTTGGGGAATCGAATGAGAAGACGAAGTGAAGGTGGTCTACTGGGTCTAGGGAGTTGCTCCGACCGCGTAAAATGTAAAACACCATGCGGTTGGCTTCTGGCCGAGAGAGAAGAAATCGATCGATGTCGCGATAACGTAAACGAAATCGGTAGGAACGTGGCGGAAAGGCTCGAAGAAAGCAAAAAACGCACGCACTATTTCTCGCGAATGGTCCGGGACTGCCAAAGATAATATATACTGCAGCAACCAACGGTAGAAATCTGCGACTCTCGTCTCTTGCTCTCTTTTCTCCTGCCTTTTTTTATTTTTATAAATTCAGCGCTTGCGTTCGTCACACCGTTTAACATTTCCAGCTGGTGAATTGAACGCGATTCGCCGTGGGAATTATTCAAAACGTGGTCCAACACACGAACGAATCGATTCAATGGCTCGTTAATGAAACGCACTTCGTTATTTGTACTTATTTATTATTTCAATTTTAAAGAGAATTACTGATACATTTTCATGTTGTTGCAATGACAATTTTATTTGATATTTTATGATATTTTCGCTCAACATCAACACAATCTGATTTGCTAATACTGAAAAAGGAATTGCTTTTCTTGTAATTACTCTTAATTCATTTGGAATGATTTTAATCTAAAAACCAGTTCTCGAATAGCTGCAGTTCGATCTATTCTCTTCCGGCTTCTTTATTCGGCTTTTAATCTAAATATCGAAAATTTGTTAACTTCAAAGTGAAAAGTTTTCAAATTAATTTTTAATCGACTTTCACTATTACTACGCAATCTAAACTAATTCCATTATGGAAAGACAAATTAATGATTACAAATTGTACTTTATTTTATATTAAAAAAAAAAACTTTGGTTAATATACTTACATTTATTTCAATTAACCGAATTAAACTTAGCTTTTCTTTTAAATGAATTCAATGTAATGTAAAAAAAAAATATTATTACAAGTTTAACATTAGATTACAAATAGCCACAATCTAAATTCGGAATAAGTGTTGATTTATACATTTTAAGGTGAAATAAAGTTACTAAACTTAAAATGTTATTACTAAATGTATCAGGAACCCCACAGAAAATAAGTAAGAATTCTAGCGAGATATTATATACAAGAATTTAATATGGTGTATTTGGTATATAAAAGATCGAATTAAATTATTTATCTTATGACACAATTCAATTGTAAAGAAAACCGATTTAAGCTTTGATCTGTGCAAACCCACACACACACACACGCATAAAAGAAGGATTCGCAAAACATATTAATGTACTATTAATTTCGAATTGATTTTAAAATCTCGTTTTTATTGTGTTGTTCTCTTACTCAATAATAATAAACTGAACGGAAAAGGATGTTACAAGACATTTTAAAGGTTTGTACAAACGATGTGACAACGTCTGTTAACTTAAGTTTCTTTTTGCAAATGATCAGTTTTCCGTTTAATTTTAAGCCGGCAATTGCAACTTTTTACCCCTAAGAACTGAAAAGGAAAATTGTTCGTATCAGTCAAGATGTGCAAGTAAAAGTCTCGAAAAATAATTACCTTTAGTAATGTATAAATAGAAGAAATCACAATACAATACGGTTTGCACGACGCCCGATATAATTGCGATGAGATCGTAATGTTCGTCGTTTAAATATCTGTAGATCCAATTGAAAATGTACAAACCGCGATACGATCCAAGTGCGAACAGATAATGAGAGGTAATACTTTCGGCCTCGCCAGTCTTGCTAACCATGAACAATTGCGGCAAGATTGCAACCGATTCCAAGTAGATGCTGAATGTCCATAATACCTTAAACAAAGACCATCAATTTTAATAAGAAATATTAATATTACGCTCTCTCAAAAAATGGCACTTTTCCTATTAGTAATAGTATGTAGTCTTAAAGTAAAAATGGTGTGGATTGAATCCTTTGTATTGTCATCCCGAGAGCAATCGATGAAGATTGTTTGCTGCACCTGACGAATTTATGCACCTTCTAAATGTTATTTTCGTTAACTGAAGTTCTTCGTCTAACGCACCATTGATCATAATTAATGTCTACGCGACCGCTCTTGAAGCGATTGCACCAATTGTAAGTTACTTGCACGAGATACACGATCGTGGCCCCAAACATATTTGATCATTTTGAATATCATGGTACATTTTCGCGTGTTAAAAACAAAATTTTACATTATGTTATAATTTTGTTTGCAATAATCGAAACATCGCACAATTCTGGCAGAACAGCAGCAACAAATTTCTTACTGTCTATATCTCAACAGAATGCATGCAAAGTCGCAGAGGAAATACTCAGCATTGGTCAATCGAAAGTGCGTAATTTTCCAGAAAGACAATGTCTTTCAATGTTTTTTTCTCGTCCAGCCCATTTTCCTTTTATACAAAACTTGCTTTTGATGAACCAAAGCTGGATAATCGCTCGGTCAATTTCGCGTGCATTCTTTTCACTTGTTTGCAGTAAAGGCTGGAAGTGATTGAAACCCCATCTGGGTAAAATTTCATGCTGAGTTACATCTTGGTAGTTAAAACCAAAATGTATAACATCAAATTTCCCTCAAAATAAGATCTTGAGTCAACTAGAAACATTTAGGAACTAAACTAGAATTAGTAGTTTGTAAAATTGTCATTTTTTTGATACAGTCCATTCTATTAATTATTAGTTATTACCGCATTTACTCGCATATAAGACATTACATTTTGGTGTCTCTGAATTGATAGCTGATGGGCAATTGGATAAAGACGTTTTTCATCGACTTTTTAATAAAATTACGCCAATTGTTGGTCATGTAAAAAACAAGGAAAGCTATAATTATTGATGAATATTATTCCTATATATATAGATTTACGTTTTTGATAGTAACAGCTTTCTTTGGCTTTTGACTTTTTCCTATTTCTGTGAAAAATTAGGGCGCATCTTATAATCGATTGCGCCTTATACGCGAGTAAATACGGTACATTTAATTTTTCATATACTTACTTCCATGAAGGTGAACTCATGATTGATAAGTAAAGCCAATATTACTGCGGGAACAACCAGAAACTCTATTCGAAAAGTGTCATGATTATGGTCGTACGTCGCCTTGAATTTGATATAAATTAAATAGATTGTGGCATAGGAAGCCGCTATAAAGAATATCTTCATCGTGCTGTTGTAGAACGATACGAATGAAGTCACTAAGTCTAAGTAGCGGGTCGTGTAAACCAACGCAAATAAAATTTGCGACTTTCCAGAGATGCCTAAAACAAATACGAAAAAGCATGTTAAAGGATTTCGTTAACGCATAATGGACCATTGTTAGAAAACAATGTCTCGTAAACATCCAACTCGATATTTTCGACGTGGAAGGTTAGACTCGTTTCGATTTAATAGATGACGTTTTTCGCTGATCCAAAAACGAAAATTTGCATCTTTCCAGCTTCTCATAGAACTCGAAGGAATCGTTATGCTTCGTAATGAATAATTTTATTTATAAACTCGTTTACGAACGACCACATATCTCACTTGCATTTGGAACGGATTGCATTGAAACACCGGGAAACGTAAATTAAATCACTCACCAGCGCAAGATCTCGTCTTCCATATTTTCCTTAGTAGCACTATGATGGCTAGCAAATGGGCCAAATCGCCCGTCAGCCTAAAAATGTTCATTTTCTAACAGAATTCTCTTAAATAAAAATATAAAATACACCCCAGAACAACCTCTTCTTTATGACGTGGCTCTCTTCATAAGCATCCTAAAGATGGCATCTGGCAGCGACGTTTACGACCTGAAGTTGGCAGTTTCACGACGATTAGTGTGTTGCATACATTCATTGTGCACAATGAAATAATAACCTAAGCTTTAAACGTCCAACTTGCCACTTTTTAAATTGATAAATTTAAAAATGTTAATTAGACGATTAACCAGGAAATGTGCGTTAAACGTTTATCAGCAAACAAAGTTCTTTTCGAATCGTAACATTATCAAGTTAAAGGAAAGAGGCATGTTTCAAGATGTGTTTCCTAATAATTCTGCGTAAGTATTGCGGCCCTTTTAGAAGGAAGTTTGAGTTATAATACATTAAATTTTAGGTCTGCAATCACGGACTTGCTAAATGCTGAGCCTCAAACGGTGTACGCCGGTTTTGATCCGACCGCTGATAGTTTACACGTGGGCAACTTGTTAATATTAATTAATTTATTACACTGGCAACGAGGTGGACACAATGTTATAGCAGTTGTATGTAAGATTAGTATTACTTGTGGAAAAGCCTTAAGGTTACGAATGGCCGTTCTTTTAGCTTGGAGGTGCTACAGCAAAGATTGGCGATCCAAGTGGACGTGCGACGGAGAGAGACGAGTTACAAGTGTCAATTGTGAATCACAATTTGGAATGTATTAGGAAAGACATATGCAGAATCTTTCAAAATCACGAAAAATACTTTTGTGATCAGTTAAGAGGGCTGAAACCGCCAATGTAAGAGACTAAAATGGCAGAATTCATATAAGTCATTTCGAACAATTTTAGTATCATTAACAATGAGGATTGGTACAATTCATTAACGGCCACCAGCATAATTGGTGGTGCTGCTAGACACTTAAGAATGGGCACCCTTTTATCCAGGACAAGCGTTCAAACAAGGCTCGCATCGCCACAAGGCATGAGCTATACAGAGTTTAGTTATCAATTATTTCAAGCATACGACTGGTTGCATCTATTTAAAAAGTACAAGTGTTTCTTTCAAGTAAGCGACAATAATTTGCAATATTCCTTTTAAAAAACTTAAACATATTTCCAGATAGGTGGTAATGACCAAATGGGTAACATAATGACCGGTCACGAATTGATTAGCAAAATGTGCAACACTCAAGTTTATGGTAAACGCCCGATAAAACATTCCCCATCAGCGCTACTAATATGCTACAATTCAAGGTCTAACGATGCCGTTGATTACAACCGAAATGGGCGACAAGTTTGGTAAATCG
Organism: Hololepta plana; assembly: GCA_963695495.1. Classification (NCBI taxonomy): domain Eukaryota; kingdom Metazoa; phylum Arthropoda; class Insecta; order Coleoptera; family Histeridae; genus Hololepta; species Hololepta plana. The sequence goes on along the minus strand of OY968838.1, from coordinate 1,346,763 downwards.
GCCGGGAACGCGATTTGGTTGTCGCCCTACAAAACGTCGCCGTTTACTTTCTATCAATTCTGGATGCGACTGAGTGACGTCGACGCGGAAAAAATGCTGAAGCTGTTTACGTTCGAAGCGACGGGAACGATCAGAGATTTAGTCCGGCAACACGGGGAGAAACCGGAAATGCGCGTCTTACAGCGTAAACTCGCCGACAGCGTGACGCTATTGATTCACGGCGAGGAGGGACTGGCGAAAGCGCGAGCCGCTTCCGAAGCCCTATACGAAGGCAGCGTCGCGGCGTTGGGCCAGATGCAAATCGACGAGGTCGTGCAGTTATTCCAGGGCGCCGACGTCGTCGACGTTTTGCCCGGCGTTGGGTTTAGCGTTTTGGATTTGGCAATGAAAGCCGGATGTTTTTCCAGCAAACGTATGTCATTAAAACTAGCTCAGATTAGTTTGCAGTCGTCTTTTTATACTCAAACACTTGCGTATTCTTCGACATTGTTTCGGATGTTGTAAATGACGCTATTTGGCGATTGGGTTTCACGTTTAAAAGAAGGTAATTTTGACTTGGACAACGTGCCACACAGTGGGACAAACATCAGATTATGATGAAGATGATTTTTGAATGAATTTATCCATAAGGAGCATCCTCAAACAACCCGAGAACTCGCCAGTCTCATGGGGTTTAATGGGCAACAGTTTCAGGCTTTTTTTTTTCTAGTCTTGAGAATGACTGAGTCAAACAAGATCTTTATCCAAAGAAGACGATGTTCTGCCTATGGTGATACCAACTGGGTATTCACTGCGAAATGTTTGAAAGGATTAAAACAGTAATTGATGAACTTTATTGTTAACAACTTTGTATACTTGAATTCAAGAATCGAATTTGTTTTTTTTTTCAATAATATTTTGAATCCAAACCAGTGAATATCTTGAAGCAAACAAACAAGCGAAAAAGGGCCGGAAGATAAGGACAACATCCGAAATAATGTCGAAGAATATACTGTTAACTATTAGTTAACTTTTTTGCATGATGCATCACTTATATTTTTTGAATATAAAAGAAACGACTGGAAATTAGGCACCAAATTAATGCACATTTTAAATTGATTTTTTAATTTTAGACGATGCTACGAGAATTATTACGGCAGGTGGTTTTTATATCAATCAAGTAAAGGCGAGGAATATCGACGAAATGATTAATCCCGCGATACACAGACTACCAAATAATATGACGCTGCTTAGGGTTGGAAAGAAGAATTATTACATTGTGAAGTGGGTTTAAGTACGATTAAATCAGATATGAACAATTAGGCATTCGCTCTTATTATTTCTTATCGCCAACGTTATCAACGGCATCTACAATTATCGCGCATAGATAGATAACTTTTATTTATGTGTTTGATTATGATAAATACCTACTGTTCCACAATACATAGGTGTGGTAATTGACTCATTTGGGGAAAATATTGTGAATCGTTTTCGACTCATTTTGATTGATTGAAAGTGGCTGCACGTGAGAGTGTTAAGTTAAATAATGGGCACTAATCACTCGAAGACGGACGGCGGTCCGTCGTTCAACAGGACAGACCAGAGGCGAAATTCTAAGCGACGTATGAGCAAAAACGAGAGCATCGACTTCATCGTCACTTATCTGCAGATTGTGAAATCGGAAATATTGCAGTACAACGGATTCCGCGACGACGTGCGGTACAAAGAGTTTCAGAAGGTGTTGGCGACGAACGCGCAAGAAATCCAACGGTTGGCGTCGTCGAAGAAGGACCAAAAGGCGATCGACCACGCGCAGCGAGAGATTAACGCCTGTATACGATTGTTGGAGCAGCGAATAATCGATAACGAGAAGCGTTTGGACGTTGCCGCCGTCGAATCTCACTCGTTCATCAACGAAAACGTTAGGAAATCGAATAATGCGAGCACTAGCGCGAGAAGCGCGAAACAGGCGGCGATCGCGAACAGTTTCAACACGTTGGACGTGATCCAGCGGCGAATGGACGATCTGCAATTGGATATCAATCGGACGCTCGCGATGGACTGTAACAAGAAGATGCTCGTCGTGCTGGAGAAGAAAATTCATTTGCTCTACACGGATTTGGAGATGATCACGGCCGAGCCGTACACGCCGTTACACGAGCGCAAAGAATCGATCGGCAGGCAATTGATAAAGTACAACAATAAGATTAAGAGAGCGAAAAACACGAGCAGCACGACGTCGCGAGAGACCGCGCAAGCGACGAACTCGCGCGACTTTCTGCGCGAGTTACAAAACGAATTGAGAACGTTGGAAGTGCAAGTGAACACGTTCGACGATGGCAAAAGTAGCGAGACGTTCGAGAAAATCAAGAATAATCTGAACGCGTGTTGGACGCAACTGCAAGACGTCAAGAGCGAGGAGGCCAGCTTGAAAAAGTTGAAGTTGAACCTGATCGAGAAGATCAAGTACATGCTGAACGCGTTGAAAACGACGGCGGCGAAGAACGAACTGATCTTGGAGATCGATAAAAACAAATTGAAGAACATCAGGAGCGACATCGAGAGCTACAAATTGTTAGACGAACGAGATAATTACGAGGACGTGCTGAAGCTGTTGGCCGACCGCGTGAAGAACATCAACGACTTCGAAGCGTTGCAAAGGGAGAAGGAACAAATGTTAGAGGAACTGGAAAGTTTGCACAATCGCTATCGGACAGTCGGTAAATCCGAGAAGGACGAACGCGCGGAGGAAATCGAAAGCGACAAGGCGAAAATGTTGTATAAGCAATTGTGCAGCAGCATCGAGGATTTGACCAATTTGAAAGGCGAGAAGCCGATCGTCGAGGTACTGGAAGCGTTTCGCGACAATCTTAACCAGACGCTGAAGCAGTTGAAAGAAGAAGAAGAAGAACGACCGAGTGAACCGGTCTACGCGACACCGTTCTCATCCAACATCAAAGGTAAGTATTGGGTTGATCGGAAAGTTCGTAGCGGTCTTTTGTCGCTCCTTGTGAAAATAGTTCTATAGAAGACATCATGCAGGAGTCGAAAAACGAACAAACAAAACGTCTGCAACTGCTTATTCGCATTTAACACCAGAAAGACTGAAACTTGCCCAAAAGCAGTCAAAATGACTACATGTTGACAAATAATGTATAAAGAAATTTGTTTAAAACTAATTTTTGTTATTTTTTATATTATTTACAGTTATATAACAAGTTATTAGTAAATATTAACAATAAAAAAAATTGACTTCACTTGAAAAAAAAAATTAAGCATTACTATTTGTACATTAAATTAAAAAGCAGTCAAAATGACTTCCTTGGGCAATCTGGTGTTAATCAGAAGAAATGTGCTTCTAAAGTTGCGCAACCCATTCCAAAAGTTCAATTGGTTATTCCATAGTTTACAAGCGAAGAATGTGGATGACCCGAGAACCGGAGGAAGAGCTCTTGGCTCAATCGACTATCCTAAATCACCTCAATGGAAAAAGTACAGAAACTAGGAACGTAGACTCGCAGAAACCAAAAAAAAAATCGTTACAAAATGTCTGTTTCTTTGCTCACACACCATCGCTTCCCTCTAGAAAAGAAAATTGTCCACTTCTTTCACTACCACCGAAGACTGATAAACAAGCGAATCCAATGTGACGACGGTCGCCGAAATTGGTTCGACTAATTCTTTGCACCAGAACCGTTGACATTTTATGAAGAAGGAATTTGGGTACAAGTCGAGAAACGGGAGCAAGTGGGCGAATGAATTCAGTAAATTTGATCTTAATCATTCTGTTATACTTTTGTGCCAATGACATTTTCATTATGGGCTTTTTCTTCTAAAAATTATAAATCAAGAAGTATATATATGGTTCGATGCAGCTCGTCGTTCTGATTCCAAAAATATCCAGTTCATCTTTGTAGCATCGCTTAGAAAAAAGTTATGCGTAAAAAACCAAGTGCCTTATACTACTGTGTCCGACTGTATATGAGTAATACAAGAAAAACCCTACGAACTTTTCCGATCGACCTGATAATACCAAACAATTACTTCAATACGAGCTTTTCATTATTTCAGAGGGCACGATTGTCTCGTCGCCATCGGCTAACAGCATCGATAACATATTGCACGACGTGGACTCGATGACGAACGAATGCGAGAGTCCGTGTGCGTCGGACGTTAGGAAATCGCAACCGATGCATTCCGTGATGGACGTGGACGTGCGAGTGCAAGAACTGTCGAAAGAGATCGACCATTCCAACGGTAGACTATCGGACGCGCGATATCAACAAATTAACAATTCGTTGAACGGATGTTCGCTGACGTTGGCCGAAATCGCCGACGATAACGACGACGTCGTGTCGGCCAAACGCGAGATCCGAATGCAAATCGATCGGTTGCGCGCAAATCTCGATGGGAGACGCACGGGCGTCGAGAACGAGAAGGATGCAATGAAATCGATATTGAACGAGATGAAATCGTCGAAGAAACGCGTCGATTGCTTCAACGGTTTGTACAAGAGCACGTTGTTCAATCAGATCGACGACGAGCTGGAGGCGAACGCGCAGAAATTGACGGAACTCGCGCGACACGTGCAACATGACAAGTTCAAGGAGATCGTCGACGAAGCGCTAAACAAAATCAAACAGTATCGGAAGATATTGGACGAGAAGTCGATTAAAATCGCGACGGATCACGGCAGGAATCGGCAATCGATCACGTACGATTCGTACAAGCAGCTGGAACAGGTGCGAAACGATTTGTTGGCCATCAAGAACGAGATGGAGACGTACGGTGGAACGAAGCGGCAAGACGGCTTCAGTCGGATCTGTTCGAACTTGATGCGGTGCAACGAACGGCTGGACGCTATCTTAGACATGGACAGCAAGTCGATAAAGGCTTCGAAGGAACAGTACACGATGTACATAAGAGAGCTGTTGAAGTATTTCGAGGAGAAAACACCGACCAATTGAGTTTTAGTTGTAATTTACACGTGGACGGATCAAATACAAACTAACTTATATATTTACATAAAAGCAAAAAAATCATATTAAGGGATTTGTTGTTAAAGCTTATCGCAAAGTTTCTACCTATTTCTTTCATTTTAATTGATGGAAGAATCTAAGAGCCATCTAAAGGTATTTGACCCATCCACAATTAACACATTTATTATTATTATTATTGTATAAAGTTTGTACTCCGAACTGCGGATCAATTTGTAATTTTAATACGTACTTTTTGTTAAGAGAAAGTTTCTTTTTACTTTTATTGGATTGTCATTGCGTTTTTTTTTTAATTCTTATAATTCATTATTAACGTTCTAAACTTGCTTTAGTTTATAATTTCATTGATGACCGTCTGTCCCTGTTTCCGGAAGCTTCATTCACAGTTACGTGTCCACTAAATCCTTCAGTTTGTTGTGATCAACTTCTTTCCTCCATGGCCGGGTGGATCGAGGAGCACTTTTATGCTAGGGCTCGGTCCCAGGACCAAACCTATGGAACATTTACTATGACGATCGCCTTTTTGAACAATTCTATAATTCCATACTCCAGGGGGGAAAACATAAAATGTTATTTTTCGACGTAGTCTCCCAATTGTGCAACACATTTTTCTAAACCTTTAGGCGGTTTTAGCATTACGTTTTATTAATAATTTGTCCAAAACCTAGTTCATATTCTCATGGAATTTTAGTCCTCTTGAAGCTTGTTTCAAACGGCCCAAAGAAATGTTAAGCACTGGGATTATCTGGACATCCAGTACATTACTTCGGCTGTTTTAGTTCTTTCAATCGCTGTAATGCTGCGGTGTTGTGACAATATCACGCTTCTGAAGGGGAAAATGTCTTCTCGACGGTTTACCAGTTCCATCGCCTCTAACAGCTGGCAAAAGTAGGCAGCAAAATTACCAAGAGGAATATCAACGTGCAAAATCGCATAAAAATCCCAGCGATTTTGTTAATCTGCGAGGCTAATGCGTGGTTAGTGTTCGTGCTTCACATTTTCGATCTTCTTTTGTCCTCAAGGAAAAAGGTTTGGGCCACTTGTGGTCGGGTCTTTGACTATGTGAAATCCCCAAACCGCTCGGATAATCGCTAAGCAGGGTGTTAAAAAAAAGTGTCACAAACTTTAAGGGGTGATAATTTAACCCAAGAGAAGCAGGAAGGTCGAAATGAACATGAATCCGGAAATGGTAGTTTTGAAGATACGAAACATTTTGCAACTTTTAAATTATGTGCAAATAATGCAAACTATGAATAAAAAACAAAGGAAACGCAATTCAAACGCGATGTTCAAAGTGCCCTGCTACCATTTCACGCAGTCACCACCTGTGTTTGTCGCAAAGGCTTTCGAACTGTTTTTCGAGAATCATTGGCAATTAAGCATTTGCTTGAATTCGATAACCTCTTTGATCAGTTCGCTATTTCAGTTCTTCTAGCAAACATTTCAAATATCACCAAAGAGCAAAATCTTCAGGGTTTAAATGTGCTGATTTTTGCAAATTATACTCCTTCCTAAGCATCTCGCTTTAAACTAATTGTTTTGTAAAAAGATGAACTGAAGGAATTCGACGATTGGGACAAGCTTCAACATATAGACGTTGCACTTCTCTGGTATTTCCCATGAGCACGACCATGAATGAAATGCGTGTGGGCTAATTCAAAAATTCGTAAAATTGTCACTAACGACTTAACATCAACTATAAACTCTAGGTATGACAAAACATCTGTTCACTACGATACGAACTGCAAGTGTTGGGAATGAAAAGGCGAAATAAGCGAAGATATGCTGCAAAAAGAAGGAATAATCCTCCGAATTTTCGAAACCATCCTTTTCCGGATCCATGTTCACTAAGACTCTTCTGCTCATCTTGGGCCATTTTATCACCCCTTAATTGTATTAGGATTTCGCTCGAGTATACATCCTCAAGCACCAAAGTGAAGTGCACCTTTCTGGAACTTATAGTGCTCTTTAGAATTGAAACGGGTCTGTGAACGAAAACAGTCTTTCTCCTTACTCCCGACTTATACCAGAGTGATATTGTCTAAGCGTTTCAGCAGGGCAACTAATATACAAAATTCCGTCTACTTTTGACGAATATGGAGTAGGAAAAGTATTGTTTCACTTACAATTAGCTCTGGAAGAATGAGATTGTACTTGTTCGATCTTAAAGCTTTTTGCCTGTAAATACCTTCAAGTAATGCAGCCTCATACTTCGTTCGAATAATAATTATTCACTTTCGGGGCTACATCGAGGGCATTTTAAATCAAATAATTGGAAAAGAGGATTGAACGCAATTAGGAAACTTCGAGCCATTTATCGCTGTTTATCAGATTTTATAACGTTATCAATTTTTTGTTCGTAACAGCGAACGAAGATTGCGAGAAAATAGAAATAATTATTTGATTAAGTTAATTGCGAATAGATAAGATAAACTAAATACGGCCCAAACGCGGTTCAGTAAGTCGCACGATATTGCGTTGAAATGAGAGCACCAGCTTTTTTTCGGTACAACGTTGATACGAATTGTTCCACAACAAGAGGGGTTGACGCCCACGAGAATTAATTGCCTCTGCAGGTAAATTAGAACCGTTTCTCCTCTCGCTTCCTTGACCGATCGCCCATTTAGCGCAATGGGCGAGGGCCAGTCGAAATTGCAGAAAGAGGGCCGTTTCAGTGAGTCGCGCGAGAGCTTGTCGTCGACGAAGGACATCGTCTCGTCGCCGCACATCGACTTCTATGCGAGAAACGTGCGCGAACTGAAAGCGGAGATCGCCAACATCGACGGCATCCTCACCGATTTGAAATACGAGGCGTATCAGGTGACGTTGACGAACTACTCGAAAGAGATCTGCAACCTGCAAGGCACGGCGAAGAAGAAACGGGCGCGCGTCTGCGACGACATCCTGAAGAGTATATCCGAGTGCTTGCGGCTGTTGGTCGACAAGAAGGAATGGTCGGAGTGGCTGAAGGCGGCGGCGGCGGCGGCGAAGGATACGGACGAGGAAGTGATCGAGAACGTCGAAGAGGGCGAAAAGGCGAGCAGCATCATCACGAACGCGTCGCAAACGCCGTCGTCGACGGCCGGCAGTCACGGTGGCGGTCGTAACAGAGCGAAGGACAAGCCGAAGACGCGCGCGAGCCGCACCGGCAGAAAGAGTTTGCGCTTCGAGGAGATCGTTCTGGAAGAACTCGGCGAGAAGGTGCTACGCCTACGCACCGACATCGACTCGATGATCGAATTGGACGTGGACGTCGACTTCAAAGAGTACGAGAGGACCATCAAAGACTATTACACCGAATTGGAGTTGATCAGCAATCCGAACGACTCGCGGTACGTGGCCGAGCGCAAGGACGCATTGTGCAAGCTCCTGATCAAGTACAACAACAAACTGCGAAAGCACAAGAACGGGAGACGGAAGCGCGCGAAGGAAACCGACCCGCAACAGTTGCAAACCGTCTACGACATACAGAACAAGCTGAAGGAATTGGCGCACGTCGTCAACGGCGGCGGCAACAAAGAGACCGAGCACGTTAGCGAGATACTGAGCGGCTACCGCGCGAAAGTGGCGGCGATGGAAGACGCGAGCGCCGAGTTCGGCACGATCAAGCGCCACCTTTTGGACAAACTCTCGCTGCTCGAGGAGAACCTGGCGCAGAAACGCGACGAGTTGCGCGACCAAATCAAACAACTCGCCGACCTCGTCGACGATTTCGACGGCGCGAAGACGGACGACGCGTACGTGTTCCTCGATCAGAATCTGCGTCGCGTCTGGTCGAAATTGAGCACCGTCACCGACGGCGAGCTGATCGACGCCGTGAAAGCCGCTCTGGTCGCTTTAGACGCTAAAGCTCGACCGCGGGACGCGGTGGAAATGGACGGCGCCGTCAATAGTAAGCAGCTCGATCTGCGACACGATGCGATTGCGCCCGTCGACGGGCCGGACGACGTCGAGACGCCGACGGTCGAGTTCGAAGAGCACGCGCTGAACGAGGCGAAGATCGGCCACGGCGAGAAACAGCTGCTGAAGCAGGTCGCGGCGTTCGACAATCACTGGCAACAGTTGTACTTTAACGCGAAACAATCGACGGTCACCGTGGCCGTTCTGGAGGCGATCGAAAAGGTCTTCGAGCGAATGTACGTGAATTTGGAGGAATTGGCCGACGCGTACAACAAGGACCACTTCAGCGACGACGAGCAGCAGGCGATTAAACGGCAGGAGACGGCGATCGAAGGCGAAATACGCAAATTGCTTCCGGAAGAAGTGCAGAATGGCCGAGACGAGGCAACGCAAAATCGCGAAGAAGCGGCCAACAACGAAGTTTTCGACGACGCCAAAGCGGAGGAGGCGAACGCATCCGCCGCCATCGACAAAGTGGAGGAAACCGTGCGCTTGAAGCGATTCTGCACGTTCGCCGACTTGCAAAACATCCAGAAGGAAGTCAACAACATCTCGAAGGAGCTCTTCAACGAGAACATCGACGCTTCCGACCTTAAAGATCGATTGGACGTGCAGAGGAGCAACTTGCAATGCTTCGACATCAGCAGTAACGCAACGTTGGAGAGCACCAAGGAGAAGATTCTGAAGAACATCGACGACACGTACGTCTTGGTGAACGATCACGTCGACTATCTGCGCAAGGACGCGAATCGGAACTCGTCGAACGAGTTGCGCATCTACGAGTCGAACAAGGCGGCGAAATCGTTGCACGCGTGCATCGACGCGGTGGCGAAACGCGTCCGCGAATTCGCTGGGATCGAGCGCGACGCGGAGGATTATCGCGCGTTGGAACGCTCTCTGGAGGAGTTGTACGCGAAGGCGATCGCGTTAAAGGACGGCGACGGCTCGACGGAGAGGATCAAGCAGTTGAACGCCGAATTGTCGCACGTGCTCGTTCGCAATCAGGCGACGTACGTGCAGAGGCAATCGAGCGAGGTGCACGAATTGAAGAGGATCATCGAGGAGGTGCAGCAGTTGAAACGGACCGCGAGCGATATCGATGCGGCGGAGTTGCGCGAACACTTGCGAGCGTGTCTCGCGAAAGTCGACGCGATCGACGACAAGCGGAACGACAAGGCGCAGATTGCGAAGGTGCAAATTAAGCAGAAGATTTTGCAGTATCTGCAGACCATCGACGAGGCCGTCCAAACGGAACCGATCGACGTCGCGAATAATAATCATCGCGTTCGTCTGGAAACGTCGAGGATCGTCGACGTGGAGGCGCCGCGGCGCATCAATTCGACGGTTTTCGCGGACGAACAGACGACGATGTTGGAGAGCGCGCGCTTGGAGACGGCGAGGCGAGCCGAACGCGTCGTCGTCTTGCCGTTGAACCATCCGGACAATCCGTACCATCAGATCGAGGGCATCCGGCACCGACTGATCGAGATCAAAGCGGCGATGGATTGCTTCAAAGGCGATTGCAAGGACGACGATTACGATCGGCTCGAAGGACGTATATTGCAATGCAGGAGGGACTTGAGTGCGATCGACGCGAACGGGAGCAAGTTGATACGCACGTCGAAATCGCAATACGCCGATTACATCGAGAAGCTGCTGCGATACTTCGAGGCCTCCGTCTCCGGCACGGATTACGTTGTCGTCGAGCAACGGAATTTGGGCGACGAGTTGACGAGGCGACGAGCGAAATTGGCGGAGCTGCAGGGGAAAGTTCACGATTTCGACGGTACGAAGCAGGAGTACCTGGAGCTGAAGGAGGAACTGTTAACGGAAAAGGTCGCTCTCGAGTACATCAGCGGCACGAGGGACGAGGAGGAGCTGTCGCGAACGAGGGACGAGTTGCTGAAGACGGTGCTGAAGCTGTTGAAAGTGTTGAAAAGCAAATCGAAACGGTACTCGGAATTGCCGAAAGAGGTCGTCGAAATGGAGGAGCTCGTCAACATCAGGAACGAGCTGAACGATATCGAGGTGGCGGTGAGCCGGTTCAGAGGGACGAAGAACGACGCCAATTATATGAGACTGGACGAGGCGTTGATCGGTTTGGTGATCAGATTAGATAAGCTCGAAATTGGCGACGATTGCGATAGCAGAGAGCTGAAAGATACGAAGAGTCAACTGATTTTGCAATTGCAAACGAATCTGAATCTGTTGCACGACAAATCGACGTTGCCCAATTTCCTGAAATTGCGAAGCTCCGAATTGCTCACCACCGACATTTAGAAACGTTCGCGATGCCGCGATAGAGGGAAAATTGAATTGATAAACTATTCGATTGTATTTAAATCAGTATTTATTTCACGATGTTTGTTCGCGCCTTCTTCCTTATTATTTGCCTTCTTTCTTTTTTAATTATGCATGTATTATTAATATGGAAACATTATAATGAATAAATCATTTGCGTCAACATTTGTAAATGTAATTATTGGAACATGTTTCTAGAACGCCGCTTTGTATTTATCGCTTTATCAAGATAATAATGTTTAATCGGGGCATGAAGTGTTTGTTTTGAAATGGTTTCGGAGTTTTCTTTTTAGCAGGTGTTATTTCGTAATAATTTCCAGATAATATTGATTTAGAATTTGAAGTTCACATAATCCGAGACTTGCACGAGTCAATTCAATTCCAAAGATATTAAACTGGAACATGTGAAACGCACGAATTTCTTGTAATATTTTGTCAATGCAAAATGTGATCAATATACAAAATGTTGTTTACTTCACCATTCTATTCAATACGAACGAATCAGACTCTATCCCATAGAATGTCCTCAAAAAGGCAGTCTAATCAGTTTTTAATAGCTATAATAAGTGTATCGAGACGAGATGAGTCACTCGAACGAATCAAACTTTTTCGCTCAAGAAATTTTACTTTTCTAGCCACATTCTCAAAACTTATTTGTCGCACTGTGTATTGGCAACCCAAAATAATTTCGTGTAAGCAATTTGCATCCGTTATCTCTAACTTGAAGACCATTTACAAAGAAAGTCCTTATCTAATGTATCTTTTGTTAGTGTATATTTACACGCATATAAAACGGCATGGATTATGACGAAACCTTTTTCTTACAAGTTAGCAATTAGCAAAAGTAAAGAGCTGAAGAAAAATGTACTATAAAAAACTAAATTCAAATATATAAGAATAATGTCTATCAATAAAATGTAGATTTCCTTTTTATATTATACAATTAGCATAATTTCATTAAAAAGTCAACGAAAATTGACTGTATCCAAATGTCCATCAGCAAATTTGCCCTCGTACGTCGTCATCGTGTATAAGACGCATCATGAATTTAGAGACGCCAAAATATAAAAAAAGGTGCGTCTTATTTGCGAGAATGAATTATTTTTTATGTTTCGGCGCATAGGAAAAGGAACAATTTGTAATTGCTTTCGTATTACATTTACGAAATCTACATAGTAACAACGGCCAACTTCTCGAATCTCTGACGATTTTTGTTTTGTAATTTCGAAATTTCATAATACTAATCTTGCACAATTTGCATCAACATAATATCGTTTCATCAACAGATAATCGTACATTTTTTAAATGGAATTTTGTTTACAAGTGCTAATTGAATTCGATTTTCTTTTTCAATTTCAAATTTCTTCCTGTGATTAATTATCTAGCCGATTAGATTCCTTTTTCAAAATTGTTGTTTGTCAATGCACATTTGTTGAATATTTGTTGTTTTTTGGTAAATACAAGAAAGGCCACTTGGAAAACTTTCTTGTTGCTGTTTGACTTCGGTTTTGAAGAGAAAAAGAGGAACGACGTCAATGTTTATGCTGCGTTATCGAAAAGACATTATAATAAATAAATGTTACACGCCTTGAACTCGTTATAAAGTTTCTTTTTAAATACGAATGATCGTTGTTTATTCGCAAGCAATTTTTGCACCGATTTGTTTTCTATGATTTAAAATGCCTCATTAACAGATTAACATCGCTTGTGCAATTTCTCCCATGTTTTTCGATTCCGAAAGCGTGTTTACTTGCAAAGGGCGCACGTGTACACGTAAAAAATAACGACATGCACTTTCTTATTTGGGAGTTTAGTGCATTTCTGATAAGAGACTTATTTACAACGATTTAATGAATTATCTCAAATGATTAATTATTCACACGTTACTCGAAGTAGCTTCTTGGACAATCAATTTAAACGTGAAAATTTTCGCAGATTCGAAGGCTAATTAAAGTTACCAGCAAAGTTCTAATAATACATTCTTTCCTTGAGATTAAAATGGGGGAAATGAGACATAATGGTGTTAATCTCAATCCAATTATTTATCAATCCTCATAAATTTTACGCAATTTATTTACATAAACTTTAACCTTTTTATAATTTAATAAAATATTTCTGTTATCACAGACCCCCTATTGACAACGCAATGTTAATAATAATATAAAACTGATAATGATGATTGTTTGTTCGTCATTAACATTAAAGTATTATCTTTGTTTATCACTCTTTCTCTGTGTGTCCATATAACACAGCAACAATATTTCATTATTATTATTGTTTAAATATACAAAAATAAGTTTAAGCGTCATTAGCCTCAGGGAGCATTAAAAATTGGGGAAAAAAAAACTTTCACAGTAGATTTGTTTGGATAACAATAACGTTTTAGCAGATTATAACAACGAAACGTACATAATTTGTCGAAAAACTGCGTACTTGTTTGTTGTCACTGGCAAAAAAAATATTTAGCAAATTACGGAATCAAAACATAATAATGCGTTAGAGAATTATCACGAGGAAACTGATTGAAAGCAAAAGGAACAAAAAACAAACACTATAAATAAATGATAAGAATGATTACAAGTAATTAGTTTACAATACAATTTATTTTTTTCCTTTTTTTGTACCATTAATTAACATTTATCGTTTCTTTGCAATTATTATTCATTATTGTACTAATCAATTGTAAATTAACATTTTAATAGCTGTGCTCTGGAAAAAGAAAGCCTCGTTTCAGTCGACCCCCGTTTAAAACTAGAGGTGATATCATTAATAATTAAAGTAAGGCGTCAATCGACACAAAAAGTTGTATTACTTCTGCAAATGTTTTTAAATTTAAAACAATAAGTTGAATCGTCCACTATTTCAATCAAGAACAATGAAAACTTATGGAATATAAATGAGAATCAATTAAAATTTATTGAATTGTAATGAAAATGAATGAAAATTTAAGAAATTTCACTCAAAAGGAATGCAAATTTAGGGAGAATCCATGAAAGTCAATGAAAATTCAAGGATTTGCTGTGAAAATCAATGTTCATTGATGGAATGTCCATGAAATTCAAGAAAAATTGGGAGAATCTTAATTAAAATCAATTAAAATCTAAGGAATTCCGTTAATTTGCGGAATATCGATAAAAGTCCATGAAAATTCAAGGATTTGCTGTGAAAATCAATGTTCATTGATGGAATGTCCATGAAATTCAAGAAAAATTGGGAGAATCTTAATTAAAATCAATTAAAATCTAAGGAATTCCGTTAATTTGCGGAATATCGATAAAAGTCCATGAAAATTCAAGGATTTGCTGTGAAAATCAATGTTCATTGATGGAATGTCCATGAAATTCAAGAAAAATTGGGAGAATCTTAATTAAAATCAATTAAAATCTAAGGAATTCCGTTAATTTGCGGAATATCGATAAAAGTCCATGAAAATTCAAGGATTTGCTGTGAAAATCAATGTTCATTGATGGAATGTCCATGAAATTCAAGAAAAATTGGGAGAATCTTAATTAAAATCAATTAAAATCTTATGAATTCCGTTAATTTGCGGAATATCGATAAAAGTCCATGAAAATTCAAGGATTTGCTGTGAAAAGCAATGTTCATTGATGGAATGTCCATGAAATTCAAGGAAAATTGAAAGAATCTTAATTAAAATCAATTAAAATCTAAGGAATTCCGTTAATTTGCGGAATAGCGATAAAAGTCAATGAAAATTCAAGGAATTGCTATGAAAATGAATGTTCATTGATGGAATGTCCATGAAATTCAAGAAAAATTGGGAGAATCTTAATTAAGATCAATGAAAATCTTATGAATTCCGTTAATTTGCGGAATATCGATAAAAGTCCATGAAAATTCAAGGATTTGCTGTGAAAAGCAATGTTCATTGATGGAATGTCCATGAAATTCAAGGAAAATTGAAAGAATCTTAATTAAAATCAATTAAAATCTAAGGAATTCCGTTAATTTGCGGAATATTGATAAAAGTCAATAAAAATTCAAGGAATTGTTATGAAAATCAACGTTCATTGATGGACTGTCCATGAAATTCAAGGAAAATTGAAAGAATCTTAATTAAAATCAATTAAAATCTAAGGAATTCCGTTAATTTGCGGAATCTCGATAAAAGTCAATGAAAATTTAAGGAATTGCTATGAAAATCAATGTTCATTGATGGAATGTCCATGAAATTCAAGGAAAATTGGGGGAATCTTAATTAAGATCAATGAAAATCTTATGAATTCCGTTAATTTGCGGAATATTGATAAAAGTCAATAAAAATTCAAAGAATTGTTATGAAAATCAACGTTCATTGATGGACTGTCCATGAAATTCAAGGAAAATTGAAAGAATCTTAACTAAAAACAATTAAAATCTAAGGAATTCCGTTAATTTGCGGAATATCGATAAAAGTAAATGAAAATTTAAGGAATTGCTATGAAAATGAATGTTCATTGATGGACTGTCCATGAAATTCAAGGAAAATTGAGGGAATCTTAATTAAAAACAATTAAAATCTAAGGAATTCCGTTAATTTACGGAATATCGATGAAAGTCAATAAAAATGTATGTATTTTACGTGAAATTCAACTTAAAAGTGATGGCATTTCCGTGAACATCAAGGAAACTGAAGTTTTATTTAAAATCAATGAGAATTTAACCCCGATGAAAATAAATGAAATTTTAAGGATTCGCAATGAAAATTGATGAAAATTCAGGTAATTTCGAGGAAAAAACATACAGATAATTTGGTATTATATTTTTAGGTTTTTATAAGAGCTCGTTTTATTTCTTTTAAATAGCCGTTTTCTCATTGTAAAACCGTATTAACCTATAAAACAAATAATCCCTGCGAATTTGCTTCCAACTAATCCTCATCACCGAGATAAACTTTTGAGAAACGCTGCACTGCAGCAAAATATACATTTTGTTTACTTTCGTGAATTCGCACACGTTAGAAACGTCACACGATGTTGTTTTTGTTGTTGCACGCAGTTTGCTTATTTTTTTTGGTGCTAAAATAGATTTGCAATCGATTGTTCTAGAGGTGAGTACAATGGTAAAGCACACAATCAAATTGATTTGTTTTCATTTTTAGCTCAATTCATCGTGAAAGGCATTAAATTCATAATACGTAATACATGCATAAAATTGTATGGACAAGGGCAAGATTGATTGATGCTTAGGAATTGGATGGTCGAAGAAGGAAGAAAATGAAATGCATGAGTTAGATGTACATACAACAAAACAAATCGAGGATAAACAATGTGTGCAAGAGGTGCAGAAAGGTGAGGGTCAGAGTGGCCCCCCTGGTAACAAGAAATCGTACATAAATGACTTGTTGCAAAATGTAAGTTCGAGAAAGGTCACGATTGATTATGTTATTGTGTATGGAAGACCCGGGATATAGATCTTACACTCTGTTTCTATACGGTTTATTATACACACTGTTTTAATAATTGATAATATGTAAATGATATCGTTACGTATTTTATCATTGACCTTTAAACTCTATTTTTGCTTTAAATATTCAGTCCGTATCGTTATTTTTTTGATTCAATATTCATCTAGTACAGGCACACAGTGGCCAACAATAACAGTTGCGTCTGTGTGTGGCGTGTTCTGTTCTATTCGAAGCTATTTGGCGTCACGTAAAATTTGTTTAAAAGTTTCGTCATTCATTTAACTTTTTTTTGTGCAAAACGTAATTCTGATAAGGAGATTCGAGTAGATATATACATGTTTTCGCACATGAAACAACAGAATATGTGTGCTATTCATACCTATCGCATCAATCCAATCTATTATTCGGATTACTCTGATACAAACTAATAACTTTCAATAGTGA
The DNA here is from genome assembly GCA_963695495.1 of Hololepta plana. NCBI lineage: Eukaryota > Metazoa > Arthropoda > Insecta > Coleoptera > Histeridae > Hololepta > Hololepta plana. Next base: position 1,329,735 of record OY968838.1, on the reverse strand, counting down.
GCGACAGTAGTTTGAATAGCTAATAATTTTGCTAATTGTTATACAATTGTTTAATCTAGTTTATTTCATTTTTAATTTATATATAATAACATTCCTGTTGTTTCATTAACTTGTGTGATCACCATTAAACAATGGATCTAATCAACGTAAGTATTTGGAAACAATCGTAATTCTTTAGTTTATTGCAAAGCTTGGATCGATTGCTAAACTTTTGCATTTCCATTTTAGCATCCGGTTTTAAAATCGTTCATTGCCGGATCGTTTTCTGGTACCTTCTCAACGATACTCTTTCAACCATTAGATTTGGTCAAGACTAGGCTACAGAACGCAACGGTCATAAAGTAAGTTAAAAAGCATTCTATTAGGTTGTAAGATGCGAATTGTCCGATTTTGTTATACTATTTTTCTCACATTTTCTCAATGAAAAGCATGAGTAAAATACAAAATGTATATATCATTTTAAAGCCAAACACTTGCTCTTCCACGCCTCATAATTCTCTTCTAATGTACGTCAATGAAAATGTGTGCGATTTTGAAGTGCTTTTCTTTTACGAGTGAAAAAGTCTTTAAAACGACGTAGCAGCAGCTGGTAATATAAACGTGTAAATCTCTTGATGAGGCCTTCATTAGTGAAGAATACGGAGGCCGGCGGTAGTTATCGATAGTGAAAAATCCAAGATGGAAATTGAAGCAAATCCGCGTTAAACAGTGAACGAACTTGCGAAATGCTTCGGTGGAAAGAATTGGGAAAGTGAACAAAAAAAAAAAGGATAAATAGTTGCGGCGAAAAGTCACCACGAAAACTGCTTCTTCTCCGCAATAAAATCCATGATTTCTTTGGTCGAATTGTGACGTGCAATGAAGAGTGAGTCTTTTACGACAGCCGGTGAACATTATCTCAATGATTGGACCACGAAGAAGCTCCCAATTTTTTTCTAAATCCGAAATTGGACAATTGGCTTGTCCAATACAATTTATTGAATTCGGAGGAAACCATCATTAGCGAGAAATACTGTCCAGAGATCAACGAAATGCATACGAAATTGCAGTTTGCAGTTGCGTTGGTCAAACTAAAAGGTCAGATTCTTCTTCGTCTGACTGGCGCTTGAAAACGAATTGGCCTACGAAACTCTGCCTCGTCCACAAATACTCACTGGATCCGTCATCAAACGATTTCCACTGTTTTTATTTACTTCGATTAGTTAACGAATAAGACGATGGACAATTGGGAGGCTCTTAAAAATGCCGGTGATGAGTTTGTCTCTTCCATGGCTCCGGTCATTTTGTGTATGGAAATCAATAGGTTTTAATTTCGATTAAAATAGTCTCGAGTCTCGAAGCATTGATGTTTAATTGAAGTTGGCCCTAAAAATCGGACAATTCATATGTTACAACCTTAGACTTGACGATTCTTTTGGAACATCGTCTAGTAGAACTTATCTGATCGTTTGGTTTTACCAGATCTTCTAATTATTCACTTTTGTTTATAGCGGACGCGCCGGTGCCGGCATGGTGACAATTTTTGCAAACATCGTGCAGCAAGAGCAGTTGCGCGGATTATGGCGAGGAATGATACCGGTAAGTTTGCAGACGTTCCGAAATTACGACTCGACCGATCGCTCTATAACGTCCACTTTCGTTACAGTCGCTCACGAGATGCGTGCCCGGAGTCGGTCTGTACTTTTGCTCGTTGGATTACCTGAAATTGCACGTGCTCAAGAGCGAGACGCCGTCGCCGCTGGAGTCGATAGCGATCGGTGTCGCCGCGCGATGCATGTCCGGCGTGACGCTGATACCGATAACGGTCGTGAAGACGCGATACGAGAGCGGCGTCTACGGCTACAACAGTTTAACGTCGGCTTTGAAGCAGATCTATCGCACGGAAGGTCTTCGCGGCATGACGTGCGGCCTGGTGCCGACGTTGTTCCGGGACGCGCCGTTCTCCGGCTTGTATTTCATGTTTTACACGCAAACGAAGCAACTGGTGCCGAAGGAATTGATCAGTTCGCCGTACGCGTCGCCGATACATTTCACGTGCGGCATAACCGCCGGCGTTCTGGCGTCGATCGTCACGCAGCCGGCGGACGTGCTCAAGACGAAGATGCAATTGTATCCGCACAAGTTTAACGGCATCTGGTCGGTGGCCGTTTACGTGCACGGGAAGTACGGGGTACGCGGCTACTTTAGAGGCATGGTGCCGCGGCTGTTGCGACGCACCCTGATGGCCGCCATGTCGTGGACGATCTACGAGAGGGTCTCGAAGAATTTGGGCATCAAGTAGATTCGACGCTGGCAGAACTATACTTGTATCGATGTAGCTGTAGCGGAGTTGCTGCAGGTGGCAAACGTCGGCGGAGAGGAGAGAGAGAATAAGGAGACTTTGCGGTTTATGCAGTAACCACGACATTGATGAACGCAAACAATTTTTATGATGTAACGAAGCAATTCCAAGCGGATTGGGATCGCGGGCCGAAGACGAGCTGCCAGTATTTTTGAGCGAATATGTGGTCTGTTAGTTCTTTAAGAATATACCGTTTGTAATCACTAGCGAAGAGATATGTTTATGATATGTTATGATATGTATGTGCACATATATAGTATTTTTTAAGCAGTATTTAAGTTGTTTGTGAAAGCAATAAAGTAATTTATATTGTTCAGAAACTGTCCGTTTGATTTCTTTCGCAAATTTACCATTTCTTGAAGTGGGTCGAAGCAACAGGAAGTGAAGACGTCGACTTAATACCCTGACCTAAGCTGTAAACAGATTGAGGATCTGCCTGAACTATACGATCACTTTTATTTCCATATAAATATCAATATAATTCCTCCTCTAGACTCCGAATTTTGCATCCAAAGTTGAACAAAATTGCTAGCTTTCGACCTTGAATCCTTTCCACGTCGGCACGAACTTGGCGATGGCTTTACCAAAAGCGTACAAGCACAAAATCAAAATGCTCAACGACAGGAGGAGCATGTTGATTAATGCCGATAATATTTTCGCGCATAAAATTGATCGGGCAACTGAAAAGAAAATAAAGTCATGGAAAATATGACACATTACATTCCAAATCATAATTACTACACGAGATATTCCGGTGAACGATTGCTAATCTACGTAAGTTACATTTAATGATTAACCGTTTTCAGTCAAGCATCCGAAACCCAATTCTTGCGACGTTCACCTGTTCGATTCGACGGCATTAACGGAGCAGTCGCGTGAAAACAGTTTCGCTGTCGAACGCCAATTGAATAAAACAGGCGACGTTAACATCGATTCCGACACTGACGCTAGCGATCTTTTACCATATTATCCGAGTGCATGTATCAGTAGCAAGAGCGCTCTCGAGATTTACAAGGCGAAGATGCGAGCAACGGAATATCCGAGGCCCGGCTGCGGCGGCGATTACGGATGCACGAGGACCGGTAAATGGTCGCGTACGTTCGCTTTCTTCGTCACCTTAGGTAATTACGATTGGAATTACGATTCGATCAAATTGTCGCATTGAATTGCGCCTATATCTTGTGGATAACGCGTTTCAGGTCTTCTAGTCCTCGTCGCATTCTACATGTACGAGGAGTACGGAAACTCTTGCGATTCGCTATCGATGGTAAAGAACGAGATTGGCAAGATTAAGAAGCAGATGGATGGAATGAAAGTAAGCGTAAACCATCGAACTAAAATCGAATTCAACATCTGCGATTCCAGTCGGAGGTGCTGAACGTAATGAAATTACGGGACACGACGGAATCGAAACTGAACGGCATCGAGTCGTTGCTGAAAGACATTCATTCGAATCAAAAAGAGAGCGCAAGTACGTTTCGCCTGTAGTTTTATTATGCTTTTTCTTGAAACAAGTTTCCAAGATACAACCGACGATTTTCTCCCAGCTTCAAATGCCTGCGGCACAGCGACCGATCCCGTGAAGGAGATCCTCGACGAGTACGACGCCGACAAGACCGGCAAAGCGGACTTTGCTCTGGAGTCCGCAGGTTCTCGTGTTACATATGCGCAAGAGAAAAAACGAATTCGCTTCGTCTATCGTAAATCCTGTCGTTTCCATTCCAGGTGGTTCCATCGTCAGCACGCTGGACACCGAGAACTTCTACGGCTCGTCGAACACGCTGACGCTCTTCGGGATGCCGTTATGCGAAAGCAACAATAATCCACGATCGATCATTCAGGTATACGAACTTAATTTAGACGAGTTGATCGGAAAGTTCGTGGCGAGTTTCTACTCGTATTATACTCGCATTAACAGACTGTTTATTATGAAAATTACTGAAGATTAATCAACGAACTGCTGACATTCGTTCCTCGCCCACGTCCTCCCATCTCTCGGCAAGTTTCTAGACTCCTTCTTGATGAAATATCGCCGGATCTTTTATGCTAAGAAACGAGCGAATTTCTAAGATCTTCATCACTTTGGATTCGCTTGTTTATCAGGGATCCACCATTCAGAACCAGAACCACCATTTCTCGTCGTCCATGATGGTCTTTGTCGAGAGAATCTTTGGAGAACAAAGAAGCATAAATGTTGATAACACAAGCTAACTGCATGGGTGTGATTTACAACGATTGAGCACAATTCAAATCTTCAGTTTCTTCGGGAGACCGTTTAGAGCCTTTTCGTCCACGTCACTTTTACCCTAAATTCTGCGCTCTTAAACGTTGCCAACAATTTTCCTAGCAGTTGGAATCACGATTCACTTTTTCATAAGCATTTCGAATGGACTGAGCTGCATCAGAAGCATAAATCTTGCGGAGATGTTTATTTTTTTTTCGACTTGACAAAGTATGTTTTGACAGAATCAATTGCGAAAAGGGGGATGAATAGAGGAAGAAAAGGGCTACTAATGAAATATGAAAGTGATCATTTTTTTTCATAGAGAAACGGGGTATGAGCCAATTCCGAAGATCTTCATCACTTTGGATTCGCTTGTTTATCAAGGCTCAACGATTCAGCACGTCTCTTCACTTTAATGTACAGCCACTATTTCTCGTCGTCCATGATGGTCTTTGTCGAGAGAATCTTTGGAGAACAAAGAAGCATAAATGTTGATAACACAAGCTAACTTACATGGATGTGATTTACAACGATTGAGCACAATTCAAATCTTCATTTTCTTCGGGAGACCGTTTAGAGCCTTTTCGTCCACGTCACTTTTACCCCAAATTCTGCGCTCTTAAACGTTGCCAACAATTTTCCTAGCCGTTGGAATCACGATTCACTTTTTCATAAGCATTTCGAATGGACTGAGCTGCATCAGAAGCATAAATCTTGCGGAGATGTTTATTTTTTTTTTCGACTTGACAAAGTATGTTTTGACAGAATCAATTGGGAAAAGGGGGATGAATAGAGGAAGAAAAGGGCTACTAATGAAATATGAAAGTGATCATTTTTTTTCATAGAGAAACGGGGTATGAGCCAATTCCGAAGATCTTCATCACTTTGGATTCGCTTGTTTATCAAGGCTCAACGATTCAGCACGTCTCTTCACTTTAATGTACAGCCACTATTTCTCGTCGTCCATGATGGTCTTTGTCGAGAGAATCTTTGGAGAACAAAGAAGCATAAATGTTGATAACACAAGCTAACTTACATGGATGTGATTTACAACGATTGAGCACAATTCAAATCTTCATTTTCTTCGGGAGACCGTTTAGAGCCTTTTCGTCCACGTCACTTTTACCCCAAATTCTGCGCTCTTAAACGTTGCCAACAATTTTCCTAGCAGTTGTAACCACGATTCACTTTTCCAGAAGCATTTCGAATGGACTGAGCTGCTTCAGAAGCATAAATCTTGCGGAGATGTTTTTTTTTTTCGACTTGACAAAGTATGTTTTGACAGAATCAATTGGGAAAAAGGGGAGGAATAGAGGAAGAAAAGGGCTACTAATGAAATATGAAAGTGATCATTTTTTTTCATAGAGAAACGGGGTATGAGCCAATTCCGAAGATCTTCATCACTTTGGATTCGCTTGTTTATCAAGGCTCAACGATTCAGCACGTCTCTTCACTTTAATGTAGAGCCACTATTTCTCGTCGTCCATGATGGTCTTTGTCGAGAGAATCTTTGGAGAACAAAGAAGCATAAATGTTGATAACACAAGCTAACTTACATGGATGTGATTTACAACGATTGAGCACAATTCAAATCTTCATTTTCTTCGGGAGACCGTTTAGAGCCTTTTCGTCCACGTCACTTTTACCCCAAATTCTGCGCTCTTAAACGTTGCCAACAATTTTCCTAGCAGTTGTAACCACGATTCACTTTTCCAGAAGCATTTCGAATGGACTGAGCTGCTTCAGAAGCATAAATCTTGCGGAGATGTTTTTTTTTTCGACTTGACAAAGTATGTTTTGACAGAATCAATTGGGAAAAAGGGGAGGAATAGAGGAAGAAAAGGGCTACTAATGAAATATGAAAGTGATCATTTTTTTTCATAGAGAAACGGGGTATGAGCCAATTCCGAAGATCTTCATCACTTTGGATTCGCTTGTTTATCAAGGCTCAACGATTCAGCACGTCTCTTCACTTTAATGTAGAGCCACTATTTCTCGTCGTCCATGATGGTCTTTGTCGAGAGAAGGGCGATGGCGTGAGAGCAAAGAAGCATAAATGTTGATAAGGTGCATTTTATAGTTTTCGCTGAAAACGTGTGGAACCCACGCTAACTTGCATGGATGTGATTTACAAAGATTGAGCACAATTCAAATCTTTAGTTTCTTCGGGAGACTGTTTAGAGCCTTTTCGTCGACTTCACTTGGCCGTCCGGAGCGAGGCGCAACTTTTAGACCAAATTCTGCGCTCTTAAACGTTGCCAACCATTTTCCTAGCAGTTGTAATCACGATTCACTTTTCCAGAAGCATTTCGAATGGACTGAGCTGCTTCAGAAGCATAAATCTTGCGGAGATGTTTATTTTTTTTTCGACTTGACACTCCTTAATCTCTGGTATAGAACCTAACTACGGTTTGACAGAATCAATTGGGGGAAAGCGGGATAAATGGAGAAAGAAAGGAGCTGCTAATGACATATGAAAGTGATTATTTTTTTATACAGAAACGGGTTATAATTATTGGCGAAAGAAAAACCCTACGAACTTTCCGAACAACTCGATACCATTGCCAATTCTCTTCCAACGATTTATCAAAAGATTCTCCTCTACCATTAACTGACTGCCGAAGACGTTTTTTCCTTTTTAGCCTGGCACGTCACCGGGTCAATGTTGGGCGTTCAAGGGTTCCGAGGGTCAAGTCCTCATCAAACTCTTGTCGCCGGTGAACATCAACGGCGTGACGCTGGAACACATCGCGAAATCCATATCGCCGTCCGGCGAGATATCGACGGCGCCGAAGGATTTTAGCATATGGGTAACAAACGAGCAACATCGTCACATTCGATAATCGTTTGGCTAATCCGTCGCCCGTTTATTATTAGGCGGCCGCCACTGCCGACGGACGCGCGGACAAATTATTGGGGAAATTTGTCTACGACGTCGACGGGCCGTCGCTACAGTATTTCGCGATAACGGGCACGAGTTGCCGTTATCAGTACATCTTGTTCAGGGTGCATTCGAATCATGGCAATTTGGAATTCACTTGCGTCTACAGGTTGGTCGTTTCTTCTGTTTCTTCTTCTTCTTGATACTGTTTGCCAACAGGATGGTCTATAACCGTTAGGTCACTTCAACTAGAGTTTCTTCTGTTTCAAATGATGATTAATTATCCTGTTGTAATTGAATGTTGTAGATTGAGGGTTCACGGAAACATATAAAATTCGCTAGTGAAAAAGTTGGACGGATCAATAATGTATTTTCAAAAAATAACTATTTACAATTGTAAATAAAAATGTCGTTTTTTTTGCCTTAATCTCGTTCGTTCTATCCTTGTTAATCGCCGGGGCGTTTTTTTGCTAAAAAAATACGTTGCTCAGAATGTCGGGGGTGGTGGTCCGTGATTTTATCGCGTATCGTCTAATCGATCGAAATTAGGCACTCGACATTTACGAAAATTATTCATCGAAAAATTCAATTCAATCGATTCGCTCCGATCGGGACGCGGAATCGTGTCGGTGTCGCTTGATCACCGCGATCACTCTCACCTCTAGGCGTTGCTCGAAATCGTACCCCTTATAATTCAAAACTTTCTGCAACGTTGCGACACCTTCGGACTTGAGCTGAAAAGGAAAATACGAATAACTCTCAGTTAGCACTATGCTACGTCACACACGTGAGAGTTGCTCGCGCGAGTTTGCCAACGAATCGGACTGCGCGTGTGCAACAGAAGACGGTAGAACACGAATATCGCACGTCGACATCCGAATACACGTTTCAGGGTAGAGTCTGCGCAATAACGTTTCTCGCGCGAGTTTTCCAATGAATCGGACTGCGCGTGTGCAACAGAAGACGGTAGAACACGAATATCGCACGACGACATCCGAATGCACGTTTCAATTGGGTAGAGTCTGCGCAATAACGTTTCTCGCGCGAGTTTTCCAATGAATCGGACTGCGCGTGTGCAACAGAAGACGGTAGAACACGAATATCACACGACGACATCCGAATGCACGTTTCAATTGGGTAGAGTCTGCGCAATAACGTTTCTCGCGCGAGTTTTCCAATGAATCGGACTGCGCGTGTGCAACAGAAGACGGTAGAACACGAATATCACACGACGACATCCGAATGCACGTTTCAAATGGGTAGAGTGTGCGCAATAACGTCCGAGAACTCGGACGTGCGAGAAACTCTCGAGTAACTCTCACGTGTAAACGATTTACCTCGGGCTCCTTAACCAAAAGCAATCCCAATTCGTAATTCGCAAAGGCGGACACGTGGGCATCGTTCGCGTTATACGGCAAGTTCTTCCGCTCGTCGATCAACGACTTCAACAGCTCCACCGCCCTCTCGTGCTCGCCGCGCAAACAATGGCAGGAGGCCTCGATCAATTCCGCGAGGCCCGTCATCGGCGAGTTGCCGCCCTCGCGTGCCAAACGACAATCTGCAATCGAATCGGTTTCATTCGCGTGCCAACCGATAGAGGTCACCTTACTCCACCATCGACTATACGCTCGACATCGTTGCAACTGGGCAGAGCGTTCCACAGGTACAGCAATTCGTAGACTAACATTTTGTAAAAGAGACTGTTTCGCACGTCGCTCAGCGCGTCGTGCCGCGCGAAAATCTCCTGCCTCCGACACAAAAGCACGTCCAATTGCGTGCCTTTCGGTATGCACTTGATCGTCTCCGCAAATTCCGCCAGCAACGTGTCGACGTCCGCGCGATCGCAAGCGCCCGCGCATATGGCCGAGACGTACGTGTAGAACGCACGCGACCATCGGCTGATCGTCTTCAAGCGCACGAACGTCGCGTTCGCCTCGCGGAACATTAACAGCATCATCTGGCACCAGCCGATCTCGTGCAACGACAGCAGTTTCACCTCGCGCTGATTCGAATTGTCGACGGCCGTCTGGAAGGCGCGCAACGCACCGTCGATGTCCGACTGAAACGAATGCGTTTTCGAGCGTTTTCGTAAGTTCGATCGCGCCACGGGCAATCGGAATCGTACCTTCAGACGGTAGACGCGCCCTTTGAAGAACAGGAACAGCGCGGAGTCGGCGTACAATTCGTCCGTTTCGTCGATCAGTTGCGACGCCATCTCGACGCCGCTTTGCACGTTCTGCCCGTCGAAGGCATAGAACGGGCGCACGATGGTGTGGTACCAAAGTAGCGCCAATCTAATTTTAACGAACAGACGGAGATTTTGTTGTAAAATCGGCGAAAATCGCAAAAGAGGGGCCCAGGGAAAAATTGCGGGAAAGTTGAATATTGGCATGAACCTTCTTTAATGTGGTTCCCGGCCACGGATAATATACCGTAAGGTACCGTAGCATGCGACTAATTCTGGTGGCGATTAACAAATTGTGAGGTCATAAGAAACCAGCACGGAATTGAACATACTCGTTAATTAAGTATTAATAAAAGATTCAAAGATATCCTCTGAGATTCGTCTTTGACTTTTCGGCCCTTTCAAAATTGATATTATTTGTTCTAGATATTATTCTTCTAATTGCCTAAGTGTAATTGAAATAAGTCTCACCAATTGATTTACCTCTATTAAATAAAATGCTACTAAAAGCGTGTGCAGTTGGTGTTCGTAAAAATAACTTTGGAAGAACAAAAATGATGGACTTGCAAGTATCGTTCCATTATGGATTAACGCTTGTAATAGGAAGGACTCTTTTAATGCAGGAACAAGTCGTATTTGTAGTGAACAATTTGAAGAAAAATTCTTCGAAAGAAATTTAAAAAGTCGATTAATGAACATTGCTACAAGACAAAAACTGCAACCAGAAGGTTTGCCTTCAATTAGTTGTGCAAAAATATGTTTCCATTATTAGTAATTCTTGTCCTGATTTATAGCTATACTAACGAATTTTTTAGGAGAACCACAATCTCATACCATCTTTGAGATTAGTTCAAAATAGATTCGATACGAAAAAACGTATTCGAAGGAATTAGTACGAATTATATTAAATAATTCTTCTGAAGAATCCCTTGAATTTAACTATAAGGAATTATTGTAAATTCGCGCTGATTTGATAAGAAAATATGAAGAACTATAGAGAACAAATATCAACCTAGCCCATACGAAAGATTAGAAAGAGACAATATTATTTCAGAGTCAAAGTGTGAAATCGAGAAACTTCATAAAATCCTTCAAAATCAATTTAGTAATACGTAGATAGATTTTTTAAAAAACGAAGCATTTCAATCAGATATTTGAGCAAAAGGTGTTACAGTTATTTAAGAGAAAAGTTAGAATATCAATTGCCCCATATATTATAACAACAATAGTGATAAAAAAACAAGAAAAATTTAAGAAAATTATAACCTAATTAATAGTGTTTAGTGCTGTAAATAGCGTAAGGTTTCTTATGGCTTCACGTTCACATTCATGCCATGTTACGACCGTTTAGTATATTATCCCTGATTCTTGACAAAATGCCAAGAATCCCCAATCGATCCGAGTAGAGCTAAAGATTTTGCACGGCGGTCAAAGATGACCAATAAGTCGTTTTTCGCGAATGCCACGTTCACGGTAACTTTTACAGCAAAAAGATGTAGGTTCAAAGTTGTAGCTTAGGAATTTCCTACAAGAAACGTTAGCGTAACTTTTCTTCGTAAGAGACGTTCAAACAAAAATTCCGCTCCCCGGCAGTTTTTCCGAGGTTTCCCCAAAGAACTAAACGCTTGCTCAATGGATACCTGGCCAGAGGCGCACGCATGTCGCAACTCAATCGCGCGTACATCAAATTGTTCAAACCGTCCTGCGTGTTCCCGTGGAAGCCGAGTAGGTTGGTGAACTTGACCAGTGCGGGCGGCAATAGCGACATGCCCAATTGCAATAGGCCGTAGCCGAAGGAGACGGCGCCCATCAGACGCTTCACCGACTCGTCGTCCACATTGTTGACGGTGCTGCAACGAAGAAAACAAACGCGAACGGTTTATTATTCTTTTGCTCGTTCTTGCACGAGGTTTAGTCCCACAGATGTAAGAAGTTGTGGGCGGCAAAGGGCGAGTTAGATTTGGTTAATTCGGCAACCGGTGAAGCACCGAGGAATCGGAAAGAAGTACGACAACAGTAAGAGTGCCCAAGGAATTGTTTCATCTGCAAACTATTTGGTTTACTTCACAGTAGATGTGGACCCACTTTCTACTGAGTATATGATCGATAATAATGACACTGATGGCGCGAAATAACATTCCAAACGTTCCCTTGCATTCTTAAATCTGTCGGATTACACAGAGTGCTAAAAAAAAAATAATCACAAACTTTAAGGGGCGATAATGTGGCCCAAAATAATCTTAATGAACATGTGGCGCAAAATGCACCGTTTCGAAACTACGGAGGATTGAACTTTCTTGCAGCATATCTTCGGTTTTCGCTGTATTCATTCACAAAACTTGCATTTTCATATCGTAATTAGCAGATATTTTGTGGTGCGTAGAGTTTAGAGTTGATATTAAGTCGTTTGTGACAATTTTACAAGTTTTCGCTGCCTTTTTACTCTAATTCTGAATTAGCCCATCATGTATTTCATTTGTGGTCGTGCTAATGTTAAATGGCAGAGAAACGCTATGCATTTATGTTAAAGCTTATCCCAATCGTCAGATTCCTTCAGGTCGTCTTCTTAGAGAACGTTTCCGCGGCATTCTTAAAGGAAGATGCTTTGGAAGAAGTCGATTTGAATTATGATGTGCAAAATCGCCAGATTTATAAGTTCAGTTTATGCTACCATTGCAAATGACCTCCAGGAACTGAAACAACGAATAAATCAAAAAAAGCCACTGAATTTAAGCCAACGCTTGATTGCCAAAGATTTTCGAAAGAGTTCGAATGTCTTTGCGGCAAAGATGTCGTGGCTGCCATGAAATGGAAGCAGGGCACTTTGATCACCTTATTTGAGTTAGTTTTCATTTGTTTTTTGTTAATAGTTTGCATTGTTTGTACATAATTGTAAAAAATATTAAAGTTGCAAAATGTTCCGTATCTCCGAAACCGTCCATTTCCGGCCCCACATTCATTAAGACTTTTCTGCTCATCTTGGGCCATGTTATCATCCCCTAAAGTTTGTGACACTCTCTTTTAACGCCCCATAGATTGTCATTCGCGCGATTCGTCCGAATACTAACTTACTGTTTGTCAGCACCGAATAGATTGAACGTCGACGTGAAGTATGTCAAAGAGATGCTACTACCGAACGATGTCAGTCTGTGCGATAGACGTCTAGTGCGGTCGATTTGTTTCGATAGGGCGCTATTCACCGACTGCGATTTCCGCATGAAGAAACCGTTGTTGCCGCCGCGCGGCGAAGAAGAATCGCTCGCGTCCCTTTTCGCCAGCGCTGCCAAATTGTCGTAAGAAGAGTCGCTCGGTTTCGGTAGGAACGTGTCGTTTAACGTCGCTCGCGCATAATAATCCTCAATGTACCCGTTTGTTACGCGTTTGCTCTCCTCGTCCGCTTCGCTCTCGTCCCTCGATATCGCCTCGGCTATCGACGGGTCCGCCTCGTCCTCTACGAATATACATAGTTTTAATTAGCATCGAGTGGAGTCAATTAAATAATAACTTCGGAAAAAATGGCATCGAAGATATTCTATAGTAGTAGGGTGTAAGGTAACTGACTCGAACAAGGGCCACCATTATTTTGCATAATTATAACAATAAATTGAGATGACTAAAATTTTAGAAAAACATCAAATGGTAAGAAGTACAAGACAATAACTGCTTAAAAAACTCTGCAATGGGCATATTGTGAACACGAGATTTTAATAAGGCCCATTGATGGAAGTTATAAAAATCAGTTGAAAAATTGTACAAATATCACATAAACTTAAGAAAACTTCCTCTAACAATCTGCACGTACATAATTCTGTGTTGTACAATTGAGACACCTTTCGTTGTGTATATGTGGTTTTTATCCCTTCTAATGCTAGTCACAGATTTGTGAATGGCTATGGTGCATGTCTTTTGTCTTTTTGAGCATTCATGCTGGATATAAAACGAAAAGATCCCTCAATTTGCCTCAAAAAAATGGCTGCGGAAAAGGCCTTATTAAATGCATGTTAACTTTGAAAGAAGATTGCTGTCTATTTAATCGACGGTAATTATTATTAATAATGAATTTTAGCTAATAATGGGAAAGGGAACATGTCTGACCATGAGAGTTGATTAATTTAAGTTTTATATATGAAATCTTTTATTTGCTTTGGACAACATTTTTAAAAGTAGACAATGCACATCGCACTTGAGTAATTGATCCCACAAGGAGACTTTGCAGAGTTGTGCAAACCATACACAACTTTTACAAATCAATCTAAAGAACTTATATCTTCATGGTATTTTTCTAAATTATCGTTTACCTCCAAGTTTTTGAAAATGGGCCTTATTAATTGCTAGACCTTAAGTTTTCCAAGTTGGGCTTTACTAAATGCTAGGCCTTAAGTTTTTGAAGATGGGCTTTACTAAATGCTAGACCTTAAGTTTTTAAAGATGGGGTTTATTAAATGCTAGGTCTTAAGTTTTTGAAGTTGGGCTTTACTAAATGCTAGACCTTAAGTTTTTGAAGATGGGCCTTACTAAATGCTAGACCTTAAGTTTTTGAAGATGGGGTTTATTAAATGCTAGGTCTTAAGTTTTTGAAGTTGGGTTTTACTAAATGCTAGACCTTAAGTTTTTGAAGTTGGGGTTTACTAAATGCTAGACCTTAAGTTTTTGAAGATGGGGTTTATTAAATGCTAGGTCTTAAGATTTTGAAGTTGGGCTTTACTAAATGCTAGACCTTAAGTTTTTGAAGATGGGCCTTACTAAATGCTAGACCTTAAGTTTTTGAAGATGGGGTTTATTAAATGCTAGGTCTTAAGTTTTTAAAGTTGGGCTTTACTAAATGCTAGACCTTAAGTTTTTGAAGTTGAGCTTTACTAAATGCTAGACCTTAAGTTTTTGAAGTTGGGCTTTACTAAATGCTAGACCTTAAGTTTTTGAAGTTGGGCTTTACTAAATGCTAGACCTTAAGTTTTTGAAGTTGGGCTTTACTAAATGCTAGACCTTAAGTTTTTGAAGTTGGGCTTTACTAAATGCTAGACCTTAAGTTTTTGAAGTTGGGCTTTACTAAATGCTAGACCTTAAGTTTTTGAAGTTGGGCTTTACTAAATGCTAGACCTTAAGTTTTTGAAGTTGGGCTTTACTAAATGCTAGACCTTAAGTTTTTGAAGTTGGGCTTTACTAAATGCTAGACCTTAAGTGTTTGGAGTTGGGCTTTACTAAATGCTAGACCTTAAGTTTTTGAAAATGGGGCTTATTAAATGCTACACCTTAAGTTCTTGAAGTTGGGCTTTATTAAATGCTAGGTCTTAAGTTTTTGAAGTTGGGCTTTTTTAAATGCTAGGTCTTAAGTTTTTGAAGTTGGGCTTTACTAAATGCTAGGTCTTAAGTTTTTGAAGTTGGGGTTTACTAAATGCTAGACCTTAAGTTTTTGAAGTTGGGCTTTACTAAATGCTAGACCTTAAGTTTTTGAAGTTGGGCTTTACTAAATGCTAGACCTTAAGTTTTTGAAGTTGGGCTTTACTAAATGCTAGACCTTAAGTTTTTGAAGTTGGGCTTTACTAAATGCTAGACCTTAAGTTTTTGAAGTTGGGGTTTATTAAATGCTAGGTCTTAAGTTTTTGAAGTTGGGCTTTATTAATTGCTACACCTTAAGTTCTTGAAGTTGGGCTTTACTAAATGCTAGGTCTTAAGTTTTTGAAGTTGGGGTTTATTAAATGCTAGACCTTAAGTTCTTGAAGATGTGCTTTACTAAATGCTAGGCCTTAAGTTTTTAAACTTGGGCTTTATTAAATGCTAGGTCTTAAGTTTTTGAAGTTGGGCTTTACTAAATGCTAGGTCTTAAGTTTTTGAAGTTGGGGTTTATTAAATGCTAGACCTTAAGTTCTTGAAGATGTGCTTTACTAAATGCTAGGCCTTAAGTTTTTGAACTTGGGCTTTATTAAATGCTAGGTCTTAAGTTTTTGAAGTTGGGGTTTATTAAATGCTAGACCTTAAGTTCTTGAAGATGTGCTTTACTAAATGCTAGGCCTTAAGTTTTTGAATTTGGGCTTTACTAAATGCTAGGTCTTAAGTTTTTGAAGTTGGGGTTTATTAAATGCTAGACCTTAAGTTCTTGAAGATGTGCTTTACTAAATGCTAGGCCTTAAGTTTTTGAACTTGGGCTTTATTAAATGCTAGGTCTTAAGTTTTTGAAGTTGGGCTTTACTAAATGCTAGGTCTTAAGTTTTTGAAGTTGGGGTTTATTAAATGCTAGACCTTAAGTTCTTGAAGATGTGCTTTACTAAATGCTAGATCTTAAGTTTTTGAAGATGTGCTTTACTAAATGCTAGGCCTTAAGTTTTTAAACTTGGGCTTTATTAAATGCTAGGTCTTAAGTTTTTGAAGTTGGGCTTTACTAAATGCTAGGTCTTAAGTTTTTGAAGATGTGCTTTACTAAATGCTAGACCTTAAGTTCTTGAAGATGTGCTTTACTAAATGCTAGGCCTTAAGTTTTTAAACTTGGGCTTTATTAAATGCTAGGTCTTAAGTTTTTGAAGTTGGGCTTTACTAAATGCTAGGTCTTAAGTTTTTGAAGTTGGGGTTTATTAAATGCTAGACCTTAAGTTCTTGAAGATGTGCTTTACTAAATGCTAGGCCTTAAGTTTTTGAACTTGGGCTTTATTAAATGCTAGGTCTTAAGTTTTTGAAGTTGGGCTTTACTAAATGCTAGGTCTTAAGTTTTTGAAGTTGGGGTTTATTAAATGCTAGACCTTAAGTTCTTGAAGATGTGCTTTACTAAATGCTAGATCTTAAGTTTTTGAAGATGTGCTTTACTAAATGCTAGGCCTTAAGTTTTTAAACTTGGGCTTTATTAAATGCTAGGTCTTAAGTTTTTGAAGTTGGGCTTTACTAAATGCTAGGTCTTAAGTTTTTGAAGTTGGGGTTTATTAAATGCTAGACCTTAAGTTCTTGAAGATGTGCTTTACTAAATGCTAGGCCTTAAGTTTTTAAACTTGGGCTTTATTAAATGCTAGGTCTTAAGTTTTTGAAGTTGGGCTTTACTAAATGCTAGGTCTTAAGTTTTTGAAGTTGGGGTTTATTAAATGCTAGACCTTAAGTTCTTGAAGATGTGCTTTACTAAATGCTAGGCCTTAAGTTTTTGAACTTGGGCTTTATTAAATGCTAGGTCTTAAGTTTTTGAAGTTGGGGTTTATTAAATGCTAGACCTTAAGTTCTTGAAGATGTGCTTTACTAAATGCTAGGCCTTAAGTTTTTGAATTTGGGCTTTACTAAATGCTAGGTCTTAAGTTTTTGAAGTTGGGGTTTATTAAATGCTAGACCTTAAGTTCTTGAAGATGTGCTTTACTAAATGCTAGGCCTTAAGTTTTTGAACTTGGGCTTTATTAAATGCTAGGTCTTAAGTTTTTGAAGTTGGGCTTTACTAAATGCTAGGTCTTAAGTTTTTGAAGTTGGGGTTTATTAAATGCTAGACCTTAAGTTCTTGAAGATGTGCTTTACTAAATGCTAGATCTTAAGTTTTTGAACTTGGGCTTTATTAAATGCTACACCTTAAGTTCTTGAAGTTGGGCTTTATTAAATGCTAGGTCTTAAGTTCTTGAAGTTGGGCTTTATTAAATGCTAGGTCTTAAGTTTTTGAAGTTGGGGTTTATTAAATGCTAGACCTTAAGTTCTTGAAGATGGGCTTTACTAAATGCTAGGTCTTAAGTTCTTGAAGTTGGGCTTTATTAAATGCTAGGTCTTAAGTTCTTGAAGTTGGGCTTTATTAAATGCTAGATCTTAAGTTTTTGAACTTGGGCTTTATTAAATGCTACACCTTAAGTTCTTGAAGTTGGGCTTTATTAAATGCTAGGTCTTAAGTTCTTGAAGTTGGGCTTTATTAAATGCTAGGTCTTAAGTTTTTGAAGTTGGGGTTTATTAAATGCTAGACCTTAAGTTCTTGAAGATGGGCTTTACTAAATGCTAGGCCTTAAGTTTTTGAACTTGGGCGTTATTAAATGCTAGGTCTTAAGTTTTTGAAGTTGGGTTTTATTAAATGCTAGGTCTTAAGTTCTTGAAGATGGGTTTTATTAAATGCTAGGTCTTAAGTTCTTGATGGTGGGCTTTATTAACTGCTAGGCCTTATTTGGGTCAAGTACCTTATAAAAAAAAATGACCGTTTCGAAAATAATATTAACTCCAGTTTCCATTCGAGAGGCCTTTGCAAGGAAAAGTGGATGTTCTGATTTATATGACAGATGCGATTCACACCATTTTTACTCAGTTTACACTGAGAATCGGCCATTTTTCTAGTGACATCCCTATTATTTACAATCTACCGTAACGAACCTCTTTCCTTGACGGTCTCGTACAATTTCAGAACGACGGCATAAACGTCCTGATACTGTTTCCACGCCTTCCTCAGCACCCAACCGCCTTTGAAATAACCGGACAGATCCTGTTGCATGAATATTAACGCGGCGGCTAACATGTAGGAATCGGCTAAAATGATTTGACTTTCGTAATACCGAGCGCATCTGCCGCTGTCGTTCTCGGCGCCGTACACTTTCGACTTGATGTTATTGAGCCAGCCCGTCTCTTGCTGCTGCTGTTTGCATATCTTCTCCGCATCTTTGAGTATGACCAATGCGGACGTTAGTTTGTCCTCTTCGAGGGTCATGAGAGCGTCCTAAAATAGAAGAAAAAATGATTGATTGGTTAAACTTGATGGCATTGCACGAAGCAACGACGTACAATAACTTTCGCCGTAAAGTAGCCGGCGTACATGTGCATGTCGTCCGCGTGCTCTTGGAATATCTCCAACGCTTCCGCTTCCCGATTGTTTACGAACTTGTGCAACGTCTCTTTTGCGAATTTCCAAGACTTTATCGCGGTCACGTCGCTCGAACTGTTGTTGTTATCGGTTTGCGAACACTCGGCCATTGTCGTTGTCGAATCTCTCAGATTGCATCGAATTTAGTACTAATCGTTTTGCACTTTTTCATCTTCACTACTAGCATACTAACTCTCAACACTGCGAATTTGTTATTTAAATGCGGCAAGCAAATGACACGAATGACTAATAAATGTCACCCCATATTTGCTTTGTATAGTTTCGTTCATTCATTCGTCGAATATCGATCGCTTTTCATTCTTGCAATGCTTTGCGACGACGTAGACGTATGGATTATTAAAGGAAGAATGAGAGTGATTCATTAAACGTTTAAAATTCAAATACAGTAATTAATAAGGGATTATTCGAGTTGTGGGGCGAATG
Organism: Hololepta plana; assembly: GCA_963695495.1. Classification (NCBI taxonomy): domain Eukaryota; kingdom Metazoa; phylum Arthropoda; class Insecta; order Coleoptera; family Histeridae; genus Hololepta; species Hololepta plana. The sequence continues at coordinate 1,310,869 of OY968838.1, read as the reverse complement.
ACAGCTAGTGACTATTCGTAGTTTGTTATATCTCCATTTTTGTTTTGATCATTAGTTTACACAAAATAATAAAATAGTTCGCCTAAAGAGTCTAAAAGTTTGTATTTAATTCGTCAAACAGATTACGTGCTAATACGCAAATAAATTATTTATATTTTAGAAATAATTAGTCGAAAATTAATATTATGCATTTAGAAAAAGGCCACGAATGTTCCAGCATTTGGAATCCATTCAATGGTTAGATTCTTGTAATTGCAGAAGCTTTCAATAAAATCAACTCATTCATGTAAAGTATAATTTACATTTCTTTGGTTTTCACGGCATCAAACAGGAATTAATACAATATTAACCATAATGTTTTATGTAGGTAATTAGTGAGCATCACCAGAAATGTGCGTTAATATATTTATATTTTAGAAAGTATGATGGAACACGGAAGAAAACAAGCTGTGAATTTTATTTATGGATTCAACGAAATCAACCCTTCGATTGTTAGTTTGCTAATCAACCCGATAAAATGTTTGAAATTACTTTGCCAAACTTGTAATCAGATTCCGGCGCCACCTAGGAATGCCATTCTCAAGCGTTCGTAAATGAGAGTGAAACTTCGACATAACGCTCCCGCTTATAGCGCTATCTCGTGTACTATTGGCAAATAGCACACAGTTGGTTTTAGTGTCCACGCTAAATTTGCTTTTATCTGCATTAGTTGCATCCGACGACACTGTACAAGAACAAGTGCTTTTTGACGTATCTTTACGTTCTTTCTTAAAAATGGCCACTCCTAAGCGGAAGGCACTGACTTTAGCTGAAAAAATAATGATTTTAAGAAAATGTGACGAGAACAAAAAGTTGAAACAAAAGGATCTAGCGACGACTATTGGGATCCCGGGTTCAACTCTTCGCTCGATTCTCAAAAGGCGTGACGAAATCGAGAAACACGCCGCAACCTGCGGAGGGAAACGACGGAAGATTCGAGCAGGAAAGTTTGAGGAATTGGAAAAGATACTTCTGCAGTGGTTTAACCAAGCTCGAGCGCAGAATGTTCCCGTGAACGGGCCGGTGCTACAGAGTAAGGCGCAAGAAGTGGCAACCATGTTGAATATCGAGTTTTGCGGCTCGACCGGATGGCTCGATCGCTTTCGTCAGCGGCACGGCATCGTTTGCAAACGACTGTCTCGAGAAACGGAATCGGTAGATCCATCATGTACCTGGACGAACGACATTCTGCCGCTGTTGCTCAACGGATTTTCGCTTAAAGACATTTTCAGCGTTGACGAATTCGGACTCCTCTTCAAATTGATGCCCGATAAGTTCTTCTTTTACAACGGCGAGAGGTGTCACGGAGGAAAATCGAGCGAGGAAAGATTAACAGTGCTGGTGTGCGCCAACGCAGATGGTTCGGAAAAGCTGCCGCTACTCGTCATTGGCAAATACAAAAAGCCTAGATGTTTCAAGAACGTGAAATCGTTTCCTTGCGCTTACAACGCGCAGCGAAACGCTTTGATGACGGGGGAACGATTCATTTCGTGGCTGAAAGACTTGGATATCGATATGGTGAAACAGAAACGGCGCATACTGCTTTTCGTGGATAACTGTCCGGCGCATCCGAAAAATGTCCAACTGTCGAATGTCAAAGTGGAATTCTTGCCATCGAATTCCACGAGGTGTCTGCAGCCTCTGGACCAAGGCATCATCAAAGTCATCAAGCAGAAGTATCGCCATCGAATAGTGCAACGCCATTTGAAACTGATAGAGAATTCGAATGAGAAGTCCATCAACGTTTTGGATGCTCTCCACTATTTGAGCGCCGCATGGGACAACGTATCTGCCGAAACAATCAGGAATTGTTTCAGAAAATGTGGTCTTTTTAAAGACTCGTCAGTCGTTCCTGACGTACCGAGCGAACTTAATAAAGTCTGGGAACGAGTTCATGGGTTGCATGCAAGTTTTGAGGATTACACCGCAATCGACGATAATCTTGTCACCACTGAAGAAAAAAGTCTTCAGGAACTTGTAGCGGGGATACATTATACGGTGTCGTTCGAAGGCCAGGCAGAAAGTGACGACGAAGAAGAGATAATAATTGCACCAACGAAAACGCAGGCTCTGAACGCGGTAGACACTTTGAGGAGGTTCCTTTCTTCATCTGGTGCTGCAATAGAAATATTTCAACATTTAAATGCCACGGAAAGTGCAATTCTAAACATCAGCCCACCTTCGCCACACCTCGATTTAGCACTTCTTTAACACGCACCTCTTAAATGTATGGACATACATACTTTTTAAGGAAGAAGAATAATCTGATTTAATTTGGTCGGATCTGCTCGAGAGCGTTATAATGAAGTTTTACTGTATATACCACTTTATACTATAATTGCTACCATGCTTTTATAAAAAATCTGGAATATTTAACAATATCTGCTAAATCTTTCATGATTTCTATAAAGCTGAAATATTGGTTATTTTACAATATGATAAATATCATTTATTTAAATATAATAAAAACATTATGTGTATTTTGCAATTTTGAATTACGTTATGTCCAACATTAATAAAATGTGATGCAATTGCAAATTATTCTTCTGTTTCCTTTAACCATAACAATTGCTAAAACAAAAGTTAATACAGATGTTAGTACTTCAAAGTCACAAAATTCCAATTGAATATTGTCCTAAGTTTATAAAAACATTTAATTGATACATTACGAAGTATTTAAGTATTTAACAAGCATTTATTCAATTATACTCACCAAATAAAGTTATAATTTCCAAGAATGTTTCCTCTTCTTTTGTTATTGGTATCAATCGCACCATCATAATAAAGTTCTCGTTTCCTTTTCACATACAGTTTCCCTGATGCATGGTGCGGTAACTAAATTCATTATAACTAGCAAATGTTTCATATACTCAAAACATTTTTAAGCATATTCAATCCAAAGATTCCTAAAATAAAATCAGTTCGCAGAATTAGTACAAACTAATAAAATATTTATAAAATCCATCAATACAATTGCGGCAATCAGGATATTAAATTGAATAGCTTTACTAAAGAAAGTGTCGCCACAAAAGATAATAATCGAATGATTTCCAATGAGTAGCCTTTAAATCTTCTTAAATATAACTGAAGAAAAAAAAAAGAAAAACAAAGAGTGCTAGTGTTAACAGTCTGTCGGCATTCAGGCTGCTGATTTGAAAGCTGCACTTTATCGTTTCCAGGGATTCATCACGCGGGCATTCACCTATAAAAGAAATCAAAACAAAGCAGAGAAGTTAATTAAAAATTATATGCTTATCGGAAGTGCCAATATGATGTATTTACTTACGATTATAGCGATATAAGTCGTCATGGAGCTTTAGAAAAACTGTTAAGCAAAGAGAAAAGGTTTATTAAAATGTGGGATAATGTCAACATCACAATTTATACTCGTCTGCTTCTATTCACATATGTATTCATTCGAGCATTTTCAGATGAATGCCGAATGAATTCCGACATTATGACTTGGCCTCTGATCTCTCCAAGTTGGAATCCAAGCTCTTAGTTGGGATAAAAGAATAAATAAACATCGAGCTAATCAAAGACATATAGACTCATGTTAATCGGGAATGGTATTTTAAGGTGAACTAAACCTTTACTCTAAAACAAACTTAATGTGTTATTTATGGCGGCAATCACCAAAGACATTTCGCATCCGTGGCACACAGCATTTTATCTACAACATTGAAATATTGTAAAAAAATGTATAAAATCATGATAAAATGTAAAAATGTACGTTTACTTTATTGTACTCTAATCTGCTTCCTTGTTTGTCACTAAGAAAAAAAAGACAAATATTGAGATTTGAAAGCAACATTTTTCTAGGCAAGTCAGTCAGTGTCTTTTTCAGCAACCTATATTTAAACGATGGAAATCGAAGAAGATGTACCTTTCGATATTACCAATAGTATGGTCAATAATGCAAATGCTAAACTTTTTGTTTGAAAATCAAATGCGCAATATGAAAATTCAAAAAAGCCGTTGAAGAAGGACAATATAATATACTAATTACAAAATATTTATTAAATGACGGCGTAAAATTTCGAGAACTTTTACAGTTCACGCCAAACCCGTTTTTTACGATTTTACAATTTGTTAAAGAAAAATTTAATATAAAACCATACGATAGAGTGCCCAAACCGATAACACCTGCGGAGAAATTGGCACTAACATTGAGGTAAAGCATGAATAACATCACTTTGACTATGATGACCTGAAAATCATTCGTAGATTCCTGGCGACTGGAGAGTCTTACCGGTCGTTGCAATTTTCATTTCGCATATCACCAATGTTAGCTCATTGCTAACAAAGAAGAAAGAATGGTGATAAGCCATCTGGAGTTGTTACTGTTCACTCCGTCAATTGTTTAACTTAACATTATAGCTTGTTCATACCAAATTAAAATATTGATTGGTTGTACCTGAAAAGTACATTGTTCTTTTAATATTTTCGTAATTATAATTGTTCGCTTTCGCGAACACAAATGTTAATGCACATTATTATTCATTGTTATGAACTAATATTGAAAGTAATCGTTCTATTAAATCCTTCTTCATATTCACACATTAATATTGTATCAAGAAAAATACGAAATGCTTGATATGATTGTTTGAATATTAGTTCATTTAATATAACCTTTGGATTTGTCTTTTGTACAAAACAATGTTTAACGGAATTAACAAATATGAATGATTGAATAGGATGGTAAAAGAACATGGCTCTTTAAACTCATAATCGTTTATATCAGTCAACAAAGAGCTACTGCCACCACCCTCGTCAACTCAAGAATATAATCCACCAAAAAATCAACATTAAGTTCTAATAATCACACGTTTACACTCACCCATAATTTAAGTGTAGTTCGTTAATTTCTAAGTAAAAATAGTTTAATAAAATAAGCAAAAAACAAACAACGTTTGTCGCTACGCGATAACTTTATTATAGATTTTTATATTAATTGTTATTTTACATTTTAGTTTATTAGCCCTTAATTCATAAACGAATAAATCCTTCGTAGAATAGTTAATTTTATATAAGCTTTATTATGGTTGTTTAGTATTTATTTTTATTGCTAAGGCGTAGGCGAAGGTGCCGAGCCAGGAATTTCCAGGTTAACGGAGATGGTCATTGGTCTAAAATGATCACCACCCCTCCAAGCAAAATTGTAATGCTAAGTAAATTAACAATTTGTAAATAAGTGTCGAATCAACATCGCTAAATGTCGAAGTGCCGGCATAATTAAGTGCATATACATATGTAAATAAATAGATAAGGAACAATTTCGTGTAGTCTTCTACTACTGGTCCTTCGAGAAGAAGATTCGCGTCCAAACAACGCTTTTACTAAAATCAAACACGCCCGCGAAATCATATAGATATCGGCCGTGTATTAATCAGAAAAGCGAGAATACCGCGACGAACAAGCAACTAAAATAAGTCTCATCGTGCCGCAGGTTCTGCAGACACTGCGAGAGCATTTCACTGAATTTTTTTACCACCACCCAACAAGATTTATTAGGAAGAAAACCAGAGGAATTTTGGAAACGGTTTGTCATTTCCCAATGCGATAGCTGCAATTGATGGAAAGAATGTCCGGATAAAAGCACCAAACAACAGTCGAAGCCTTTGTTACAACTACAAAGGCTACTTTTCTATAGTATTACTTTCGTTGGTCGACGCGAATTATAAACTTCTGATAATAGACGTAGGTTCATATGGAAAAGTTGGCGATTCGGATATTTGGAACAAGTCGAAATTGGGACAATTCAATGCTCAATTTTCCCTTCGTCGCGATGCTTGTCGCATGCTCAAATGCTTTTAGCTCACGTGATACTGGGCGATGAGGTTTTTGGAGTAGATCAACAAATCGTGAAGCCTCATTCTAAACGATGCACATTAGAGTGCAGAAAAAAGAATTTAACTATCGATTGTGTAAAGCGAGAAGAGTCGCCGAAAATGCTTTTGGCATATTATATGCTCAACATTTTGATCCAACCACGTGTAATTTTTCCTTCCACCAAGCGGCAACCATTTGCAATATATTTTAAATGAAGTTCTTAATAAGAGAAGTAAAAAGCCAGCAACAAATACGTGTCGCCAAATTTATATATTAAACGCGTCGCGAGATAACTTTTTCAAGTAGTTTTAAATGGTTGTTTATTGTGTTTGTTGAATAGTAAATATACAAAATCCGACGCCAAGTATTTCATGGTCCTTCGAGAATTAATATTGGTTCGCCAAGTACGACGAATCCGAAGCCGAGAAGAAGAAACGCAAGCGTATTTTTTCTAGAACTTGAAATGATCCACAGACTGCGGATTTATTAATAAAATGGTCGCAGAAAAAGTGATAGGAAATTTGTATTTTTGATGAGCACGTTTCAAAAACGTTACAACTAATGGAGGCAATGACCATTTAATATGGTTTGCAATGCAATTAAATATAAAATTTAACTAGAACCTCATAGCCGAAAAAAAAAAACATGTTCCATAACCGATGCAAGAATATTTCGATTTGTAAAGAAGTACCTTTTGCCACCTCGAAAGAGATTGACTTTTTAACATGCAGACAAAAAAAGCATGTTTCAGAAGGACCCTTGCCTTACCTCAATCACCATATTTAAACAACGAAGACAACGAGGCAGACATTTTCGAAATCCCACTCAAAATAAAATTTGTTCCACCAAAATTCATAAATAGTTTTCTCACAAAGAAATGTGACTGACTATGATTAAACTTCAAGTTTCTACCTCGTTTACCTCAAATAAGTACTTTTATATTTCAATAAATATTATTTGTGTCTCCGATAATTGTTATATCGCTACATTATATTGTTTGTTCCATAGATTACGAGCTAATAATGATGATGATGATATTCATCGATTATGTTAAAGCCTTTGACACAATAAGTCGTACAAAAATGCTTGAAAGCTTAAAGGTGTCCAATAGTTCAACGCATAAACGTTATTAAATATATGTACCAAAATGCAGCAGCATGTGTAATAATTGCAGAGAAAAACACTGATAAAGGATAGAATTTCTCGCTCTGCCTATTACATTGCAGCGTACGTGTAACGAAGCGAAAACATAGACGGAGAAATAGTCGAGTCATTTATGATTTGCTGCCGACATTTTATTAGAGAAATTTTACAAGAGAAACAAAAATTTGCATCCATTTTCGCTACATCGATGTCGCATTAATTTCAATCTTCTTAATTTTCTGCACTTTGCTTCATTCGCAAAGTATATATTAGGTGTACAAATATGAAAGTTCGTTTGACTTTGTCAAATATTTTTTAAAGAAAATTTTTTTTTTCAAAACTTTGGTCTGTATCCATCTTGTAGAGTGTTCAAAGCGCTATCTAATGCTTCTTGAATTTAAAATAATGGTTTGCATTTAAACTTTCAAGACAGTTTTAAAGATGACCACAGAAGCGCCAAAAAAAGAACATTTGCGGGAAGTGCTTTTGTTCATGTTTAATTGGAATTGGAATTGGAAGAAGAGTGCTACTGAAGCTCACAAAAGTATTGCTGAGGTTTATGGCGAAGATACGATCACTGCCCGAGCCTGTCAGAAATGGTTTAAGAGGTTCAGAGAAGGCGATTTTGACCTGAGCAACAAGGACCGCGGTAGACCACTAAAGCAGTTTGAGAACGATGAACTGCAAACCTTACTCGATGAAGATAATGCCCAAACGCAGCAACAATTAGCTGACGCGTTAGGTGTGACTCAGCAAACAATTTCACATCGCTTGAATGCAATGGGCAAGATTCAGAAGGAAGGACGATGGGTGCCGCATGAACTGACTGAACGCCAGCAAAAAAATCGAAAAACGATGTGCGAACTTTTGCTTGCACGGCAAGAACGCAAGTCATTCATGCATCGAATCATCACTGGTGATGAGAAGTGGATTTATTTCAATAATCTAAAACGAAAGAGATCATGGACGGACCCAGGAAAGGCACCAAAGTTGACTCCCAAGCCCAACATCCATGGAAAGAAGGTGCTACTCTGCATATGGTGGGATCAGAAGGGCATTTTGTTTTATGAACTTCTCAAACCTGGCGAAACTGTTACGGCGGCTCGTTATAAAGAGCAATTAGTCAATCTGAACCGAGAAGTTGCCACCAAACGACCAGAATGGACCTCAAGACACGAATATCCGATATTGCTTCACGACAACGCCAGACCTCATGTTGCAGAACTGGTCACAAATACCATAAAAGACCTGAAATGGGAAATCTTACCCCACCCGCCCTACTCTCCTGATATTGCTCCGTCGGATTATCACTTATTTCGATCAATGGCTCACGAATTGGCGGAGCAGAAGTTCACACAACACGAAGATGTTCGAAAATGGCTCGATGAATGGATTGCATCGAAACAACCGAAATTCTTTTTTGATGGAATCCATAAGTTGCCCATAAATTGGAATAATGTTGTTGTTAATAATGGTTATTATTGTTAATAAAAGTTTAATTGAAAATTCTTTGCAATTTTAATATTTTGAATCATAAAAAAACGAACTTTCATATTTGTACACCTAATAGTAAAGACAAAAATTCAATCAAAATAATCCCAAAAGCAAGGAAACAAAAAACAAACGCAGATATTAGTCGAGGCATATTACATTCAATAATGTTTGTGTCGCCTCCGCAGAGGAACGCGGTTTCGTAGATGGTTCCACCGAAACTGCGATCAGATTAACGGATGTCGTGCACGATCAGAACCATCAGCTTGCACGTGGGTAAAATTATAGTGGGACAAATAATCTAATTCTTGTTGGATGGAGCTTACGATTTGCTCGTATCCTATCCGTTGTTCCCAATGGAGAAGAAATATTAAAATGTCCTTTGCCAGTCAATTATCGCAGCAACTTATCGTGAGTTTGCAGTTGAAATTATAAGCGAAAAACATTCGATTCTCCCGAGTGAATCAGCATCTACCGAGAATGGAGGAATAGAAGCAATTACGTGATTATACCAACGAGTCGAAAAAGAGCATGTACCAATAGAAGGATGATTCTTAATTGCAATGTGTCTATGATCACAGAACGCGATGGCGATCTTGAGCAATACATTTTTCGTGTTCTTATTTAAACCCTTTGTTGTGGACTTGCCCTTTATGAAGAGCAGTAAAATTGTTATAACACGTTGATTCATATAAATTTAAATAAACAATATTAAACGTAAGCATATTTCAAAAAATATACAAGATTAGATTCATGTTGAATAAATTGGAAATTGACCAAAGGAAAAAAAGAAGGTTGGCTACGGCACGGGCAGACGTCGAAAATGAAGATATTTTAAATGACATATCGGCGCACAAGGCACCAGCATATGAAGCTCCTGCAAAAACTGATGGGCCCAAAAATTCGAATTCCAGGACAAAGAAATACGTGATGTAAGAATCTTGTATTTATACGTGATCGAATTACAGAAACAGGATTACAATATACAGTATACATATAAGCGATTCTGATTCTTGTGAAGTTTGATTCACAATTAGAAAGAAATTCACAAACGACGGGAAAAAACCACTTAAGCAATTTTACAGACCTTCAGGATGTAAAGACATAGACGAACCTGAATTATAGAGGGGAACTATTTTTCCAAGCCAGACGACTTGATAAGCAGCATTTGCGAGCAAAAGCAGGTGAAAAGTTCCTATTGCGATTCGGTGATAAGTCCCGGATCTGCCAGAGTGCGTAATTCTTCCCGAGGCAATGAGTCGGCCTTTGGGAGTTAGAATGCAAGATGCTTAGGAACGATATTTTTGCATTACGCAAAAAAAAATTAAAGTTATAACTTCTTCACACATTGAAGAGTCATTCGACTGTTTAATGTAAAATGTGTGCAAATGATTCGTGTGAAAGAATGAGAAATGCGATGGTTCACAACTGGATGTGCGAACTAAAATCATAGTTGACTTAGATGTAAAAGGCACTTTATTGCCTTTTCATCACGAGCAAATCAGTAAAACCTTCTACACTTATTCTACTTTATGCTAAAATCGCATCTGAATATTAACGAAAATATCAAGTTGACGACACTTTCTAAGTTAGTGCCCTATTTTAAAAAGCAATCTGCAGGATATGTAGGCAGCAATTCGTAAGTATTAATTAAGGGGGAGACGAGTTGTCGCTATGCGATATTATTGTTAAGATTCACTTTTATCACCATATTGTTAAGAGTAAATATTTTATGATCGTTTTAGTAGGAAAGTGATTTTCATGTTTATGGCCTTCAGCCGACCTATCAATGGGTTATTATTGAAGGAAGGGACCGAGGGAATAATATCTACTCCGAGAAACCCAGGATTCTCAACTTATCAATCAAGATTAACGCGACCAATCAAAGGATAGCACCCCTATAATAATTCAGAAAAGTTGTAATTTTAAGAAATATCAATTTTGTAAAAGAGTCTAGAACATGAACTCAAAGAAGTAACATCAACCTGATTAAATCTCGAACTGCCGACAAAGTTCATATTGTACATAGTGTATGTAAACTTCAGTTAAGGATATTCGTGTAGCTGTTGTTACTACTGGTCCTTCGAGAAGAAGATTCGCGTCCAAACAACGCTTTTACTAAAATCAAACACGCCCGCGAAATCATATAGATATCGGCCGTGTATTATTCTCAAGAGCGAGAATAACGCGACGAACAAGCAACTAAAATAAGTCTCATCGTGCCGCAGGTTCTGCAGGCATTGCGAGAGCATTTCACTGAATTTTTTTTACCACCACCCAATAAGATTAATTAGGAAGAAAACCAGCGGAATTTTGGAAACGGTTTGTCATTTCCCAATGCGATAGCTGCAATAGATGGAAAGAATGTCCGGATAAACCACCAAACAACTATGTTACAACTACAAAGGCTACATTTCTATAGTATTACTTTTGTTGGTCGACGCGAATTATAAACTTCTGATAATAGACGTAGGTTCATATGGAAAAGTTGGCGACTCGGATATTTGGAACAAGTCGAAATTGGGACAATTCAATGCTCAATTTTCCCTTCGTCGCGATGCTTGTCGCATTCTCAAATGCTTTTAGCTCACGTGATACTGGGCGATGAGGTTTTTGGAGTAGATCAACATATCGTGAAGCCTCATTCTAAACGATGCACATTAGAGTGCAGAAAAAAGAATTGAACTATCGATTGTGTAAAGCGAGAAGAGTCGCCGAAAATGCTTTTGGCATATTATATGCTCAAGATTTTGATCCAACCACGTGTAATTTTTCCTTCCACCAAGCGGCAACCGTTTGCAATATATTTTAAATTAACTTCTTAATAAGAGAAGTGAAAAAGCCAGCAACAAATATGTATCGTCAAATTTATATATTAAACGCTTCGCGAGATAACTTTTTCAAGTAGTTTTAATTGTTGTTTATTGTGTTTGTTGAATAGTAAATATACAAACTCCAACGCCAAGTATTTTATGGTCCTTCGAGAATTAATGTTGGTTCGCCAAGTACGACGAATCCAAAGTCGAGACGAAGAAACGCAAGCGTATTTTCTCTAGCACTTGAAATGATCCATAGACTGCGGATTTATTAATAAAATGATCGCAGAAAAAGCGATAGGAAATTTGTATTTTTGATGAGCACGTTTCAAAAACGTTACAACTAATGGAGACAATGACCATTTAATATGGTTTGCAATGCAATTGAATATAAAATTCAACTAGAACCTCATAGCCGAAAAAAAAAAAACGTCCGAAAACCGATGCAAGTATATTTCGATTTGTAAAGAAGTATCTTTTGCCATCTCGAAAGAGATTAAAAATGAAATTCAGTTAGATATGGGATTCATCCACTATTATTTGCTTTTATTAAAAGAAATAAGCTTTTAAAATCAAGAAAATAGTGATAATAACTACCAATCAGAATCATGCTCTATAAATAGTATGTCAAAAATACCGCCCAATAAATGCTAAAAGTCTAATAGTACATATTCTTCGTAAATGCGCCATCTGTTATAATATCAGACCGCAACCTCTTAAGCATCAAATGGCCGATCTCCCAGCATCACGGTTAACACGATGTCCCCCATGTTATCACTGCGGAATAGATTATGGTTGTCGTTATTTTACAAGAGATAAGAGAGCATGAGGCTACAAACGATCAAATGCGTGCATTTGTCTTTTCGTATGCTTTAATGCAGAAGCAATACATTTGGAAATTGCTTCATTCAATAAATACCCAATACATGTTCTTGTACGATCACCATGTAAGAGTTAAATTAAAAAAGAAATCCGCAGCACACCTTCGGTTCGGAGAAGAAAATTTAAACAGCACTTCTCAACATAAAAAAAAAGCGAGGTTGGAGGCAAAAGCAAGAAATGTTTGAACGTTTGTGTTCTCTGCCTGGAAACGGACGAACATAACTAATTTAAATAATAAATCAGATTAGATTCATGTTGGATATGGATATTGACCACATCAAAATAGAAGCCATAATTGGCTACGGCATGGGCAGACGTCGAAAATGAAGATATTTTAAATGACATATCGGCGCACAAGGCACCAGCATATGAAGCTCCAACACAAACTGATGGGCCCAAAAATTCGAATTCCAGGACAAAGAAATACGTGATGTAAGAATCTTGTATTTATACGTGATCGAATTACAGAAACAGGATTACAACACACGTATACATATAAGCGATACAAGTACCCTTCATTGTGGTGAAGTGCGATTCAAAATTAGCAAGGAATTGGCAAAGGAAGAGCAAAAATCCCTTAAGGAATTGTACAAACCTTCAAGATGTAAAGACATAGACGAACCTCAATTATAGAGGGGAACTATTTTTCCAAGCCAGACGACTGATAAGCAGCTTTTGCGAGCAAGAGCAGGTGATAAGTCCCGGATCTTCCGGAGTGCGTAATTCTTCCCGAGGCAATTATATGATTGTTTGAATATTAGTTCATTTAATATAATGTTTGGATTTGTCTTTTGCACAAAACAATGTTCAACGGAATTAGCAAACATGAATGAATGTATAGGATGGTAAAAGAATATGGCTCTTTAAAATAATTATTTTTTATATCAGTCAACAAGGAGCTACTGCCACCACCCTCTTCAACTCAAGAATACAAAGGTAGAAGTTCATCAGAAAATCAACATTAAGTTCTAATAATCACACGTTTACACTCGCCCATAATTTAAGTTTAGTGTGTTAATTTTTCGTTAATTGGATGGTTCATTTGTCAAATCGATTAACTCAATTTTTTTAATTTCTTGAATATTTAATATCAAAGTATTTGATTGGCTCCTAACTGTATATATTCAAAACAAATTTCTTTAATAATAAGTATTAACACCCCTAAATGACAACTTTTTTTGGCCACTGAATAATATATAATTTATTTCAGAAGCCAATCAGATTAACTCCATACTTATTAGGTCAATAGCTCATTTTTTGCGGCTTTTTAGATAGATTTGTTTTTAATTAAAAAAAATTAATCAATGATATATACATTCTCCAACCTTCTTAACGACTTCCACACAACGTTCGACAACTTTCTCGATGCCTAAGTGACAAGAATCTCCCGGCTTGAACTCGAAATATTCGTCCAACCGAACGTGCTATTCCAAGTCATTATTGAATGAAACGTCGCGCAAAGCGATCGATCGAGATGGAAAACGGCGAAAATCTGATCAGATTTCATCACCGGTGAATATCCGATAAAGAAAACGTTGCTTCTGACCGTGTTTTGAGCGATTGCGGGCAAACAAACCGACGACAATCTTAGTGCGTTGATGTTTCTTGTTGTGGTTCTAAAAATGTGGTACCCATGCACCGAGCATCTGAACCTCATCCATTTATTCGAATAAAGAATATAATGAATCGAATGGATCTTCAATACAAATTGTTGGCAGAAAGCTCGCCTCAAGAAAAAGATTTTGCATTTATTCGGATTTGTCATTTCATCGTAGCAATGAAAAAATCGCAACAAATAATTCAATTGGACGAAAAAGAATCCTGCTAAATGGAACCGAAATGTCCAAAAGCATAAAACATATAATTATATAATGAAGTTTTACCGTAATAAAGAAATAATTCGAAGAGCAAAATTGAATTAATAACTTTCTTTCACTTGCCAAATCGATTAACTACATTAACAACGAAAAAAATGTGATAAAAATTACAATTACACAAAGAATATGCTGTCCAATACTTTCTATATGTGGTTATATAATACATGCGTCTTTAGTGATACAGTCTACATCCCATTTTTGAATTTTTAATTTAAAGGGAATTTTAAAAAACAATATATAGTGTTTTATCGTTTTTCTCAGCTTCTACTTTTATGGAGTTAATCGATTTGGCAAGTAAAACGTCCAATTTGTAAGAAAAAAAAATTTAAATAAAATAAGTAAAAAACAAACAACGTTTGCCGCTACGCGATAACTTTATAGATTTTTATATTAATTGTTATTTTCTGGCTGTCTCTCATTAGAGAAGGCAAAAAAATTTATTTTACATTTTAGTTTATTAGCCCTTAATTCATAAACAAATAAATCCTTCGTAGAATTGTTAATTTTAGGTAAATTTGATTAGGGTATTTAGGAATTATTTTTATTGCTTAGTGGATGGTCATTGGTCTAAAAAGATCACCACCCCTCAAAAAAAAAATTAATTCTAAGAGAATAAACAATTGTAAATAAGTGTCGAATCAACATCGCTAAATGTCGAAGTGCCGGCATAATTAAGTGCATATACATATGTAAATAAATAGATAAGGAACAATTTCGTGTAGTCTTCTACTACTGGTCCTTCGAGAAGAAGATTCGCGTCCAAACAACGCTTTTACTAAAATCAAACACGCCCGCGAAATCATATAGATATCGGCCGTGTATTAATCAGAAAAGCGAGAATACCGCGACGAACAAGCAACTAAAATAAGTCTCATCGTGCCGCAGGTTCTGCAGACACTGCGAGAGCATTTCACTGATTTTTTTTTACCACCACCCAATAAAATTAATTAGGAAGAAAACCAGCGGAATTTTGGAAACGCTTTGTCATTTCCCAATGCGATAGCTGCAATTGATGGAAAGCATGTCCGGATAAACCACCAAACAACTATGTTACAACTACAAAGGCTACATTTCTATAGTATTACTTTTGTTGGTCGACGCGAATTATAAACTTCTGATAATAGACGTAGGTTCATATGGAAAAGTTGGCGACTCGGATATTTGGAACAAGTCGAAATTGGGAGAATTCAATGCTCAATTTTCCCTTCGTCGCGATGCTTGTCGCATTCTCAAATGCTTTTAGCTCACGTGATACTGGGCGATGAGGTTTTTGGAGTAGATCAACAAATCGTGAAGCCTCATTCTAAACGATGCACATTAGAGTGCAGAAAAAAGAATTGAACTATCGATTGTGTAAAGCGAGAAGAGTCGCCGAAAATGCTTTTATAATATATGCTCAACATTTTGATCCAACCACGTGTAATTTTTCCTTCCACCAAGCGGCAACCATTTGCAATATATTTTAAATTAACTTCTTAATAAGAGAAGTGAAAAGGCCAGCAACAAATACATATCGTCAAATTTATACGTTAAACGCGTCGCGAGATAACTTTTTCAAGTAGTTTTAAATTGTTGTTTATTGAGTTCGTTAAATGATAAATATACAAAATCCGACGCCAAGTATTTCATGGTCCTTCGAAAATTAATATTGGTTCGCCAAGTACGACGAATCCGAAGCCGAGAAGAAGAAACGCAAGCGTATTTTTTCTAGCACTTGAAATGATCCACAGACTGCGGATTTATAATAAAATGGTCGCAGAAAAAGTGATAGGAAATTTGTATTTTTGATGAGCACGTTTCAAAAACGTTACAACTAATGGAGGCAATGACCATTTAATATGGTTTGCAATGCAATTGAATATAAAATTTAACTAGAACCTCATAGCCGAAGAAAAAACATGTTCCATAACCGATGCAAGAATATTTCGATTTGTAAAGAAGTATCTTTTGCCACCTCGAAAGAGATTGCCTTTTTAACATGCAGACAAAAAAAGCATGTTTCAGAAGGACCCTTGCCTTATCTCAATCACCATAAATTAACAACGAAGACAACGAGGCAGACATTTTCGAAAACCCACTCAAAATAAAATATGTTCCACCAAAATTCATAAATAGTTTTCTCACAAAGAAATGTGACTGACTATGAAGAAACTTGAAGTTTCTACATCGTTCACCTCAAATAAACACTTTTATATTTCAATAAATATTATTTGTGTCTCCGATAATTGTTATATCGCTACATTATATTGTTTGTTCCATATATTACGAGCTAATAATGATGATGATGATATTCATCGATTATGTTAAAGCCTTTGACACAATAAGTCGTACAAAAATGCTTGAAAGCTTAAAGGTGTCCAATAGTTCAACGCATAAACGTTATTAAATATATGTACCAAAATGCAGCAGCATGTGTAATAATTGCAGAGAAAAACAATGATAAAGGATACAATTTCTCGCTCTGCCTATTACATTGCAGCGTACGTGTAACGAAGCGAAAACATAGACGGAGAAATAGTCGAGTCATTTATGATTTGCTGCTGAAATTTTATTAGAGAAATTTTACAAGAGAAACAAAAATTTGCATCCATTTTCGCTACATCGATGTCGCATTAATTTCAATCTTCTTAATTTTCTGCACTTTGCTTCATTCGCAAAGTATATAGTAAAGACAAAAATTCAATCAAAATAATCCCAAAAGCAAGGAAATAAAAAACAAACGCAGAAATTAGTCGAGGCATATTACATTCAATAATGTTTGTGTCGCCTCCGCAGAGGAACGCGGTTTCGTAGATGGTTCCACCGAAACTGCGATCAGACTAACGGATGTCGTGCACGATCAGAACCATCAGCTTGCACGTGGGTAAAATTATAGTGGGACAAATAATCTAATTCTTGTTGGATGGAGCTTACGATTTGCTCGTATCCTATCCGTTGTTCCCAATGGAGAAGAAATACTAAAATGTCTCTTGCCAGTCAATTATCGCAGCAACTTATCGTGAGTTTGCAGTTGAAAATTTAAGCGAAAAACATTCGATTCTCCCGAGTGAATCAGCATCTACCGAGAATGGAGGAATAGAAGCAATTACGTGATTATACCAACGAGTCGAAAAAGAGCATGTACCAATAGAAGGATGATTCTTAATTGCAATGTGTCTATGATCACAGAACGCGATGGCGATCTTGAGCAATACATTTTACGTGTTCTTATTTAAACCCTTTGTTGTGGACTTGCCCTTTATGAAGAGCAGTAAAATTGTTATAACACGTTGATTCATATAAATTTAAATAAACAATATTAAACGTAAGCATATTTCAAAAAATATACAAGATTAGATTCATGTTGAATAAATTGGAAATTGACCAAAGGAAAAAAAGAAGGTTGGCTACGGCACGGGCAGACGTCGAAAATGAAGATATTTTAAATGACATATCGGCGCACAAGGCACCAGCATATGAAGCTCCTGCAAAAACTGATGGGCCCAAAAATTCGAATTCCAGGACAAAGAAATACGTGATGTAAGAATCTTGTATTTATACGTGATCGAATTACAGAAACAGGATTACAATATACAGTATACATATAAGCGATTCTGATTCTTGTGAAGTTTGATTCACAATTAGAAAGAAATTCACAAACGACGGGAAAAAACCACTTAAGCAATTTTACAGACCTTCAGGATGTAAAGACATAGACGAACCTGAATTATAGAGGGGAACTATTTTTCCAAGCCAGACGACTTGATAAGCAGCATTTGCGAGCAAAAGCAGGTGAAAAGTTCCTATTGCGATTCGGTGATAAGTCCCGGATCTGCCAGAGTGCGTAATTCTTCCCGAGGCAATGAGTCGGCCTTTGGGAGTTAGAATGCAAGATGCTTAGGAACGATATTTTTGCATTACGCAAAAAAAAATTAAAGTTATAACTTCTTCACACATTGAAGAGTCATTCGACTGTTTAATGTAAAATGTGTGCAAATGATTCGTGTGAAAGAATGAGAAATGCGATGGTTCACAACTGGATGTGCGAACTAAAATCATAGTTGACTTAGATGTAAAAGGCACTTTATTGCCTTTTCATCACGAGCAAATCAGTAAAACCTTCTACGCTGGGGCCATTCTACTTGATGCTAAAATCGAATCTGAATATTAACGAAAATATGAAGTTCACGACACTTTCTAAGTTAGTGCCTTATTTAGAAAAGCAATCTGTAGCATATGTGGCCAGAAATTCGTAAGTTTTGAAGGGGAGGCGAGTTGTCGCTATGCGATATTATTAAGATTCACTTTTATCATCATATTGTTAAGAGTAAATATTTTATTATCGCTTTAATACCAAAGTAATTGTTGTTTATGGCCTTCAGCCGACCTATCAATGGGTTATTATTGAAGGAAGGGACCGAGGGAATCATATCTACTCCGAGAAACCCAGGATTCTCAACTTATCAATCAAGATTAACGCGACCAATCAAAGGATAGAACCCCTATAATAATTCAGAAAAGTTGTAATTTTAAGAAACATCAATTTTGTAAGAGTCGAGAACATGAACTCAAAGAAGTAACATCAACCTGATTAAATCTCGAACTGCCGACAAAGTTCATATTGTACATAGTGTATGTAAACTTCAGTTAAGGATATTCGTGTAGCTGTTGTTACTACTGGTCCTTCGAGTAGAAGAGGTTCGCGTCCAAATGCAAGTCACTCAATTTTAAACAGAAGCGTATGATAAACGTCACTTAGTGCTGAAGGTATTTTACGATTTGTTTATACTTAACATGATGTTCTAAGATATATTTTTAAGATTTTGCTGATGTAGAGGATGTCGGTCGCACATTAACACTCAAAATACCGGATACGAAGATGCATGTTCCACGAACATTTACACTGATGGATATCCGTCATCTTCAATTTCGGCGCGTGCAAGCAAGCGAAATGGAAATGTTGGGGTTGATCAGTCAGAAAACATTCTCACAATAACCCTAAAATCAGTAACCTCCTAAAATGGAAGCAAAATGTATATCACATGGCCTATATATCTCATTCATTTAAAAATGTTAAAGCAATGCTTATTTTAAATGAGACTATAATAATTCCTGAAGATGAGAAAAACAAATTCAATTTGCCGACGAGAAGAGTTTGTGCAATTCATCTCCAAGAATTGAACAAATTTCAAGACATTTAAATTGGTTCGGCAACTAATGAGGAATAATTTATTAGGAACCCAATTAAAAGAAAATAATGAAAATAACAATATCGACCTACGTTGGGATTTCCTTCCAAGAAGGAATCCTTATGTCGTGACAGCAGAAATAACTGAATATATTTTCTTTAGTCTTTGTAACATACATTGTACTTTCCTTCTTCTTAAATCACGTTCTGTTCAATAATCACAGAAATGTGCTCAAGTTTCTCATATTTTTTATACTGGCTTCGTTTTTAATGGAAGCAAGATAAAAACGGCCGCTCGCGTTTTGAAGGGCAGAATGTCACCATTAACCACGAGTAATTTTTCCTTCCACCAAGTGGCAACCGTTTGCAATATATTTTAAATTAACTTCTTAATAAGAGAAGTGAAAAAGCCAGCAACAAATATGTATCGTCAAATTTATATATTAAACGCTTCGCGAGATAACTTTTTCAAGTAGTTTTAATTGTTGTTTATTGTGTTTGTTGAATAGTAAATATACAAACTCCAACGCCAAGTATTTTATGGTCCTTCGAGAATTAATGTTGGTTCGCCAAGTACGACGAATCCGAAGCCGAGAAGAAGAAACGCAAGCGTATTTTCTCTAGCACTTGAAATGATCCATAGACTGCGGATTTATTAATAAAATGATCGCAGAAAAAGCGATAGGAAATTTGTATTTTTGATGAGCACGTTTCAAAAACGTTACAACTAATGGAGACAATGACCATTTAATATGGTTTGCAATGCAATTGAATATAAAATTCAACTAGAACCTCATAGCCGAAAAAAAAAACGTCCGAAAACCGATGCAAGTATATTTCGATTTGTAAAGAAGTATCTTTTGCCATCTCGAAAGAGATTAAAAATGAAATTCAGTTAGATATGGGATTCATCCACTATTATTTGCTTTTATTAAAAGAAATAAGCTTTTAAAATCAAGAAAATAGTGATAATAACCAATCAGAATCATGCTCTATAAATAGTACGTCAAAAATACCGGCCAATAAATGCTAAAAGTCTAATAGGACATATTCTTCGTAAATGCGCCATCTGTTATAATATCAGACCGCAACCTCTTAAGCATCAAATGGCCGATCTCCCAGCATCACGTTTAACACGATGTCCCCCATGTTATCACTGTGGAATAGATTATGGTTGTCGTTATTTTACAAGAGATAAGAGAACATGAGGCTACAAACGATCAAATGCGTGCATTTGTCTTTTCGTATGCTTTAATGCAGAAGCAATACATTTGGCAATTGCTTCATTCAATAAATACCCAATACATGTTCTTGTACGATCACCATGTAAGAGTTAAATTAAAAAAGAAATCCGCAGCACACCTTCGGTTCGGAGAAGAAAATTTAAACAGCACTTCTCAACATAAAAAGAAAAGCGAGGTTGGAGACAAAAGCAAGAAATGTTTGAACGTTTGTGTTCACTGCCTGGAAACGGACGAACATAATTTAAATAATAAATAAGATTAGTTTCATGTTGGATATGGATATTGGATATTGACCACATCAAAATAGAAGCCATAATTGGCTACGGCATGGGCAGACGTCGAAAATGAAGATATTTTAAATGACATATCGGCGCACAAGGCACCAGCATATGAAGCTCCTGTAAAAACTGATGGGCACAAAAATTCCAATACCAGGATAAAGAAATACGTGATGTAAGAATCTTGTATTTATACGTGATCGAATTACAGAAACAGGATTACAACACACGTATACATATAAGCGATTCTGATTTTTGTGAAGTTTGATTCACAATTAGAAAGAAATTCACAAACGACGAGAAAAAATCACTTAAGCAACTGTACAGAGCTTCAAGATGTAAAGACATAGCCGAAAGGCAACAATCACAAGGTAATCATCCACATCAAGACGAAAGAAAATGAATTAAAATAAGGGTACAAAAATCGTGTCCTTTTCATTCTTTACCAGCTACAATCATCATCGTATCACTGAAGCGGTTTAACACTGCAACCCGACATAAAACAGTGATGTCGCAGATAATTGAGCAACGACCGCGGACAAGCAGATCGCCTGATGACGTTGAGTGGCGCACTAGTAATATGTGCCTTAAAAGATGTAAGCCTCTTAGCATCAAAAATGCATGTGGTAGATAGAGGAAAATAGCCTTTAGCTATAATTTAATGACTGAGTGATTCATCGAGGAGTTATCTGAATTAGAGAGGGCAACTATTTTTCCCAGCCAGACGACTTGATAAGCAGCATCTGCGAGCAAAAGCAGGTGAAAAGTTCCTATTGCGATTCGGTGATAAGTCCCGGATCTGCCAGAGTGCGTAATTCTTCCCGAGGCAATGAGTCGGCTTTTTGGAGTTAGAATGCAAGATGCTTAGGAACGATACTTTTGCATTACGTAAAAAATAAATAAAATATTAGAGTTATAACATCTTCACATATTGACGAGTCATTCGACTGTTTAATGTAAAATGTGTGCAAATGATTCGCGTGAAAGAATGAGAAATGCGATGGTTCACAACTGGATGTGCGAACTAGAATCATAGTTGACTTAGATGTAAAAGGAAATGGTACGTTATTGCCTTTTCATGACAAGCAAAGCAGTAAAACCTTCTACACTTGGGCCATTCTACTTTATGCTAAAACCGAATCTGGATATTAACGAAAATATCAACTTGACGA
The DNA here is from genome assembly GCA_963695495.1 of Hololepta plana. Lineage (NCBI taxonomy): Eukaryota > Metazoa > Arthropoda > Insecta > Coleoptera > Histeridae > Hololepta > Hololepta plana. Next base: position 1,288,928 of record OY968838.1, on the reverse strand, counting down.
CATTTTCTTAGTGCCTAATTTAAAAAAGCAATATGTAGCATATGTGGCCAGAAATTCGCAAGTTTTAAGGGGGAGACGAGTTGTCGCTATGCGATATTATTGTTAAGATTCAGTTTTATCATCATACTGTTAACAGTAAATATTTTATGATCGTTTTAGTAGGAAAGTAAGTTTTATGTTTATGGCCTTCAGCCAACCTATCAATCGGTTATTATTGAAGGAAGGGACGGAGGGAATAATATCTACTCCCAGATGCCCGGGATTCTCAACTTATCAATCAAGATTCACGCGACCAATCAAAGGATAGAACCCCTATAATAATTCAGAAAAGTTGTAATTTTAAGAAATATCAATTTTGTAAAAAAGTCGAGAACATGAACTCAAAGAAGTAACATCAACCTGATTAAATCTCGAACTGCCGACAAAGTTCATATTCTACATAGTGTATGTAAACTTCAGTTGAGGATATTCGTGTAACTATTGTTACTACTGGTCCTTCGAGAAGAAGAGGTTCATGTCCAAACGCAAGTCACTCAATTTTTAACAGAAGCGAATGATAAACGTCACTTAGTGCTGAAGGTATTTTACGATTTGTTTATACTTAACATGTTCTAAGATATATTTTTAAGATTTTGCTGATGTAGAGGATGTCGGTCGCACATTAACACTCAAAATATGGAATACGAAGATGCATGTTCCACGAACATTTGCACTGATGGATATCCGTCATCTTCAATTTGAGCGCGTTGAAGCAAGCGAAATGGAAATGTTGGGGTTGATCAGTCAGAAAACATTCTCACAATAACCCTAAAATCAGTAACCTCCTAAAATGGAAGCAAAATGTATATCACATGGCCTATATATCTCATTCATTTAAAAATGTTAAAGCAATGCTTATTTTAAATGAGACTATAATAATTCCTGAAGATGAGAAAAACAAATTCAATTTGCCGACGAGAAGAGTTTGTGCAATTCATCTCCAAGAATTGAACAAATTTCAAGACATTTAAATTGGTTCGGCAACTAATGAGGAATAATTTATTAGGAACCCAATTAAAAGAAAATAATGAAAATAACAACATCGACCTACGTTGGGATTTCCTTCCAAGAAGGAATCCTTATGTCGTGACAGCAGAAATAACTGAATATATTTTCTTTAGTCTTTGTAACATACATTGTACTTTCCTTCTACTTAAATCACGTTCTGTTCAATAATCACAGAAATGTGCTCAAGTTTCTCATTTTTTTTATACTGGCTTCGTTTTTAATGGAAGCAAGATAAAAACGGCCGCTCGCGTTTTGAAGGGCAGAATGTCACCATTAACCACGAGTAATTTTTCCTTCCACCAAGTGGCAACCGTTTGCAATATATTTTAAATTAACTTCTTAATAAGAGAAGTGAAAAAGCCAGCAACAAATATGTATCGTCAAATTTATATATTAAACGCTTCGCGAGATAACTTTTTCAAGTAGTTTTAAATTGTTGTTTATTGAGTTCGTTAAATAATAAATATACAAAAGCCTACGCCAAGTATTTTATGGTCCTTCGAAAATTAATATTGGTTCGCCAAGTAAGACGAATCCAAAGTCGAGACGAAGAAACGCAAGCGTATTTTTTCTAGCACTTGAAATGATCCATAGACTGCGGATTTATTAATAAAATGATCGCAGAAAAAGCGATAGGAAATTTTTGATGAGCACGTTTCAAAACCGTTACAACTAATGGAGACAATGACCATTTAATATGGTTTGCAATGCAATTGAATATAAAATTCAACTAGAACCTCATAGCCGAAAAAAAAAACGTCCGAAAACCGATGCAAGTATATTTCGATTTGTAAAGAAGTATCTTTTGCCATCTCGAAAGAGATTAAAAATGAAATTCAGTTAGATATGGGATTCATCCACTATTATTTGCTTTTATTAAAAGAAATAAGCTTTTAAAATCAAGAAAATAGTGATAATAACCAATCAGAATCATGCTCTATAAATAGTACGTCAAAAATACCGGCCAATAAATGCTAAAAGTCTAATAGGACATATTCTTCGTAAATGCGCCATCTGTTATAATATAAGACCGCAACCTCTTAAGCATCAAATGGCCGATCTCCCAGCATCACGGTTAACACGATGTCCCCCATGTTATCACTGTGGAATAGATTATGGTTGTCGTTATTTTACAAGAGATAAGAGAGCATGAGGCTACAAACGATCAAATGCGTGCATTTGTCTTTTCGTATGCTTTAATGCAGAAGCAATACATTTGGAAATTGCTTCATTCAATAAATACCCAATACATGTTCTTGTACGATCACCATGTAAGAGTTAAATTAAAAAAGAAATCCGCAGCACACCTTCGGTTCGGACAAGAAAATTTAAACAGCACTTCTCAACATAAAAAGAAAAGCGAGGTTGGAGGCAAAAGCAAGAAATGTTTGAACGTTTGTGTTCTCTGCCTGGAAACGGACGAACATAACTAATTTAAATAATAAATCAGATTAGATTCATGTTGGATATTGGATATTGACCACATCAAAATAGAAGCCATAATTGGCTACGGCATGGGCAGACGTCGAAAATGAAGATATTTTAAATGACATATCGGCGCACAAGGCACCAGCATATGAAGCTCCAACACAAACTGATGGGCCCAAAAATTCGAATTCCAGGACAAAGAAATACGTGATGTAAGAATCTTGTATTTATACGTGATCGAATTACAGAAACAGGATTACAACACACGTATACATATAAGCGATTCTGATTTTTGTGAAGTTTGATTCACAATTAGAAAGAAATTCACAAACGACGAGAAAAAATCACTTAAGCAACTGTACAGAGCTTCAAGATGTAAAGACCTAGACGAACCTCAATTATAGAGGGGAACTATTTTTCCAAGCCAGACGACTGATAAGCAGCTTTTGCGAGCAAGAGAAGAGTCGCCGAAAATGCTTTTGGCATATTATATGCTCAACATTTTGATCCAACCACGTGTAATTTTTCCTTCCACCAAGCGGCAACCATTTGCAATATATTTTAAATGAACTTCTTAATAAGATAAGTAAAAAGCCAGCAACAAATACGTGTCGACAAATTTATATATTAAACGCGTCGCGAGATAACTTTTTAAAATAGTTTTAATTGTTGTTTATTGTGTTTGTTGAATAGTAAATATACAAACTCCAACGCCAAGTATTTTATGGTCCTTCGAGAATTAATGTTGGTTCGCCAAGTACGACGAATCCGAAGGCGAGAAGAAGAAACGCAAGCGTATTTTTTTTTAGCACTTGAAATGATCCACAGACTGCGGATTTATTAATAAAATGATCGCAGAAATAGTGATAGGAAATTTGTAGTTTGGATGAGCACGTTTCAAAACCGTTACAACTAATGGAGACAATGACCATTTAATATGGTTTGCAATGCAATTGAATATAAAATTTAACTAGAACCTCATAGCCGAAAAAAACACGTTCCATAACCGATGCAAGAATATTTCGATTTGTAAAGAAGTATCTTTTGCCCCATAAAGAGAAAAATATTGTAACCATGTAAGAATATTGTATTTATACGCGATCGAATTACAGAAACAGGATTACAACACACGTATACATATAAGCGATACAAGTACCCTTCATTGTGGTGAAGTGCGATTCAAAATTAGCAAGGAATTGGCGAAGGAAGAGGAAAAAATCCCTTAAGGAATTGCACAAACCTTCAAGATGTAAAGACATAGACGAACCTCAATTATAGAGGGGAACTATTTTTCCAAGCCAGACGACTGATAAGCAGCTTTTGCGAGCAAGAGCAGGTGATAAGTCCCGGATCTTCCGGAGTGCGTAATTCTTCCCGAGGCAATTATATGATTGTTTGAATATTAGTTCATTTAATATAATGTTTGGATTTGTCTTTTGCACAAAACAATGTTCAACGGAATTAGCAAACATGAATGAATGTATAGGATGGTAAAAGAATATGGCTCTTTAAAATAATTATTTTTTATATCAGTCAACAAGGAGCTACTGCCACCACCCTCTTCAACTCAAGAATACAAAAGTAGAAGTTCATCAGAAAATCAACATTAAGTTCTAATAATCACACGTTTACACTCGCCCATAATTTAAGTTTAGTGTGTTAATTTTTCGTTAATTGGATGGTTCATTTGTCAAATCGATTAACTCAATTTTTTCAATTTCTTGAATATTTAATATCAAAGTATTTGATTGGCTCCTAACTGTATATATTCAAAACAAATTTCTTTAATAATAAGTATTAACACCCCTAAATGACAACTTTTTTTGGCCACTGAATAATATATAATTTATTTCAGAAGCCAATCAGATTAACTCCATACTTATTAGGTCGATAGCTCATTTCTTGCGGCTTTTTAGATAGATTTGTTTTTAATTAAAAAAAAATTAATCAATGATATATACATTCTCCAACCTTCTTAACGACTTCCACACAACGTTCGACAACTTTCTCGATGCCTAAGTGACAAGAATCTCCCGGCTTGAACTCGAAATATTCGTCCAACCGAACGTGCTATTCCACGTTATTATTGAATGAAACGTCGCGCAAAGCGATCGATCGAGATGGAAAACGGCGAAAATCTGATCAGATTTCATCACCGGTGAATATCCGATAAAGAAAACGTTGCTTCTGACCGTGTTTTGAGCGATTGCGGGCAAACAAACCGACGACAATCTTAGTGCGTTGATGTTTCTTGTTGTGGTTCTAAAAATGTGGTACCCATGCACCGAGCATCTGAACCTCATCCATTTATTCGAATAAAGAATATAATGAATCGAATGGATCTTCAATACAAATTGTTGGCAGAAAGCTCGCCTCAAGAAAAAGATTTTGCATTTATTCGGATTTGTCATTTCATCGTAGCAATGAAAAAATCGCAACAAATAATTCAGTTGGACGAAAAAGAATCCTGCTAAATGGAACCGAAATGTCCAAAAGCATAAAACATATAATTATATAATGAAGTTTTACCGTAATAAAGAAATAATTCGAAGAGCAAAATTGAATTAATAACTTTCTTTCACTTGCCAAATCGATTAACTACATTAACAACGAAAAAAATGTGATAAAAATTACAATTACACAAAGAATATTCTGTCCAATACTTTCTATATGTGGTTATATAATACATGCGTCTTTAGTGATACAGTCTACATCGCATTTTTGAATTTTTAATTTAAAGGAAATTTTAAAAAACAATATATAGTGTTTTATCGTTTTTCTCAGCTTCTACTTTTATGGAGTTAATCGATTTGGCAAGTAAAACGTCCAATTTGTAAGAAAAAAAAAATTAAATAAAATAAGTAAAAAACAAACAACGTTTGCCGCTACGCGATAACTTTATAGATTTTTATATTAATTGTTATTTTCTGGCTGTCTCTCATTAGAGAAGGCAAAAAAATATTATTTTACATTTTAGTTTATTAGCCCTTAATTCATAAACAAATAAATCCTTCGTAGAATTGTTAATTTTAGGTAAATTTGATTAGGGTATTTAGGAATTATTTTTATTGCTTAGTGGATGGTCATTGGTCTAAAAAGATCACCACCCCTCAAAAAAAAAATTTAATTCTAAGAGAATTAACAATTGTAAATAAGTGTCGAATCAACATCGCTAAATGTCGAAGTGCCTGCATAATTAAGTGCATATACATATGTAAATAAATAGATAAGGAACAATTTCGTGTAGTTTTCTACTACTGGTCCTTCGAGTAGAAGATTCGCGTCCAAACAACGCTTTTACTAAAATCAAACACGCCCGCGAAATCATATAGATATCGGCCGTGTATTATTCTCAAGAGCGAGAATAACGCGACGAACAAGCAACTAAAATAAGTATCATCATGCCGCAGGTTCTGCAGGCACTGCGAGAGCATTTCACTGAATTTTTTTTACCACCACCCAATAAGATTAATTAGGAAGAAAACCAGCGGAATTTTGGAAACGCTTTGTCATTTCCCAATGCGATAGCTGCAATTGATGGAAAGCATGTCCGGATAAACCACCAAACAACTATGTTACAACTACAAAGGCTACATTTCTATAGTATTACTTTTGTTGGTCGACGCGAATTATAAACTTCTGATAATAGACGTAGGTTCATATGGAAAAGTTGGCGACTCGGATATTTGGAACAAGTCGAAATTGGGAGAATTCAATGCTCAATTTTCCCTTCGTCGCGATGCTTGTCGCATTCTCAAATGCTTTTAGCTCACGTGATACTGGGCGATGAGGTTTTTGGAGTAGATCAACAAATCGTGAAGCCTCATTCTAAACGATGCACATTAGAGTGCAGAAAAAAGAATTGAACTATCGATTGTGTAAAGCGAGAAGAGTCGCCGAAAATGCTTTTATAATATATGCTCAACATTTTGATCCAACCACGTGTAATTTTTCCTTCCACCAAGCGGCAACCGTTTGCAATATATTTTAAATGAACTTCTTAATAAGATAAGTAAAAAGCCAGCAACAAATACGTGTCGCCAAATTTATATATTAAACGCTTCGCGAGATAACTTTCTCAAGTAGTTTTAATTGTTGTTTATTGTGTTTGTTGAATAGTAAATATACAAACTCCAACGCCAAGTATTTTATGGTCCTTCGAGAATTAATGTTGGTTCGCCAAGTACGACGAATCCAAAGTCGAGACGAAGAAACGCAAGCGTATTTTCTCTAGCACTTGAAATGATCCATAGACTGCGGATTTATTAATAAAATGATCGCAGAAAAAGCGATAGGAAATTTTTGATGAGCACGTTTCAAAACCGTTACAACTAATGGAGACAATGACCATTTAATATGGTTTGCAATGCAATTGAATATAAAATTCAACTAGAACCTCATAGCCGAAAAAAAAAACGTCCGAAAACCGATGCAAGTATATTTCGATTTGTAAAGAAGTATCTTTTGCCATCTCGAAAGAGATTAAAAATGAAATTCAGTTAGATATGGGATTCATCCACTATTATTTGCTTTTATTAAAAGAAATAAGCTATTAAAATCAAGAAAATAGTGATAATAACCAATCAGAATCATGCTCTATAAATAGTACGTCAAAAATACCGGCCAATAAATGCTAAAAGTCTAATAGGACATATTCTTCGTAAATGCGCCATCTGTTATAATATCAGACCGCAACCTCTTAAGCATCAAATGGCCGATCTCCCAGCATCACGGTTAACACGATGTCCCCCATGTTATCACTGCGGAATAGATTATGGTTGTCGTTATTTTACAAGAGATAAGAGAGCATGAGGCTACAAACGATCAAATGCGTGCATTTGTCTTTTCGTATGCTTTAATGCAGAAGCAATACATTTGGAAATTGCTTCATTCAATAAATACCCAATACATGTTCTTGTACGATCACCATGTAAGAGTTAAATTAAAAAAGAAATCCGCAGCACACCTTCGGTTCGGAGAAGAAAATTTAAACAGCACTTCTCAACATAAAAAGAAAAGCGAGGTTGGAGGCAAAAGCAAGAAATGTTTGAACGTTTGTGTTCTCTGCCTGGAAACGGACGAACATAACTAATTTAAATAATAAATCAGATTAGATTCATGTTGGATATGGATATTGACCACATCAGAATAGAAGCCATAATTGGCTACGGCATGGGCAGACGTCGAAAATGAAGATATTTTAAATGACATATCGGCGCACAAGGCACCAGCATATGAAGCTCCTGTAAGAACTGATGGGCACAAAAATTCCAATACCAGGATAAAGAAATACGTGATGTAAGAATCTTGTATTTATACGTGATCGAATTACAGAAACAGGATTACAACACACGTATACATATAAGCGATTCTGATTTTTGTGAAGTTTGATTCACAATTAGAAAGAAATTCACAAACGACGAGAAAAAATCACTTAAGCAACTGTACAGAGCTTCAAGATGTAAAGACATAGCCGAAAGGCAACAATCACAAGGTAATCATCCACATCAAGACGAAAGAAAATGAATTAAAATAAGGGTACAAAAATCGTGTCCTTTTCATTCTTTACCAGCTACAATCATCATCGTATCACTGAAGCGGTTTAACACTGCAACCCGACATAAAACAGTGATGTCGCAGATAATTGAGCAACGACCGCGGACAAGCAGATCGCCTGATGACGTTGAGTGGCGCACTAGTAATATGTGCCTTAAAAGATGTAAGCCTCTTAGCATCAAAAATGCATGTGGTAGATAGAGGAAAATAGCCTTTAGCTATAATTTAATGACTGAGTGATTCATCGAGGAGTTATCTGAATTAGAGAGGGCAACTATTTTTCCCAGCCAGACGACTTGATAAGCAGCATCTGCGAGCAAAAGCAGGTGAAAAGTTCCTATTGCGATTCGGTGATAAGTCCCGGATCTGCCAGAGTGCGTAATTCTTCCCGAGGCAATGAGTCGGCCTTTGGGAGTTAGAATGCAAGATGCTTAGGAACGATACTTTTGCATTATGTAAAAAATAAATAAAATATTAGAGTTATAACATCTTCACATATTGACGAGTCATTCGACTGTTTAATGTAAAATGTGTGCAAATGATTCGTGTGAAAGAATGAGAAATGCGATGGTTCACAACTGGATGTGCGAACTAGAATGACTTAGATGTAAAAGGAAATGGTACGTTATTGCCTTTTCATGACAAGCAAAGCAGTAAAACCTTCTACACTTGGGCCATTCTACTTTATGCTAAAACCGAATCTGGATATTAACGAAAATATCAACTTGACGACATTTTCTTAGTGCCTAATTTAAAAAAGCAATATGTAGCATATGTGGCCAGAAATTCGCAAGTTTTAAGGGGGAGACGAGTTGTCGCTATGCGATATTATTGTTAAGATTCAGTTTTATCATCATACTGTTAACAGTAAATATTTTATGATCGTTTTAGTAGGAAAGTAAGTTTTATGTTTATGGCCTTCAGCCAACCTATCAATCGGTTATTATTGAAGGAAGGGACGGAGGGAATAATATCTACTCCCAGATGCCCAGGATTCTCAACTTATCAATCAAGATTCACGCGACCAATCAAAGGATAGAACCCCTATGATAATTCAGAAAAGTTGTAATTTTAGGAAATCAATTTTGTAAAAGTAGTAACTTCAACATTCTTAAATGTCGAACTGCCGACAATGTTCATATTGTACATAGTGTATGTAAACTTTAGTTAAGGATATTCGTGTAGCTGTTGTTCCTACTGGTCCTTCGAGTAGAAGAGGGTCGCGTCCAAACACAAGTCACTCAATTTTTAACAGAAGCGACTTACTCATAAAGGTATGTTACGACGTATTTATAATTAACATGATATTCTTGGATATATTTTTAAGCTTTTGCTGATGTAGAGGATGTCGGTCGCGCATTAACAATCAAAATACCGGATACGAAGATGAATGTTCCACCAACATTTAGACTGACGGATATTAGTCATCTTCAATTTCGGCGCGTGCAAGCAAGCGAAATGGAATTGTTCGGGTTGATCAGTCAGTAAACATTCTCACAATAATTCTAAAATTAGTCACTCCCTAAAACCAAACCAAAAAGTATATCTCATGGCCTATATATCTCATTTATTTAAAAATGTTAAAGCAATGCTTATTTTAAATGAGACTATAATAATTCCTGAAGATGAGAAAAACAAATTCAATTTGCCGACGAGAGGATTTTGTGCAATTCATCTCCAAGAATTGAACCAATTTCAAGATATTTAAATTGGTTCGAAAACTAATGAAGGACAATTTATTACGAACCCAATAAAAATTTAAAAAAAAATGAAAATAACAACATCGATCTACGTTGGGATTTCCAAGAAGGAATTCTTATGTGGTAGCAGTAGAAATAATTGAATATATTTTCTTTAGTCTTTGTAACATACATTGTACTTTCCTTCTTCTTAAATCACGTTCTGTTCAATAATCACAGAAATGTGCTCAAGTTTCTCATTTCTTTTATACTGGCTCCGTTTTTAACGGAAGCAAGATAAAGACGGCCGTTCGCGTTTTGAAGGGCAGAATGTCACCATCAACCACGAGTAATTTTTCCTTCCTCTAAGCGGCAACAATTTGCAATATATTTTAAATTAACTTCTTAATAAGAGAAGTAAAAAAGCCAGCAGCAAAGGCACATCGTCAAATTTATATATTAACGCTGCCCGAAATAAATTTTTAAAATCGTTTTAAATTGTTGTTTATTGTGCTCGTTAAATAATAAAATATACAAAATCCAACGCCAAATATTTTATCGAGAATTAATCCGAACCAAGTACGAAGAATCCCAAGTCGGGAAGAAGTAGCGACCCGAAAAACGGTACTGTCGCAAGCGAATTATGTTTTTTAGCACTTGAAGTGATCCATAGACTGCGAATTAATTAATAAAATGATCGCAGAAAATATAATATACAATATGATAAGTACGAATCCGATGGAGACACTTCATAAAGATGATGAGTGCATGTGATGTGTGTGTGCCATAGAGTAAGCTAGGTGGCAAGCTTGTTACCTAACCTAACTTGTCCCTCGTCTCCGTATATATTTAATTAATAAAACCACCATTTCAGGCTATCGGGTATCCGCGTCGCATTTGAAAGCCAACGTGCTAACAAGTCCTGGTCCTATGGTTAAAACTCCTTCAGGAGCATCCTGCCGAACGTTATCGGCGAGGTAAAGTAGATACCTCATAACCCTCGTGCCAGGCATATGAGCTGGTTCAGCTGGGGGAAGCTCCGAGTACTCCGGCTGCAGCAACGGAAGGAACGTCGGCGAGGGATGCGTCAGTTCCTGTGGATCATTTTATGATCCTGTAGGAGCGTTCCTTATGCGACTTTAGTTAGGAAATAGGGACACTAACAATAACCTTAGTCAGGAAATCCGACCAATTCCTATTTTTTATTGTTGTCTGGTGTAGATCTTAGAAACAGGATCCAGAGTGTCAATAGGCATATATTAATTGGAGATCAATTGTCCATATTTGAATGAATAAAATTAAAATTCTCTAACAGTATGAATTAGCTAATTAGTTTCTACTTAGTGTCAAAACTGCTAAAGTGTTCGGTGACAGAGGACTTCCCCCTACAAACTAATAAATAACGCCAACGACAAATGAATTAAACGGTTCGACGAATAATTATCATATTATTTTTTGTTTCTTCTACGTAACGACGTAAAGTATATATTTCTCCAAATGTTAGTTAGCAGTTCGCCTGGACAGGGTCCCTACTAGGGCATAAACTGTCCGCTCAACCTAACTTTCCCTAAAATAGCATATCAAAAAAAATCAATTCCACGTAATGTTATAGGGAAAACGCTACAGAAACTGACGATGAAAAACTCGATCAGAAAAAAATAATATATAAACATAATAACGTGGACTGTGTTGATGTAGAAGCGCATCAACGTACTTGCAGAGGTTGATGATGGTTCGTTTCAAAAACGAAATAATCTTCAGCATGGAGTTGTAACAGTCAACAACAACATTATCACCTTTTAATTATCCTACTGAAGTTACGACTTTAATCGATAGATAGTAATGTGTCAGTGTTTGTGGACTTCGACACAGGTAAGTTGCGATGAAATGAAAGGTGCGAAACGATACTTGCGCAGTCATTCGATTGCTATATCATAGGCTACACGTTGGAAGCTGAATTTGTTTTGGCTATAAACAGGTTGCGAAGCAATTCTTGCAATCGTCGTCAAGTGTTGAAAACAATGGCATTTCTTTATTTTCGTCAGCATACATTCGACATGGTTCCCGCTGCCATAAGAGCTCAGACAGTCCTCGGAAAGGCATTCGAAAGAGGACGAAATCTCGATGAGACCGCTCATAGTTTCACACAATTCAACGTTTCTGTAACATCGATATCTGCAATTTTAAAGTGGCATGTGTTACCTACAGAAGCACTGGCTTTAGTTACATTAGCTATAGTTGCCAACAATTGAACTACCTTGCTGAAAACTACAATCGTCAAGTTGCATCAAACGCGGCGGTGAAATGCAAAGTAAAACGTCGACTCACTTACGCCGCCCGATTTTATCGCCATGACATGGCCAATTTTTGCGCAAACTGCGAAAGAGCAGCAAATTGAGATTGGTATGTTAATTACATGCAGTCGAATTGGTTTATAACCGATTCGCACTAGAAAAATTGCGCAAGTGTGCAAAAAAAAGTGGTTTCTGTTCGATATTCCATCTTTTTCATCTCGATCTACGATGAATGTTGAAAAAATTTAAACAGCAGAGCGGGAAATTCTATACAAGAAACTGGTGGAACGAATTTACGCAAACTATAACGACGTTGGGGAAAAAATTGCAAAACCCGCTTTGATACGACGTTCGCATAAAATTTGAATTCAAGTAAAGTATAAATGGAAGTTAAACGTAATCTAATAAATACAAAGTATTTTGTTAGGTTAGGTTGTGTTCCTAACCATACCAGAAGGACAGTGTGGAGAGTTGTTGAAGATTTACGGTTGCGAGACTTTGATGGTCCGAAGTCTGAGTCTGAAGATCATGATGGAGCGAGCGATTGAGGGGAGCAGGACTGTGACGGGAGAGTGACAGCAAAATCTGCAACAAACGCTGATGCAGTGCCAAGAGAATAATCGCAGGGATCAGCCTAGCTTCTGGTTAGGGGAATTGGTTTTTATCAGTAAACCGTGCATTGTATAACCTATAAAATAGATTTCTCGCTCCCCTTGACCAAATTAAATATCTTTATGGTGCCACTAATAAGAATCTACCAGTTTTCGCGTAAAAAGAAATATGACAATCACTTACTTGTTAATGCGTTTGTTTTTAAGCCCATTACGTCAGCCAGGTAAAGATGCACGCCATCTTGCACAGCTTCACTAGCAATTTCGAGAATAAAACTGCACAGTTTTGGCGACACTTATTCAATTGTCCATGCTCGATGCTTTTCCAGCGTTTTCGCGAACTCTTCACCACATTTCAATCGTCAGTACCGCAACTTTCTTGCAAAAGATACACAGCATCTAACGAAACACGTCCAACCGCCGCCATGCGTAACCGCGAAAGGACCGTTGATATGGACGACAACTAGCTTAACTGTCAGCTCTAACATTAGCAACGGTCACATCTTTATTAGTTTTCAAACAATTTACGGTTTGATTTGTTGACAATTGAATAGTTTAACCGAAAATGCAGTCGTCTTTCATATTTTCATCAAGTTAAAGGTGCGCACTGTAGCAATTGCTCCAATTTGACCGAGGGCAGTGCTGCCATCTCTGCATATTTAAATGCAAATTGTAAATTTGGCAACGCAACGTGCATTTATCAATGCCATTTTGATGTATTAGATTCCCCTGGCGATAATGCGTCAACTCACGTCCAAACAATATGAAGTTAGGGACTAAACGCTATCACAAATTGTAAACGCTCAGTTTAAATGCGCAGTTGACTGCCTAATATAACTGAGTGAAATAGTGCGCAGTTCACGTAAAAATGAGAGAAAGTGGAAGACGGTAATTTTTTTTGCAATGAATGGATAATGCCAGCGAAATCTACGCGGCACTTGTACTTTTTATTAATTGCTAAAATGCGGAATCAATGAATCGAAGGATTTGTATTAATTGTTCGTCGATAAAAAATGCGTAGAAGCTGAAACAATTTATATTTATGCGTGAAATAAGAAATGAATGTAAAAATGCAATTGTTCAGTTTTGCGGTGCAGTATATCGTTGCAAATCGGGACACAGTTGAAATAACTGAAAGAACGGGGCAAACTTCACAGTGAAACTTAACAATCTGAGACGTAAACAACATGAAATTAGAAACGGAACAATTTCAAATGGACGAACTAAACCAACATCAAAGTGGCGGCTAAATAATACGAAATTAGAAGCACAAGCTTGTGCGACAAGTTTGACGGTCCGTCAGTGAAATTTGTTGTCATTCAATTTGCCTGTTTCGCTATTATTATTTGCATCAAAAATTCTGCGGCTCGGAGGTGATCGAATACGACTCAACGAGCGTCACGGAGGCCAAATTGCACAACTCGACGATAGAAGAAACAACAAGCAAGATTCTTGTGGGACCCGAAAATAAGTACAAATCGCAATGAGCGCTAACCTGAAAACTGTCGGCCACAAAGGCGGCAATAGGAGCAAGAAGAGCGGCGATAAGAAACCGGGCAAAGAAAGTGCAGGTGAGTAGGAACGATTCGAACGAATTTTGGCAATTTTTTTGCATTGCCCGTTGTTTGTACGGCAAAATTGTTCCCTTTTCCGCAGCGAAAATCGCCGCGAATCGCCGAGACACGTCGCGAGGTTACGACGAGGGCGACGCGCGCCCCAACACTAGCGCTAGCAACGGGACGAGCGCGAACGACGATCCGGGAATTAAGGAGAAAGTGCGGCAAATCTGCGAGATGACGCACAAGAGCGAGGATAAAGTTTTGTACGCGTTGCACGACTGCGACAACGACGTGGAGACGGCCATCAATATATTATACGAGAAGAGCAATATACAGGTGACCACTTGCATGTTGCCCGTTGCTCTACTACAGCGAATCCGTTTCAGAACGAGTGGGAAACCATTAACAAGAGGAAGAAGAACAGCCATCGACACGTGACTGGCGGCGACGCGGGTTGGAACGAAAACGCGGCGAACGGCCGCGGTAACGCGGACGCGAACAGGAGACGCGGCGGACCGCGACGGTTACCAAGTCACGCGTGTGAGTTTCGCTCGCGTTAGGGTGCGTCTACACGCGCGCGAGGGTTTCGGAGAGTCAAACTCTCACGTGTAAAAACGTCTCCGAGAGTTTAGTTTTCGAGCGGCGAGAAAACTCTCAACTCTCACGTGTACACACGCTATTCGTGAACTAGCGCGAGAATGCGCGTCCTTTCTGCGAGTTTTCGCGCGAGTCACGTTTAAATTGCTACGGCAAAACTCTGAGAGTCCGGTTCTGAGAGTTTCCAAAACTAGCGGCGAGTTGATGAAATTGTCACGTGGCCGCCCGTTTTATGGACTAGCACGCAAACTATGACAACTGAGGGTAACGACCTTCAGCACTGTCAGATGTAAAACTGCATAAGATTTAGAAACAGAGTGGTCCCTAGAACGGGCTCGAAGATGTTCAGATTCTGCGCCGGATGATCGGTGGGACGGACATAACTCTCACGTGTAAAGATCTCTGAGAGTTACTCTCGAGAGAAACTCGCAAGTAAACTCTCACGTGTAGACGCACCTTTACCACGCTGAGAACATTTGTCGTTCCGCGTGGACATCGTCAGCTGCAGATTCGTCAGTCTCGTCTTAATTCATCGTAAATGCTCAGATTCTGCGCCGGATGATCGGTGGGACGGACATAACTCTCACGTGTAAAGATCTCTGAGAGTTACTCTCGAGAGAAACTCGCAAGTAAACTCTCACGTGTAGACGCACCTTTACCACGCTGAGAACATTTGTCGTTCCGCGTGGACATCGTCAGCTGCAGATTCGTCAGTCTCGTCTTAATTCATCGTAAATGCTCAGATTCTGCGCCGGATGATCGGTGGGACGGACATAACTCTCACGTGTAAAGATCTCTGAGAGTTACTCTCGAGAGAAACTCGCAAGTAAACTCTCACGTGTAGACGCACCTTTACCACGCTGAGAACATTTGTCGTTCCGCGTGGACATCGTCAGCTGCAGATTCGTCAGTCTCGTCTTAATTCATCGTAAATGCTCAGATTCTGCGCCGGATGATCGGTGGGACGGACATAACTCTCACGTGTAAAGATCTCTGAGAGTTACTCTCGAGAGAAACTCGCAAGTAAACTCTCACGTGTAGACGCACCTTTACCACGCTGAGAACATTTGTCGTTCCGCGTGGACATCGTCAGCTGCAGATTCGTCAGTCTCGTCTTAATTCATCGTAAATGCTCAGATTCTGCGCCGGATGATCGGTGGGACGGACATAACTCTCACGTGTAAAGATCTCTGAGAGTTACTCTCGAGAGAAACTCGCAAGTAAACTCTCACGTGTAGACGCACCTTTACCATGCTGAGAACATTTGTCGTTCCGCGTGGACATCGTCAGCTGCAGATTCGTCAGTCTCGTCTTAATTCATCGTAAATGCTCAGATTCTGCGCCGGATGATCGGTGGGACGGACATAACTCTCACGTGTAAAGATCTCTGAGAGTTACTCTCGAGAGAAACTCGCAAGTAAACTCTCACGTGTAGACGCACCTTTACCATGCTGAGAACATTTGTCGTTCCGCGTGGACATCGTCAGCTGCAGATTCGTCAGTCTCGTCTTAATTCATCGTAAATGCTCAGATTCTGCGCCGGATGATCGGTGGGACGGACATAACTCTCACGTGTAAAGATCTCTGAGAGTTACTCTCGAGAGAAACTCGCAAGTAAACTCTCACGTGTAGACGCACCTTTACCACGCTGAGAACATTTGTCGTTCCGCGTGGACATCGTCAGCTGCAGATTCGTCAGTTTCGTCTTAATTCATCGTAAATGCTCAGATTCTGCGCCGGATGATCGGTGGGACGGACATAACTCTCACGTGTAAAGATCTCTGAGAGTTACTCTCGAGAGAAACTCGCAAGTAAACTCTCACGTGTAGACGCACCTTTACCACGCTGAGAACATTTGTCGTTCCGCGTGGACATCGTCAGCTGCAGATTCGTCAGTCTCGTCTTAATTCATCGTAAATGCTCAGATTCTGCGCCGGATGATCGGTGGGACGGACATAACTCTCACGTGTAAAGATCTCTGAGAGTTACTCTCGAGAGAAACTCGCAAGTAAACTCTCACGTGTAGACGCACCTTTACCATGCTGAGAACATTTGTCGTTCCGAGTGGACATCGTCAGCTGCAGATTCGTCAGTCTCGTCTTAATTCATCGTAAATGCTCAGATTCTGCGCCGGATGATCGGTGGGACGGACATAACTCTCACGTGTAAAGATCTCTGAGAGTTACTCGCGAGAGAAACTCGCAAGTAAACTCTCACGTGTAGACGCACCTTTACCACGCTGAGAACATTTGTCGTTCCGCGTGGACATCGTCAGCTGCAGATTCGTCAGTCTCGTCTTAATTCATCGTTTTGTTGCTTTCTTCTCTTGTAGGGCGTCCGCACGAACGCATGGAGAACGATCGCGGCGCGTTCGGTCATCGGGCGCGTGGCGCGATGCACGGCGGCAGCGGAACCGGTCGCGGTTGTACGGGCGACCGCTTTCCGCCGCGCGGTAATCGTGCGAGTGGCGGCGGTTCTATTGGTAAGAAACCGATGGAAACGTGGGCGAATGTCACCACGAATTACGAAGGTACAACGTTCTTTTGGTTGCCGTTGAGTGGCTTCACTCGTTCGAAGATGCTTTCGTTTAAACACTTTTTTGTTAGCAATTATTTTCCGGTGTTTGTATTATAGAATGTTTCTCAACTGTTTCTCGTTATCGCTTTTCGCTAGCGACGATATTGAAAATAACGAAAAAATTTAAGTTAGTAGTTTCGGGAAAGCTGAATTTTTGCATGTACGTTCATGATGATCGCCTTGACAAAATGTCAAAAGTCCCCATCGATGCGAGTTGAGCTAAAGAATTTATATGGTGTCAAAGATGGCAAAAAGGGGTTTTCTGCGAATATCTCGTTAACGGTCACTTTTACAGCAAACACACGCTTTATCAAAGTTGTAGATTAGGAAATTCCCTACAAAAAGTTATTGTCACTTTTATTCGTAGGAGCAACCGTTTTGAAAATAATTCGAAATGGAAAAGTTAACAGCGTCTTCAAGCGAGATGTTGATATCTTTTCACAGAAATAAAATTAATTTTGATTTGAAATGAGTTTATGGCTACACATAATACACTCATAGTTCAACGTACGTTTCACGGCGTCATTGTATAAAGCTTCTAAATCCTAAGAAACAAGATTTAGTTTGGTCTACAAATCGCAAGATTCCTACATTTTTGTTCTCATATTTTTTGCGAAGAAAATTTGTAACCTATCAAACTTTTTCCACTTTGGAAAGAGATAGTAATCGCAAGAAGTTAAATCACGTACATAAAAACAGGTTTTTCAAGGAATTAGAACCATAAATCGCAAAGTTTAATCTTAATCCACATTCAGTTATCGATTCATTTCTCTTTTATGTGAAAAATTTGAAACCTGGAAAAGGGAGAATAGAATAAGAAATGTATTCTTCAAATTGTATGGATTCATATACGAAGTGTAAGGATCACATTTTATTATTGCATGGAATGGCAGGTGTGGACACTACTTCAGCAATTTATAACAAGGGTAAAAATAAAGCTTTCGAATAATTTGAAAATAATAAGGAAGTAATAAATTATGCGTTCAGATTTATTAAAACACAGTGTTTCGCACACGTGGTTTTCGACAATAGAATTCGCTGTCGCCTAACTTTATACAAAGCTCCAATAGAAGAAGTTTGTATTGACACTCACAGATACTCAACTTTTGTTAGAGCTACACAGCTTACAAAACCTCTTGAATTATCGATTCTGCCGCCAACATCCAGTGCTCACCGGCAACATTTATATCCAAGTTCAAATATGGGCAACGAGCTTACTCCCGCAGAATGGGGATGGACATTAAGGGATGACATTCTGATGCCAATTAAAACTTTGCTTCCATCTGCTCCAGACATATTGTTGAATACTATTTTTTTGCAATTGCACTAAGGGCTGTAGCGCAAATTGTGGATGCAGAAAAGTTGGTTTATATTGTTCGCCAGTTTGTGGTAATTGCCATGTGTTGCTTAAACGTACCCCATGACAGAAATGATGATGAAGATGTAAATCCATCGTATTTTTCGAATGCTGTTTCAATAATGAGAACATCAGCATCACTTTCAGCTTGTTTTACAATAACATTAACAGCTTCAAATTTTTAACATAACAGAGAAGTGAATCGATAACTGAATATGGACTAAGATTAAACTTTGCCATTTGTGGTTCTATTTTCTGGATTACCCTGTTTATATGTACGTGACTTGCCTTCTTACGATTACTATCTCTTTCCAAAGTGGAAAACGTTTGATAGGTTACAAATTTTTTTCGCAGATAATATGAGAGAGGAAACTGTAGAAATCTTGTGATTTGTAGACCAAACAAAATCTAGTTTCTTAGGATTTAGAAGCTTTACACAATGACGCCGTTAAACGTACGTTGAACTATGAGTGTATTAAGTGTAGTCACAAATTAATTTCAAATCAAAATTAGTTTTATATTTGTGGAAAGATAATAACGTATCAATATCTCGCTTGGAGATGCTGTTAACTTCTTAATTTCGAATTATTTTCAAAACGGTTGCTCCTACGAATAAAAGTGACAATAACTTTTTTGTAGGGAATTTCCTAATCTACAACTTTGATAACGTGTGTCTTTCCTGTAAAAGTGACCGTTAACGTGATATTAACGAAACACCACTCTTGGCCATCTTTGACACCATATAAAATCCTTAGCTCCACACGGATCGATGTGGACTTTTGACATTTTGTCATGGACATCATAATGAAGGTTCATGCAAACATTCAGCTTTCCCTTAATTTTTCCGAAGTTAGGCCTAATTTTTGTCTAATTTTTACTGGACTATAAGCTGTACGTTCTCTTAAAGATGATTGTTTGATCATTGAGAAACGATAAAACCGTTTCTAATAACGACCGCTTCCTTTCCGAGTCCGTATCTCTCATTAACACCTTCTTATTTTTTTGTGTGTTGCACAGAAGACAATTGGGACGAGTGGTCGGCGGAAGAGTACACCGGTAGTCTGATGGAGACGAAAGTATTCACGTCCAAAGTCCAATAGCCCGAAGAGCAGCAACACAAACGCACCTCTTTTTCGGAAACAAGAAACTGCTGCTAAATCCCTGCGGAACTTAACCTCTACCTTCTGCTGGTCCATTCGGTTCTGATGCTCGTTTTTGAGTCGGATTTTCGATCGTCAAAGAGCCATGGATTTCGGTGTTTTTCTCGCATCAGATTGTTTTGGACCACTTTCGTTTGGTTCTTTGCTGTAAGATTTCTCTTTAAAACAATAAAATTTCGTTTCATATTTGCAATTTTGTTGACAAATTTTGTTTGGTCGAATATTTTCAATTTCGTGATTGCGATCTGGATTAATTGATTTTAAGTCAACAACATTCACACAACGTCTGTTAGAATTGATCAAGAAGATCAAACGTGAATGGGGCTGACCATCAACCTACGTCTTGGATAACGGCCCTTTGAGATACGGAATATATACAGGGTGTAGGAGGATTAGCCGCAAACCGTTTAGAGAGACATGTTTTAGATACAAACACTTTCTCTCTGAAAGGAATACAAACGAATTATTTTTCAATGTGGTGCACTTCGAAATATTCCGGAAAGAGATGGTTGTTTCGTTAAATGTACCATTCAGAGTAACGTCAGTCTTTTATTGGAAGAGTTCATTGGGAAAGTCACGGACAGCCGCATATATCTCTGGAGCTCTTTGACATAGAGATTTGAACTTCTTTTTAGTTATTTGAAGTATGAAATGATGAATATTTTGCACTACTGAAAGTTTGATGAAGTTTGATAACATTCTTGTCGGTTCTTGAGTTATTCGCAATTTATTGAAATTGCAAATCAATTACATTCATGCTGAAATTTTATCTGATGGAGATACTCTACTGATTATTCATTAGTACAGTAATTAATAAGTTCAAAAGATTATCCACAGAAAGTGAAATTTTTCGTGAGAGTTAAAAGAATTTTCTTTAATTAAGGACAAAGAAACTAATAATTTCATTGCTTTTTCAATCGTTTCATTCTATTTAATGTTTTATAGGATAAAAAATTGAAATTTCACACATAAAACTTATAAAAGAAATGCAAATAAGTCCCCATCTTATACGATAATTAAAATTAGATGGTTCTATTCATTAAAAAAATCAAGTTATACACAACTGAAAATGTCAATGTTAAAAAGGCACAAATCGCAATCGGCAACACTTTTAGTCAAATTTAAACAGTGCAAAACCTTTGCCATTTCATGCATAAAAGTACGAATCACAATTCAACTCTATCTCAAACAGTTTCGTACTTATACGCGATTTCCCACGACTTTCTTTTGCGGAAAAGTCCAGAAATAACTCCGGAGCGCTACATTCTATGTATACGTTTTTTTTTAAATAAACCTCCCTTAGAATTCGATAAAGAATCCAAAAATGTAATAATTAAAAGTATAACATTCCATTTAAATGAACAGAGCAAGTGTTGGTTTCCGGCACATCGGGATATGTGCCATCTTGGGTAATAGTTTTACGTTGTGGGCCTACCGCAGGAAAACCTTTTCTATCTTGAAGATTTTTCTCTAAAATCAACCATTTGGACGTGAACTTCCGAGTCCGCACTATTAGGACATAGTGATATGGTAGCTTTAAAAAATCGAATTGACCGAAAACGTCTGATTAAAAAGCTTCCTTCCTTCCTCATCGATACTTTATTGTACCCATTACGATTCTTGGCCCTTTTTCCATATCGCAGCGAAAATTTGAAGACGCCATTGTCATTATTCATAAACCGAGAAAATTAATCATATAAATTAACTGAATTTGATACTTTTTTCCAATAAATTCATGATTTTTCTAGACTGGCGTAGAATTGCTGACGACTGAAATTCGACCTTCTTTAATTTTATATGCCACGGGAATTTCAAATTATTTCAAGAGTATGTTGAATATTATTATTGTCTCGATTCGACCACCATTGACCGAGGTATCGTAAAATAAAAGTGGCATATAATTTATTAGCAGACGGGTAGAGAAAAATCGTTGAGATACATATTTTAATCTTATTTTAAACAAAGCGAGTTCAACAAAGTTTTGCATTTGTACTTGAGGCTGGAAGAATATCGAATTATAATGGTAGAAATGTTTTGTTTCATTTCGCTACTAATTAACATAATTTCTTATATTTATTGAATGTTTTATTTAAAAGAACAAGCTCGAAAACCGTCTGGATGGCATTTTCGGGATATTTGGCGATAAATTAATTTTTTTCGCATTTCATAAACGAAATTATTCGATTCACAAAATAATGAACAATAGAAAATTATACAAATTGGATAATTAAAGGACAGAGATGTAATAAACATTTACGTGCATTATTTAAAAATGAAAATTATTGATTCCATATACATCGCCGTCCATCGATGTGTGGCACTGCTCAAAGCAATGTGACATTTATTCCTATCAACGTTTCCTCCTAGAAGCGATGCATTTGTTTCACGATATCCTCGGGAAAATAGCAGCAGTTTCGCACAGAATCGATGCTGCCTCTTGCAAGTCTGGAGATTCATTAAATGACAATTTACTTCTTAAAGCTGCAAAATGTTCGAAATTAATTGATTTTCGGAGAAAAAAATACTTAATTTCATTCTTGTTCTTCTGGTTCCCTTGCCTTATCGGGATTAATTGATTAAATTACGGTAAATTCGGGCGCCCGCAAAGAAAGGAAAACAATGAACCAATTACATGGTTTAGTACATGTACAACATGAATTTAATTACAACTTCTGACACAATTAAATGACACAAAAACAAAGTTCGCATTAAACTGATATTTAAAAAAAGCCACGTGTCGAAATGGAAGATCGCCTTTCGCCAATGTCTTCTTGACGGCGATCGTGGAGATCACGGCGAATTCGATATGTCCATGTTATCGGACTTTTCCGGCGAATCCTTGTCGGCGGCGTGCGTCGCGACGTTGTCCGCCGCGTCAGGGGGCCGCGACGCCGGAATCGGCGGCGACGCTGGCCGCTTATGATCCGAATCGAAACTCTTCTCCTCCTCGTCGTAATTAATCGACACCTTCGACGAGCGCGAGGCCGACGATCGCTCCTCTTTATTATGACGCTCTTTGCGCTCCTTCTTGCGGCTGCTTCCGCTTCGCTCGCCACCACCTCCGTCGCCACCGTTACGCTCCTTGCTTCGCGATCGTTTACCGTGTTTCCGCGACGCGGTGGACGGCGATCGCGACTCTTCCCGCTTCTTGCTCGCCGACCGTCGCCGCTTGCCGCGTCTGTGATCGCGCGACCGCGAACGGTACCGCGACGACCGCGATCGCGACCGCTTCTTCTCGCCGCGTCGATGATCCTTGCCGTTGTCCTTCGCCTCGACCTCGTCGCGCTTGTTGTCCTTCTTGTCGCGCGACCGCTCCTCGACCGTTTCGCGTCGCGTCGCGATTTCGACCGCGAGCGACGCGCGCCGCTGCGCGATCGCGTCCGTCGCGACGACCGACTGCTGCTCGTCGACCGACGGCGACGTCGGTGCCGGCGCCGCGACGAACGCGACCGTCGCCGACGACGGGCGTCGCGCGACCGCGATCTCGACGGCGAGCGTCGCGATCGCGAGCGCTTGTGGTGTCGCGAACGCGAGCGCGATCGACGCGACGACGGCGAT